>CM057000.1:92492468-93192990 GCA_029891345.1 Dryococelus australis | reverse complement strand
CCCCAGACTCCCAGAGCTCCTGTTTACTTGCAAATGCATGTTTTGTAAAGGTTAGATTATATTACGCAGTGTATGTGTTAAATTAAGTATTTCTAAGGAGAAGCTGTATGAGCTAGCTTTCAATAAAGGCCGGGCTACAGTTGACATACCTAACACTTTCACAGTTATAGCGATAAGCACATACAAAACACAAAAGCACAGTGACCTAGCTACAATTGATATAATGATAATAATAATATTAGTTTGTTTATGTTGCTACATTTGTACCAAAGAAATTAAGGTCTGTACATAGAGTTGGTAGTGGGCTTTTTTCAAAAATAAATATGTTCATTTGATCTGAGACATTTTTTTAATGGTAAATTATGTACATTTCAATTTTTACTATAAACTTTACCTAAAAGCGTTACAAAACTTCCGTGGTTGTGATTATCCAGAAATAAACAAAAGAAAATATATTCCCGAGGAATGAAGTCAAAATACACACTTTCTTGATTTGAAAATAAGTTTTTCAATTGATAACATAGTACAAGTGTCGGGGCTTCTGATTGGCTGTTTATTGACACACAGGTATAGTAATAAGAAAAGTTAAACCAAGTGCTTATTGCTATGCAGAGTAACTTGCCTGTAAGTATTACTTTTATGATTTTTCCTTTGCATTAACATTTTGCTGTCATTTGTAGATATGTATTGGTTTTACATTATAATAAGACATCTTTTTCAGCTTTGTGTGTGCATGCATGAGCCGTGTTTTATAATTATAGTAATTTTCTTTAAATACTTTTCTCATTTAAGTTTTCAGTTTTGCTGCAGTCATTGCAATGATGGAACCATAACACTTTACTTGTAAAATTTGTTTCTTGAGGCCTGTGTGAGTTTGACAAAAAGGAAATGTCGCACCCATTTGGGCCACAAGAGACACCGGAAATGTGGCCATCACCGGATCAGCATTTTACTTGGCTATAAATAATATACATTATGTTTAGAATTATTTTGTACAAATGAAGGTAGTGCCAGTTACAAGCCTGATATACCCTTCTTTTACCTCTTCAATTCACAGTATTAATGTTCAGTTCTTTTTTGGAGGGTCTCAGAAGAGTACAAACACATAGTAATGGTGCGAAAAAAATATGTACATATGCATAAATGCATTTGTTGATATGGTTATATTTTAAGTGTAAATTATTTTTATTTCTTATATATATATATATATGTAATAGGCCTATGTTGAAATATATTTTACTCCATTTATAAAGGTGCATATCAAACTATCCTTAAAATGTACATATAAATGCACATATTTGATATATTTTTCTTTTTAATATATTACATAATTTATATACTGCCATGTTAGTGGCATCATGTTAAGTTTATTAGCACCATCTACTTCTGTGCAGTGGTGTACTCTTTGCTTGGCTCAGATCCCTTCGTGTTTCCTCGCTGTTCTGCCTCCCTGCCTTCCCCTTTCCGCTTCGTGAGTCGTTATTTTTTTATTTGTTGTCGTTTTTTATTTAATGCCTTGCATGACCTTGCTCTGTCTACTGTATAGCTTCTTACATCTGCTACATTATGCCACTACCTTATGCCTGCAAGATGTATGTTTTTTCCTGATGGCTTAGTGGCACTTAACTTCGGTCAGCTGAGGCCAAACACAGCTACCATGTTTTCAAGCTGATGTACTAGTCATGCTACAGAGCGATGGGGGACTTAGAAAACGATGAGGAATTGGGAACATTAAGTTTGCAGTTTAGTCTTTAAATGTTTGGTAATTTGTGTGACAAGTCGTGTTGTAACTTGGGTGTGCAGTAGTGCTGGTATATTATAAAATCTGGATTTGGCTGCCATTAAAAATTTTTTTCGCCTTAACTAATGTGTGTCCTTTTTAACAAGTCGTGTTGTTCCTTGTTTACTGCCAAAGTTTAATGTTTGCAGTTTCACGGTTTCCATAACTTCATCACTAGGGCATTAATTTTTCAATTATTTGTTGTGTACAGTTTTTGTCTATCGGAACTTTGACATGAGCCAAACTATTATATATGTTATGTATTTAATATATATTGTATACTTTACATGATATATATATAATGTGTTATATATACATCACATATGTTACATGTTTTGTAAATAATATACATGTTACATTTAGCAGTCATGAAATGTAGAAATTGAGTTTATTATCATGTGGCAATCACATGGCAATGTTTCTTCACATGTGGTGGAAAGATGCACAATGGGCAAGATAGAAGAACTTTAGCAGGGCTTTCAAAAGTGCTCATTTTAGTGTGAACAGTCTAGATACAGAAATATAAATAAATAACATTAGATTGATAAAAGACATGCCCTAAGGAGTAATTATGTTTGTTAAGTTGGTGGATCAAAAGTTTATGTTGGCCAACATGTTTCACTTGTGTGTGTGTTGCGTGTAACATGATGTTGTTATCAGTTGGGATAGTGCATTGTGCTTGGTTGTAACCCGCCTGGAAGTGGCGGCTTGGTGGGGCACAGAAGTACATCTGGTGATAAGGTCCCGGCACGTAGCGGTAGCGTTAAAGATACGATTTGCTGCAGTGGAGTTGGCACAGTAGCATGTTAAATGCCGAGCAAGTAGGTTGAAGTAGTAGGTGCGGTCTGGTCCTGGACTTGCGTGTTTTCTGATTTTTTGTATTCTTACCTTGTTTTGAGGTATGTATCTGTGTTGTATTGATAGTTTAATTCCTTTTTGCATATTATATTAATTTTTACGATAGTTAACAGTTTTGATTATGTTTTTTTTTCTGATTTCATCCTGACATGTATCGGAGGCACACTCGTTCTTCTGGTTATTACCTGAGGAAGGTTTATTTTAATATTGTGCCTTTTACTAAGGATGTCAATAAAGATGATAGGTTTTGGACCTTTAAGATCCTTGATATAGAAGAGAGTTATATTTTGTTGTCTTTTTGTACCGTTTTGGTCTTCAAGTAATAACTGTTAAAGATGGTAGTAGTTTGTTGGAAATGTGTTTCTTCAGAAGGTCTCATGTCGATAAGGAGGCTGCACAAAAGGAGATTAGTGATGATCCAAACAGGATAATCTGTTGGAGAACTTTTCCAGTTCATGAGGGCAAGTCAGACAATACTGCTGTAATTAGTGTTTTTGATAATGTGTCTATGAATTTACGTAAGAAGATGAAGATGGAACTTGGTGATCAGATTTGGTTGTATTGGAAATTAGTTGGTACTATTGGTGACATGCATATTCTTATCATGTGGAATTTTCTTTCAATCCGTAATTATGTGTTAACACAGAAAACACAGAAAAATGGACGATTTATTTAATTATTGGTGTGAGGAAGGAGAGCTTGGTTTTAACAGGAGAGAAAGGTATAGGTATTACAATATTGGCATGATGAGAATGCTAACACTTAATGACAACATTCCAGCTGCTGTAAGAAGAGGAGGCCCACCCGCACTTCCTGTGCTGATTCCTAGCTGGCTTCAGAGAATATCTAAATGAGGAAATAAATCTCACAGCTCCTATTAGTTCTCCTGACGAATTAGACTCTGTTGTCGAGCGTGTCACAAAGCTAATTCGGACAGGAATAAATAAGCATGTGCTGGAAAAGACACAGAGGATTAAAGCAGATAAGCTCCCTGATAATATTAGGGAACTTAACTCGCGCAAAACTAGGCTGCGCAGGCTCTATACGCTAATTAGATCTAGGCAAACTAAAACCAAGATTAACAATCTTAGAAAGTGTATTGATATTGAGATCACTACCTGGCAGTCCAATGTCTGGAATAATAAATTATCCCGCCTATGTACTCAGGATCAAAGCTTGTAGCACATGACTAAAACGTTTACTAAAAAGCATTCCCAAAATCCGCCTCTTCAAGGCAAAGATAGTGTGACCTATACACCTAAGCAGAAAGCTGAGACTATGGCAAATCAATTAGAATTAGCTTTCCAGCCTAATAACATTCTAGCTGATCTAGCTTTTGTTGTCCAAATTTATAGACACCTCCAAGTCCATCTGCGACAGCCCACCGTGGCTGAGACAGACCCCACGCATGCTGAGGAAGTCAAGCGTATATTTAAACGTTTGAAACCCTGCAAAGCATCTGGGTTTAACTCCCTCCAGGTCATAATTTTCAAGCAGCTGCCTGACAGACGGCATGTCTGAGGCTATAGATGAGTGCTTTAATGCAAGTTTTAATCTTACCTACTGCCCCACATCCTGGAAGTGTGCCAATGTAATTGTATTTCCCAAACTGGGCAAAGACCCGACTCAACTGCAAAATTTCCGCCCTATCAGTTTGCTATCCATGCTCTCTAAGATTCACGAACGAGTACCCTTGCACCGATTAAACCACCATATTCGCAAAAATAACTTATTCCCTAATGAGCAGTTTGGCTTTCGGAAAAAAGCACTCAACAGTGCATCAACTTGTCCACTTATCGGAAACATAACAAAATCATTCAACTGCCGCCAGTTCACGGCAGCTGTATTTTTACATGTGGAGAAGGCCTTTGATAGAGTGTTCCACGCAGGGCTTGTATGTAAGTTATATCGGGCTAAATTCCCAGACTGTTAATTTAAGCTTCTGGCCTAGTACTTGGACCACTGATCCTCCTCAGCATCCATTGAAGGAGCGCTGTCTACCAAGAAATACATTAGGGCTGGTGTCCCTCAGGGTAGCATCCTGGGTCCAGTCCTATACAATCTTTATACCCACAACATCCCCCCCCCCCCAACCAACTTATTACCATGGGTGTTTATGCTGATGAGATAGTCATCTAAACTCACTAACGCAAAGCTGAACTTGCAATTTAGCGACTACTCAATGAGTTCAAAAATTATTTTCACCAATGGCACATTAAAATTAATGTGTGTAAAAGTGAGGCTGTAATCTTCACGCATCGCCGTATTATTCCCCCTAATTTGCAGCTAACCCTCTTTAGGGTAAATATTCCTTTCAAGGATGAAGTTAAGTACCTCGGCTTTATCACTGACAGTAAGTTGACATGGCGTCACCATGTGGAGGCTAAGCGTAACCTCGCATATGCCCACCTGTCTGCCCTGTATCCACTACTAAATCGCAGCTCTGGATTATCAGTGAAAAATGGCATACAACTATACAAGTGTTTGGTTAGACCCATCATCACATATGCTGCCCCTGCTTGGGCTTACTGTTCTCCCACTCACTGTGCAGAAATAAATATACACCGTTATGAACATCTGCATATTTTAACTTTCCAGACACTCCAGGTGGGACCCTTAAGGCACTTGCTGGCGTAGCCCGCCAGTAGGGCAACACAGATAAATTGGCGCGAAGCCGATGAAACTTACGTTGTACACTTAAGCTTCCCCAGGCGATGTAAGCACTAGCAAAGGCGAGGCTGTCTCTCCGGACACCTAGATAAATACGGTTATGATAGTTAAATAGCTATTGGTACTTTAATGACTGGTGATGAAAAAGTTGTATGCTTTCTGTAGCACGATGCACCGACACGAACTGGCCCCGACTCGACTGCCACTAGATCATCAGCGGGTCGTGTACCGGCACGTTGGCGGTAAATAACTATTTTCTTTTAACAACTTGCTTTAATAGACTTTAAACTGCATCATTTGCTAATAAACAATACACAAAAATACCCTGCAATAACAATTAACATGAATAAACACTTGCAAAAATATAGGGACAGTGAAACATGGGTGAACAAATGAAATGATGACACGTGGACACTTAACGAAACAAACATAACACTTGCAGTAAATTGTAGGGGCGTCCTTTATTGTTCCCATGTTTATAGGTCCTATAGATTTGCCATTAAGCCCTTTTGAGGCACCCTACATTGCAAATGCTTGCTCCTAGCTATGGTGCACTACACTGGTTGCACTGACCACACTGCAACACATGACACTACGTATGTAGAGTCAGGATGCCTGATGCGGTGCTGTTAGGCATGCTGCTGGACAAATTGTCTGGAGGGCCCAGATACTGGCACATGTCAAAGTGGTATTAAATTTTTTTTAAAATGCATTTGACATTAACGTTTTAACACAGCAGGCTAGAGCAAGAGGTGACTTTCACTGGTTTCACAGCCAATGTATTTTTATTTAAATCTGATAATACTTTCAAATATTATTTTACGTTTATAAAAAAAGTATCACCTGTAAATAACACACATTTTGCAGGTAGATGATCAGGTATGTCATTATCATTAATATAAAAAGAAGAGGACCGTACAGAACTTTCGGGAACCCTGTGATGATGATAATAATAATAATTATTATTATTTTCAACTTGCAGTTGAGTCATAGGCCTGCATTTAACCAATACCTAATTGTCTGGACAGCAAACCACCCACAGAACTATCTTCATATGATTTTCCACATGACTTTTAAAAATGCATTGTAGTACTTTTGATGCCATAACAAATTGTCTTAAGTAAAATATCATGATTGATGCAGTCAAACACTTAGTTTAGGTTTACTGCTAGTGTGAAATGTCAAAGTTCTAATGTGGCGCAGTTGAGCCTCAGTGGATATGGGCAGAATTTGAGGAGCGGTTAAAGTTTGGAAAGTTGGAATTTGTTAATTTAGGATGGTTTTACCCGGGGCACCAGGCATTGCTGGACAATGCTGTGTGTTGATGGTAGAGCAGACTCTTAGATCAGGGTTGTTTGGCCGATGACCAGAGCGTAATCCTGGGGTAAAGATGTTGCAGAAGTTATCCAAATGCGTATTGCTGGCCTGTTTGGGCAAGCCACACACTCTATATAACTTGCGTTGCATACAAAAGCTTGCAGAACATTGACTCTTTGCGTACTGCGCCGTGACTTATTCATGCTAATCACACGCCTTACGCTTACTGCACTCGTCTAAATATACATGTAACCCTTGCAAAACTGCTAATCAATCATTTCAAATTGGGGCGAGTATTATAAGGGCCAGTGGCCTGAAGAGCCAGAAGGCCACTAAATAAATTACACACTCTACTGTTCTCAATGTAGTATTTACTCGTATATTACCATGGCTCTAAGGCCCACACTTTACATAAGTTGCCGGGCTTAACCTGCTGGTAAGGTGACACAGTAAAATTGACGTGAAGCAGAGAAAATGAATAAAGTAGAGCTGGGCGGAGTAGATAATTTGTGCTCGGGAAAATTTTCTATGGGGAAAAATAATTACCTGCTAGAAACAGGACAGTTGGGGGAACGGGAACTGAAAAGTTGGGATCCTGCCCAGCTCTAGAATTAAGAGCAGTTTAAGCTTCCCCAGATCATGCATGCACTGGGGAAGAGGAAGGTGGTGTCTTGGTGGGTGAAAGAAAAACAGTTCCAGAAAAACTTACTCTATTGATGAAAAATAAAAAATATTTGTAGACAAAAGTTGCATGCCGCCCGAGCGCGCAAAACCCGAGCTGCAGTAACATGCAACCACACATCTGAGATGCTCGACGCTGACTCACTGCTCGGCGTAGCGCTCCAGCAAGCATTGGGGAGCCACATGGACCTACTTTCGCAACACATTCTACATAACAAACAACTTTGCACCTCTTACCTTGAAATTTAACATGGACGTAAATATTACAACTTTAACATAGAACACTCTTAACTTGCCACTATTGCATGAATGAGATGAGAATAGTATATGTGAAGACTAGTACACTTACAAAAACACACAATAAAACACGTTAATAGTGCACTGATGATAATCCGGGCTATTCTCTTGCCTATCTTTAACACTAACATGGCTGTTCATGCTGCCAAATTACATATAAAGCCCTTTTAAACACATCTGCCCTTAATATCGGGTCTCTTTGCAGTGGCATGTATTCATGCACATAGTACAGCATGCATCACACAGATGTCGCACTGCACTGTTGGCACTTGTTTACACATTACTCCGCTCTGTTCTATTTACCCTCGCATGTGTTTCACTCAAGTAGCACTGCACTACATTGACGTAGAGTGTGCGTGTATGCTGCGCTGTTGAGCTGCAGTGTGGCTGTCAAACAGACTCGAGGAAGTGGCACACGTCAGTTCCTATCTCGTAGTGAAGTTATGATTAACAGATCCATTTTTGAATTGCAATGTAAAAGTGTGAAGCCTATGACTGGCAACTTTTGTAATGTGAGATTTGAATTTTCAAGATACTAATTTTGTTTCTTGCAAAACATAGTGATTTTAGACAACATATTTAGTTTTGTACTATTTGAGCAGAACTTGGGGTGGCAAATGCTAATTCCGTGACAAAATGTTCATGCACACCATCACATGGTCAGTTGGCACATATGTTTATTTACAAAGAATACTGAACATACCGCCTATCAAGACTGGTTGAAGTTCCATGAATTTAGTCACAATACACATTCACTATGTACATTAAGTCACAACTGGTGATGAAACACTACTGAACTGGCAGACATGCTCTCTCTAACCAGAACTAGCTCTACCAAAGTGAGTACTGGTTACCGGATTTGCCACTTCCCTCGGGGTATCCAGCGTATTCAGAACTGGTTGGCGAGTGCACATATCAGTTTCCATCTTCTGGACAAACATATATTGTCACCATCAACCTCTCTGCAGGATTGGGGTACTGCAACAACAGGCCTACCAAATAGGAAATGCCCCGATGTGAGTGCTACCATGTCACATGAATCAGAAAAAACATAGCGTTAGGGGCTGTGAATTTACGACAGCCTCAACTCGAGTGGTGAGCGTCATCAATTCCTTGATTGTCAGAACTTGATTGCCAACTGTACACCTGAGATGGTATTTGGCTGATTTAACTACCGCTTCACACAATCCTCCCTGATTAGCTGCTGGAGGCAGGAAATTAAACTGATTTCATGAACTAAAGAAAGTTTTCTATGAGCGGGGATTCTAGCAACTGCTTAAAAGACTGGTGAAGTTGCCTTGAAGCACCAACAAAGTTGGTGCCACAATCAGAATACAGACTAGTACATAAACCTCATCTTGACACAAATTGAATTCGAGCAAGGATGAAACTATCTTTGGTCAGAATGGTTACAACTCTGATGTGGACAAATTTTGTAGCAAAACATATGAAAATAGATAAATATGTCTTCTGGGTAGCACAACAAGGTAACTTACTCAGATGGAGATTGTTACAGTATAGTCCACTTCAGTTTGCACGAAAGCCCCCAACAGGTGTGACTCTTTCGGTAACTAAATCAGCCATTAGTGGAGGACTGTTGGACAGGCCGGCACCCGAAACAATTTGCACATTTGAAGATTCTAGACAAAATCAAGGATTGAGCTGACAAAATACAAAATTATTGATACACAAGAGACTGCAGCAGTTGTATTAGTACATGTAGATACTTTAAATGAAGACAGTCTACAAAGATTCAACAGCAGTGTGGTCTTTTGGCAGTATGATAGTGTGTTTTGTGGCATACTCAAAATTTGCATTTGACAAACACCTGCCCGCACTGAGCACACCCTGCTGATACAGAAACTGTGTCAAACACTGTAACCATGTGGAACAAAGTTTTCCCTCTTAGAATTGTTTTGAGTCATTTTTTAAACTTGCCCTTTGCATACATCTACACAGTACGGAAGTTGCTTTAATTAAACAGTGAACAGGATTTTACTGCCAGGAGGTTGCCTATGGTAGTGTTCTACAAAGCACATAACATAGGCCATGACTCAAACAAGTTTTGACCAAGACAAAAATTTCTGTAACAATGGAAGCTCTTTAAGAGGATCATGTGTACTCACAAGAACTAGCTAGGATTACTTAAGTTCCAAAATATTTGAAGTCTCATTCACTAGGGACAGTGGCCACTGGTCAGGTTGGTCCATTAACCTGCATGGACCTGATGGTTCCGCCGCGTATGATTCGGAACTGGTCTTGTTCTTTATTTAATTTGAGCCAGCGCCCTCTAGTGTAGGGTGGCTGCTTGCTGAACTGTATTAATTGCAGCAGCGCTTCCTATAAAAGTTGACAGACATTATGTTTGTACAGCGCTACCTATTCAGTTCTGCTACTGTTTAGTTTTTGATCGCTCCGTTACCAATCCCGTCTCCTTTCTGCATATATCTTTGGCTCCCCCACTACCCGCACGTGCACACTGAATAGAAGTTTAAATCGAAATTGTGTGAAATTTGTTCGAGCTTCACTCTATTCTTTCTCCAGCAGCTCAACTTGTAACTTGTTTCTTGGGTCAGTTGGGGATGTCTTCAGCAATACTGTTTGCTATGCGTCACTTCTGAAAGGTGGGTTTGGCAGCTGACGTTCAAGTATAATTGTTTCTAATCAGCTGCTGCGGCGGACTGAATTCCAAATTAAATTGAGTTAGGATGATGGTTAGGCCGGTTATTATTTTTTTGGAATCTCTGCCTAGAGCGGGAGTCGACTGGTTTGAACTTATGTTAAATTTTTAGTATGAGCATTTTGGTCCACATTGTCATTTTTACCTAGCATTTATGCTGATTACTTCTAGAGTAATTTCCTGGTGTGAGTTTGTGGTTGTGAAGCAGGGCACGTCAATGAAGGTGCTGTATTGGTATGTGAAATCTTCGTTTAGGATTTTCAGGTTGTAGTTATGGGCATAATTTCCCGATAAAATGAGTTAAAGAATTTCAAGGAATGAGGATTTGCATTTTAAATGGTTCGTTCTGATATGTTGTGGATGGAAATTATTAAGGACCTGGACCATAATAAGTGAGACTTGTTGGTTGGAACATTAGCGCCTAGAGCACTTTTAATTTGTGTGAATTTGAGCGTTTTTGTAGATTGTAACGGGACCACCTTTGGTAGGCTTTGGATGTGGTTCTGTTTTTTTTTTTTTTTTTTTTTTTTTTCGCGTTTCGATGTTTCTTGCGGCAACGACCGTGCTAGGTTAACGAGTATAATACTGTGGGTCATTTTTACAGTTTGTAATACTAAGGTGTTTTGATTTATATTTATGAAAGTATAGTCCTCTGTTTATTTGCTAGCAAACTACTCACTTTGTTTGTATTGGAGCTTACCTATACTGAGTTTTGAATAAGGTCTGCAAACTATGCCTAGTAAAGAAATTATTTATGAAAGAGGAGTAGGAGGTGTCAAATGATGGCAGCGCTTAATGTCTGCAAGGATTAAATAGGACACAAGTGTAGAGTCACCTCGCATAATTAATAGCTATGGAAAGTTGGTGGTTGAAAGATATATATTTGAAGGGTCAATCACATGTGTAACTTCCTATGTTGTGATTTGAATAAAGTTTATTAAACTTTGTATATTTCTTGGTAAAATTTGTTGCTTCTCCCTTGGGAACGTAACAAACCATTGAAGACCATGCCACCAGAGTGCCCACGAGAAGCACAATGTGCAGGACTGTATCTAGAAAGAATATGTTGCCAATATGGGTCCACAACTGCACCAAAATATTTGCCCACTCTACCACTGGAGACAACTAGCCCATGGGATGATAAATGTGAGCTCTCTATGACAACACAAAGCATTTGGTTGGGACACTATTTAAGATATTTGAACGGTAAAAGAAACATCAGTCTCTGGACTCCACTGAAGACACAGAACATTAACTACAGGCTCAGATAAGAAGTCAGGCACTCTGCAATTTTCACAATAAGATATAGGAATGTCATCCAACAACTGAGAAAAGTTAAATAACCATTTCCTAAATTTAAATACACCTCATTGTAGAGTACAATGAACAGATTCTTTAGCACAAGTACTTCCTCCACCGATGATGCACCAGTTACAATATCATTTACATAAACATGATTCTGAAAAGCATTTTGTGCCAGGAGAGAATAGAGACCCTCATCAGTGGCAAACTGGTGCAAGGTCAAAATTGCCAGAAATGGAGATGGTGTGAGTCCATAGGTTGCAGTATTTAGTTGGAATACTGCGAGTGGGAGAGAGGGATCTTCACACCATAGAATAAGTTGATATGGTCGGTCATGCTCATGGATCAGAATCTGCCGATAATTTGCTTTATGTCCAAAGAGAAAACCATACTTGATCTGCAGTGGCTTTATTCTTTCCCATTGTATGCACCTTAAGGCATTCTCTGTGGAGGCTCGGCCTCCCCTTCCTTACACCTCTGATTCACCACCTTGACACCCCTCCCTCATGCATCACAATTTTATTCAAACAGTAAAAAGTAAAATCTACTTGTCAATGGCTCGCCGACACTTCCTATCCTGCAACTGGCATCGTCACTTCGAGCTCTATCAACTTCAACATCATGGTGCGACGCATATTGAATTTAGCTAATATTCGCAGTGCACAGGGGTCGTATGAATATTTCTAATGGTTTAGTGCAAAACGTATTAATTTTAATTCAGTTTACGAAGGTGCAGGCATCATGCTACATCTGGTGAGTTGTGGTTTTCGAGCTTTTAAGTTTTGCATTGGGGAAGTAGAGTTTGGTTTTACACTAGGTTGTGAGGGCTAAAATTTTGTCTGATATTCAAAATTCATTTTGGCATGCATGGTCTAAAATTATGGGTTTCGGTTTAAATGCTGTGTTTTTGGATTGGTAAGATTTTTCAGTGTCACAGTTTTTGATGTTAGACGCCGCACCATTTGTTAGCCCTAGTATGCTTTCTTGCGATGCTCACAGTCTACAACTCCAGCATGCTAATTTTAATACGTTTGTAATGTGTACTGATTTAATTAGTTGGTTGCTTTAATGAGCGTAACCACTGCCGACCAGCTGGCTCTTTTGATTTTCAACATTGTTTTAAATCATTTTGATGTGTATGTTTCTATGTGTTGCATGGTTTACTGGGTGAATTAGCAGCCAAGCTGTGTGCTGTACGTCGAGTGCTGTCAAATGTATAATTGTCTTGTAGTTTTGGCACTAGCTGTAAAAAGAATATTGATTTGATGGAATTCATGGTGAGTAAAATTTATTTGTGGTAGTTAATTTGTTTTGAAATTACATGTTTTATGAAACACGAGTTGAAGTCAATTATATTTGGCCCAAAAGGCTTTATAGGCCTTTTTATGATCAAATGTTTAAAGATTTTATGATTACTATTTTTCAATTTATAAGGCGAGGTGCCTCAAGGTTACTTGTGAATTTAAAGCTGAGCATGTGTAGTGTGTTAGCGGTAACGGAGCACTAGGTTAAGGCTATTGTACACGCCGCTTAATGTTATTTAGCAGCTCATTAATTTTGAGAATTCTGAATGTGGAATCAATTTGGTATATACTAGGTATCATGTCACATGGTGAAACCCACTGAACGTGACTTGAGTTAATGAATGAAAAATTGATGTTCAACAAGTGATAATTAAATTATTAAGGTTACAGGTTGCTTGCCCTTAACATATTTGGGGTATCATGAAAGCACTATTGATTAGGGGTTTTTAATTAAATGAGTATTTTCATGTTTAACATGGTCTCGCTCTTAGTGGAATAGTAATTTGTCAATTGTGTTGGGATGAATATTATCAGATTTGCATTTTAATGAATATTATTAGAAAGATATTTTGCAGAATAATGATGCACCTTGCAACACAATAATATTTTATCACTGCATTCATAATTATTGGTCAGAATCTCATGTACCTAAATTGTTTTTATATGATATGGGCTATTGATGTCAAATTAAATAGTGTTCAAATTAGCTCAGTGTATCATAATTTTGTTTATCCAGTACAGAGCCTGAACCTTAAGATGACATTGTATATCTCATTCTGAAGTTTGGGTTCAGTGAGCAAAGTATCACTGAAGGATACACCATTTGAAGTCCTGGCACTACCATCAAAAACCACCCTTTATTTAGTGCCTGAACCTGCCATTTTATACATACCATGGTGTGGGATAAAGTATTCAGAGTTTCCTCGAATTTCAACCTGTTGGGCAGGTCTGACATAGGGTTCCATATGACCTGAAGAAGCATAACCAGCCATGAAGTCCTTGTACATTATTTTCTTATCAGGTTGAAATGCGAGTTTGTGCTCCAGAGCATAAAATCTATTTTCAGCATTTACATACGAATTTCCGATACTCTGTCCCTCAGGTTTGAATGGGAGGCGAACCTTGTATCTACCTGATTCATCTCGAGAGTGAGTGGCCATGAAGTCGGTCTAACAGAAGTCAGCATCCAGTTGTTTTGCAAATACATGAAGAGGTTCCTCAGTCTCCCAAAACATAATAGAGTTTAGTGAGTTCTCAGTCTCCACAAACATGGAAATCAGCTCTTGATCAGAATTGACATTTAGTTGAGAGTATTCTCCACGGAGTATCCATCCAAATTTACTTTCTAGCACAACAGGCTTGTGCTGACCAATTCAAGTTGCCCACTCTACAAACTTGTGCATGGATGTCAGCACCCAGCAATATGTCAACAGTACCAGGTTTGTCAAATTCAGGATCAACTAGTAATGGAAGAGACCCCAGTTGGCTACAAACACATGGATCAACAGTTGCTCATGGTAGATTTCTGGTGATTTTAGATACCACAAAAAGAGAGTGAGTAAATAAACCCGGTGATACAATAGAGGATTGGATTTTACAACTAACAGCTCCCTTCAAGTTGACTGTTCTATACGCAAGACCACAAACTCTGTCCTTGTCATTTAAAATTTAGCAGCTGCTTCTGTCATGAAGGATGCCTGAGCTGCACTGTCCAGTAAACAGCGCATCACATGCGGTTTACTGTTAGCATCAAATATGATTGCCAGGGCAGTAGATAACAATACTGAAGTACGATCATGAGTTGAAGAGACACCCATAAATTGTTCAGTCTCTTCATCAGCCCTTGAAGTATCATTTTCAACATGAGTCACTGGACTAGGCCAAGACTGACCATCAACATGAAATAGATTATAAAGGCTTTGTTTGCATTGAAAACAGGTATGGGATGATAAACAGGATGCTACAGTATGGGCTGTTCCCAGGCAGTTGAAGCAGTTTCTTACTACAAGCTATTGACTGTCTAGCTGATGGTGAGCTATTAATGAATCCTGAACATTTATACACAGAATGAGTGGTCTGTTGAGAGACAATACATGGCTTTGACTAATTGGGCTCAGAATTGGTTACAAATACTGATTTGAGAGGTTGTGTTACACAACTGATTTTTGAGAGTTGGCCTTCTGGGATACTTGACTGGTGGTTGTTTTTACTCCTACATCAATGGCACATCCATAGCAGAGACCCTTGCAACCAGAAACTCTGCAAGTTCTAAAACCTTAGGCATATCATCATTTTGCCCTGCATGCAAGCTTTCGAACTGAGTGGGCAGGTCCATGTCCAACTTTCTCATCAAGACTGTGACAAGAACAAGATTTTCCTCAGTTACATTACAGCTTAATCCCTTAAGGCTCTGTGCATTTTCATTGAACGTGCTGACAAAATTACTGACAAATTTGTGATTTGTGATGTTGATAGAATGCAAATTGAGTATTCTGTTTATATACAATGTTGTCAGCTTTCTCAGATTTTGGTACTGAGATGTAAGAAGTTCCTATGCCACAGGATAGTTCTCAGAAGAAATTGGGAGATTTTTTTACCAATTGTAAAGCTTCACCTGTGAGGCAACCCATTAGATATTGGAAGTTTTCAACATCAGCCAGGTAACAATTGTTGTGAATGGTGGTCTGGTATAAATGCGAAAACATTGACCAGTCTTCCCAATTACCAGAAAAAGTAAGGAAGTTGATCTTAGGAAGACTTAAATTTGCAGATGGACCGGCAACAGGTGGAGTTGATTCATTCTGAACAACATGCTTACTCAAAAACAAAGCCACGATTCTACGAGTAGCTGACAGTAAACTAAACAACTCATTATGATTACAGATCAAAATATTTCCATCAAAGTCTTCAGAAAGTGCATCCGATTACAGTAAGTTGTCACATACTGTAATTACAGTACTATCAATGGCCTCAAGTTATATGCCAAATGCATTTACCTCATGCACAATTTCCACAGTAACAAGTGTAGCACTTGTTAATGCCTGTATTCACTTGCTGATGTGCCATTATTTTTTTTCCTGAAGTTTCAGATTCAGTAAAAATGCCTTGAAACCCATGTTGAATTATTACTACAATAAAGCAAGCGGTGACAGTATAGGGAAGACAAAGCTGTACCCTATTGTGTCACAGCACAAGTAAGGTTATGTACATCTGGCCAGGCAGAAAAACGTTTACAAGATATTTGCCCTCATATCATAATTTATGGTGGATTCAACATAATGGTGATTGTTACTATGAAATGTTGATTGTGCTATGTTATGATTTTTTTGTGTGTTGTTATCCACACAGTTGCATGTTATTTCGGCATGTGGGTGAGTAATTTACCCATTTTCTTTTCTCAGTTATGTTTGTTGCCTGTGTGTCCTTGAATTTTCCAGCGTAGGCCCGTGTAGTGTTTCAATGTATTAAGAGACACGTTAGAATGCCAACCTAGCTGTAATATCCTACATTGAGCACTGAACAGATTTTTTTTTGTAAATTTTATCTCAGTGTCACAGACATGGAAACCAGGATGTCAGAGAATACTAATGAGACATGTTCTATACTTTCCTTCATTCACTCATCATATGTGCAGTAAAAATAGATAAAGTTTTTGTGTTGTACCGCTTAAGAAATATGTAAAGATGGTATATATGTTTCTGTTTCTCATTCATAGCTTAATTTGTTTTTGATGTTTTGCATATCACCATGCTTTAAAAAATTTTAACTGCTACAATTTCTATAGAACCTAAAACAAATGCAATAAAGTACAAATTTAAATGCTATTTTCCATCATCTCTACTAATAGTAATACTAGTAGTACTAATATGTCGAAAGGGCTCATAATAAAGCATTTGCTGTTCAGAGGTACTGAAATGTCAATCCTAAAGTGAGGTCTTAGTTACAGAAATTCCTAGAATATTGTGGAGTAAATTCCTATAAACACTGACATTGGCTTACTGATGAATGTGCTAAGCCTACTAAACGTAGAAACCAGCATAATGAAGCCATAAGACCATGCTTGCCATACTTAAATACACACATATTAGATAGCAACCTGCACTGTACCTCAGGGTATAGTACGGCAGAGTCTCGACCATTTGGAAGAACGCCACCAGGAGGCTAGCCAGTCGAGCTAACCTATACTCCGCAACCGCTTTGTACGGGGACGGAAATAGTAAGAGATATGGTTTTTACGAATTGACCTCTGTGGATACCACACCCAAGTGTCTTAAGTGTACAGCTGGAGGGAACCCATTACTCTGTCCGCTGCTTTGTACAGGGCCGGACGAAAGGGGCACAGGGTATAACTCTTGTTTGTGCGGCTGCGGCCCTTGGCAGAAGACAGCAGAGACCACATCACCTGCTTCACTTTCTTGAGACGATAATTTGTACCTTCTCCTATGCCGTACACCTGGAAGTGTGGTGTCCAGAGGAAGTCTAGAAGGGCAGCTTATGCCTCCAGAAATACCTTGAATTACGATCCAATTATTTCTCCTGCACTTAGCAGTACATCCTCATGGGGCAGAGTTCACACCGCCCACTCACTAGAGAGGCCTAACCTCTCAGTGCCACCCCAACCACTCTTATTCCCCCTCGCCCCTCATCAAGATCGCTGGTTCACCACACCCCTAGCGGAGTCTATGCACAGAGGAACGGAACAACCTCTGGGAATAGCCAATCCGTGGTTCGGGGGCCAGCAGATCATCTGTCACCAGTCGACTCCGGACACCAACAACATCAGCAGTGGACCGCATCCACCAACTAAAAACTGTTTATTCACACACTCCCTATACACTGGAAACAACAAACTGATTACTGCTATGGCTTGCAATGCTTTAGATTTTCCTGTATTAACCTAGATTAATGGTTTTGACATTCAGTGCAGCACCATCGTTAATTATTTTGTAGATAAAAATTGTGAATGCATAAATGGGAAGCTGCATAAATGTGTTTCTATACAGCATCTCATAACATATAGTAAACTCCGTTATAAGAATGACTTTGTAATATTACTACCATCAAAAATGTACAATGATAAATTTTATTTCATAAAAAATCTACAAATTGCACTAAAATCCATCCCTGCCTCTCCCTACCCTGTGAAGATGGATTTTAACCATCTCCTGCATAAAATTAAAATTATTTTTATATTAAATATTAATTTAAATAAATAGGTAGACATCTTACTATTAAAATTAGATACTAGAAGCATAAACTTCATAACCCCTTGTTTCCAAAAATGTTTACTAATATTGAGTGGCACATTTTACCAAAAGCAATTATTTTCAAGTGACTTTTGCAGGAGAAATAAAGAGAATTTGTAACTGAAATAATTGATTTTCAAAGATAAATGGTTTCTGGAAAAAAAAAAAAAAAAAACTTCCTTCAGTATTATTTGTTAAGTGTAAGTGGTATAATTATTTCAAAGGAAACTTGACAAATATGTAAGCAGTGAGTATTTGCAAACCACACATTTACGTTTGCAGGGAAAATTTATGCATTTTCATATTTTATAAAGTACCATTTTATACACGCTTTTTAAAACTAAACAGTTTTTCTAATTACATATTAATATTATTTACTGAAATGACTAATAGTACCATCATTCCACGGAGCCCATTTTGTAAAGGTTTAAAAATAGGACTATCAATATAAATATTGAAGATTTATCCATGTACGTTATAACAACATTATACTTCAGCAAATATATACAGGCATGTTCCTGCCATCACTGATAAAAGAACAATGATAAAACACATTTTGAAATGAGCATTTACATATACTGTAATTGTATAAATATTACATAGTACTAGAATGTTGAACCCGAAACAGTGGCCATAATCACAACATGGTGATGCATGTCACATTGCTGCTCAGTGCGCCTGTGCTCTCTACTGGACGACTTCGTCCCATCAGCAAATGCTGAGATCATATGGGGCAAGTCAAAAGCGGCACACAATTATTCCCTTGGCTACAGGGTTGATTCCACGCGTTAGACAACTACAGAAACATAAATAATTAATGTGATTAATTATTGAAATTGTACTGCCCCTCAGAATTTGGCATGCTGTCACCACTCCAAAATTAAAGACTGTTTTACCCACCATGCCACGGACACGCTAGAGCAGATAAGAAAATTAATGGAGTCACCGCAGGATCGCAGCACCACTGCGACCAGTGACGTCATAACAGCCGAGCATCGAGAGGAAGCAAAAAATATGTCATCAGCCTCCATCCAGGGTGATAAGAAATGTGTGGCGCAGCCTGCTACCCTGAAATAATCAACCTCTGAGCTGGAAGGCTAGCAACCCCCACACTCCTGTGACAGCCATGAAGCTGAGATTTTGGATGTATATAGGGAGCACCGAAAATGCTCTCTGCAAAGTTCGCCGGCCAACCGACCACAGAGGTTGGAGAGCGCTCCTAGGTTTGAAGGAGGCCACCATCCTCTCCAAGCCTGAAGAAGGCCTACCATCCTCTACAGCTTGCAAAGGCTCTCACCCTCCAGCAGTCGGCTCTTACAGCAACTACCCTGCAGTCTGC
Source organism: Dryococelus australis (assembly GCA_029891345.1). Lineage (NCBI taxonomy): Eukaryota > Metazoa > Arthropoda > Insecta > Phasmatodea > Phasmatidae > Dryococelus > Dryococelus australis. The sequence continues at coordinate 93,173,516 of CM057000.1, read as the reverse complement.
GTAGAAAACCCCTCAGTGAAGAATCCAAAGGTAACCTGTCGTCCTCACCGCTGGACCTCCTTACCCAGGTCACTCCTGGACTTCCACGGTAGCAGGCCATAACAGTATCCCTTCTGCACATAAACCACCCCTCACTACTTCACTGTAAATTGTGAATGAGCTGTTTGAAAGTTTGGAGTTGGAATTTCATAATCATGTTTGCCTTCACCTGACTTAATATAAATAATAAAATAAAATAATTATTTTAGCTGGGATTATACAGAACCGCTATCCCCACTGTCTTCCAAAGCAGTAATAAAAAACCATGTAAAATTCAATTATTTAGTGAGGTAGCTATTTCTCACTCCTTATTCATTTAAATTTAAATTATTTTTAATTTAAGATTGATTGCTGGTAACAAGTGGCTCGAAACACTATCTAAGCGACCTCGGCAGAATTCGTGCGAGTGGGCCGAACCCCTTAGGTTTTCTGGAGCTTGCATAAGGCTATAGTCTGAATAAGACGGGGACTCCCGAGGTGTGTCCGGTGCACTCGAGCAAATCTGCAGAAGCGCTCAGACACTAGCAAGTCACATCTTACGTTCATAGCCTCGGAGTGACTGTACAAGGCACTCCCCAGGAGAGCTGAATCCCGACTGCTAGGATACGAGCGAGCTAATCCATTCAGATAGTACCTGGGAAGAGCCCATTTGAACAGAAATTAGTACATAAATATATATTTATTTATTTCTTTCTTTGTTTTATAGTTTGTGAAAGAGTACAGATGCCTAAGGGAGGTGGTCAGAATAGTTGTATTCATCGTCTAGTCCACCGAGCCCTGCAATGAGAGCTATCCCAGTGATGGTATACCACCCGTCGAACCCGCTAGCAAACCCATACCATGTCAACCACAGCCAGAGGTAAGATCCACCGCACCCCTTAGGGAAGTTCCGCTAATCAACGATAATCAGGACACTTATTTGGATCCACTGTTAGGGATTTGTTGGCCATGGTCAAATTATGAAGTTATTTAAACCCTCCAGCACCTGAACCTGTAGTAAAACCTCCCCCATCACAACAACCTAGTAGCACTACATCCCCTACCATGTGTAGAATCCGTACAGTTGACGGGTAAGTGCTCAACATCGTCAATCATCGCAAACCAGTGCATAAACCCAGGATAGTATCCCCTACCCTTAATGTCGTACCCACTCGTTAACTTACAAGTCCGGCCTCATATAGATGCCCCGGAAGCGAGCAAGACGCTAAATAGGGCGCTAACCAGGACAACGTCTCATACACCCCAATTCCATTATCACTTTATCCCCAGTTTCCGTATTTTATTTCATTTTTTCCCTTGGTAACAGCTGGCATCCCGTATTTTGATGGCCTTTACAGTGAGCAACATCAAACTCCCTGGGAGGAAGACATTTATGATCAAGCTCACCCTTGGGGTTTGATTCCCCTCCAACCAATCACAATCCTTCTACCAGGTGGTATCCCATTAGGTTCCCCAACGTGAGCAAATCCTCGACCCGCCAGGCGAAAACCCCTTCAGAAACTCTTTTACTGCAGAAGGGCCAAATAATTATACCCTGGAGGGAAATCAGCACTCATATCAGTTTTGCCCCAAACCTGGAGCGAAAGCCGCAGAAAGGGAAGCGGCCTATACATATTATTCATATAGCCTCCGTGAGAGGGTGAGAGTTCATCAATTGGCACACAACATGGGTCTACAGCTCCAAGTAGCTCACCCTTAGGAGCTAGGACTACACCAGCCATTCTGCCCTCCTCTCCTTACAAGCCTCCTTGCAAAGAACTTAGTTTGACTTCGAGGAGTCAAGTTAAACACACAGTGGCGCTCAATACCATCCGCAATCATGTACCCCTCCGAAGAGAGTTTACATGAACTCCAGGTAGCATCAGTTCAGGCTAACTACGAGGGAGACCAAAACACATGATGCCCTGTACAAGGATGTACCGGAGCAGGGGTTAACATAAACCCATTTACATACTGCTGGAGGCAGTATAACTATGTCTGTCTATGGTGGGACGACGCCCCTAGGTCCTTTTAGAATTGATGAAGGTGAGATAAGCCTTTTCCTTTCGAAAACGCTCATAATACCCCCTAATATATATATATTTATTTTTTTTTTATTTATTTTTTTCAATATCTAACCGAAAATGACGTTTTACTTTATTTTTGCTTATAAAACTTTTTTCCCATTTTGTTTACAATAAAGGTGTTTACTTCCGTTTTACACCAAAAATACATTATTTTCAATAGTTCCACTCTTAAAAATCCGTTATTCTTTTTGTTTACACTCAAAAAATTTATGCCATTTTAGTTCTGAAGAGGTTGACATTGTCATTTCCAATGCAAAAAAGGGTTTTTATACTTTATTTTCGCACTGATAGAGCCTATTTCTCAAATGTAACACCAAATAAGTTGTTTTAATAAGATTTTAATATGAAGTATCTGGTTTTTTTCCAAACTGAAAATGATATTTTTTTCCTTCATCGGCTCGAATATAATGTTTTCTTGAATAACATCGACATTAATTTTTTTTTTTTTTTCATTAACTCGCCTGAAATGACGTTTTACTACATTTTTGCTCCTAAATCTGTTATTCCATTTTACTTGAAATGAAGCTTTTTATTTATATTTCAAACAGAAAATCAAACTTTTCTATTATTTCACACTCAATAAGTTATTCTACTGCATCTGTGCACCAAACACACTTATCCCCTTTTTGTTCCGACGAGGATGAAATATTCAATTTCCTCTTACTCTTATATCGCACTTCATTCACCAATATAACCCCAAAATCATTGTTTTATACAATTTTGCTGGGAATTAACTTCTTTTTCCCAATTAGAAAAATATGGTTTTCTTGATTGTCGGCCCATTTTCTTTATAATGACGCTGTTTACTTCCATTGCAATCCGATAGTCATCTTTTTCAATTATTTCTAACTGGAATCATCATCTATGTGCCAAACATACTTATCCCCTTAACAGTTTTAGAAGCAAAAATGAAGTAAAGCGTCATTTGAGGCGAGTTATAGAAAAAAAAATTAACTGCTTTGTTATTCAAGAAAACATCATATTCGAGCCTACAATGAAAAAAATATCATTTTCTGTTTGGATAAAAACCAGATACTTTGTATTAAAATTGTCTAAAAACAACTTATTTGGTGTTACATTTGAGAAATAAGCTCTATCAGTGCGAAAATAAATTATAAAAACCCTTTTTGTGTTGGAAATGGCAATGTCAACCTCTTCAGAACTAAAATGGCATAAGTTTCTTGAGTGCAAACAAACAAAAATAATAGTGGCTTTTTAAGGGTGGAACTATTGAAAAAAAATGTATTTTTGGGGTGAAACGGAAGTAAACATCTTTATTGCAAACAAAATGGGAAAACAGTTTTATAAGCATAAATGAAGTTAAACGTCATATTCGGTTACATATTTTAAAAAAATATATTAGGGGTTATTATGAGTGTTTTAGAAAGGAAAAGTATTATTTCACCTTCATCAGTTCTAAAAGGGATTAAGTGTGTTTGGAGCATAGATATAGTATATCCGCTTTTTCAGGTTGAAATTACTGAAAAGGAGGATTTTAGGATTGAATTGGAAGTAAACAGCTTCATTATAATGAAAATGGGAAGATAAAACATATTTTTTAGATTGGAAATAATTAGTTTTTCGCTGAAAGATAGAATAAAACAACGTTTTTACGGGGTATATAGGTGAAAAAAGTGAGAAATTAGAGTATAAATCATTTTCCAGAGGAAATTGATTGTTTCATCTTCATCAGAACTAAAGGGGATAAGTGTGTTTGGTGCTTAGTTGATGATTCTAGTTAGAAATTACTGAAAAAGAGGACTATCGGATTGGAATGGAAGTTAACAGCTTTATTATAAAGAAAATGGGCCTATAATCAAGAAAACCATCTTATTCAGTTTGGAAAAAGAAGTTAATTTGCAGCAAAATTGTATAAATCAACATTTTTGGGGTTATATTGGCGAAAGAAGTGCGATATAAGAGTTTAAATCGTTTTTTAGAGGAAATAGAATATTTCATTCTCGTCAGAACAAAAAGGGGATAAGTGTGTTTGGCGCATAGATGCAGTTGAATAGCTTTACAGTTTTCTTTAGTCGAGTGAAGAGACTATAAAGTTTATGGTGTATGGAGTTTTGCATGTGAAAGTAAATGCATCAGAATGGGCATATTACCAGACAGCAAATCTATTTCCGCGACGGAAAGTATCATCTTCCCGATAGTCTGGCCTTAATACATGATGTTCATATATTCTGAATAATAATGGTTTTCGTCTTCCGTTATGTATAGAGCAATTACATCATTCCTCAGCATTTCATTGAATGTGTCGTGGGATATTGGAGCATTTTCAACACTATATTCAATGCTTTGGCGCAGCAACAACCGACGGTTGATCTGGAAAGTCGTTCGTTGATGATGATGTTTGTGTAGAAACTATTGACATCGTATTGAATTACATTCCAAAAGATGACCGTGGTTTCCGAACACCACGGCTCTGGGATATTCTTTTTTCGTGTACTTGAACTTTGGTATGGTGTAAATTGGTCTAACATCCATCGCTGACATTCTTTCGGCGAGCGACAAACATTTCAGATCGGGCACGGCCAGTAAAATGGAATCAGTGCTCTGGTATCCCGGCAACACACCAAAGGATAGCGCTTGATACACGAACACGTTCGCGATCCGGCGACAAATGGCACTCACCGAACTGTCTTTGAGACTGCAGTTAAAGAGATTGGCCAATTGGTTTGCGAAAATTTTCAAATTAGACTTGTTATATAGTCCGACCACGGCCACGCAATCCCACTAGTAAATTAAAGCCTGTTCCATGCGGTAGAAAACGATAGTCTGAATTCGTTTCACCCATAAATTTACGCCAAATGCTACCACTAATGTACTAAGGTATGGCGCACTTGAATGTTTGAGTACTGAGTGTTCACCGCATCAAACTTTTCTTTGTTGTGGGGCTCAATGTGAAAGATATTTCTCATACACTCGTGACGTAGTCATCGTCTGTGATGGTGTCATCTATAATATAATAAATTCGCATAAGCACAGAGTTCAAATCGATTTTCCTAAACTTCTGGCTCAGATTGTTTTTAGACACGTTCCAATGACAAATTCCCACTCGCCAATGCATGTTTTTTCAAGATCGTCAACGAATCGAATATGATACCATCGAAGTGAAAACGAATGAGCGGAGCTGTGGCAAATTTTACGAGGGTTACAAATGCTTTTATTTCGCGTTGCATATTGAGAACTCGCAAGCGAGTCAAAAAGAATTTCAAATCGTATTCGATAATGTTGTGGCCGACAAAATAATGTCTGTAATTTTGGTATCCCATTAGCATTTCCAGCAAGTATCCCTGACTATACCAAAAGAGAAAATTAGTAATGAGATCTTCGCGTGAGAAACCTTGGATCCAAATGCATTTTGCAGGCAGTCTTTTGTATTTCTTCAGCATTACCACATCGAAATCATTGGGCATGCTGCGACATTTTAGGTATGAAATTATACTCACTTCGACATCTAGATACTCACAATAGAGCACAGACATAAGCAGTTTTTCTGGAGCTGGAGCGATACCTCCGAGGCGCAAGTCTTCCAAATTATCCACACCGGTCTCGATGTCGAAGCTCACGACAGGAATGTACTTGTACAGATGAGTGTAGACATAAGATGTGTCTAGGATCAAATGCTTAGACTCGATGACTGAGTACACACCATTTGCACTAAATATATTAGTTTGACAGATGAATTTTCCAATATCCCCTCTGGAGTTATAGTATCGATGTACAACTCAATTGCAACATGAAATGCACATCAGTCGACTGGATGGTGAATTAGTATTTTTTTTCCACAATTATTTTCCACGAGAAATTTGTAGACCATGTTCAAGTTACTCGTGGAGAGAAATTCAAATTTTACCAAATAATATGACATGTGTAATGTGCTTGCCGTATTTTTAGTCAAAATTTCAAGCAACGAGTTTGAATTAGTTTGCTGAGAGATTGTCGTGTCGACGATTTAATCGATATATGGTTCATATAACTCAATCAGCAGTTGGTACATTATGTATTTCATGTTTTTAGCAAATAGAAAGTATATAGAATGGGGGTAAGACAAGTTTTCTTGATGCCTCTTCATCGTTTTGACATCGATGCCCACCACATTTATCTGATTGTTGTAAATGAAATACCTTAATATAAATATTTTATTTTGTAGATTTAAAGATTGTGGAGGACCAAAATTTTTTGTTATGTAATAACCCTTAGTCATGACTAACAAACTAAGTTTTACAATGACCAGAGCATTGGAAATATTCCAAAATATCCACAACGACCCAGAACTGCACACTTTGGACGAATTTAACAGTTTTACACATATTTTGGCAACGGTCACTTGGAATGCATTTACACTCGCGAAAATGACTAAGATTTCGAAGAGGAATTTGATACTGATCCTTATAACAATACTTACATTCCGTTAAAGTTTAAAGATTTTCGGGCCAAGTTCCCAAACACCACACTCGAATACTATCTATATGTCAAACAACTGTCGTCCTCTCGCACTTTTGGAATTAACTCCAAAGATCAACTAATCTTGCTACAACAGCTGCTACTTTCACAATAAGACCATCGATGGAACAGCGACTCTCTATATACCTAGCTGTAAACTAAAAAAAAAAATAATAATGAATCGTATTTCTTTTTCAGAAAAAAAAAACTAATTGACAACCAACATCGGCTTTCGCTCACGTATAAGTACAAAAATGCTATTCATGAGTCATCACACAGCTTCTCCTTGATTTATGATTCCAATCAAACAATGATTGAACATGCATTTCATTCGACAAGAATGACAAGGAACAAGGACAGCACTCCTCTATTCACGAAATTGAAATTACACTATATGTTTGTATACAAATGGAATCGCAACTCTATCAGAGGATCGGTCAAAGTCTCAATACCACCTAATGCTCTATCTTTAAACGAATACTTGACATCACCATTGAGATTTATACATTTAGTTGATAGCCTACTCCAATCGGGAGACTACATACACAACCAGTTTAAAGAGTACATTAGTGTAAAAATTTACCCGATGTATATTTTGTACCTAAATTCGAAAACTTTGATACTTCGTTTTTCAGACCGACTTTTTTCACTTTCGCTGTAGAAGAATATGCCGCCAGCTGGAGAAGTGTCTTTTTTCACTTGCTCAATATTAATGCGGGAAATACGAAAACTGAGTTTACAACTTCAGTAAAAACAAAAAATTCTACGACATTTCGTCAAACGAACATCTCATAATTTGGCATGTTCAATCAAGAGTAACCGTGCACACATTTTACTAAATGCAAGTGACTTTCAATGTGTTCACATTACCATAAATTCAGATAAAGCGATACAAATAATCACTTCTCCAAATTCACTAATCATGAATGCGATTTGCATTCGCATTTTACAAGCTCAAATAGAAAAGATTGGAGTAAAGGATGCGGCCAAAATATACGAACATTCTTGTTATTTCGAACCTCATTTGATACGAGCTTTTTACTATGTGTTTGGCCATTCCAGCAAAATTCATGCTTTATTTTGCTTGCCAAATGGTTTCAAAATATTACATATATAAAATAACATTTTAAAAAAATTAAAAATATATAATTAATTGATATTTACCCGAGGGTATAAATTTACAGTGAAATTTGGATCCCTCGGGTTATGATATATAATTTTAAGTGTCGGATTTTAATTTTAAAAAGTCATCCATACTTTTGTAAACTATGCAGTTGAAACACTTCTCTCACACTGCGCTCCCCACCTTACAGCCCCTGCACAGCTCGAATTCAGCTACGAGCTGAGGTTGGGGTTGTGGTAGGGACTGGGTGTGTGGGGGGTGTGGAGGGAACTGCTTCTGCTGCTGGGTCTGGAGTTGGCACTAGATACATGCAAAACATTTATCAGCCCATACTATAACCCATGTATTGCATTTAATGCATTTTGGGATTTCAAATTGGATCTCCTGCTGGAGTTGGATCTCCTGCTGGAGTTGAATCTCCTTCTGGGGTTTGAACTCCTGCTGGGGTTGGAACTCCTGCTGGGGTTGTTGGAAGAACCGAAGTCTATACTACAATGGCTGCCGCCGGAGACACTGCCTCTGTGGGTGTTGGCATTTCAACTACCTCATCATCTTTCCCAGCATTGGCTGGTGGACATGCTGTAAACAAAAAAGAAATATATTACAATTAGTTTTACCCTAAAATAAAACCAAAAAAGACTCTGAAAAAATAATCTTTTTACCCTTAAGCCTTTCTTCTTTCGTACCAGGAAAGCGGATTTTTCCTTTTTATTAAAAATTTACACTATTTGTTAATGTTCATTGACATGCTTTCGCGATTTTTTACTATTTCTTTTCGTGAAATTATATATTTGTGCCATTCTTTCCCGAAACTCTTTATACTCCTTAACCAACTCCTTCCCTATTTTATTTTGAACCTCTATCATTTTTTCCAGTTCTTCCTTTGCTTCTGTACATTTTCTAATAGTAATTGTAATTCCTTTTTTGTAATACGGAGCATCAAAAACATATCATAAAATATTTCTAAATTTATCCCCCATTCCTTCAAATAACCCGTCTAACTTTGCCTATTCGCTCCAACAACCTTATCCATTCTTATAAATATAAAAAATTAGCGACATCTTTACAGTCCTATACTTGCTATCCTAGCACACTGACTCTAGACCAAAGTGCGTGGTGTTTATACACGCACTGAGTAAATTTTTTTATTTCGTTTTTCAGGATAGTGAGGAGGGATTACTCTATAAGTGAGTTTTTTCTTTTTTACTTCACGCACTTGTATATTCATGTTTCTTTTTTTTCTTTTTTTTTTTTTTTCATCGGTGCATCTGATATGCATTCGCTCACTCAAAGTCACGACTAGTGTTCATACATGGGCCGGTGAGGCGACTGGCATACATTACTCAACTTGGCCTCATTTTTATAAAAGAATTATCTCGGGGCAGAAATAATTTTTTTTACGATGCAAAAAGGTAGTTCCCCTCACGGTTCCCCCACCCCCTCTACCATCTAACTTTTATTTTTTTCTCCTTATGTCCTGGGTAGGAGCCAGAGTTTTTTTTTCTCCTAGTCTCCTGGTAAGAGCCAGAGTATTTTTTTTCTCCTAGTGTCCTGGGTAGGAGCCAAAATATGTTTTTATCCAAGTGTTTGAGTCGAAGCTAGAGTATAAAAGCAGTGAACTGTGCGACAAACAACATCAAACTTCAGCCGATGGCCAACCGACAGTGCATTGTATGTAGTGGTGCCAGTGGCCGAGATGCTGAAGATGCCAACTTCTTCAATGCTGAGGATGTCATGCTCGAGGCCATCCCCTTCGATGCTGAAGAGGTCATCCCCTTTGACGCGGAAGAGGTCATACCTTTTGATGCTGAAGAGGACATAATCTTCAACGCCGATGATGTCATCACCTTCGACGTCATGGATGCCGTCTCCTTCGATGCTTAGGATGTCATCTCCTTTAAAATCTAGGATATCATCTACTTCTCAGAGGAGGAGGATGAGGCCTGTTAAAAGAAGGAATCCACCTTCGGAACCGTCGGAACCTTCGGCATCGTCGACACCGTCGGCACCTTTGCCACCATCGGCACCACTACCCTCTGCTGGTGCGAAGTTAATGAGAATGGTACCTCTCGCACCAACTATGATGCCGCCTGGAGGGTTTATGCAGATACCATTACAGTTACCTTTGCCCCCTCCAGGCATTTCATTCTGTTTTAAGACTGTTTATTTTAATAATAGGACTGTTAACAATTACTAATAAAAATTAAAAATTAAAATTATATTTTCAATTGCGTTTTATTTCTATATCCCGTAATAAGATGTATTTATCTCTTTTACAGCTAAAATTATTGATTATTATAGTCGTGTTGTTGGTTTTAATAACTGAAAAATTTTTTATGCACCCAAACATGAACACTTGGAAAACCTCTAGAGATGTTTAATATGTCTCCACCACCATTGCCACCTCCATCAATTCAGTCGTCGACAACCGAATATAATTCCAGCCATAAAATATTTATTTATTTTTTTTTGTTTCAGAAATAACTTTGTAACCCATCACTCTGTCAATTTTTGTTTCGATTGTAATGCAAAGTCTGTTGACAAATTTAATTGGAAAGAGCTTTCGTGAAACTTGTACGTAAATTTTAATTTTACCAGTACAAAATACGACATGCTGTATTTTTCATTTGATGATATTTCGGTAAAGCTATTCAATTTATACAAAAATGACTACTTTTTTGCCCTAATAAACATCGTCGACGAGTCGAAAGACATTGAATTCTACCTTTACGATAGTTCAAAATATTGCCAAACAACTCGCGATGGATGTGGCTCGAGACACTGCGATTCCTCTCTTCATAAGCACCGTGTTCTTCGCAAAGGAAAAACGAAACAATATGGATCCTTTGATGGAAATTTTATGAGTGGATAACATGTTTACACATTTCGACTATAAGAAATACGATAGCGTGGTGTGCCTGCACTCGACTTTCGGCCACTTTAAAGACTGTCTTGACGAGAATGGCATGTTATTTCAGTTTTGCAGTGGCGGCCGAGTCTTTTCGTAACGTAATCAAAACCTTCGCCCCCCCCCCCGATGGGGGGGGGGGGGGGCACCATCGACGAAAGTGTTGAGCGTGGCGATGTGGAGGATAGTACCCTGATTTTATTCGATAATGATTCCGAGATTGGCATACAAGACAAAAAAACAAACAATGTAATTATTTCTAAGAAGTAAAACCCTCTGAGAAAAATCTTTATTTTATAACTGAGGTATGAATAAAATAAAAACGAACTGTGTTGAAGAGCTCGCAATGCTAGGCCATGGTCGAAAGACTAATATTTCGTCTTTTTTTTTTTGTAAATTGAATATTACAAACAGGCTATGAAAATACTGGACGGTATGAACGAGTCTATAGATTTCTTCTCAAACAACTTGTACTCTCACGAATTTATGAAATAATATTTAATTAAAGACGAGTTTACAGATTTCGAAATTGATAACTTTCTAAATCAAATCCAGCAAAACAAACAAACTTTGCACGAACTCGTCAAACTAGAAACAAAAGTGGAAAACAAATCATTTCAACTGATGTTTCTTCATAAATTGTACGAAATGGCACAAATAGGTGCAAGCATTAATCACGAAGAGTTTTACTCGAAATTACTAAACATTATTCACGTATACAGGTGGGTATTTCGCCAGAAGTCGTACTCTCGAAGATTTTTGCAATGGTTACCTACATGTCTACGAAAATTCCCAATATACCTACATATAAGCTTACAGACATTATGCGAATCATCAACTGCATTGCACTGAATGGTTGAAAACTATATAAAACAATTTAAAAATTCAGGAAATTATGCGCTCCAACTATGTACCAAACAGCATCAACATGGTCAATTGTCTAAAAAACAAATTGAGACGATACAACATTGAATATGTATCGAAATACAATTTCATCAAATTACTGAATTGTGATTACAAAGACTTAGTCATTCAAAAATTAAAAAATCCTGTGGAAAATGACAATAAACTATTATTAAGAAAGAAGTAAAAAACATACTTTGTATATGGGGGATATAATCACCTACCAAATTGACCAAATTTTTTCAAGAGGGGACCGGAAGTCCCCCCTAAAAAATCCAGTTTATTTGGAAGGTGATTCAGTCCCTCTTTTTATAAATCGTCTTGATTTTATGACATCACATATATTATACATTATGTAGTAAAGGATTAAAGTAAAATGTAGACTTATTTTTCCCCGCCTTCCGTGATGACAAAAAAATATTTCTTTGCAACGATTCCTACTTATACACTTGCAGACATTATGCGAATCGTCAACTGCATTGCACTGAATGATTAAAACAGACCAATTAAACTCGTGTTTACAGACCACTTTATGGATATCGATCATAACAAACAAAAAGAAAAGAAAGACATGTGTTTGTACTAAAAAACATGCATTGTTTATATCAAAAGGTGATTCAGTCCCCCCTTTTGATATCAACAATGTACAAGGGGGGATTTTCGGCCCCCCCAAAATAAATTCGGTATATTTGGAAGGTTATTCAGAACCCTTTGATATAAACAATGTACATTGGGAACTGGAAGTTACCACTTTAAAAATTCGGTTTATTTGGATGGTGATTCTGTTCATTGAAGGGGGAGGGGGATTTCCAGTCCCCTCAAAAAATTTGATTTATTTGGAAGGTGATTCGGTACCCCTTTCATATAAACAATGTACATCATGGGGGACGGGAAGTTCCCACTTTAAAAATTCTGTTCATTTGGAAGGTGACTCGGTCCAAGGAGGGGAGGGATTTCCGGTCCCCTTAAAAAAATAAATTTATTTGGAATGTGATTCATCCCGTCCCCCCTCGGCTAAAAAATAAAATGTAGACTTCCCCCACCCCACCACTAATGGTTACAAAAAAAAACCTTTTTTTTGCAACGATTCCTATTTATTGAATGCAGACATTATGCGAAACATCGTAAATACGGTAACAATGGCGTTTGTAATACGTTATTACGATGAAGCCCACAACTTGATCAGTATTTCAACCAAACCCTTTGATCGAAACATTGTAATGTACGGTGCCAATCAAAAACATCGAGAATTGGCTTTGGAACTACCTTGTGGGGTTCCGAATCATTATCAGTGTTGCATAAACTCGTACTATACTCACGAGTCGGAAAATCGGTGTACAACACTGCAACGGAACTGAACACTTTAAGCATTGTAAACGTCCGATGATGACGCATCTTCAGCGTTTTAGCGTTCCCTGCAACGCCAAATGCGAAATGCATTTGAAAACTCTCAAATGGGAATAATTACATTATTAAATTTTGATTGGCAAATTATCGAAACCATGTACGTTAAAATTGACCGAAAGAAAGAATTACCATGTGGTTGTACATATATGGATTGCGCGAGTCCTCAGGATTCGGAAAACTGTGCTGTAGTAATTGAAACCATGGAACGACTTGAAAGAGAATAGCACATACATATTGTGAAGACTTAGGCACAATACGGTATGTAAGGATCCAATACATCCCGCCAGATGTTTGTGGAGTGAACATGCAAATTGCCAACACGAATTCAAATAACAATGTAATTTATTGAGTAATAAACACGAGTTGATGAAAATTATAAAATTTCACCAATTAAAATAAAAAAAGTGTGTTTTTTTTTTACCGAAATAAATTGCTACTCTGTTATGTGTGTTTTTCTTATTTATCCAATTCTCGTTCAGTTTGTTTAGTTTTAGTAACTATGTACCAGAGTGTTCCGCGATCTACATGACATCCCCCCACCCCCCTTAATTCAACAACCAATCAGAGTACACCATTTTATTACTAAAAAATTTTCAGCTGGTAAATATTGGTATCGAGATTCGAACCCAAATTACCACAAAAATATCCAAAAGTTTGTCAGTCGTTAAAAATAATTATAACTTATTATATACATCTTGTTTTAAGTTGGCCTGTTATGGTACTGAGCAACTTGTTGTTCGACTCAAAATTCTTTCGAAATTGTTTCCATAAACTGTTCGTGTCTCTTTAATTGTTCTATGATTACCTCCATATAGTCGTGCTCGCGAATTATCGTAAAAAAAAAGTCTTGCATAAACGAATAACTAGGTAAATTAACTTTGAGAATATGTTCAAACACCGATCTCATTAGATATATTCACTCTGATGTTTTAATTTTTTTGCGCTCATCGTTCGAAGACAAAAGGCGAGTAAATAACCTTAGAGCATTGCCAGCTTCTGGCATCTGTCATTTTTTCCACAAAAAATGGACGGGGACATTTGTTGATTGAAATCGTCTATTGGTAATTTTTCGTTGACGGCTTCGATTACGGGTGGTAAATAATTTCTGTTTCTAGCAAACATATTTGTGCACAAGTTGTGTACTTGGTCTGTTGTAATTGGCTCTTTGGCCTGAGGTCCGAATATTTATGGTAAACGCCATTGCAGCATCGGTAAAACAATTTGTGTACATTTAACGTGGATGCTTCACTGTCGTCGTGTCTGAACATAGGTGAAATGTAATGCTCAAAGACAGCGTCGGGTTTGAAGACATTTTTCAAAACTTGAACAACAAAGTACACAAAACATTGTTCGATCCCGGCGTATTTTGTGCTTCGGGACTCACGGGTAAATCGTTTTACTTTTGCACCTCTATGCATGTATGTTCGGCAAGCGCGAACGCTAGGCAGAAACCCATCACTGGAACAAACAATATATGTAATAGCGAGCTTACCTAATCAAATTCAGTCACGTAGAATCGGAAAATTAATTTGACCAGGAAAACCATGTTTACTTGACTGGGGTTTTCCACGAGCTTGAATACATCTCGAATAAAGTCTTAGATAATTTTCTGTAATTTATCCGTCAGGTAACTCGCTAAAATTTGATTTTGTTTGTTGATCATTGCCGAATGTTCGCCTATCCATTTTGGAAGAATTTTAAACATATCATAAAAACAACTTTTCGTAGAATTGTTTAGATCTTGAACTATGGATAAAATGGAATCGATTTTGTGTTTCGGGTTGATTTTCAACAGCGCTTCGTAGTTGATTATACCATCCAATAGAAACGAGTTGATTTTGACAATTTTTATAAACGTTTCTACATTGTACATGATAATGATATTGACATTTGAAAGTTTATATTTTCGAATATCCAACAAGTTAATGTATTCGTCGCTCAATTTATCACATTTTTTACTTGCTGTGTTTGAATCGATTGGTTCCATCAAAGTGTAAAATTTATAAAAATCATTCAAGGCAAAGTCGATAGTAGGAGCCATTTGGGTTGTTGTGTCCAATTACTTAATTGATCTTATATGTATACATCTCGCATAATTAAATTTGTAATTTTTTTTTACAACTCGCTGTTTTGTAAAAAAAAGTGTAGCCGAGTGGTGAGTGGTCGTTTATTTGAAGAGTATTTTTTTTTCGTTTTTAGAGAGATATTCAAACATGAATCTCGTATGGAGACAGTCCCATCGCCATAGTCGAAAAAATTAAATTGGAAACACGAATTATTTTTCTCGCGAATTGCGGGCCATCTCGCATCTAGTGGCAGGGAATTTTTTCCCATGCAATTCATTTCGAGATTGGTGTTTGTAGCATTATATGAATTTGTAATGTCTACATACCTACCTAATATTCCCCATTTAGCGCAATTGAACAAGCTTTCAACCATCCAGTGATATTTGTTTACTGTCCTAGACGACTCGTGATTTATTAGAGTAGTTTTAACAAATTCGTATGTTAACAATAAAACTAAATTCTTTTTAAATTGTCTGTAGAGTGCTAGTAATTGATCTTTTGAAAATAAATTGTATTTAGACTTGGTTGTATCTTCTGCCAGCAAGGATAAAAGCGATTTGTTGAAAACATTTTTGAAATTTTGCAAACCGAATAAAGAGCGCCTACAAAAATTACACATTTCACATATTTGTAGAATTCTGCCTCGTCGTAAATTTCCAATATTATCCGCACCAGTTAACCGCCCAAAGAATGGTCCGCTATGAAAATTTCCAAGGGAAATGAGTATTTCGACAAGTACCTATCCATAGAAAATTTAACTGAGTATGCAGACTGCAATAAATCTTTACGCCACTCGTACGCGATTACTTTAATTTTAACTTGTGTAACATTTCGATATATATGAGAAATGAAACTCAAATATACAGATTTTTCCATACATGGAATATAGCATTTTGCCAGGTCGTAATGAATCATCATGTAATAGTCGTTGAAAATCTTCACCCTATATTTTTCTAAAAGGAAACAATTTGTTTGGAAAAATTGTAGTTTTAAATTTGTTGTCAGCAACTAGCGAATATCCGCATAATCCCGGCACTAGAAATATAATTTTACTAGACTTTTTTTTAACCCAAACACACACAATCACGAGTAATGAGTTTTAGAAAAAATGTATAAATACTTACATGTACCTACTGATGAAATAATGCATGGATACTTACATGTAGTTGCTGTATCGTGATCTGCACAGAATACATCATCCTTTTTTTCTACTTTCTAGATAGATAACAAATATAATAAATTATTCGTACATAGTGCAGAAAGTAATAATGATGTTCTAACTGCAATGAGACGAGTTAAAATGTTGGAACTTAGAGCAGAGGTGAACGTGGCGATGATGTAATATTGTGTGTAATGACCATGAAGGGGGGAATTGGAGAAGTGTAATTGGGAAGATGGGACAAGCATGCCGATTGGTTGAGAGATAAGCTTTTTTTTTTAAAGGGAAAGACGGATGGTTACACTCCAAATATGGTAATGAAATAACCAAGCGTGCTGATTGGGTTAGGAACTAGTTAAAAAAAAAAAAAAAACAAGAAGAGTGGGGAGAGAAGAAAGGAGGACACTCTCCAAATATATTGATGAAATAAACCAAGTGTGTGACGTTGATGGAAGGAGAAGTAATAGAATGAACCCAGTGATCCAGACAGTTACAAGTCTTCCTTGGTTTTACATTAGACCAACACAGAACCGCTTATGTAATTGTTCTGTATTGTGTATCGTAATGGGAAAACTATACAAACATTCAGTGTGTACTGTAAAGTATCCATCTCAATTGTATACTTTACATCTAGTGCCATTTCACTTATCCAGCAAAGTTCCATTTAGCGTATCCGAATTCGGCAACTATTGTTCCGTATCACATATCCAAGCAATTGTTTTCGCAAATTTACTCTCGCGAACTGCGCGATGGTGTGCGAGGGATGTAAAATCACGATGTCGAACGTGAAGCAAGTAATTCATTCCTTGCCAAACATAAACACATTTATCATCGAGCACAATATTCTCAAATCGACGATACAGTGCAAAAAATGTGGAGAAGGCGAAGTGAAATTGGTGGAAAACAGGGTCTTGTTTTACTGGTGCTGATGGCGAATAGAGGATGGTACTAAATGCAACTTTAAAGTGTCGGTGAGATAGGGCAGTTTCGTGGGAGATTCAAACTTGTCTCTGGGCAAGATAGTCGAGCTGTGTTTACTCTGGTGCCTCATCAAATACCCTCGACAGTAGACTATAGTGATCGAACTTTCGTGCTCAGGAAAGACGGTCGTCGCCTGGTCGAGTTTCTGCCACCAAGTGTGCATAGGCTGGGTGTTGATGTACAGGAAACACATCGGCGGGACGGACAAAGTGGTTGAGATCGACGAGTCGAAATTAGGCAAACGCAAGAACTGCAAAGGATGTAAAGTTTACAGCCAGTGGGTTTTCGGGGGAGTGCAGCACAATGATCCGACGAAATTCTTCCTGATGCCAGTGGAAAAGAGGAATGTGGCGACCCTGACGAAAATCATTCGCGAGTGGATCGCTCCGGGCATGACGATAATTTAAGACTTCTGGCGCGATTACAGCAACTTGGACATTCATGGCTACCATCACATCATGATCGGCACAGAGGAGATGGTGGCGAAGGCTATCCTAATTTCGACAGGTATCTGTTTGTTACGGTTGTTTTTCATTTGCAGGCACGAGCGAGATTAAGTTGCAGTTGCAGTTTTAAAAAAGTTAATTGAGCTGCTGTTGCCATTGCAGTATAAAATTAAAGTGTGGTTGACTTGCTTTTTTGTTTCAGTTTAATTTAATGTTCAATTGAGTAGCTGTTTCATTCAAGTTAAAATTAATGTTTAATTGAGTTGCTGTTTGATTCTAGTTAAAATTAAAGTTTGTTGAGTGGATGTTCGATTGAAATTTAAATTAATGTTTAATTGAGTTGCTGTTTGATTTAATTTACAGTTGCGAATGAGACAGTGTAGCTGTTTGTTTCAGTTAAAAAATAATGCTTGATTGATATGCAGTTTGTTTTGGTTAAAAAAAAACGTTTGAATGACTTGCAGTTTGTTTCAGTAAAAAAAAAATACTGTTCGATTTATGTGTTGTTTGTGTAAACATTCATTTGCGACCTGGGAAAAAGCCTAAAATAGTTGAGTGGTCATGATGGGTCCCCCCAGCGACGACGGATGTACTTGCATCTGTTGCATCCACAAAACTTGGATCTGCCAGTTTCAATTATTGAAGTAAATTTATTTAAAAACAAAAAAAAAATCATTAATTCGCGATCCTGAAAAGGCATAGCGTGGTCGTGTCTGTCATGACTGGTTCGGCCGGTAGCAGATGCGACTGCATATGCTGTTGCTTTTGCGGACTTTGGGCCTGCCAGTTTCTAGTGTTGAGATAATTTATTTAAAAAAAAAAGTGATTGCGTATATACAATACTTAAAAATCTATATGGTTACATTAATAAAAAGGTGAATTTTTTACTGCACATTGTTTTACTGTACCCTTTAATTGAATGGTAAAAACTAGCTTTTTCAAGGTGCGATGGATACACAGGGGGGAAATTTTGTATTTTATTTGGGGTTTTTCCAGGTCGTCGTTGGATACATAATTGGCGGTTTTTTGTCTCGACTTTTTTTATTATTGGATATGTAATACAATGATATTTGAGCGATTTAGATACTCAATGTGAAACAATCACCCCTGTATTATTTAGAGTATTTTCATTTCTAAAAACTGTTTAGTTACAATGAAGAACTTGCCAATTGTGGTGTGAATCAACGTATCTCAAGGTCAGTGCTGAGAGAATGCAGTGCCTTGAAATATTGATGTAAACAGTAACGCACCACATGTTGGAAAGATGCATCAGCAACTATGACTGGATGCATCTCACCTTGGCAGGTGTAAGATCCTAGACTTTCATTAGGTGGTAGGAATCCTACCTACCATCTGAATTGCCCCAGGTAGTAGGTATGACAGTCAATTGTAGATCATGAAATACTGATATGTAGCAGGACGTCGACTGCTAAGTGAGAACATGCAGGAGAGCCAGTCACATTAACAATCAATGTATTTTACTTGTGTAATAATAAGCTTGCTTCCTACGGTGTGTAGTATTTCCTTGGAGATGGGTGTAAGTAGGTCACCATACATCACACACAACATTAGTACACATGGGTTCAAATATGTACTGTATATATAACCAGCTATGTAAATAAAAAACAGTTTTAGTGCAATGTGGTTCACGATAAAGTGGGCACATTTGAAATCAACTTCTGAAAAAAGTCGCTGCCCCTTCCGTCATATATTATAATGGACACACTGAGTGACATGCGCCTAGTAAAGATGGTAATAATAGATGGAAAGTAGTTACATATTTCAAAGTGATAAGGTAAGTATTTTATTTGTGATAACGTAAATTTATTATTTATTTCGTTTTCTGTTTTTTTTTAATGAATCTAATTGTAAAAACAAGCATATTTGTTAAATATTTACTTTTCTAACAATTTCACAATTTTACTTGACCGACATATAAATAGAGGGATGAGGCATATGGCAATGTCAATTTTATATAACACAGAAGAATATGTAACGTGCACACAAGTAGATTTTGAGCAGGGCTCTCAAAAGTGCTAATTTTCTCGTGAACAACCTGTAGCTTCCCTACTATCAAAATGTAGACCAATGTAACGGTTAAAAACTGAAAACACTTTTGTGGTACGTAACATGTTAAAAACCAAAATCACTCTTTACATTTTATTTTCTCACAAAAAAAAAGTCTTATGGCACTCTGGAGAATGTTTTTACTTGCCTCTTTCGGAATGTTGTAATAAAAAAAAAAACATTAATTCTTGAAATCTGCCATGGTTTACAATTTTTTTTTTTTTAATTGTGTTTCAAATTGCAGTAGCTTGTGAGTTACTGTTCCATTTTCTTGTTAAATGCATAATAGTTTTTTCTACTATATTATATAATCTGGTCTTTTATGTTAGGCAAAGTACTAGCATGAAATTATGTTTGCATTTTAAAAGTTTACTGCAAGTTGCCAGTTATGTAAATGTCATATCACAGAAATTTTAATGAGGATCAGTTTAAATTTTGGCTTATTTCTACAGTACGTAAGTTTGAACATTTGTTCTCCCACTACTCTAGAGCTGTGTTCTAATTCACTCACACACTCGCTATTACTTACCCTTGATCCCTTCAGCACCCACAGTTATATGCATTGCCTTGATCCCTTTTTGAGGAAGTTTATATAATTTCAAACACCCGTCTTTATTTTGAAACTTTTATGTTCCAGTGCATAAGCGATTGAATAATCACTTACCTAAGCACATTTTCTTATGTTGTCTTGATTTTGTACGAACAAGTGTTCAGCAAACGATGGGGAAAAGCTGCATAATTGTTATGAAAAATTAAACTTAAGTGTAGAGCATGTGTAGAGGACATCGCTCTTGGCCCTAATCAAAAGGGATATTCAAGGTGACGACAATTCAACGTCACAGCCATGATGCACTTTTCAGGGACACACAGCCAGGCAAGGCCTCTTGGCTTGTAAATTGGAACAGACATTAAGTTAGTTTAAACAAACATGTTACTTTGTGAATGAACACTGAAATAAGGTGAACATTTTTATTTTAACAGTACCTACTCATGTTTTTTTTTTTTGTGAAATACAGCTTTGTAGGTATGAGTATTTGAAAATAGAATATATTTACTTCATTGTAAACACAATTTTTCAGAAGGGGGACTGCTTATTGTGGATAGTAATAAATTGTAGTTTTGGCAATTTTAAAATAAAGGATTCCATTTTACTTTTACAAGTTTTACTTCATAATTTCCCTGTTCTTTGCAGCTATCCTCATTATGTAGAATTTTTGGCTATAAATTAAACTCAATTCAAAAAATAAGTGTCGGGGCATGACTGTGCAATTTCTGTACTTCTCAAATATGCTTTTTTCTATTTTTATATAATTTTAGTTACACTAATAATTGGGTAACAAATTTTGACACGATTCCAACTACATTCTTTGGACAGAAACAAAATATTCACTATAGTTGCTATGAAAACTTGCAATATTGAATGGAAGACCTTATGTAATTTAATGGGTTAAAGGTTATCTTTAAAAGGCACATTTTATTTATGTTAAATTGCAATATTACAACACAACTCTTGCATTATGGAAATTTATTCTTGTCTCAATGTCACATATGAAGAACTCATCACTGTTTTAAAAATTAAGAAACATGAAAGTCCGCTAATTACTATTACAACTCGTTTGACACTTGCTAGCCTGCATGTATTAATTCGGAACAAAAACACGTTTGTTTACGTTAAGTCGGAATACTATACCACAAAAATCATTGCATTACACAAATTTAATATTCGTTTACTTGTCGCGTAAACATTATTATGATTTAAGAAATATAAAAAACGAAATTGCGATAATTTTTACACGTACGACACTTGTGCATGTATTCTTATGGGAGAAACCCGATTGTTTTGGGTCACTATTTCTTCAAAACGATTTCTTGTTTCTGTAAAGTCGTTTACATTATCCATTTAATAAAATTTAAAATTTACATATCTCCAATGATATTTTCTTTCAAATAATCATAAGTTAAATTTAGTTTGCTAATTAAAACAACATTACAAACTGAACGTGCGACAACTTATTCAAATCAACACTAATTTTTATATTTGTTTTATCTTTAACTACTGCTGTTTTCTATACAGGCAGTCCATAACATACACTGGGTTTCTTCGCCAAAATGAATAATAATAATAGATATTGCCATGTTAGTTTGTAGTTGGCTTATAATAAAGTTCATTATTTCTGTATATAGTATCAAATTTTGTTCTAGAATTTCTAAAATCATTAAAAGCAAGAAACATTTAATGACAAAGATAGCTTTCAATATATAGATTCCAATTTTCTTTTGGAAATATTTCATTTCTACCATTTTTAACAAAAATGTTTTACACATTACAAAGATCAAACATTGGAGCAAGATTTTTTCTATTAGTTTGGAACCAACAATTGCCAAATCAGGCATGTCAAATTGCAAATTATTAAACTGATTTTTATATCAAAGTTAAAAACAGTTGTCCCAGCAGGAACTTATTTATCTAATAATTGCTAATACTTAAAACAAATACGAATTGTATGGTTTTTATATATTTATTCTTTAATTGTAACTGAAGTATTGGCTTCGTTTTCAACAATAGGCCACAAAATTTCTAATTTTTCAATACAAATTTTGCCTGGATTAGCATAAGTTTTATCAACTGAATCATCTGCTATTTTAGTTTCACAAACATATAAACAATTTTTATCAGATGAATTTCTAAAAAAAAAAAAAAAAAAAAAAAACTACATTATTATCGCGAATAAGCCAAACAAATTCTTAATTGATACATTATTTCATTAATTTTATCACTACAAACTGATTTTACTCGAAATTTAATATAATTTTGTTCACCTGGTGATCTTAGCAAAACATTCATGATTGTTGAAGTTATTCCTGGGTTGTCAACAGCTTCAATAATATGCCCGTGTTTAGAAATTTCTACTCTAGAAAACTGAAATGGAAAACAATTTGAACAAACAACAATATTAACAAATTTTTTCGTATTTTGCCTCATCTCCAAATTTGTATCTATTTAGTAGGCGATATTCTTCCAAAACGTATGCACCATTTGGAGGGAAAAAAACCCACCTCCTATGGGGATATCAATCTCGATTCTATTATTGTAAATATTTAAATTCCCCCCTTGTATGTATAAGTTGGGGGAAAAGTTTGTCTCTCAAAACTCTCAATGCTTTTATAACTCATTTATAAGTAAAATAAAATTATATAAATGAAGGATTCAGATGGAGTTCGAGTGAAAATTGCTCATCGAGAAGTATAGAAATTATAAAAATAACCATGAGGTAGAATATAAAGAAAAAAAAAAAGATATACCATTAATTCATGAATTACAAAATATTGGCAAAAACGTAGAACAAGTAAGCGAAGCAAATAAAAATTAATAACAGCACTAGTACCTGTGCTGCAAAAAAATTAGATTATGCACCAACACCAGAAGAAACATCTTTTGAAAGATAATTATTCCAAAAATCACTAATAGGTGTTACTCCATTAAAAAATTTGCCACTTATACCAGGTATTTCTACTATAAATTTCGGAAAATATACATCTAAAAATTCCATAAGATTCGTAAAATTAAGATCTGTCCAACGATCTTGGTATTTTTGAGGAAGCTGCGAAATTATTACTTTGGAAAATTGGAGTGTCGAGATGTCACATTCTCTCAAAAATTGCAACAAAATATTGCTCCAATATTTTCGACTTTTTGGGTTCATACCTTTCCAAATGTAATGGTGCACAGACATTCCCTTGAATGCGAGCATTCCAATACTCGCGGAGAAAAGCTTCGTGAAATTCCGAAAAAATTTTGATGTGTTCCTTCTCCATTTCCCACCAATAAAAAATTGTTGTTTTTATGCTTAGGCCTAAACATAACAATAATTCTGGTTCGCTTAACCCAAATATCTTTCCATACTCTTCCAGTTTTCTTAAGAATACTGCCTGATTTTCGTTGCTGTTACCTGAAAATGTGGGTAAACGTTTTGACCACTGTTTTGCTAGGTGGTGAAGTAATGCAGCTGTAGGATACAGTAATGCCAATGAGCTATCCCTTACCTCTTTACGATTCGGAAAATTCTCACTCGTCAAGTTTGAAGATGCCGCAAGATTACTTTAGACAGCATTTCCACTACTACTACTACTACAGTGAATTTCAGCTATACGCTCATTCAATTCGCCTAGATTTTTCTGCAATTCCCTGTTTTGATTCCCAAACTCTTGTTTAACTGTTAAACAATCTATGGTAGTTTGTTTCAACTTTTCTTCCATATGGCGTTCAAAATTTACCAATTGATGGTCAACATTATCTAACTCTCTTATACCGGAAATTGAGGCACCTGTAGAACTGTTTTCTTCTACTACATAAATACCTATCTCAAACCTGTGCATCTGTCCCTCCAACGTTGAACGCATCTGTTCAAACCCCGTGGACACTTTCTTTTCAAGCAACTTTAATTGACCTTGAACATTATCTACCTGAGATCGTACTGAAACCACATTCTCCTCAGTGATTTCTAAATGATGAAAAATTCTTTCATCCACCCTGATTTCTAGCCTATCAAAGCTATCCTGTAATTCAGTTGCTTTACAACTTGCGCATTCTGGTTAATTACTATGTTAGATACTGTGTTTTCTAGCATAGCGAGTGTGCTTCGTGTTCCTTCAACCCTTGTACTCAGATTGCCTATATTGTGAGAAACATCTGTAATTTTATTTTCCAAACAATCAAATATTGATTTTTGTCCGTTACAAAACAAATTTTGTTCATCACGAAAGTTAACAAAGCTAGCCAACAAGCTGGACAACATATTCTCTTTGGAATTCTGACTAGTAACATTTGTCAGACTGGCGGAAGGAACTGCAGTAATAGCTGAACTAATTATTTCTTGTTGGAGAAATTCCTACAAGTCGTTCTGACTTTCGTACATTTTATTTTCAGAAACACTAGACCTAACACTTAGTGCTGGCGTACATTCTAAACTTAAAGTATTAGATTCGTCGTCGCCCATGTTACTTTCGTTAGTTTTTCTTAATCAATTCATAAGAAAATACGGTGCTCTTGTTTCCTTTTCATTCATTACCTCTTTTATATTTCTCATGAAATCCTCCACGTCGTATCTACTTTTATTTCTCTTTGTCAATGCGACATTTCTTAATCATTCAGCCAACATGCAACCCATAATATAATTCTCTTTTGTAAGAGTTTTTTCTACTATTACGTAAAATGCAATATTTTCTATGAGAACAATTTTCTCCTTGGCTTGACCAACTCAGAGTACATGTTTATTTATTTCTTATTAAACTTTAAAAATGTGTACCTTCGTGCTCGTTAGCCCCATATGACGGTAGTCAATTTATGTAGGGGAAATTACTACAGATTATTAATTTATAATAGTAGGTAAGAAAATGTCTTATTTTTCTTACATTAAGATTACCACGTCCAGGTCCCAGTATTTATTTTCAGATAAAGACAAATAATGAAATCGTGGAGCCTCTCCTTGTTCGGTAATCACCCCACATGGAGCAGGTTGTAATGTGAGATAGACATTTTCACACAACCACTTCCTGGTTCATTGTAGCCTGTAACGAACCACCACTAAAGTTTATTTAAATGAACAAGTCACCTAACTTATTTACATATTGTTTCTCCAAACATAATGAAAAATTATGTATAATAATTTTAAAAACATCTGATACATGACACTAAATAAAAATGTTGATATCAGGGTAACCATCACGCAATAGTAACAGAGCAAGTATGTACCATTACAACAGTACTCATGCTTTTTTTTTGTGACATACAGAGTTGTAAGTATGAGTACTTGAAAATAGAATATATTTACTTCTGTGTAAATAGACTTTTTCACACGGGAGAGTGTTTAATGTGGATGGCAATAAATTGTAGATTTGGCATTTTTTAAATAAATGATTTCATTATTTTTTCTAATGTTTTACTTCATAATTTTCCTGATCTTTGCAACTATTCTCACTGTGTAGAATTGTTTGTTATAAATTAAGCTTAATTCAAAAATGAAATGTTGGGGCATTGTTTAGCAATTTCTGCATTTCTTAAATATATTTCAAATTTTATATAAGTTTATTTACACTTATAATTGTGTAACAATCTTTGACTCGATTCCAAGTACATTCTTTGTACACAAATAAAATATTAACTATAGTTTCTCTGAAAACTTGTCATACGGAAAGGAAAACACTGGGTAATTGAATGGGTTATAATTTATCTCTAAAAGGCATGTCTTATTTACGTTAAGTCGGAGTAATACAACATAACTCCTTGCGTTATGGAAATTTATTCTTGTTCCAATGTCACATATAAAGAACATGTCTCAGTTTTAAAAATAAAAAACATGAAATTCCGCTAATTACCCTTTGACACCTGCTAGCCTAATGTATTGATTCTGAAGAAACACGATTGTTTGCGTTAAATCAGAACACTAAAACACAAAAATTATTGTATTACACAAATTTAATCTTCTTTTATTTCTCACGCAAACATTATTACATTTTAATAAATAAAAATGGGAGACTGCGTTAATAAGACTCATTTGGCACAAGCTAGATTATGCATATTTATGTTCGAGATAAACAAGTTTGTTTACATTAAATCGTTATTTTATAACACAAAAATCATTGCATTACCCAAATTTAATAATCATTTAATTGTCACGCAAAAATTGTTACAATTTAAGAAATATAAAACGCGAAATTGCGATCGTTTTAACACGTATGACACTTGCTGTGCATGTTGTCTAATGGTAGAAATCGGATTGTTTTGGGTCACGCTTCTACTATTACTATTTCTACTCGAACTTTACTAAGCGTACGCAAAAAGACGGCAAGTGTTCAAACCTAGCGTTAAGATCGTGGATTACACAATAGCTCGTTGAGGTTACAATTTATTTCCGGCATAATTATTTGATTTAATATTTAATAGGGAAACATTACTACTTCGTCGACATAGAATTTTGAACTAAGTAAATAATTAGGCCTATTTTCCTAACCTACAGAACATATGAAAATAAATAAATTCAATATCAATGATTGTAAATCAATTAAATTTTATTATGTTGGAATACATGAACATTTAAAGCTATTAGTTGGCTAATAATAGCCTCTAAAGCCAACAGTACCATATTTCGAATTTTTCAAGTGAAGTATGCGAGTTTGGAATAATTATTGTATTTATGCAAGTTTGGAATAATTAATGTATTTTTTGATTAAACAAAATGACATACGCAAAGTCTTGGGAAGAGTTTGAGAAAGCAGCTGAACAGTTGTACTTCAGGAATCCAATGAAGGTATATATGTGGAATGTGTAGGCTAAGGGCACGTAAACATGTAAAAAAATTAGACTAAATTTTAAAGAAATGTATTCGTCCCGCATCCATTGCCACACTGTGTCTATTGAATGCACCTTATTGTATGTATTACTAATCCAGACTTCATTGTAAGAATGGATTGTTTTTGCCCTCACTTTTATCTTTAAATGTACTGCAGCTGTTTTTCATTCTTAAAATGTAAAGGGACAGAGATTCCGTATTGTTGATTTTAAATCTCTAAAAGACGTTTATCTAATCACTGCGTAGTAAAATACTGACGTAATGTAACTGTGGGGAATGTTCTTAACTCTCTCAGCAGGATTGTGTAGAATGTAGCATACGTACTAAATTGCCACTCTTTTAGTATCAATTTGCACAATTATAAAAATAATTTTTTACTGATAGTCTCTTTACATACGCCTAGAAACTGCTAAATTTCTTTTCCTTGTTAGACAAGATGACTTTTGAACTTAATGTGACTGCTGCTGTGACTTTGTACCTGTGTGAATGCAAAGGAAAAGAGTGATGTGCATGTTGTTTACTCGACAACTGTGCTCCTTTTACTGACTAATGCTTCCCAGAGCCCAACTTTTTATTTTGAATGCAGTGCATAACTTGTTTGAGGTATAGCGAGTTGTTGCTACGCTTCAAGCCATATAAGTTAAGAGGGTTGAGTCTCGGTAATAGTTACATAGTTATATTAGTGGATTCGGCCTAGGAAGATACGTCAATTCTAACTTTATGCAAATGTCTCACTTCACAAAATTGCTTGAAAGCTGAACTAATAGTTACATAGTTATATTAGTGGATTCGGCCTAGGAAGATACGTCAATTCTAACTTTATGCAAATGTCTCACTTCACAAAATTGCTTGAAAGCTGAACTTCCCTTTTATCAAATCTCTAAAACTTGAAAAAATTTGTATTAAAATTATAATGTTCACTACCATTTATCTTGGGTTCTTCAAATAATGTTTGCACCGATGCTAAGCTCATAGGTAGAGAAGGGCCTCTGGTTTTTACCTTTAATAAACATGATAATCATGAAATAAAATGTTCTGCGAACATACCATTCTAGAAATAGGACCTCTGAAATCTGTAGAGGTCACTTTGATTAGTGAATAGGTATGCCTCAAACTTACATATATATATATATATATATATATATATATATATATATATATATATATATATATATATATATATATATATATATATATATATATACATATACATACATACACACATACATACACACACACACACACTTCTTTTTTCTTTCTATCTCTCTGTGTGTCTCAGGAAGTTTCACACAGCTAGTATTAGCAGGAAAATTATTCTTTTTTAGATTTTATATTATGTCATACTTATTACAGCAATAATAACTGTATTTAATTTGTAATTTAGAACTGAAACAAAATGTTAATGTTTGAATACTTAATTATGTATAATATATTTAGATATGATGGTGGAATGGCTACAAAACCGAAAGTCGGCAGAAGGGCTGCGACAGGATATGTTGTTTGTTGATTAACAAAGTGTTAATTTATCTTCCTGTGAAAAATGCTTAAAATTACCACATGAAATTTGTACACGTTTTTTAAACCTACCTATGCAAGGAATAAATATACTGTAACGTGTGTTGGACTGCTACATGTGAAAATGTATTGTTGCGTTTGTCAGTTATTCTTGGTCAGTGTGTGTGTGATCACAAATATTGGACATGCAAAATTTATATGTTTTAACTTGACGGCAAGGTAGTGTAGCAAAGTGGTGTTCATTAAAGGTTAGGAGCGGGACAGGTAAATGTTCTGTAGATTCTCACCAACTCTTCTGCTTGTAGATGATATGTGCCAGGTATTTTGAAGCAAAATACCAACTAGCTCGGCAGAGCTGACTCTTCTTCTCCCGGGGTCATGTTCCGATGACCTATGGGTGGTATCCTGCCAGTGCTCCTACCGTCGTGATTAATACAGAAACAATTGCAATACTGAAAATCTGTGCGTGAGATCTTAGGGCGGCTCACACACCCGTGTTTAGTTGTACATAGATAAAACACTGAAAAAGAATATACACACTGATACATAACCCTTAATGAATTGTGGGAAAAGGTTGGGGCCCACGCCCCTATGGCCCGTAGGCAACCCGAATGAGAACGCACACCATTACGTTAGATCATTGGGTTTTATTAAGACTCCTCTTGGAAGTAATTTACCCACGCCCACCCACAGAGTGACGCTGTACAAAATTGCCTGAAGGCAACAAAACTTAAGCCTTCCCGAGCGATATGCTATTCCACGGGAAGGGAGGGGTTGTAATTCTTGTGCGGCTACGAGATATACAAATGTTCCAGTTAATTACTGTCTATTGCTGTGAAATGATTGGAGAACAAAGATGAAGTGCCGCCCAAGCGTGCAAAACGCGACCCTGTCTGTCAGCACGTCCCACTCCTCAAGATGTCACAGTCTTACTTAATTTTCCATGCGGCGTGCCGGACGAGGTTTGGCGAGCAGGCCAGTCGTGCTGGCTATTTTCGTACACACACAAAATCCCTGAAAACGTCCACGTTACTTGAAATATTATAACTTTGACAAAAACAATTACTCTTAGCATGGGAACCCTTTAATAGACACATTACACTGTGTGAAATTAAATGAGGATGAAACACGTGAAAATGGTAAATAACGTAAATTATAAAATACGGTAACTAAAGCCTGCAGGGGCATCAAAACACTATAGGGATCCTTAACTTAGAGTTGCGTCCTTGAGCGTTCCTTACTTAAAGCTCCTTTTGTTTATACCTAATTTGGCAGGATCTTCTTTTAAGACTCGTGCATACAGGTGCACGTGGCTTGTTTGGCACTTAACTTCCTTACTCCACTCGTGTCACGAGTGCTCTCTTCGGCCCCTGCAGCCGTACTCATAATGTAAATCTTGGTGGCTCGATTGCTGCAGTTCGCACGAGCATCCGGTAAAGTGCTGCTGCTACCCGCGATGGCGGGCAAGCGGGCTAGGGGGAAGTGGATGGTGTCAAACTGTTAACTGTTTTCATGATGGAAGAAAATCACGCCTGTCTATTTATCACAACCTTGTAACTATGTCCTATGTGTTTGAAACACAATTGTATAACATGCTTACATTTCTGTGGTTTGAATGTTTGCCGCAATCCCAACAAATTACTAAGCACAAATATAACATTTTTTTATAAATAATTAAGGAAATAAAACTTACAGTGTAGTTAATTCACTATAACTTCAGCCTTTTCTGAAGCCCTGCTAAATTTCTACTTTTGGTTACTTATTACGTATCCTTCCGCTACACGGAAACATAAACACTGCCATGTGACTTTAACTATCAAATGCATTGATTGCTGTTTACAGCTGTACAAATAATGCTGTCATATTTCCTATGAATGTTCACAATTTAGACCTATAACAATATGTTGGTCAGCTTTATAACTATTTGTGACACACGATATAGGACGTTTGACATAATACACAATTTTTTTTCCACTGCGGTGTTTGTTACAACTGTGGTGGAAACAACAGTAGTATTTAACCTGTTATTAATATGCATTGGAATAAAAATTAAAACGACTGGAAAACCAGTCTAAGGAAACGACACAGTAAATTCAAGCACACAACTCGTGTCGCTTATTTATTGTACATAGCATCGACAAATGTAAAAGATAGTGGTGAAAATGCAAACACATAGGCCTACCGTAACATTAATTCCGTTAATATTGACATGCATTGGTACTTACTGGTTTGTAGTTGTAAATTACAATCTCAAACATCATTATTGTTGCTGTAATTAGTATGAAATGTCCTGAAATTAGAAATAACAAAATTAATACTTTTCCTGGTACATTGGTGGTACGATCTTCAAGAGAGAGAAGAGAAAAAGAGAACGAGAGACAGCGACATGCTCTGCTTGGCGTATTGAACCTTTATTCCGGACGGAAATAAGAGCACCAGCCTACGCACGGGAATTTGTGCAGATATTTTTAACTGCAGTAATGAAATGTGTTTCCGTCAGTGCTACCTAACAATGCAAACAAATCAATTGCAACGTTTACCTTATAAATAGTATACACAAAAACGAGGTTAAAAATTATTGTAACTGTAAACTATTTCTTACCAGCCATTGCCAACACGTCGCTGCTCTCGCTGTTGTTAATTCATGTTTAATACAAAATAAATATAAGTTACATAAGATACTGAGGTAAAGTTTCATTTATTCAATAATACAGTACTCTAAAGTTAATCACATGTTAAATATTTGTGGAATACAAATATATGGTGCCTAGGGTGATTTTTCTAAGGTTCATTTCCAAAAGGCAGAAGAAAGTGTGGATGGACTATAGGCCTATTTGTGTGCATGTTCACCACTATCTTTTTAAGTTTGTCACTGCTACGTCCAAAAAATAGGTGACATGAATAGCGTGCTTGATTTTACTGTCTTTTTTGGTTGACTGGTTGCTCCATTTCAATATTTATTTTAACTGAGGCTGTCCTTTTAACGAAATCACCCAACTTATTTCAATTACAAGAAATTAAATACTACAGTTCTTTCTCCCATAATTGTAACAGTTTTAAACACAGTCGTGGCAGAATATTAACGTGTATTATTTGTAATGTGCTTCATTGTGTATATCACAAATGCATTAATAATACGTAAAATAATAACTAAGAACTACAGTTAATACAGATAATGGTAAAAAGTCATAAAGCTGACATAAATATGGTTATAGACCTAAATTGAGAATATTTGTACGAAATTGTTTTTGAAATATGACAGAATACTTTGAACAGCTGTAAATAGTAAGCAAAGCATTTAACAGTTAACACGTAGAAGTCTCATGGCAGTGTTTATGTTGACATGTAGCAGAAGGAAACGTAATCAGTAACCGAAAGTAGAACTTTAGCAGGGATTCAGATAAGTGAGAAATAACAGTTGATGCCTGCCCTACCACGTGAGGTAAGTGGCTAGCGTTATGGGCCCGATGGGTCGTAGAGGGTTTGGATTCCGTGGGTGGCCGCTTAATGGTAGGGTACTGTCGGAAACAAAGGTAGTCACACCCTAGAGTGAGGCAGAAGGAGGTAATTTTCTGACCAGGGAGTTCTACCTTCTTCATTATAACGATTGCCAATAATCGGGACGTCAGCTGTCCCATAAAAAATGAAGTGGTGATGCGGTTAAGCGATCGTGAGGGTGAAGGTAGATGACTTGGCTGGGGTAATTCGAACGGGGCGAGTGGGCCAACGTACAAGGATATAATCTGAAGAGGATGGTACTGCACATGGTCTGGGTACTGCCTTTAGCGGGAGCCGAACCCGTACCGTTTTTCCCGATGCCAGCTTAATAACACAGAAGCTAGGAAGCTCCACCCACCTCTAATGGGTGTCGGACCTGAATGAGCTTTCTAGATGAGAGTTTAATGATACTGGAGGTAGCAGGTGCCTGGCTAGGTATGGCGTCAACGGAAGTTGCACTGGCTATCGACGGTGACCATTCTAACTGGGCCAACAGACGCCTAAATACTTGTACAAGGGAGTCTCATGTTCTAGAGGGATGAGCGTAGAGATCGGCCGGAGGATGGCTTCGATAGTCTGGGACTGGGTTTGGCCTCCTGCGAGTCTCCTTCAAGGGTGTGGGGTCGTACAGCTCTCTCTAAAGCACAGCATTCCTTATGTTGTCTACTC
Organism: Dryococelus australis; assembly: GCA_029891345.1. NCBI lineage: Eukaryota > Metazoa > Arthropoda > Insecta > Phasmatodea > Phasmatidae > Dryococelus > Dryococelus australis. The sequence continues at coordinate 93,140,865 of CM057000.1, read as the reverse complement.
TGCAATCCGCCCCTCCTGCTATACATCAGGTACCTGTAGAGTTCAATAACCACAAAGTTCCTTCCCAGCGGAAGTGAAATTAAATGGCACAATTACTAAACACTGATTCTAAGGAAATGGGAAACTATCTTAAAATGACCGTAAACGGACAATTAGGGTGGATGTTAATTTTTATTATGTGAATTAGAAAAAGGGAAAGTCCTGGTTAAAACAAATACAGTAAGATTTGCTAAACTGACTAAACAAGCAAGACAGATTACAAATGACATAAAGGAACAGGTGAAGGCGAGCCTGGCAAAAAAATAATTATTAATATAAGAATTAGCTAAATATATTCAGACCAAGATTTAAAGTAAATATATGCAATCTGCAGTGTAAACAAACTACTGGAATTTTATCCATGAGGTAAGCTAAGACGCGATGACCTGTTACTGTGGAGCCACGGAAGTTGACTTGGGTAAAGGGTTGCCGAGTGCATGGAGTAGGATTACCTCAGGCTTGGAGTGCTGCTCTCGTAGTCAGCGGATGCAGTAGCAGATGAGCCTGTTGCAAGCTGTTAGTATGCTGCAGACTTCACAGTCTGTGGAGTAGAGTAACGCCTTCTTGCAGGCTTCCAGGTGATGTGCCGTATTGCAGGCTGCGGAGAGAGAGAGAGCGCCTTTGCAGACTGAGGAGAGTCTTTGCAGACTGGGATGAGCTCACGAACCTATTCTGCCAGTGAGCTCGGAGTATCTGCTGGTGGTGTAGGGTGCTAGACTTCTATTTATACTAAAAAAATTTCTGATCAGCAGTTCTTCAGGGTTCCGGGGGGGTAGTGTAGCCTTCCAGCGCAGAGGTATGTTGTCTGGGGTGCTGGAGCACCACTCATTTCTTATCTCCCCACTTGGAGGTGATGACAAATTAAAACACCTCATCCTGAGGCTGGCGGGTTGTGACGTCACAAGACCACAGGGGTGCTGCCATCTCAGGGTTCATAATAACTTCTTCCGGGGTTAAGTGAAGGGTAGTGGAATCCCAACAATATTAATTTTATTCACGGGGATGACCCTTGCATGCGGGATTCTGGTCGGGCAATGCATATTGTAATTGCGTGGGTTGGTTACAATTATGTAATCGGCTATCCAAGTGCTTTGCAATCTGTTTGCTTGATACGTTTATTTTGCCACTGTTATGACTTCCCCCTGAGCATGGGTTGCTCGTAGATGAAGCGAAGTTGTCCGTAGAGTGCGCATTTGCACATCGCAGCATGTTGGCGTGCATCAATCGGCCACCCCCTGAAGCGACGTAGACCCATCTAATGAATCCACTACTTTACTTCAAGAATGGGAGGTGGTTGCATCAACCATAGACTGTCGGTTGGACTTCTTCTGTGTTCGCACTGCTTTGAGTGAGTTGCGGTTCTAGGTGAGCGCCTGTTCTCTGTCTAGCGCTGCCTTGGTTGAGTTCGGGGTGCCCATATCTGGGTCGTGCGTCATCTGGTTACTCTCAGTGCAGGTTAACAGCCCCTTCCTTCTTCGCCATTCCTCTCTCGGTTGCGTAGCGGCCGGAGTGCTGGTGTGCATGTAGCCCTCTGCTTCTCAGCGCTATTGCAGCCATCTCGTCACTTTTCTTTGCTCGCTTTCTTACCAAGGGAGGAAGAGTTTTGGAAAGGAATGTTTGAGAGAACAAGCCGTTGGTTTTATCAAACCAAGGCCTTCCTAGTTCGAGGGCAGATCACATACCAATGTAAAAAGTAAAATTTGTAAACAGTGTGCTAGTGCAATCATTGTTTGCATAGAAATTAATTTTATATCTGATGTTTTTATTTCTGTCCTCAAGAAATAAAGTTGGAGCTAATGGATACAACGGTTTTAATCCTGCTTGCAGAGGATTAGAAGTGGGGAGTGGTTTACTGTGGTCCCTGCGGGACTAAGTTAACTGGACTGGTGTTCCTGCCGTTGCGGTCGCACAGTAACCTGAGTGCATGCAGTAACAAAAGTTTACGATCTGTAAGAAAATTAATTTTTATACATCCTATTCGTGGCTTTCCTACAAAATAGACATAGGTATAGAAGAGACCCTTTTAGAAAAAAAACATGAATACAAAATACTCAAGGAACAAAGTTGTTGTGTAGGCCCTAATATTTGCTTGAAGTCTTGAGGTTATGTAGGTAGGCATTGTTTTGTATGTGAACTAATCTTATAATTAGCTTTCTGTATCTTTGTTGTACATGAACACACGCTAGGTTCACATAAATATTAGTTCCAACATGATCACAAGGTTAACACTTCTTATACACTAGGTTTACACATTTTCACTTTCATAGCTTATTAATGGGTAATTGCAAATTTTAAAAACTTGTACCTACTAAGGTATATAATTTCCCTTGTTTAGCGGATTTGATAATTGAATTACAGGGGTTGCTTAAAGTTCTCGACTCTTAAGCAATGTTACATGCTATATGCATGTAGTCTTTGATTATTCTGCGCTGTAGCAGGGGGTTTATGCAACCAACAGGTTTGTGCCTCCATACACATAACATAAAGTTCGCGCTCAGCTGTGTGAGCTTGACATGGGGTTCGTAATTCTTTTGGCATTCGCCTCAATTACAACACAATACATTAGGGGTTTCACAAGCTTAAGAAAGTTTTCTACGTGCACATAAGGGTGAGGTTATTTCTCTCAAAGAATACAACTACAATTGAACTATAGTACTTTCCCGATTGGAAGCTACTTATGAAAATCAGCCTTTGAAAAAATGCTCTAGGCATAACATGTCACCTGTTTTTTCAATAATCTGTATTCCACAAATATATAACACTGTGGTTAACTTTAGAGCACTGTATTATTGAATAAATGACCCTTTTCCTTAATATCGTCTATAACTTGTAATATTTATTTATTTTTTAAATATGAATTAACAATAGTGAGTGCAGCGATGTGTTGGCAACGACCGGTAAGAAGTAGTTCACAGTTAAAATATTATTTTAACTTCTTTATTTAGTATACTATTTGTAAACTAAACGGTGCCTATCGAAATATTTAAGTAGCCCCAATGGCAACATATCTCATTTTTACATAACAACGGAAAATATTGTGAGTAAGCCGTAATGGTACGGTGTTGTTTTATCGAGCGAGAAAGCAACTAAAAAACTGCTGGGCGAAGCTTGTCACTCTCTTTCTTGGTCTATTTCACACTCGTTCATTTTACTAGTAAGCAAGCAAATTATACATATTTTCAATTGTAGCATATATCATTCTTATTACAGCAAAATAATGATTTTTGAATTTGTAATTTACAATTGAAAAGAGATTTTAATGTTTCAGTACTTATTTTAATTTATTTAGATATGATGGCGGGGCAGTTACCAAGTGAAGTTGGCAGACGTGGCGAGCCATGACATGGCATGTTGCTTTTTGCCAAACGAAACGTAAATTATTCTTACTCCTAAAAATACTTCAAATTACCATATCACGTTTGTAGACGTTGTGTTTTTTAAACCTACCTAGGCAAGTTACGATGTTTGATCAATCTGTGTTTCCACGGCAGTAATAAATATACTGTGAAATGGCGTGCCTTTGTGAATCGTGGTCGATACGCTGGCCCTGTGTGTGCATGATTTCAAATATTTGATTAGCACTTTTTAGATGTTTAAACTGTGAATTGTTTTTATGACAAAGTTAATTATTTACATCAATGTCTGTTTATTTATCACAACGTTGTACCTTTGCCCTAAGGGGTTTGAAACACAGTCATGTAACGTAATTTTCCACAATCCCACAAGAAAATTATTAAGCCCAGCCCGATAAATTTCAATAAACCTAATAAACAGTAAGTAGCAATACATAGAAATATGAGCGGAATAAAAGTTATTGTAGGCTTATTTGTGTGCATATTCACCACTATCTTTTAAAGTTTGTATGACAAAAATGAGCAACATGAGTTGCGTGCTTGAATTTAATGTGCCTTTTTCGCTAGTTGTTCCTTTGTTTTAATATTTATTCCAACTGAGGCTGTACTTTTAGAGAAATGACCCAACACATAATAATAACAAAAAGATAATAACAATTAGTACAGCTCTTTACCTCGCAGTTGTAACAGTGTTAAACACAGTCGCTGCAAAATACTAACATGCATTACATGTATTGAGCTATGTCGTAGAAAACAAATATGTTAATGTAAAAGAACTCTCTTCAATTCAAGCATTTTTAAAATGTCATAAAACTGACCTAAATAATTTTAGAGGCCTAAACTGTAAATATTCATATGGAATGGTTTTTGGAATATGACAGAATTCTTTGAAAAGCTGTAAACGGTAAACAACACATTTGACAGGTATAAAAGTAGAAGTTACATTTCAATGTTTATTTTTAGGTGTAGCAAAAGTATACGAACGTATGTACACACACAATGGAATGTAAACATTGATTTTGACAGATGCTACATGGCAGTCACATGGCAATATTTGTTTACATTTGGCGGAAGGATACGAAACAGGCCTGTAAGTTGATATTTAGCAGGGCTTTGAGAAAGTTGTTTTCAATGGGGAATGGACTATAGACTAATACATAGGAACTTTCATTACGTTTCATATGTAAAGGTTTTGGCATATCTGTTCAACTAACCTAACCTACAAGATTATACAAAAATATATTTTTTCCCTGTTTGTGGTTATAAGAGGGATTACGAGAAAAAATATTTGTATGTGCTAACACTACTATGTACGTACATGAGTGGGAAGGTTCACTCTACCCTCAATACTTTCTAAGGCTAATTATACAATTCTTTGAATTTCCTCGTATTGAGGTTATGGTGGAGTACGTAATTCTTACTTGGCTTACATCTAGTCCTAACAAGTGTGTATCGTGAGTTGACTCCCTGCACTTAACACTTGGGCTGTGCGCAATTACCACAATAAATCTACACAGGTAGATCTGGTCCCCCTGCCTGACTGGCAGGGGGGCCAGATTTGTTTTCTGTTGATTATAGCTTACGGAGTATCTGACTCGCCCAGAGTAGATAAGGTACGTCGGCCGTACTGACTGCGGTACATTACAAAGTTGAGAATACATCTGTGGATTAAACATCATTCTCATGACACACAGTTCTCATCCTAATATAAGTTTTACGCTACAATAAAACATTTTCAACTCATGTTAACACTAAGGATTATATAGGGGTTTTCCTACACAACTACATGGATTAAATATGCTTTCAGTGTCTAATACTAAACACCTAACCTTCAGAACATCAATGGTTCCGTTTTCTGTTACGTTTGGAGTTTCACCGTAGTGAGAAGAAACGGACGTAACAAGAATTACAAAAGGGAACCTTACGAGGTACTTGACCTCTGCACAAATTACATATAGAAAATCACAAGTTTTAGATTATTAACATTTTACGGTAACTGACAATTTCCACACTTAGAAATATAATGTTTTCACTAAGGTTTCGAATTTTCTGGGTTGCATTTTACGGCGTACTCACAGTGAGTTCTCGCCTCATGCTCTTATGCATGTTACGGGCGTTCTTTAAGCAAATGTCACCTAGTCGAATTGCGAGGAATGGAGAGGGTTATGTTGTGGTTATTTTCACAGGCCTGCCGATAGGCTTCGATTTCGCGCTCACACTTTCTAACAGTGTTCACGGAGTTCAGTGGTGTTACGTTAAATGTGTCGTATTAATTTTAAAAATAAAAATTTTCACTTTAATGCTTACATTACGTGATCATTAAGGGGGATTCACTGGAAAAGTGAAAACATCATCTTTTCAATCTGCTTAGGGGTCCGATGCCACGTTAATTTTCCTCCGGCAAACAAAACTTTCTAGTTTAGCAAACTAGGGGCCAAGTGCAAAAAATTAAATTTGTTAAATTTCTTATGTTACTTTATTGGTGTCCATTGATAGGAAGTTCACTACGTTAACTGGGACACTTTTTCATTGTGTAGGACCTCGGTTCCTATCAATGCGATTATGCTTTGTGAATTCTCAACCTTAAAAAAAAAAAGCAAAAAGTTACAAGCTACACTGTAAAAATAAACTCTTGGGTGATGATGTGGACTCTTTTCGTCGCACTGCCTAATTCTAACTGGCTAGAATTTTGTATAGGTGCTTAAATGACACCTAGCCATCTCTACTAAATTAGCTACGAGTACTTGCACTCTCGTTTGCATTTAGGGTTCAGGCTTTCCTATTGTCTATTACTCCCTACTAAGCTATATAAATGAGGTTATATGAAGGAGGCGTAATAGTTTATTACTGGCATCAGCCAGTACTCAGAAGTTGAGGCAGAAGCTGTTGGAGTGCGCTGATGTTTGATGATCCGGCGCTTCATCTGGCACCCTTGTTTGCATGGTGCTGAGGCAGGGGTGGCAGGCCAGCGGAATGCAGTAAGCGTCCTCCCTATAGTAGCTTGGGACGTGGCATGCAACGGGGCCACTCATGACATGGGCTTGGTGGTTGCAGACAGTATGGGGCCAGCGTCCCGGGTGTCGACGACATCTGCTGCAGTCAGTGTGGCAGAGCTGCTGGGCACATCCTTCTCATTCACTGTGTTAGTACTGTGGTTGGCGTCTGCTTCTCTCGGAGCTCTCATGGAAGTGGGCTGTCGTAGCTTAGCGGTAGCAGCACAGGTGAGTGGTGCGCAATATAGGCAGTTCACTGCAAAGTGAGCACATACCAACTTTCACTATCCACTCCCAACAGTGGAGGGATTTCATGATCACTCACAGTTACTGATTTCATGGTTGCCACGGCATGGCTCTCATCCTCTCCAGTCTTTTCTGTTGAGCGGCTGGGGTCGGTCGCAAAGTTGACCGCTCCATAGGCGTGCATCTTGACAGTCTCAACATAAGGAAGGATCGATGAGGGGAGTTGGAGGTGGGATACGGCCTTCAGGTGCCTGAAGGGGTGAGGGATTCTCTTTTCCGGAGCTTGCGGGCTACGCAGTCCCTATGGTAATTCTCAGGCCATGGCGTTGACAGTCGCTGGGTTTGATGTCACACGCACATAAATGGGGCGGATGGTTAATGGCTTCCCTTTGCTTGTGTTAAGAGTTCCCTCTGCGCTACTGTTCCCACAAAAGGGGCTACAGGTTTCTGTGTTGCGCGGCTGCACGTTTGAAGGGCGGGAAGGAGAAATGCATGTTTCCTGAGGTGGCCGTTTTTGGAAGTCCCAGTGAAAATGCTGTTCCAGGCAATACCAACAGTGTGCCAAGGGGGCGGTGGTGTGTTTCAAGGTCGTGTCACGTCCTGCAGGTGGTCTGGGAAGGGGGCTGGACTGTTAGCACTGGCGCTGGCCATCTGTTCTTTCCTAGGGAGGGACCGCTCATTCACGTCCAGCTCCCTTGCCCTGTTTACCAGCTCCTCAACCGTCTGGGGCCAGGATGTGACTAACAAGTTGCGAGGGGAGTAGGGTGAATGTGATACTTCTCATGTGTTGACCTTCACTGCTCGGGGTAAACCCTTTTGTGTAGGCATTATTTGCGCCTAATAAATAACTCCATCTCATCATGCTTTTGCACACGAGAGTGTAGATCAGTGATTAGTTCACTAAGGAGCTCGTCTCCAGAAAAGTGGGAAATCAGCTGGGCCTTGAACTGAGGCCAGCTTTCCTCGAATTGACCATACTTTTCCCACCAACGTTTGGTGGGACCGGTGAGGTGGTGGTGGGCTCAGCTCACCCATTGTTTTCATGGGATCAGGTGCTCCCTTAATTCACGTTTGCACTCTGCGAGGAATTTCTCTTAGTGCGCATAAGCTTCCTCATTAAAATAGGGTAGGGATAACTCACAGGGTAACCCAGGAATGATAGGGCTATGCCTGTGGTTGGGATTTTGTGGTTTTTACGCTTGCTCCCAGCGACGAAAATCGCACTGATAAACCTGGCTGGGGTTTCGGCTTCTGTCGTCCGACCAGCCAATACATACGTGGTAGAACTCCCTGTTCCACAAGATGCAGTGTACGAGGTATTTGCCTTGATCCTCGTACTCTGGCCATTGGCAATGGTAATACAGCCCGTCAGTGAAACGAGGTGTATCTTCCCATCTGATACACCCGTAGTGATAGTCTCTGTAACAATAGTTACACAGAGTGGTGATCAAACCAGTGCCTGTGCAGTTAGGCACGTGGCAAGAGGCGTTGCTGACTCGTGGCATTGGCGTCGGCTAGGGTGCCACGTGATTCTACTTGACTCGTCTCTGAGTCTGACATTGTGGTAGTATGGACACCACGGGGTGTTTATTCAGACTCCCCTAAGTCGTGAGCGGACTTCTGTGCAAGGAGAGACCGAAAAAGAAAAACAAAATTAAGGGGTTGGGGGTGACAGGCATGGTACATGTCCTCAAGGCTGAGCTACGTAGAACAATTCGAGTCCCACGTTTGGTGCCAAATTGACACGAGCCCTACCTCGTTAGGTGAGTGATTAGGCTGTTGACCGCCCTCTCAGAAATTTAAGTAGGCCTACCGCGGAGTAAATGGCTAGAATTATGGGCGTAACGGGTCGTGGGGGTTTTGAATTTTGTGGGTGGACACTTAATGATTGGATACCATCAGAAATGAGGGGTGTCAAACCTCAGAGTTAGACGGAAGGAGGTAGTTTCCCGACCAGGGAGTTCTACCTTCCTCACTGTAAGGGTTGCCAATAATTGGGACGGCAGCTGTCCCGGAAAAGATGAAGTGGTGGTGTGGTTAAGCGATCTTGAGGGTGGAGGTTGATGACTTGGCAGGGGTAATTTGAATGGGATGAGTGGGCCAACGTACAGGGATATAATCCGAAGGGGGTGGTACCGTACATGGTCTGGGTACTGCCTTTGGGGGGAGTCAAACCCGTACCGTTTTTCCCGATGCCAGCTTAATAGCACAGAAGCTAGGCAGCTCCACCTCTGACGAGTGTCGAACCCGAATGGGCTTTCCGGATGAGAGTTTAATGATACTGGAGATAGCAGGTGCCTGGCTAGGTGTGGCGTCTACAGGAGTAGCACTGGCTATCAGTGGTGACCGTTCTAACTGGGCAAGGTGTTCTCTCTCAGGGTCATATCCGGGCCAACAGATGCCTAAATACTAGTACAAGGGAGTCTCATGTTCTAGAGGGATGAGCGGAGAGATTGGCTGGAGGATGGCTTCGATAGTCTGGGACTGGGGTTCGGCCACCTGCGTGTCCCCTTCCAGGATGTCAGCTCTTACAGATCACTCTAGAGCACGGCATTCCTTATGTCGTCTACTCTGCAATCTGCCCCTTCTGCTATACATCAGTACATCAGGTACCTGTAGAGTTCGATAACCACAAATTTTCTTCCCAGCGGAACTGAAATTACCTGGTACAATTACTAAACACTGATGCTAAGGAAGTGGGAAACTAACTTAAAATGACTGTAAATGGAATAATTAGGTTTGACGTAAATTTTATTACATGAATTAGGAAAAGGGAAAGTTCTGACTAAAACAAATACAGTAAAATTTGCTAAACTGACTAAACGAATAAGACAGATTACAAATGACATAAAGGAACAGGTGAAGGTGAGCCTGGCAAAAAAAAATTATAATTAATACTGTATAAGAATTTGCAAAATCTAATCAAACCAAGATTTACGATAAATATACGCTATCTACAGCATAAACTGTTGCACTCCCGGCGAGGTATGAACAAGCGGACTCCTAATTTGAGAGCCGGTGATAGAGGAACAGCCCATTCCAAGGTGGCGTGGCGTGCGGTAGGGAGTAGAGGACGCTCTGGTCAGGTTGCTTATATAAGGAGGCACGTCATGGACACGTGCCAACCTCCATCAGCCAAGCAGACGATGCCTGTTCAGCAGCTTGACGAGGTCGGCGCCAAAGTGTCAACAACGTAGAGCAGTACGGTGAAGCCGTAAGGGCATCAAGGGTCCATATTGCAGAACCAGACAGCACATCATCATACTAGGAGGAGCCTTCCCGGATGACCGCTGTACCTTAATTATAGTGGTGAGAACATCAACAATTTGGGTGCAAGGCAGATTTGGTCAAGGTTGTTAGGCCGCGAAGTCACATAAAGCATTATAATTGTAAAGTTGGTAGCCAACATAAAGTATTGTTATTATAAAGTCAGTAGCATCATTAAATGCAGGATAGTCAAGCTTAAAGTAAATGTTTATTGTAGTAACTTGATTGCAGATGGTAAGGAAGTATTAGAGTTTATTGTGTGAAAGATATAAAGTGTAATAAAAGGAAATAACTTTGTAACTGCGTTTTAGCTCATTATTACCTCTAGAGTTACCACCCCCTGTGTCGACCAGGTTGTAGGGATAGCAGTGATAGTAAGGAGAGTGACCTTATGCTAGTAACCTCAAACCCAGGTCCCCGACATACTGGTGGAGGCTAGGGTTCTATTCCCACCTCTTCGCAGCCAAGGCTTCACATCATTCGCAGAGCGAGCAAGTTTGTTTTCTAATCATTATAATAGCCTTCAGCAATATCTTATAACTATCAGGCAGTCAGATACGAAGAAAACTTTCTAATTGCATTTTATTTTATACTGGAAGGAAAATAGTTATATGATAAATAACAGGCAAATAAATTCTTTACGTGCAAAATCCTACCACAACTTGCATTCGCAAACAGTCATTTGTGCGAGCAGACAATACCAGCCGACTTCAAAAATGTGGAACTACTGCTACAGCAAAACATGCGTCTTAGCCGACCTTGCACAGACTGCATTAATTGACGGGCGACAGTACACGCCGCTGGGTCTTGCCTTACACTCATTCTCTGCCTTGCTTTGTAGTAAGTTTACTAGAAACATTTAATGCATGTGGGTTCAACTGTAACTACTGTGTTTCCGTTTTAATTGCTAGTAAATGCCAACATCCAACTCAGCTGTGTGGTAGTTATGGGTGTTGGAAATCTCCATTCAGTTGGGTAGTTGTAGTTACAGTGTGTGCCAACTTATTCACATGACAAACTACACAGATTCACACAGACGTACATGAACTTGCAAAGCAGATCGGTCCCATCCAAATTTGACAAAGTAGTAAAAGCGCTTGTGTTGGATCTCTCCGACACCGAGCGTGCCTTATGGGACAAACAAACTACAGATACTAACTCAGATTCACAAAAAACACTCGATTACTCATTTCATGTAAGTCCGGAGGAAACACGCACTTCACACGTATAATTTATACATTTTCAACACGACAACACTGCAGATGGGGATACCGGATACTTAACACATACACAACCTGTACCACCCAACACGGAATATTCTAACCTACATTTATACAAAAATATAGACAACCACACACAGACACAGGTACTGTACTACATATTAACATGGCTCAGGAACCACAAATTCACGGATTTGGAAATCAACTCGAAAGAGTACATACATTTGTGGGCCCCACAGATCAAAATGTTTTGGTATTCCTAGAGCATTTTAATGACTTCTGCAAAGTAAATGGTTGGACAGAACAGGATCAATGCAAACAAATAAAATGTTACTTGCAAGTACGGCCAAGCGGGCATTTGAGAATTTTCAACACAACACACCAGGAGAGTTGATGTGGCAAATTATACAAGAGAAACTCAAAAGCACGTTTACACCACATGATGAATGCGATAAATTCAGGACATTACTGTACACCAAATGGCAGCAAGTAGGTGAAAGCTGTCTGCAGCATATAGAGGACCTACAGTATTACCATCAAAAGTGCAGTGCACATATCTCAGATGCTGAATTTTTAAATATTTTATGGAAATCACTCCTACCATCTTTCGCAGATAAAATCATAGGTTTGGAAAATGATACATTACAACAGTTCATTAACAATTTAAAGAGGGTGGAAACGGGGATGTACAAGTAAAGTCAAACCCTACACAAACCATTACAGACCGCAGAAAACGAGAAGTTGGCTCATGAAATAACCAAACTAAACAAGAGATAACAAATTTACAAATTCAACCGAAGTATGTGCATTACCAGCAGAGAGAGTACAGAGATAATCATGGCCAAAAATTTCACCAGAATACACCACAACCACACTTATACGCACCACACCATCAACCTCAACATAATAAATTCAATTACAACCACCAACAGTTTTCTCACAAAAGACAACCGTTCAGGAACAATTCCTATAGCAGACAAATGTTTTCCAACCCACAAAATATAACTCACTGACAACACAACGCACAATACACAGTACACTACTTCAGGGCCCAGAAATAACTTTTCACCTCAAAACTCGTATCGTAACCTCCAGCTTCAAAACAAATTTTCAACCTGCCAGCTCATACAGAAATCAAAGGGGTAATCAAACACATAGGGGCATATTGTATCACACAAAAAACTAAATTACGAGGGGTTTGGCGTTTCCCCCATGGAACAAAGGATCAGAAACGCATGTAAAAGTTTTTTTTTTTATCACAATGTACCAGGGGTTTCATATACGGACATTTGCCAAACTACACACATCGCATTGGCAACAAAAACAAAGAAATACGGAACAAGCCCCACGCAGGAAATCACAAGGATGGTAAACTACATTTCACCACCCAGGCCTCGCATTCAGGGGAATATACAAACAATTAATACAGGGCACACCGTCAGGTAGGTTGCAAACAAGGAAGAAACTGCAGGCCTAACCAAGAAATCAGACAACAGCAGAAGCGGGAAGTCATTCTAAAACGCGCCAGTTCACAACATAGGGAGCATAACCGCACTTCAGGCAAAACATAAACAGGCAACAAATGACAACAAAGCGGCAAAAAAGCAAGTGTTTATCGGACCAAGAAATATTGCGCAATAGACATGTGCTATGTGTCTGTATACCGGCCATAAAGCCAAACACTGTGATCTGATCCCGTATTGCAACAACACAGTTTTAAAAACATACATTGCTGAATGGTTTCGGAAATTTAAAAACAGGTTTGGTATAGGTCGCGTCGCAATCCGCATCAGCAAGGACGGTGGCCGTGAGGTACAGGGAAACATCAAAATGGAACAAGGGGCGGCAATTATAACACAACCTATGTGGACAACAAGCTTAACCAACCCAAGTTCCAAAAACAAACACGCAGTGGCTGCATTATGAATTGTCAACAGGGCTCTATCAACACGACTCCGCGCATTGCAGTAAAATTACGCGGCATGCAATAATATGCGCTGATTGATACTGGGTGCTCACTGAGTTGTATTAGGAGTACTTTAGTTTCCAATCAAAACATACAGCCTGTTACAGAACAGATATTGATTGTGGGGCCAACACAGGTATTAGACACGCCCAGGTATAAAACAACACATTTTGTATAGAAGGCCACACTTTCACTCAGGAATTCTTTATTATTGACGGGTTGCAAATGGATATTGTACTCTGGGTTGATTTTATGAAACACTACGATGTAATACCTTTTTCTTCGGCAAAACGTACTGTTCATAAACTGCAACGATTCTCGCAAAATCTTACACGTGCCTTCTATTCAACAGACATACAGGATTGTGACAGGAAATATTCAAAATTGTATTCACAAGATTGAGACTATTGCATGTAAATCAGAGGAAAGTTTCCTACCCAATATTAATCCCCACCTTGAGGAATCTCAAAAGGAAGAAATATGTAAAGTAATAAATATCAGGATAGGTTTGCAAACAACATATTAGATCTTACAGAAACACGAAACATTGAAATAAAATTGGAACTAGATACAGATAAGCTGATAGTCACAGGACCATATCGTGTAAGCCCTAAGTTTAGAGAAGAATGACTTGGAACAAATTGACAATATGTTAAAAGCTAACAGAACCATCAGATTCTGCTTACACTGTGCCATCCTTAACTCTTAGAAAAAAACAAGGACTGAGATTCCTTTCCGACTTTAGAAAACTTAACCAGCACTTAAAAAGAATTCGATATCCTTTGCCTTGTACGTTACAAAATTCAAAATAACATTACCGGCATAGATCTATTTTCTGGATATTATTCCATACCAGTTCATAAGGCAGATAGACACAAGTTATGGTTCACAATTGATGGAATTGGTTTGTTCCAGTATTGTAGGCTCCCAATAGGGTTATCCACAAGTCCGCAGAATTTTCAACAGTTTATTGACATTTTGCTGGGTCCGTTCAGATGGAATACTGCCGTCGCCTATATCAACAATATTTTTATCTTAGGTAATATGTTCCAGGATCACTTAAATAACATTGAGAAAGTATTCCAAAGGCTGCAGCAATTCCATTTAAAAGTAAATACCAAGAAATGTTCTTTCGCCGCACAAGATGTTAAAATATTAGACTATTATGTTACACAGAATGGAATTATTACAGACCCTGAAAAATTAAAAGCAATAAATAATATGTCACCACCCTCAAATATCAAAAAAGGTAGGACTTTTTGGGGATGACGTCATACTTGCCGCGATACATCCATAATTATGCTAGTAAGGCAGCCCCTTTAATAGAGCTCACTAAACACAATACAGCATATACATTGGGATCAGCACAACAAAAGGCTTTTAGCGAACTCAAAGATTCTATACAATACAAAATGCTCTTAATTTGAAACTTTTTGAAGAGAATTACACCACAATACTATAAATGTGATGCGTAACAGACAGTGATAGGAGCTGTGTTAAAGCAAGAAAACTCTGCTATAAAAATTAGGAACGTGATCGCATTTGCATCTAAGAAACTTTCCACAAGTGAAATTCACTCGTCTACGACAGAATGAGAACTATCAGCCATTAAGTATTTCTGCACTAATTTTAGGCAATATTTATATGGTAGGCATTTTGTAACATGCTACTTTCCTGTTCTCTCATAGTCCTCAGTAAACACCAACAAACTAGCTCAGCGTGAATTAGAGACTTTGACTACATAATAATGAAAGTTTGTTGATACCAGGGTTGCCAATAAAATGAAGGAATTAAATGTTTACTGGTGATTTATTGTCATCGTGCAAAACAAACAAATGAGACTCGTAGCTGACAAACAAAAAAAAAAACAAGACAGAATGGCAGCCTTCATAAAATAAAACTTCACTTCAAGAGTTACGAAGACGAGAGAGAATCATTACTTTTCTCTCCCGGTGCCCTATTAACTCCTTGCACTCATGGAATATAAACTTAATAGGTAGTTGAAATGTCCGAAATACAAAAGAAGGTTAAAGTCGTAGACTCTAGTTGCTGCAAGTCATGTGATCACTCGTTGCAGGCTGTCCGACTGACAGCTGACAAACGATTGTGCTGCGACAAACTGTTGTGATGTGTTATGATCCCTATATATTGATTGAAAGTTTCCTCATTGAAAGTGTATTGTTTTCGAGCAGTCTGTCACATCAGCTAAAGGTAGTCCTCTGTTATTTTCCTTGTTTCACCATGTCGTGCAATGCGGTGGTGACGTGTTTAGTTTACTAACCCAGTGAAAAGGAAATGATGCGCTATCATCCTTTGGCGTATGTTGCTGCTGACGACATGAGGAAAGAAAAATTAGAAATTTGGAAAAACGAAAATAAATGAAATACAAACAAGTTGTCATTGCCACAACCTTTTAGATAAAAATTAATTACTATCCTTGACTGAAATATAGACAATTGAAATACTTCCCGAATATTATCTGCAATACTACATAACCCCCCTCGGTTTGGGGAAGATTTTGAAGAAACCTGTCCCAAATTGAAACCTAGATGAATGTCAACTGTATCAAGGCTGGACTACATACAATTCCATCTCTTGTAAGAAAAATTATTTTATTACATGGTTATACATCTATATACAAAGTTGTTACAATATATTACATTCCCTTACCTTCTCCCATAAAGTAAATTAATCATAATGTGTTACAGAAATTTTGTATACATTACATGTCTCTTTTCATTTAAATACAATAGTACATTCACTTTCAGTTTGTTTACATGATCATACATTTCACATACAAAGTATGCATAACTTTAAAATTAATTCCATTACTTTATCCCACAAAGTAAATTAATCATAATTCGTTACAAAAATTTGGTGCACCTCATAGATATCTTTCAAAGTCATTAAAATGTTTATTACATTCACTTTCAGTTTTGGTCTAGGTACATGATTCATTAGTTGCTGAATGGTTTAATACTCAATACGTATGTAAAAGATAATCCAAGCTGTGGTCAACAAGAGATCTCCTACCTTTTATATGAGGTCAGCGCTATTTAACTCTTGAGATGAGAGCTCCTAGCCTTAATATTAGATCAGTGCCAACATTAACTTTAGGGACCGCAGACCTGGCCCCAAAAAAAAAACTCAACATACCTATTTGGATAAATATTCTTTCAAAAAGTTTGAAAAATTGTTTACAGTTTATGCTAGGTCAATTATAGCAAAACAATGTAGAGGTGCTACATAAATAACACAATATTAAACATCTTTAATTTGTGAATTTACAATATGATATTAAAAAAACATTACTTCAAAGTTTCCCTTACAAAGTTTACTCAAAATGCCCTAAAAAAAATGATCATCGTATTTCAAAATATTGTTCGCAGTATTTTTATATTTTATTTGGAAATAATTTCTTATTAAATGTTATTATGTTTAGTTTAAACAAAACAGTTTTAATTTTTTAAAGTTACTATTTTCCAGCTAAAGTTGAGGTGGTACCCACTACACATGCCATATTGCTTCTAGGTTTGCTCAGTATTACTTTAATTTCTTGTTTGGATCAGCTCACAAAAAAAAAAAACAAGGTGATCCAGGCCTGCCCCAAAAACTATAAAAACCACTGCCACATTTACTTTAAACATCTTAATATCTAGGTCAGTGCTAACAAAAAGAGGCTCAGACCTCTCACACCTAAAAACTTACTCTTATTGCTAAGATCCAAGGACATTATACCCACTGGACCAACCTTTTCACATTTTATCTCTATGTTCTTGAAACTAAACACTTTTCGTATTAATTATAACCTTTGATTTAACATACACTCTTAAATTTACATAACTTTTATTTACTTCAAAACTATCCTTCCATTGCAAAAATTTACATTCTGAAACATGGACATCATAATGGGAGCAATTCCTATTTTACACAAGTTTGCACTCCTTCATTATAATAAAGTACAAATTCAAACTATGTTTTCTTGGTTTTCAAAATTATTTTGCAACATACCTTAAGACTTTTCAAAATCAACATTTAATACACACAAATACACAAACAACCTTTCTTGAGAATGATCAAAAAATATTTACAAAATTAATACAAAAAATGTATTCATAATGGTTTTCTATTGTGACACAAAACATACTGTGCTTTGATTTAATTGCAATACACCCTTACTTTCAATTACAATAATATAATAAAACACAGCATTATACACTTAATTTAAGCTTGTCATCCTCCAAATTAAATCTTTATGTTTGATACATATAGTCCTTTCCCCATTGGAATATCTACTTGCAGGCCCATTTTGTATCCTTCCGCCAAATGCAAACAAACATTGCCATGTGACTGCCATGTAGCATCTGTCAAAATCAATATTTACATTCCATTGTGTGTGTACATATGTTCGTATACTTTCGCTACACTTAAAATTAAACATTGAAATGCGACTTCTACTTTTATACCTGTCAAATGTGTTGTTTACTGTTTATAGCTTTCCAAAGAATTCTGTCATGTTCCAAAAACCATTCCGTATGAATATTCAGTTTCAGCCTCTAACATTATTTAGGTCAGCTTTATGGCATTTTAAAAATGCCTGAATTGACGACAGTTCTTACGGTTATTTTACGTTAACATATTTGTTTTCCACGGCATAGCTCAATACATGTAGTGCATGTTTGTATTTTGCAGTGACTGTCACTGTTACAACTGTGAGGTAAAGGGCTGTATTAATTATCCCTTTTTTATTGATATGTGTTGGGTCGTTTCTTTAAAAGGACGGCTTCAGTTGGAATAAATATTAAAACGAAGGAGCAACCAGTCAAACGAAAAAGACATTAAATTCAAGCACCCAACTCCTGTTGCTCATTTTTGTCATACAAACTTAAAAAGATAGTGGTGAACATGCACACAAATAAGCCTATGATAACTTTTATTCCGTTCATATTTGTATGTTTTGCTACTTACCGTTTATTAGATTTATTGAAATTTGTTGGGCTGGGCTTGGTATTTTTCTTCTGGGAATGTGGAAAATTACGTTACACGACTGTGTTTCAAACCCCTTAGGGCAAAGGTACAATATTGTGATAAATATACAGACATGGATGTAAATAATTAACTTTGTCATAAAAACAGTTCACAGTTAAAACGTCTAAAAAATGCTAATCAAATATTTGAAATCACGCACACACAGGGCCAGCGTATCGACCACGATGCACAAAGGCATGCCGTTTCACAGACGCAATGATTAACGAAACACACTGCAGTGGAAGCACAGATTTATCACATCATAACATTGTGTTTAAAAAACACGTCTACAAACATGATGTGGTAATTTGAAGTATTTTTCGGAGTAAGAATAATTTACATTTCCTTTGGCAGAAATAAGAAATTTGGAAAAACGAAAATATATAAAGTACAAATAAGTTGTTATTGCCATGACCTTTTAAATATAAAATGAATTACTATCCTTGACTTAAATATAGACCATTGAAATACTTCCCCCTATATATATATATATATTCTCTCTCTCTCTCTCTCTCTCTCTCTCCTCTCTCTCTCTCTCTCTCTCTCTCTCTCTCTCCTCCTCTCTCCTCTCTCCTCTCTCTCTCTCTCTCTCTCCTCTCTCTCTCTCTCTCTCTCTCTCCTCTCTCTCTCTCTCTCTCTCTCTCTCCTCTCTCTCCTCTCTCTCTCTCTCTCTCTCTCTCTCTCTCTCTCTCCTCTCTCTCTCCCTCTCTCTCTCTCTCTCTCTCTCCTCTCCTCCTCTCCTCTCTCTCTCTCTCCTCTCTCTTCTCCTCTCTCTCTCCTCTCTCCTCTCTCCTCTCTCTCTCTCTCTCTCTCTCTCTCTCTCCTCTCTCTCTCTCCCCCTCTCTCTCTCTCTCTCTCTCTCCTCTCTCTCTCTCTCTCTCCTCTCTCTCTTCTCTCTCCTCTCTCTCTCTCTCCTCTCTCTCTCTCTCTCTCTCTCAAGCTCGGATAGTTAAAGGCAAAACTAATAATCTCGCAGATGCGTTAAGCCGCCTACCCACACACGGGGAAGCTGCCACAAAAACCGGTAGTAATAGATGATATTACATAATATCACGTTAAAAAGAGTATTTCAGAATGTCAGTCAATCTATAAAGCATTAGCATAGGTGTTATATCAGAATCCAGCTAAAGAACAGGAAATCCAGCAAATAGTCAATAAATATACTGTGAATAATTGGTCAGAATTAGAATGTTTTATGAAAGAGGACATGCGCAGTAAGGCAGTCACAAACGGAGAATATATCCCAGCGCATGCAACTGTAAAAATTATATCGGATATATTTCAACTAAACATAGAAATTGTCTTGCAAGATAATAAACAAAAAGTTAAAGGAATATGTATAGACCCTATATTAAATTGCCAGATTGTGGTAAGGGGTATGAATAATGTAGTTTACTTTTTGCCTGTTTATCAACACAAGCATGAATATATTAATAATAAATGATAATCAATTGTTTCTATGCCCAATGCAAGTGTACACATCACTGTTTACGGGTGAATATGAAAACGTCCCACACATAAGAAAACTGAAGGAGGCTCTCAGACCTTACTAATTCCGATAAAAGGTACACAAAATTACCTCAGCGTTATGGCATTTCTGGAAACTGAGAAATTTACCTGAAAGTAAATACACCCACCGAATCATGAAATTGACATTAGTTCCCCAATATATCACAAAAGAAATCATTCAGGCACATAATGACTCACTTTTAGGCGGGGGACACTTTGGGGTTTTCAAAACATTACAAAAAATAAAATCTAATTATTACTGGGACACCATGTTAAAAGACTTCAAAGACTATATTAAAAACTATGAAACTTGTCAAAAACTTAAGGCGATGAACCAGAAACCTATAGGGGTATTACAACCTATAAAGCTATTACCGCTGTTCCACAGTTGGTCTCTAAATGTGAAAGGGCCGCTTACAAGATTCCGTCGGGGCAACAAATATATTCTCATTATGACTGAATTCTTTAGCAGGTATGTTGTTGCAGAAGCTGTCAAAAGCTTAGACGCCAAAACATCCGCTGACTTCATTAAGGAAGTAATATTGCAATTTAGATGTCCCAAACAGCTGCCTAACAGATAGAGGCACCTCATTTAATAATGACTTAATCACAGAATTGCTTAATCAATTAAAAATGAAAACATTGCAAACAACACCTTATAATCCAGCGTGCAATAGTTTAACGGAATCTATGAACACTGTGATATTAAAATCATTTAACCGCTTGTGCCCATGAAGATACCACCGGATGGGATGATTACCTACCCTTCGTGATTTTTAATTATAACATGTCAATCAGTTCTACCACTAAACACTCTCCATTTTACCTGTTAGAAGGAGTACAGGCAGCTTAGTCAACGCATGTACTCACAAAACATTACTCTGAACGAGCTAATAATTGGTACTATAAGTTACGCCAAGAACGCCAACAAGTACAGGTGAGTTTAATGGCTGCACAAAGTTTACAAAAGCAATATTTTGATAATACAGACAGACCAAACAATATTCAAGTAGGTGACCCCATTTGGTTGAAAAACAGACCTCGCAAGAAGGCATTTTCTTTTAAGTATAAAGGACCATATGAAGTAGTAGGTATCACGTGATCTTCAACTCTCAAAATAAAAATTAACAAGAAGGATACACCGCAATACGATTATGTCTGTACTCACAACTTGAAACTTGCTCACACCAGAACACAAGAATAATTACCTAGGTGGGAGTACATTGTTTATCATTCACTTTTTCACAATGCCAATATGTATATTATTTTGTTACAGAGTGAATACATGAGAAAATGTAATATTCATGCAACTAGATCCATAGCGGAATCACCGTCAACGCCATATGCAGACACCTTCCTCATCACAGAGGCGGCCGACACACTAACCACTTTGCAGCAAGAAATCATGGCAAAGAAACAAGATGGGCGATCCTCTCCAGTTGACAATGCATATCTTAATTAGTATTATTCTGTATTCCTCTGTACAAGCGGCGTACAAAACACATGCAGGTATTAGCTTGGAGCAACTCTTAGTTGAGGTTTATTATGAGGAGACTGTACCACTTACTTACCAACTCCCTCTCCATCAACCCTCTGTTTTTAATGTACTTGATCAATGGTTGCATACTACATGTCAATCGAGCAACTCATCCAGTTGCCAATTAGGTAAGCTAATCTATAAGTACTTAAAAGATATTGAGGACAGTTTGAGTGACGAGTTTCTTAATGAAACATCATTACCTACACGCCGCAAAAGAGTTATTAAGCTCTTAGGTGAGTTCGAGGCATGGTGTTATGAATTACTGGCAAACAAGCATTTTAAGGCGCTTATCTCCAGTGATGAGATTTTAATCAATAATCTTAACAATTTGGAAAATCAAATCACCACAGCTGGTAAGAACTTGAACATTACAATACATGCAACTAGTCAGATTAAATCTCAGGTTGAATCGAAAATTAATGAACTGTCACATACCTATTGTTAATCATTTATCTCAAATGATGCCTAATCAACACCTTTTTCAGGATACAATAGAGCCAGCTATCAAACTGCAACATTTATTTAATACTATTATTTTGCACGTAATTAATAATTTGGCCAATGAACAAAGAATTAATACATTTCTGCAACACTGCCAACAGAACAGGTTGCCATTGGAGGCTGTTCCCAGGAATGTTTTCATGTCAGACTTAATGCATTTCGAACAAATGTTAACTCAAATTAATGTGAAATTAAATATATCTAGACAAAGTGTGTTAAACTACTATAGGCTACCGCTGACAGAATGTATCTTGTCAAGCACAAAGATTTTAATCAAACTTCAAGTCCCCTTACAGATTACAGATAGTGAATTTAGGATATATCAAATAATCAGTACACCTTACAGATGTTTCAATACTATCTGCATACCAGAATGGCCTTTCGCAATTAATGACAAGTTTCATGTAGTTAAAGAAATATCAGATAATTCACTAATTAAAGAGGGTATCTTTCACATTCTCAAAGAAATTGCTACGGCGGAGGAATACAGATGTGCTAGAGCAGCCATTACTTTACACAGTCACGAGGAACTTTTTGCAACATGTAAATATAGTGTCAGAAACTTAATGAGTTTACAATCAACAAATTATCACCACATAAGTTTATAATTACTAATGCTCCAGGTCTGGTGTTTATGTCATGCCATAATCAGTCACTTAATACACCAATTAACAGTCACGATGTTGGACACGTAGATATTGAGATACCTTGCGGTTGCAGAGTATTAGTAAATGGGAGTTTGATTATTGACACCACTATAATATGTGATACACGAGCACCAGTTGTATGGTCCAGCCACACGATTATTCCTATACATTGGTTTGAACAAGTTAATTTTGAGTTACCGCAGCTACACATGCAAGCAGGAATACACTTCTCTAATATCCCAACTGCTTTAAATTATAACTGGTCAATTTCTCATGCTGAATTTCCTATTTTGACAAATGCTCCAAATGGTGTCTATGTAAACACGCTGCCGACTCATAAAATATCTACATTTTTATCCAGTGAGTCCTATACGTATGTGTCAATGGGCACTGTATTTTTGTTAATTTTGATTACTGTATACTTGTATGTCAAACTTATTAGGATCTCTTTATTGATCAATCACATTGCGACACGCAATTAGGAGTAAATCAAGCGGGTACTCACTCACCTGTTGAAGAAGACGAGCACGTGGGTAATCCAAGTAACGTGTGGCTAAGGTAATTATTTGTCCAGGACCATACCGCACCGCCATGTTTAATGGCGTCATGATGTCACTATCAGGGTAAGAAAAGGTGAAACGCTAGTAACAAAATAAATTTCAAAGCTATATAGAATTGAGATTTTACTGTGAATAGAGTTTTAGAAAAAAGTCGTAAAGTTTCATAAAGAATTTTAATTTTGAGAGAGATTGTTTTCAAAATAAGATAAAATTCACTTATAACACATGAATTTAAGCAGTAACACATGGATATGCTTTAAAAGTATCGACGCAATTAAGTACACGAGTACTATATTTAAGAGTTTTTTTTGTGCTAATAATTTTTAAGAAGGTTACGAGTAAAAGTTAATTCCATTTTTGCAGGGAGTTAAGTTATAATTTCCCAACATGTAAAAAAAAAAAATTTATACTATTTATAATATTGAAACTGATATAATTAAAAGAAAGTAATACGTTTTAGTAACGTAGCAACGTACACTTATGCATAGAGCGAGAGTTCTGTTAACTGTACCCATATATTATGGATTACATGCAATTAAGAATGCAAAGTAACATCCACGAGTGGTTGTTCACAAAGCTTACGAGTCTTGGTGTTCACTTCAACACTTGAAATACGTTAAGTTATACCGACACACGTTTATATCGAAAAATTTTGCCATGTGGCGTCGTACCCCCCCCCCGGAAATAGTTCTGCTCACTACAACTTGTTCATTTGCAGTTCACTCACTCACGTTAGATAGCAGTCTCAGCTCGGCACCAGGAGTGTCAACTCATGAAACAGTCAGCTTGTTGTACAGCATATGAAGCCTTGTAATTAATGTATAAATTCATAGTTCCACGCATGTTTTCCAGAATATTTTTGTTATACCTTACCATAGGGGTTGAGACTAAGTGGTCCAAATGTACATAAATTTCCATTATTGTATTTTCTATTCCAAACCACTACAGTACCACTTTTATAATGGTTGACTCATATGTATATATATATAATTGAATGCTTAATTGCTACATGTACAAGTTAGTATTAACATGTTAAATTTTAGATCCCATGAGGGGACATAATATTCACATCTCCATAATGTATAGTCTAAATGCTAGTAGTTTTAAGTATTTCAATCAACATTACACACAGACATCATAACTTATTAGTCAACTTAGCCACATTTGCAGTGTGTCCAACCTCAGCGCGCAAATATTCTCCTTCTCATTTTCCCGTGTTCTGTGCCAAGCGAAGGGGGAACATTTTTTTTAATTTGCGTAAATAAGGGACTGACCACACTCCTATCATCCGGGGAAACATGACGCAATGTGGACTTTCCATCATTTCAGCAAATTGTATTCTTAAACAGAACTTGTAATTTTTCAACAATATATAACTTCACCTATACAGCAAAAGACTGACTTTTAGGAGAGTAAATACCAACATTCTTTGTAAATAACATAATAGAAAATATTTTTGTACCATGTAAATTACAAATCAAATTTTCATTTTTCACTAGCTACTTCAAAATATAACTAGTATATTGTAACGACCTAGCTGACTGACCAAGCCTAACCTTGCATCCATAAGAGGCAAAGATATAGTGCGCGAAAGACACTTACAGACGCTTTTATGTGTGTTATAATGCAAAGGAGCCAATCCTTACAAAAAAATGTTAGAAAAAGGTTACGGAAAAAAGATTCTTTTTGTTGCTTACTAGTATAGTTTCATTAATTTTCATGAAAATGACATAAAGTCACTGAGAGTAAGAGTGTGATATTTTTAATTTTGACGAAAATTACCGACCGATTTGTAAAATATAGTATTTTCAATATATACCAGGATATTATCCGCATAATGTAAAATTTAATGATTAAAAAAATTGGATCCAGCAGAGTTTTGAACTCGCACCCAAAAATAGCATATTACGCATGGGTGCCGCCGCCACTTTACCACTGTACCACCAACTCACACCAGACACTGAGTTTATATACTCTAAGTAGTTGAATACAGTAAATTATTTTAATTAATTTTTTTACACAGTAGGTAATGTTTACGGTTTTAAATAGTAATTAAAAGTTGTCACAGCTAATATTATTCTTTGTTGTATTTTTAATCTATTTGTAAGAGTTTCAACCTCATGCATGTATAATCAATATGGAGGCATCCTTTTCAGTTTCTTGATCAATTTGTTTCAAGTAGTAGCCATGGGGAGCGCCGTGTACGCTCTGAAACTGCGATGTGATGGCCAGGTACGAGAGCCGGTGTGGAACCTGCCATGAAAAATAGGACGTATCCAATTACCAAACCTGGTACGAAATCTGGCCTTATAAGGCGGGAAATGCCATGACAGGTACCACACTAGTCTGTATACCGGCTGCTATGGCAGACCTTGCACAAGCTTTTACAGAATCTGGTATTGTGTAATATCGCCTTAAGGATGGAGAATTAATTCATAAGACTGGAAAATATTATTTTTGTGTGTGTGTGATGAAATTAATCATACACTTAGAGCAAAGCTACAAATGCAGTGTACATTTTATAGCTGCTTATTACATGAACGACCTTCAGCCACATCCATAGGATAAGAGTCGCATCTTAGAGAACACTTAAAGATGAAGAAAATGGCAACATGACAGAATCGTCCAAATTTCTACACCAAGAAGGTTTTTCTAAAGTGTATCCAAATGTAAGTGTTTCACTTTGAATAATTCTTAGTGCTTCATTGACCAACTGTTTAGCGGAACGCTCCTTTTATACTCTATGACATGTGAAAAACAACACTAATTTGTAAAACAAAAATTGATCACCATGAACAAATTGTGCGAGTACAGCGAAGGTTGATATGGCATCGTCATAGCACGACATGTGTCCCATATGTGTTTACTGCTGTTTGTTTGCGCTGATGTGCCACTAGGAACCATACATGTCCCTCCATCATTCATAGCTGCAAAACACCAAAAAAGTCCTTACAAGCAGTCTGAGCACTGTGAGCCATAGAGCCAAGTTCAGTTAACATGCAGCATGCACCAATGGCGCATTCGACAAGCCTTTGTCCAGCTGGTTGAGTTTGAGAAAGGTCGCATCATCAGCCTACAGAGGCAGGTTGGACATTTTGGTGCATTGCTTGCCACTTGAACCATTTTCCTTATACTGTAAGTTGTTGCTGGAAGGAGTGGTTTCAGGAAGGTATACACACCTGTTGAGAAGGTTTGGGTCGATCCTGGCAGACAAGCAGGGAGAATAGTTTCATCATGCAACAGGTTGTAATCACGCCTCGGGCGTTGCCACACATTAGGGACATGTCATGGTAGCTGGGGATACACCTATGTCCACCAGTACCATGTGTAGCAGAGTGGGATCTGTTGACAAGGAGTCTCTTACGATCTGAGAATGGCAGAGCACATGCGACCTTTTGGCAGGAATGGGCAGTATGGCAACTTGTGGATTAGCAATGAGCAGTATTCAGTGAAGAATCACAGTTCTGTCTGGATGCAGATAACTGACTTTGAGTATGGAGACGTCCTGGTCAGCTCCATGATCCACACTTCATTGTAGAGCAGTATACTGCTCCATCCAGAGGTGTCCTGTTGTGGTGTGCCATTTCCTAAGATTCCTGCACCTTACTGGTGCTGATTGAAGTAACATTGACAGCACTGTGATAAGTCCAGGAAATCCTGCGACCGTCTGCATTCCCCTTCCTGATACAGCTTGACAAGTCCATTTTATAGCAGTATAATGCCCGGCTTCACCCAGCATGAGTATCTCTGGCCTGCTTTTGTGATGTCATCATTATTCTTTGATCAGCAAGGTCCCCAGACCTTTCGTCCACCAAGAACGTTTCAGACCAGATTAGATTGCAACTTCGCCCAGTGGCAACTGTGGTGGATTTGGAGAGTCATTTGTGCAAGCCATGGCATGATCTTCCTCAGGTGAACATCCAACATATGTACGCATCTATGCTCGACCGTATTACCATCTGTCTCCATGCTACAGGTGGTCCAACACCATACGAAGTTCAGCCTGTAAATGTTAGTCCCCTGCAATACATGCTTGGTGTGGTACAATATTTTGATGTTTTCTGTATACATACTACTTTGTCCTGTGCCTGTATCCACTTACTTGCCCCTGCAATAACACCTTAGAGTGAGCAATTTTTTTGCAAATGAGTGTACTTGCGGTTAACTATGGTAAAAGGCAGTTTATCAACATGGCACTACTGAACATTGAAGGGAGGTTACTGGGGGATGTATATTTCCAGGATATTATCAGTTCTTTACACAAATAAAAGTAAAAAGAATTTATCTCCAAATAAGAAATAATTTATTTATATATTTTGCTGCTGTTAAAGGTTGTACTTTTATAAAAAGATAACTAAATATAGAATATTTCCTTGCTATTAAAAAATACTGCCTACCTATGCATTTTCATTGTTCTTATATTTTATATAGTAAATAAAAATGTTATGCACGCTCGCCTATATCCATAGAACTTTCCTATTGTTGGAACACAGCGACAATTAGTGGAGCGATGATGAAAAATCATATTATATCATTGTTTTGATCATTCTAATGTTTGCTTATCTGTAGCATTCTTAACATACTTGAGGAGGAGGTTTAGACTATTTTTAGATTAGCTTTGAACAAGAATGCAAAACACCTGCATGTAAGTGTTTCAAAATTAAACATATATGTTTTTATTTCTTAGGAGTGGTATAGACCTCCACGTTTTTTTGTGAAATAGTTATTTGTGCGAATACAGAAATCTGTAAACAAATGTTCTGCAAATATAACTTTTTGTTAGAAAAGATAAAAAACAATAATCTATGCCCCTATTTTTTTACTTTTGTCATATTAAGTGTATTCTTGGAGAAAAATGTGTGAAAATGGTCAAATATCACATTTTTAAAGCTTGCTTATGCAGTTTCCAAGAGGCAAGAGAAAGGTACAAAGGTGCAGGCACAGTATAATCTGTGGACGTTCATCACATGTAATAAAACCCCGCTGTTACAGATCTAATTTACACAGTACACGGAAACACTGCGTACCTTGCGCGTAGGAGCGATGAGGCACTATAAATGTGTGTTAGTGTCGCCCATATCACTCCCTTGCTTCTTGACCTTGGACGTGGAGGTCCATCCCGCTCTTAGGTGGTTCGAGCCCCAAATGCAGCATGCATAGAATAGAAAAAATCCCATGCTAGGAGAGAATATGAAGCCTGGACATTACATACATTTATATTAATGGAAAATGTAACTTGCTTTATACATATATTGAGAGCGAGAAAAGTGGGAGAGAGAGAGAAAAAGAAAGAAAGAAAGAAATTGATACTGCATGCGACATCAATAACTTTCTCAAAAGGATACGTTTACAATAGTAAATTATGGCATTTATAACAAGTTAATTCAATAACTTAACTTACCTTGTCCTTTTTATTCAGTGATTTATTTATAGCATATTAATGTGGTAATTTTAATTATGATTATGTACCTGGTCTCCTGCTGTGGATTGGGAAATAATAAATAAAGAAAAAATTTAAAATATAACAGATTGGGAAGGGGCGGAACTTTTCATGGGCCTACAGGTGGCAGTGTGCGAAATCCGGCCCTAGGCTAATCAGTAATATACAAAACATTACAGAATCTCAACATAATTCAGGGAGTGTGCCAAGCAAATTGTCAAGACGTTGTGTGGCTCTATTTGTTGAAAACAAGAAGCATTTAGGTAGGCCACTTGTGTTACCAATAAGTTGATATAAACACACATACTAACTTGAAAGGATTACAACTAAACATTACCACTATATTAATGTGCTCGGCGACAATATAAATATTAATTTTAATGCTGATATTCCCGTGAGAATTGATTGAAAATGGACTTTGTTCTGGTTTAAAGTTATAAAAACCAACCACTTGAAATTTTTTTAAAAGTTTCCAAAGTCACCAAAAGTTACAGATTTTGTTGATAAAGTGTTTGATAGACACCCTGGATTTCCGTGTCTAGCAGTGTGTAATAAAGCGGTTGTGCGAAACTATATTCAGAAATAGTATTTAGACTTATATTGAGGTTAACCAAATAAAGTGTACAATCCTATACTGGCAAAAACAATAGGCTCAATGATAAAAACAGTAATACTTTATGGTGGTACAGAATACTGGTGAGTAAATAAATATCAATCATGTAATATGAATTTGCAGATGGGTGTAAATATATTTGGCAATAGCATAAATATTATTGAAATTTATATTTAAGGCCATCCAATACATTCTACTATCTGATAACAGAGAGAGAGAGAGAGAGAGAGAGAGTGCGCGCGCGTGTGTGCGTGTGTCATATAAGATGATTTGTTAGATTTGTGAAACAGTACTTACATGTGAGCGGATGGGTTCGACTGTGTTTCACAATACCCAGATACAGAATCTGGAACTATAGTTGTTACCCATTCCCTCAAGTGTACTACCTGATACCAAATAAATTAATGTGTGTGTATACACACAAACAGGATTGTCTGCCTAACGTGGAAACCCAAAAAATTTCCAACACGGTTGCAAATCACGAAACGTGGTTTTCACTAAATGAATGTACGTACGGGTACAAGTAATTTTCTGCAAAATTACTATTCATAAAACATGTATGAACAGAAATAATTAAACCACTTGTGATTTTTCCCCTGGAAACATACATTTTCAGCGGCATCCAAAAGTACGTGCAAAGAGGAATTCAGTGCAATTGTAAGTAACACAGAAACACCAAGAAATAATGTCCAAGTATGATTAAGTTAGGTGGGCTGGTAGGCAGTGGACCTTGTACTCTCAGCTGTAAGCAAGCAACATGCTGTAGTGGGCTCCAGGGGGCCCTCTCATGACGAGTTAAACTTAGATGGACTATAGATTCCTGAGCGGCCCCCTGTTTTAATAACAAGCCTGGCTGGCCTCTTAAAGCCAGGTTATAAAAGCATCAT
This sequence comes from Dryococelus australis, assembly GCA_029891345.1. NCBI lineage: Eukaryota > Metazoa > Arthropoda > Insecta > Phasmatodea > Phasmatidae > Dryococelus > Dryococelus australis. Next base: position 93,111,056 of record CM057000.1, on the reverse strand, counting down.
GCTCGTGCCCCCCACCCTCCAGGCTGTCGGTGGAAAGTGAAGCGACCACGTCAGTGTCGGACGACACAGAAGATTACTAGGGTCCGGGGAGCTCCAGCCCATCTACAAGATACTCTACGTCTTCATTGGTGAGCATAAATCCGGCTAGGTGGTAGGGCGGCAATCCAGATATCGAAGCCCCATCTTAAGTATTGATAATCACTTGGCAAGGCTAGTGTCTTTGTATAATCATAATCTCATATTCTTATAATTAGTTTACCTTTCCATTTATGTCAAAATCCCCGAATGTCAATATAATTGTCTCAATGTTCCTTGTATAACTATATTCATGTATATACTCATATTTATCTGTCTAGCTAGAGTAAAGTAAAGTCTGTGTTGTAAGGAGAATCGTATTGTTGTATAGTGTTAACGTATTGTTTCATATCCACCTAAAGTATTGTAATAAATGTTTGTAGTTGACTTCCCCTCTTTCATTGAATAGCTATTAGTATTTGATATCCCCAAGTACACTTCTACCTAACTGGAGCTATTGTAACTAGGATAGGGTAGTGAGAGGGAGCAGTATAAACATAGCAGTAGTCACAGAGTTAGGTAGGCAGTTTGTTACAATGCGCTGTGACTCATCCTGGCAGGACTGCTCTTTGCTCACTACACGTGCGTTTACGGAGTGTATTACTGTCAATGATAAACACATCGAGCACATGCTGTGAAGAGGCCTAATGTGAAGCATTTCAACCATAACTTTGCTCTTTTGTACTTTGCAAGTGCATGCAACTACATTTCTCCTTAGGTTGGTTTGTTCTATTTTGGTTGTGCGTCTGTATGCACTCGTTACTCAGTGCAGTTAATGATTAGGAAACAAATCTCTTGAATTATATTATCTAAATAAAACGTAATGTATTGATATCAGACTTGCACTTACATTGCCAGTCTTCCCTCCTCTGTGGTGCTTTACTTTGTCCAATGCACATTCCTTGCCCCTTGCCCATTAAGGTAAGTACTATGCTGCTATAAGGAAACTGTCTCGCCAGGATGAGTTGCGGCATGTGTTGTTTGCTTACAGCTGTGAGTACATGTCCACTGCCCCATGCTACCCGCCCACTTAACTGAATCATATTTGCACATTTTTCTTGATGTTTCTGTGTTACTTTCCATTGCATATGCTATACCACTGAATTACAATTTTGCATTTACTTGCACGTCACACTCGAGTGAGCAAAGGAGCGTGTTCAAGGCCAGGAGAGCGATAACACGAGCATGCAGAGATTTATAAAGGGGAGCCTCTCTCAGTGAGACTCTGGGTGGGGGGGAACCTTCTAGATCAGGCCAGCAAAACTACTTCAGCTGTGACGGACCTCTGAGTCGTCAGTCTAGAATTTGGATGGTTGTATGGCCTTTAAGTGCCAGGTGTGACTATTGAACTGGATGTGTGCGAGACAGAAATTTAGAATGATGGCAATAAACTGCTTAAATATGTTTAAATAATGAGTGTGAATTGAGTGAGTGTTATCAATATAGACACAATGATCGACTCATCGATAAGGATCTTAATTGAGTGTTACCAATATAGACACAGTGATAGACTCATTGATACAGACTTTAATTAGATGTGAAATATTGTGCTTGTTGAAAATAAGAAGAGTAATAGTGGAGATAAGTATTTTAATGTTGTAAATAATTGCTGTGTGAATAAATTAAAAATCATACTTATGTCTTTTATTTTTTTTAAGATCTCAACAAACTTGGATACGCCCCTGGTGTCTTGTCGTTATGGTAAATGTAAAGTGTGTTATTTATGTTTACTTAATATCATACAGTACATCTGAACAACTGGGTTCAGTTGTATTTTCCAATACCGAAGACTATATTATGTTAATGTTGTCACCACACAAAAACCCTCACATTCTCGTTAGGTAGGAGGGAACAGGTTAGGGCATAATAAATGTGACTTCATAAACACCATATTCATGATGTCATCACTTTCACATAAGTCTGCATCGGGTTGTATTTGTAGTAGTTTACAGTTACATTCAACTTTATTAAATTTTGAATTATTTTTGCACTTACGAAATTTACAGTTATTAGTATTTAATAGGCTATAAAGTTTATGTGATTGGGTAATATTTATACTGTGTTTACAGGTGCGATACACAATGAAATATGTCCACAAAGAAGGCTACCTTGCTCTCAAGCTGACGGACAATGTTATTGTAAGTTTACATCTGCTATTCACTGTAGTTTGTGTGACTGACTGAATATTATTGTGTGACATGGTGTTATCCATAGCTCTCCTATGTTGAAAAATTTACATGGCCAGCTGTGTAACCAAAGTGAATACTTTCCCATTTCATGTTGCGAAAATCACTATCTTTTAGTATTGTAGTGTTGCTGACAAGCACTGATAGTCACACAGGATATCTACCCACAGGGAAAATAGGGAAGAGTCTGGGGATATGTAAATAATTTGCTATTCTGCAAAAGTTTTTAGTTTTGTGAATACAGAGTCATGTAATTATAGGCTTATATGATATAAAATTTAAATTTTTAAGTTTGTGATCTGGCAATAATAAGAGACCTAATTTTGCAAAGCCTCACAGTGCCTGAGAATGACCTTGCAAATTTGTTTGAGACTGATTTTAACCCTCCAAAACCCCCAAAAATTTCATTAAAATAGCAATAATTTATGTTAATTCTGCTTTAATAGTCTCTAATCGCAAAAATTAAATGTTTTTAAAGGAAATATTAATTTATTTTAATAGACATCTTCCAAATCGTGTATACCCCAAAGGGCATATATGAACTCCTGTGTCCCAAAAAAATGTAAACTCCGGGTGCAGAGTCACTTTAACATGGGCTAAGTGCATTTCCAGTAACTTCTTGAGGGAAAATCAGACAATGTATTAATCAAATATTACTAATTCAATAGGCAGACGTCTTTCAAACAATATTATACAGTACAAACCCAATGTAACGCGGCTGTTGGGGGACAACTTGTGTGCCATTTTAAAATTTTAGGAATATTTTAAGGCAAATCCATTAAATTTTCTCCACTTTGGTATATTTTGTCTTTTTATATTATTAATGTGAACAGAAGTTTAGGAGCATTTATGGTAATTCTCTATCTATTAATTTCAGTCTTTTTGTAGTCCTGGTGGTTTGTTTTATCTTAATCCCGCAAGTACACGTGAGGATTAATTCAGTATTTTAAGTATGCTTTTTGTCCCAAGCTAGACAGTGTATTACAATAAACACGTAGTTAAAAGCTTTTACTAAGAGTTTCAATTTGTTAATTTGCACTATTTTTATTTTAGAGACGAATCTAGTTATCTGTAATTTTATCAGTGAGCAGCGCAATATTTGTTTATAGCTAGAGCAATATCACTCTTTGAGTCAGACCAACTATTTTAATATTCTTTAAGGTGATATAGTAAGTAGTAAGTATATCTCGATACTGAAGTTCATTTTATCTCGCTAGTAAATTAATTTCCTTATTACTTAAGAGATTTGAAAGGTACCGATGGTCAGAGGTGTTACAGGCGATTTATTTCACTTGAGTATTTTAGTTTTCAGAGTTTTCAACTAAGTTGGTTGTTGACAGGGACTGAAAAGTTAGTTTTTCTTTGAGACTTTGTCAAGTGTGTTTGCCGTCTGTAGTACTGCACTAGTAGTCTGGCTGGCCACTGCAAGGCGGTTGTCACAAGAGCAGTGTTGGCACAGTTTCTCAAGTGCGTTATCTGAGTGCATTCGCTGCGCTACACACTTTCGGTCACAAAGTCAGGTGTTATTACGACCCCACCTGAGCTTGGCTGCTTTCGCCCTGGTATGCGGTAAAGGCATGCTGATGAGCTAGGTCTCAGCATGAGACTCGGTGGAAGAGCAACTTAATGGCCGCGCGAAAGCGCCTTTTTGCGACCCCAGTGCCATCTAGTGGCGTGCTCTTAACCCAGGCTTAGTTCGTTTTTTCTCCACCGAACAATCAATATCAGACGCATCTTGCACAGGTGACGCCAGACGTATGAGCACTCTTCGCACAGCTTGTGAGAAGACCTACACGCTCATTTCATATCAGTGTTACAATGTAGTTTAGTATGGTAGTCAAGAGAAGTTTTATTTTTATTTATTTATTTGTGGTATCTGTAATGGAATCAACGGGAGCCGGCTGCAGTTGTTTGGCAAGTAGCATTGTTCTTCCCTCCAACTGGGTAAGGTTTCATTGTACATTTTGTTCATTGTTTCTCTCGGGGCAAGGACATGTTATTAATTTTTCTCTGTTCATTTATTTGTTATAGAGCATGTTAGTTTTATGCAACTTTCAACTAAGTTTTCAATTTTTATCTTCCACTCTTTTGGCCACCCTCAGTGGTAATGATGTGTGTCATTGTGGCTCTACAGTTCTCAGTGCATACAGCAGTGATGGGTGTGACAAATCCAAGATTTGCCTAATCCACAGAATCTTAGGGATTCGTAGATTCAGTTGATTTGATATAAGATCCGTGCAATTTTTTTTTAAAATCGGAATTCCGCATAAGGGGCCGTTCAAGTATTTCATAAGCAGTGAGGGGGACGGTCTGCTGACAAGGGGGAGGTCACGACAATTCTTACCTAAGCACGCAAGTATTGGATAGTGCAACAACAACAAGCATGATGGGGGGTGAGCATTTGCGGTTCGTTCCAAACTTTCCGTCTATTTTCGGATTTCTTCTTCCCCCCCCCCCCCTCCTTTCCTGTCCATTGGCAGTCACGTGACTCGCAGTGCCTGCCCGCCGGCACCAAAGTCATTGTAATTAGTGTTGTCTGTTGACTTGTGCAGTGTTCCACGACAAACCAACTGGTTATTCCTTTTAAATTTACTTACATTTATTGTTTTAGTTGTGTAGTGAAATTACTTGTCGTATTTAATTACAATATGGCTACTAACATTGAGAGATCATTATTGTACGAAAAACTTCATGAGAGTTTTAAAAAATCTCTAATATTCCTGTCCAAGCCGTACAAAAGATGGTGAATGATGTTTGGCGAGGGTACAAGAATGAAGCTAAGTGCGACGAAGATCTTGAAGGGCTTGTTTTCAAAAGAATTGAGGAAGAACTGTAGCAGCAACCAGAAAGAAATCAGCTTTTTGTACTTTTTCACTAAGGTAAGTGTTTTATACTATCAAGCCTAAATTAAAGTTCATAGAATTAAGAGTAGACTACGTTGTATACTCTGGATGATTTCTAAAGATGTTCACATAACCCTCTAGTTTGTAGAAAATTTTGAACAAATTTCAATATGTTTGCCTGTGTGTTTTAAATTCTAAATATACCTATTTAAATTACTGTTTTATTCATCTCATCGAGTTCTATCTTTTAAAAAATAATTGTTAAATTAATACAATAATACAAAATTTGTATTTCAACTGGTTCACCTTTTAATTCAGAAAGGCATTTGCAATTTATATTTGTTAATCATATTGTAGGTTAGCGCTTTTGCTAGAGCTATGAAGTTATACATAGGACTTAATCAGTTATATTATAACTAATTAATGCCTATGTATGACTTAAAGTTGTTATAAAAAATTAAAAAGAAGCATCTAAATAATAATATTATAAATTATAGTTTACCTACTGTAGTCTCTTTTCTTGTGTTTAAAAGAGAATAGACTATTTAATTGTTATTGCTATGAGAAGGTAGTGCAAAAAAATGTGTTATTTAAAACCCAATTCTTTAATTTAATTCTATATTTCATTTCATCCCTTTTTGTTAGCCAAAATACAGACACGCTAACATATTTTGAAAAACTCAATATTTATGGCCTAAAGGGAGTAAACTGGTCAAAAAGGTTCTTAAAATATTGGTCGAAGCACTATAAAGAGTAACATATTATGGAATGTGTTTATACATAAATTCTTGTTTTAATATTTAAAAATTATTATTTAAATAACACTACGTGTTGTTGGCTGATTTCCTTGATTTCAGGCAGCTTCATCATGCAAAAAGCCATCACCGTCAGGTCCTGAGACTGCTACATTGCTTACTTCAATCCCAAAAGAGGGCACTACAAGCACAGAATTGGAACTTCCAGTTATAGATTAAGAGGAGGGAAGACGCCTTCTTGAGTCGTCAGATAAACCTGTACATACTAAACCTTCACAAATGTTGTCAGAGAGTATAATTGTAGCTCTTGAAAAAATTTTAATGCGCTTTATGCAGCTAGACACACACTGCTTACTAATGAGGGGGAAAACAAATCATGAAAGTTTGTGAACAATTGGCAAAAGAACAGCAGTCCTGGAAAAGAAAAAAACTCAAAATGCAGAGTATCAAAAGAAACACAGAGAAAACAAAAAGTGAGTGCTTGAGCAAATATGTAGTGAGAACCCGTACATAAAAAATAAATTGTTTGAGAGAATCAGTGGGGCATCTTAGCTTAGAACAAGATCATCCATTGTTATCAAAAACTATTGCCGATATTGCTATTTTTGGGAGTGCAGGAAATGCCAGGTGAAGGACTGAGACAATCCGAAGTATAAAAACTTTGGACAAACTTGTGCTGGAGTTAAAGAAAATTATATTTACTACAAGCCATAGTATAACATACCTACGTTAAATGCCGGAAAACTCCACAACTCTGGAGGGTCGTAGCATCATAGGCATGTTTCAACTGTTCCTGTGAAACTTTCCCGGGCACAATCAGATCTCCACCATAGTCATATTGATAGTCAATTTGTACAGCATCCATATGTTACCTGGAGAGTCTAACCTCAATCCTTGGACCTGCACAAATTCTTTTTCTTTCTCAAGATGATAAGGCTCGGGTTCCCATTAGCCTCACTGCAGCAAACAATCACCATTGCTGATGCATATGGAATACCGTGTTTCATTGCCTTACCATGACTGGGTGGCGGCAGAGCGCCATAAACTCATACCCTCAGTTTATGCTGGCATTGAAATCAAGCAGATGACATCTGGAAATCCTCACGCAGTAGGATATTCTGGACCAACATTTCTTGCAATAAGAAGAGGCAAACACAGTTAGTCAACAGCAAACACACATGCTCAGGACTTTGAAGTATTGCTGAATGTTGATGAGTTTCAGTCATTGGTTAGGACCGAGGATGGTTCTGTAAAGCCTGTTGATATTATGATTGTAGATGAAGGGCCTGATGAAAATCCAAGGTACCGAAAGGTAATCACTTTTACTGTACATCACTTCAAAATTTACCATTTGGATGCATTATTCATTGCTACTAACGCACCAGGAAGAAGTGTGTTCAACGGTTGAACGCAGAATGGCACCTCTCAGTTGAGAGTTGGCAGAACTGATTTTGCTTCACGACCATTTTGGCTCCCATCTGGACGACAAAGGATGTATAGTTAATGATGATTTGGAGAAATCTAACTTCGAGTTTGCTGGGATGGTATTGGCGGAGGTCTGGAATACCATGAACATCGACGGACATCCTGTCCACGCCACCTACGTTAATCCTGGTGAGCCTGAACTTCCAGTTAAGTCACAAATAAAATGGTACTCTGATCATGTTCGGAAAAGCCAGTACTTACTCCAGGTAGTAAAATGCAAAGATGAAACTTGTCTTTGACCAAGAAGCGGAATTTTTAATATTCTCAAAATTACGCTTCTTGCCACCACCAATTAAAATGAAGCAAACCTCACATGACCGGATCGTAAATTATGAAGGGGAATTTCTAGGCCTAAGTGTCTGCCTCGCACTAGATTTAGAAGTTACTTCAGTAAGGTTTACCCAAGTACCTTACGATTAATTTTGTCCCATCAGTGAAGCCAAAGCTTTCAAAACGTGTCAGGTTTGTGTCCTTTATAATGCTTCTAACAAGTCAGCTGATCGCCACAGGAAAAACATTAATGGCAATGTTGTACAAGGTGTCTCGCAGTCACGAATGTGTCCAGTGCGTATAGCGGCTTGGCGTGCCAACGAGTTGATGTGTATTATACAAGCTCAAAATGATGATAAAGACGTTGAATGGCTTGATAAAGAAGAGGTGGAGGAATAAGGACTGGAAATCAGCAATGTTCCAGCCCACCATTCTAGTGAAAACATAATAATAGACATTGTAGAAACATGGATTCAAGGATCCTGGACATCAGACTAGAAATGTGAACTCCAAACATACATTTCTATGATTCCTGTTAAAATAAATTTTTATGGTGCCTATTTAAGTTAAGGCATATTGTATTTCTTAAGTTCAATGCGATAAATAACAATATATTTAAACCATTTTGTATTCTGTGGATTGTTTAATGCAATAAGTAACAATATAAACCATTTTGTATTCTTTTGACACCACAACCCTTATATATGCCTATTTATATAAATTTGTTGGATTAATAATGTAATTTATTGGTAACTGTTTTTTTTTTCTGGCAAACAGTGTAGATGTACATCATGTCATAAAATCTTAAGTAAGCGAAAAGGGGAAGAGGGGGGGGGGGGGGGGGGGTTTCTAGTATTTGCTTTTTTCCTTACAAGGGAGAGGGGGCTACGAAATGACTAAAAATATGCTTACGTAATACTTGAACGGCCCCTATGTAATTCTAAGTAAAGTTTCCCCAAAGTGTATGTAGAATTAATATGCTGCAGTAATTAAATTCTTGTGTTAAAAAAGGAGCATCTCAAACGGCTGGCCGCTTGATATATATGCATCAAGTAGTGTGAAGCATTCTGCTACACATGGCCACCTTGCCTACATAGATGTTAGTTGGCTACTCGGAAGTCCTGGTACTTTAGATGAAATAGTGGTATGCCATGCAACTTCGCATGACAAAAATAGCCAGGCCATTATTTTGTGTATTCTGGTTAACAGATGGTTTCATGCCACAATTTTTTTTAAACGAAATGAACGCGCACTTAGACATGTAAGAAATCTGAACTACTAAAACACAGCTTATTTACATTAAGAAAAAAATATTGAGAATGTTTCTTTTCATTCTGCATTTGATTTACAAAAAATTTAACTAAGTTAGTAAAAGGGAAAATCTTATGCACTTTGCATTTAACCATACACTGGTACGTGATAAAATTTAATATAGTTTACTACATAACAAAACATTGCAAAAACTTCAACTTCAGTGAATTAAAATAAAATCACAACAATGCGTGCCCGCGGCAATGTTAAGGTCGAACGCTAGTTAGAAGCAGAGAGCGATGCAGACAAATATCCGGATATAGCTGCAAGTAGTTCAGCTATCTGTCGTTAGGTAACAGCAGTATCGAAGCAGGTATGGTGCCAGTTTGTCTGCAGGTGTCGTAGACGTGTAGTTGGTCATGGAGTATGTGATGGGGGGGGCGGAAAATTGCTACCTGTTCTCCCTTTAATCCCTCAATGGTAAAGTGGTCATTACCAAGTGTGGTCAAATGACAGATAACAGGCTAGCACAGCAAGACTCGTAGCGATATGGACTCGTACTCTAGTGTTTGTTGCCAATTCTAAAAGAACAATAAATACTCCTTTCAATATTTCAAATTTGTTACAATTTCAAATGTTTGGGGGGGGGGGGGGTGCTCGTATAAGGCATGTATTCCCAGTACTAACTCATCTTAAAATATGTTTGATTTTAAACAATGAGAAAATAGATAGTGTAATCTGTTGTGATATAAACTGAAAATGTCATTCTGTTTGTTACTAAAGAAAACACATTAAGAATAACTGCCATATCGATGTAATGGCTGACGAATAAGGTATTCCTGGTATATTTTTTTCTGGTTCTACATCATGCAGGTACATAAAGGACTGTGAAAGACATTATAATTTGGTGGGCTTTGATACACTAGCACAACTACTCAATGCTCCAGAAAATTCCTTAGTAGTGGAGGCAACATATAAGCAAATAATATTTAATATTAAGTTTTATTTTTTACCCCCCCCCCCCCCCCCCCCCCACACACACATTAAATTTCATTTATAATTTAAGAGACTTTCTAACTGCTGTTATGAATGTAATTAAGTATAGGTACTCATGGCCAGATTTGACTTGGTGGCATTTGAACAGTGCAGTCTGTAATATCTCGTTTATTTTTATAGCTTTAAAGTAGTGTGTCTAAATTCTAATTAATTACAGAAGAATTATAAGTAACTCTGATTATTTGGAGGACTCTACATATATCTACTATAAAATTTCCTACCATTGCACGCTGTCAATGTTGAAGTAAGTTACCAACATTTTCTTCACAATTATCTGCAAATCATCAAATTTATTACCATTGAGACTGACTTCCATAATCGTGCTGTAAGTAAATGAGTAGTATGAAAATAATGCACTATAAATTCCATACAATGCTTTATGTATATAAAAGAAATAAATTATTTCTTTTCTGCTGTTTAGTTTTCGGTAATACAATATAGGTTTAATTCAATGAAAGCATTACAGATGTACAGGTTTCCTGTTATTATAATGTTTATATGTTTTTGTTTTTAATGGCAATACTACATTATAATAGTACACATTCTTTGAGCGTATTTTCTTTAAAGTAAATAAATCTTGCGTTATACCAAAGGAAAGGGTATAGCGACCTTGACAAGTGTGTGTGTGTGTGTGCGTGTGTGTGTATGTATGTGTGTGTATGTATATATATATATATAGACACACACACACAGTGTGTCAGTGAATAAGTGTTACAAACAAATAGGGGTGATATAGGAGAGGAAATGGAACATATTTTATTTATGTACCCATGTCCGTAAATGCTTCCGTATACCAAAACCCGATGATACCAGGGAGCATTGGTAGTCTGTAGCTTGGTGGCAAGTATAACAGCATGTCCCAGGCATTACATGTGTAGGTTGATGGTTGTTTTGGACTGCTCCATTTGACGTTCAGTAGGGGTCCCCCTTGTCTGGCCACCTCGCTACCCCGACCTAATGCCTTTGGATATCTACCTTTGGGGCCACATAAAAATCTTGGTCTACAACACTCCTGTCAATATCAGAGAAGAAATTAACTTGAGGCCAGGTTCTGTGCAGAATTCAAAACCATCAAGAACACGCCGGCCATCTTCCATGATGTGCTCCGCAACATGCTGCAGAGCATGCATTGACTACGGGGGAAACAATTCTGAGCAACTGCTGTACTCTCTCTGTGCGTCATAAACCTGTTTACAATAATGATACACTTGCATATTTCTTGCACGCTATAGTTGCTATTTTGGATATGAGGCATTTCGGGAAATGGGTACCTTAAAATATGTTCCATTTCATCTCGTGTACCACCCGTATTAGTTTGTAACACTTATTCATTGACAACCTGTATATGTATGATGATATGTCTGTGTATGTATGTATATATATCTTTTTTCTAATGGCGAGCTCACTTATTTTTCTGTTTACTTACAGCATTCACACTTTTTCCTCTGCTTTTATGGTATCCTTATCTCAGGGGTCGCCTCTATAGCAGTGCGAGAGGTACAATATCTATACTCGATTCCACAGGAGGCAGTAAATGCTCTCGTAGTTGGATGTATATTTGTAGCAAAAAAGAGGTCTTATTATTAAGACAAGCTTAAAGAAAGAATTAAAGTTAGCTTTAAAATCAAAAAGATTTATTTTGACAGTAAAATAAACTATATACAAGCTAAATTAAAAGAACATTTTTAAAAAATGAAAGTAAAATGGATAACGAAATTAGTGAAATGAAAAAGAGGTCCAATGAATAACTTAACTGTAATAGTGATTGTATATCCCTTTCACACAAATGGTTATTCAGTCCTTTCCTTTCTAGAACTTCTATCGCAAAAAATTTTCCCTGTTTTCTTGGGCATGAAGACTTAGGTTCTCTCCCCATCTGCCATTTAGCAACGGGGTCCTCTGAAGTTACACGTGCCGGCTGCCAAAACCTCCCCTGGTGCAAAAAAACCACAGGGCATTAAAAATTACGCAAGGGTTGGTAAACACTCTCTTGGCATCCAGATTGCAAGACTACCCTGAGGTTTACAATAAGCGGCCCACGAATCCACTGTCTCTCAACGTTAGACATAATGAAAAAATTTAGGAAACTCTCTATGCCATGAAAAAAGTGTGCATATGGGACAATATATACATATGCATACACACAATACACACATATTATATAATCACCGATCACATACTTTACGTATACGTATTAGAAGAACTTTTATATCGCATTTAAGTGTTTATAACAATTTTGCAAACCTTTTATGCACAGTTAGTGATTGTTTACTCAAATTCTCATATGTTCATTTATCATTTATGCAGTGTTGTAAGTTAGTTACCAAATTTAATTCAGTTGTTTTATTTCATTTAAAATAAATATCTATTTTTTTTAATCATGAAACTCGCTAATATCACAGCTGTAATAACACAAACTAAAAGATCTATTACAATTTGTCATTTTTATGACAGCACATCAAGTTAAAGGCAGTTCACGATAAAATGAGCACTTTTGAAATGAACCTTAGAAAAAAGTCACTGCCCATGCCTGCATATATTTACGGGTGCACTGTTACATGTGCCAAGTAAAGTTGGTTACGATACAAGGAAAGTAGTTCTAGATCTTAATATTGAATAAAAAGTGTTAGGTAAACATTTATATTGCCTTTAATTATTTCTTTCACTTTCTTTGTGTTTTTTCTAATGCATTAAAGTGTACGAAATTCATACTTCTAAGTCATTTACAGGCCTATAATTATTCTCCTATGGGTTACAGCTCTACGTAATCATCATAATTATGATGTAGACACTTGGATTAAAGCAGCATGATGTAGACACTTGGATTATAGCAGCCATTCGTTATTCTTCCCATTTTTGAAAAACATAATTCCGAAATTTGAGGCGCGCCTCAAAATTCGTGTTTCTATGTCATTTACAGTCATATAAATCATATCCTACGGGGTATAGTTCTACGTTATCATTATAATTATGATGTAGACACTTTGATTATAATGTATATATATATATATATCAGCTATATTATATGTTTTCCCATTTTTGAAACAAGAGAAGCGGCCTTTCATTGCATGCCACAAATCATTAGGCGTATGTGTGTGTGTGTGTGTGTGTGTTTTTTTTTTTTAAAGCGACATGTTTCACATCATGTGAGGCACTGGATCCCATCTACAGTGCAAGTGTGTATTCAACCTTTGGATGCAAGCTTCTTTCTCATTCTCACTTCCTCCCAACCAGGCCCAGCAGGTGGCGTAAAAGCGAAGCGGGTGGCGGGGAAACACTCTTCTCCAACCTGCATGACAAACAACTCACAGTGAACACCGCCCTTGGTGGAATAAGTACATCCTTTGCCTGGAAAATGTGAATGCATGTGACCCCCTTCATCGCAGCACATTTCTCTTCTGTTTTCCTCGCTTGGTTGCTGTCAAGTCCTCTGATGCAGATAAAAAAAATAAAGTTCCGATAGCAAGGGGCTAAACGTTTCACGAGTTATGGCAGTAAATAACACCACTTGCCCCGTTTGACAGATATGTGCCATGCCCCATTAGAACACTGGGGGGTTTTTTTTTTATCCACTTCCGGAATAGAGCAGAACACTATAACGCTGGTATGAGTTATGTCCCACAACAGCCGCGTTATATCGGACTTTTACTGTGTATATTTATATAGTACAACCTACATTAACCGAAACCCTTTTAAGCGAAGTTATGATTAACCGAAATGGTTGTGTGATTATTGAAAACCAAAAATACATTTGGAGTAATTTTGTTTTGAGTGTTTGAGGGAAAGCGTTAGGTCAAAGTCACTGACATTCCGCTCATCATCCACCCATCTCACAGACAGGGGGGTATGATTCACAGTTGTATGTGGCATTGACAAACATCCCAAAAGTCTTGTGACTCAGCCAGATGTTGACCAGTTTGGTATTCGAAGTGTTGTGTTACAGTTGTGTTTCTCAGTGTTTCACAGTCTGTGGTACTGTATGTTGTGGTATTCCAGTAGCTTGCTTTGGGTTTCGTTTTGTTTCATACCCCTAATGAAGTGTCAATGAAATGGAAGTAAAATTTTATAACAATAGAGGAAAAATTACAGGCGGTTGAAAGAATAAAAAATGGGGAGATTTTGCTAATTGTAGCGGCAGAATATGGTGTTGGTATTTGTACTATGTCAGACTGGGTGAAAATTAAGAATAAACTTGAAGAACACACTTCAGAGATGCTGAATAAAATAACTATGAAGTCAGCACAACACAAAAAAGTAAGTGAAACCGTATTTTTATGGTTTACTCAACAATGTGAAAAAGGAGTAACTTCATCAGGTCCACTGATTCAGGAGAAGGCCAAGATGCTTTCTGAAATGATAGGTGAGGTAGGTGTAGGTTTCAGTGCTAGTGTTGGATAGCTTGAAAAATGGTAAAAAAGATACGGGGTGCGTCAAGTGAAAGTTTATGGTAAAAAATTCTCGGCGGACCCAGACGCTGTAAATATTTATGTGTTGAATTTTTAAAGAAATAGACAAAAGAACATATCTATAATGCTGACGAAACTGGATTGAATTTTTTTATGTTACCAACCAAATCTCTTGCTTCAAGAGAAGAAAAAATTGCACCTGGAACCAAAAAGGACAAACATAAAATAACCGTTTTAGCGTGCAGTAACGCTGCCGAAACTCATCGCTTGCGCCTAATGTGCATAGGGAAATCAAAGAAGCCTAGGGCTCTAAAGGACATTTTAGAAAATGTCCTGTCTACTACCGAGCCCAGAAAAGTGCCTGAATGTCTACTGATTTGTTCACAGAATGGTTCAACAATGAGTTTGTCCCCAGTGTTGTATCATTTTTGAAGTCAAGAAATTTGCCAATGAAAGCAGTTTTACTTATTGATAATGCACCGACACACCTTCAAAACTTGAAGAATGGTGACATCATTGTGAAATTTTTGCCATCCAATGTCACAAGCTTGATTCAGCCCCTAGACCAGGGAGTTATCAAATGTTTCAAACGAAACTACCAAGGATTTTTACTAAGATCAATATTGCAACATTCAAATGATTCAAAAAGGGTTACAGAAATCTTGAAGACCATAAACATGAAACATGTGGTTTACTATTGTGCTCAATCTCAGGAAAAAGTAAATGATCCACTTTACAGAAATGTAGGAACAAATTATTTTATGGACTTGTTCTTAGTGATGATGCCGAGGAAGAGGAAAATCTTCATATTCTTCTAGAAAACATTCCAGGATGTGAAAATATAGAAGAAAGTGAGATTAGCTAATGAATAAATTCTGATACATTAAAACTTAACTTCACAGAACAAGACATTGTAGACATGGTTCTACAAAAGAGGAGAGCAGGAAAAGTGAAACAGGTGATGAGGACGATGTATCAGAGAACAGTCGTGTCAGAGCCGACAACGCGTTCAATGCACTAGAGGTAAGAGATTATTTTTTTAAATCAAGGTGGACTAGACTACTGCTACTAGCCAAAATTCGGAATTTACTCCATGATTTTTTTTTCAGGTAGCATTACGGTTTGTCGAGCAATGCAACAAAGCCAAGCTGTCAGATGTTGTTTTGATGAAAAGATGGTTGGACATTGCAGCTAGAGAGCAGTGCGAAAAAAAGTTAAAATGAAAATTTCACAGTTTTTCTCTAAGAAGTGATTATTACTGAAATTAATTTTCATTTCTGCAATGTTTGTGCACAGTGCCTTAGTATTTTTGTGAATTTTTTGTCTAAAATAATATTTTGTGATAAGTCAAATAAACCCACACTTGTATTTGCAGTACGTATATATACTGTGTGTATTTTTTCTTTCATTTTAGTCCAATAATCATTATTTAATTATTATCCTAAATTTTTGTTGTCCGAACTTCCTCCCCCTCCCCCCGGTTTGTTTTGCGGTTAATGGAGGTTTTACTGTGTGTGTGTGTGTGTGTGTGTGTGTATGTGTATATATATATATATATATATATATATATATATATATATATATATATATATACACACATATATATATATATATACACATATATATACATATACATATATAAAACCCAGGCATTCAAAAGTTTGCAGATTTGTAACTTAGTTTTAATGAAATAGCATTGTGTTACAGTGAAACACTGTAAACGTACGCCATAATGTATCAATATGCAAAAAATAGCACAATTCTGAAGATCAGCAAATTAAATGGTGCAAATCTACCTATATAATTTTGTAAATGGTACAAAATCTACCTATATAGTTTTGTAAATGGTGCAAAATCTACCTATATAGTTTTGTAAATGGTGCAAAATCTACCTATATAGTTTTGACAAGGGAAAGGGTACACACCAATCTACAATGCCAGTATGTATATCCATGTATTTGCAGAAGTTTCAGTCAAGGAAAGTGAACTACTTTTGAGGCCTTTGGGAAAACTGACAACTCTCTTTACGTTTCAAGGCTACAACCTACAAGTCAGAAAAAGGGGGAAAAACGGTTACTTTATTGGCAGCTGTCAACCACAGATTCGTACGCTCTGAATTAAAATTTTCCATTTGATAAGTGTGATGCAGAATGAAATAAAACAAAGTCTTGCCCACGTCGAAAATGAATATGTCATTAACATTTGTAGTGATACTTTATTTTCTCGAAAAGGGCTTCTGCCATATATATTTCAAAACATTTTGTTCTGAACAACGTTCCTAACTGGATGGTTTTATCGGTTCCATGTCTTGGGTACCTGCCCGCGAACCACAGATGTTTAGAAACAGAGTAACCAAATTCAGATCGGATAAGTCCCATTCCACAAAATATTCTTTCAAGGACACGTGATTAGTAACCAAAGGAAAACTTCGGTGTACACGTAGCTCATCTAAACCAAGGCTGCTTGGAACTCTTCGCAAAAATCAGGTAAAGGCTGTTCATGATAAAGTGAGCACATTTGAAATCAACCTTACAAAAAAGTCACTGCCACTGCCTACGTATTTCAACTGGCTCTCTGGGTGACATGCGCCCAGTAAAGTTGGGAACGATGAACAGAAAATAGTTCCATATTTAATGTTGAAAAAAAAGTGTTAGATAACCATTTGTGATATTTTTAATTATTTTTTTCGCTTTCTGTTTTCTAATTTATAAGAAGTGTAAAAATAACCATATTTGTAAAATATTTACTTTTCTAATAATTTCAGTTTCACTTGACCAACGCATGAATAAAGTGATGAGGTCTACGGCAATGTTAATTTTACGTAAGGTTGAAGAATACACAATTTACATACAAGTAGATCTCAAGCAGGGCTTTCAAAAGTGCTTATTTTACAGTGAACAGCCTTTATCTGTAGACATTGATACTTGGTAAATAGAAAATAAATTTGTTGCCCACAACTTTGCCCACTTGGATTTTAGATTTTTTAATGAATCTAGTAGATTGAAATGAAATAGCTTTTAACCACAACCAAGCCCGACAGGTATTTGTATTGTTGTGATTGTCATAATATTAATTAATTAACTAATTAATGAAAATAAATAAAAATAAATAAATACTGATTATTTACACTTTGCTTTTAATCCATCAACATAACAAAACAGCAATGCTACAACAATAAGCTAATATTAAAAAGATATGTGCATAAAAATGCATGCTGGGAAGCAAATCTTCATATTAAAAATTTAATTTTTTTACTTGTCTTTCTTTTGATATAGTGTGATGCATACCTAAGTATCGGTTTACAAGAGTTACTGTTAGAATCACGTATTACTAAGGATGGGTATATTAATTACGTGATTGCCATAAGTGCTATCAACCGGAATAATAAATGTGCATCGTTAATAATCAAAATAAACTGTGGCATGAACTGATTGCTACAGACCCCATTAAACTGCCCTGGCAGAAAACACATTGCAACAAAAATTTCCACATATATAAAGACAAAAGAAATGAAATTTATATCTCCTAAAAAAGCCATACTGCATGAACTTATACAGGCATACGCCGAGAAAAAGTTTTAGCTGCAGGTTCTAATAAATTTACTTGAAATCAATTTTATACTGAACAATATTTTGTTCTCTCGACCAATCTGTGGTTTTATGTGCATTTATTCCCTTTAACGAAATGAAACATTTAAACATAACTTGTTGAGTCCAATAATTATCTAACTGTTCCAGCATCATTTAGACACATTTATGGATATGTACACAACAATTTTACAAGTATGTTTGTAATGATGCAAGTTATTAATAATTAAATTAGATATTTGGTTATTTTTTGTCCCGCCCCCACCCCAAGGAGTGTAATATTTTATCAGTATTCGAAGTTCGGGCTGTGTTAGAGTGTTTATGTGTCATACACTGGCTTTTTCTGAAGTCGTAGTTCAAGTTGTGTCAACATTTAGATATTAAAGTTTTGCTGCGACACTGATAGAGCGAGGGAGGTGATCCCAACGGGGGTCACACAGGATTCCGAAGGGATTGCGGTCCAAGACATGCCCTTATTTGGTCACGTTTTTGGGGCACAGGTGCCAGGAATGGGTGAGGCAAGTGGCGACTAGAGCACTGAGTGCCTACCGCCCACAAAGTACAACTAGTCATGATGGTGGGTGACATGCTCGTCCTTGTCTCATGATGCAAGTGCAAGTGACGACAATAATCAACTAACTACTGCTGTGCTGTTTGGTTTCATGTGTCATTGATACTGGTCGTGACTCTGGGTTTTGAGAAGATTGTGGACTTGTTTGGAATTTTAATTAAAAATCAGTAACTAACCAGATATATATATATATATATATATATATATATATATATATATATATATATATATATATATATATATATATAATTTTTTTTCTTTCTCCCCCCTCTCGGTATGGCACCTTAAAGTCTCATTTCTCAATTGAGTGAGTGAACCCTAGCTGTGATTTTCCTGTTGTCATTTTTGGCAGCTTAGACATTACACTTTCAACTCATTTGTTTCGTTAACATCAAAACTATAAATATCATGGTAGAGTCAAGTATTTAGTTTAAAGGTAAAAAGGTATGGTTAGCTAACAATCATGTGTCCATTGTTATAGACATTTTGGCTGCAACAAAATCAGCTTGGTGCAGTAATGACATGTTTTTGGTTGGCTGTAGCCCAATTGAGTCATTTGATGGCCTTCATTCAAATTTAAAGCTGGAGAGTTAATTTGTAAGTTTTCTGACTATTAGAACTATAATAAACTCCTGATTAACTGTGTTAATTGGGACCAAAGAAAACACTAATAAGCGAATTTGTATTAAAGAAACCTTGATAATAGAATTTACTAATGTTTTTTTTTTTTTGTTAGTGGAACAGTGATATTGGTTCCGAAAATTATGATAAAACACAGTACCTATTATACATTTCAAAGCAAACACAAATGATGCACTGTATATGCAGGATTTAAAGTACACAATACTTTCACTGATATTTATGTTGCACCGAGTGTACTGTAATTCACAGCACATCACTGCACCTGCGCAGCAGGCAGCATTGGCGTGATAAGCAGTGCGTAGTGTATGTGTGTGTGTCACTTCCTCAACAAATGTGCGTCACACAGACACCCATCCCTTGAGATGGCAGAGTGAGTTGGAAGTTGGAAATTTAGAATAGCTTCCACATATTCATTCCCCCCTCTCGTTCTTCATACATCATCATTATTCCAGGTCACATGTTGCCAATTGATACATTTTGTCATGCCTTTGTTTCCGTGTAAGGCAGTGGATAGCCAACCAAGTACGGGAATAGGAAAAGGGAACAGGCTGCACTTTTTTTTTAGAGAGAAGAGTAGTCACATTCCAACATCGCAAAAAAAAAAAAACATGTCACTGCGTAAAAGAAGCAAAAAGAAACGGAAGCCGGCCTCCGATCCCAGTTGTTGGCCTTCTTTTAAAAGACCCGCACTCTATCTGCACAACATGCACTTTTTTTCCCCGTACAGTTTGTACCCCAATTTTCGAAGTCCAATGCTAATTTCGCAGCTTTCTTGCCATACTCAAATTTTTTAATTATTTCTAACTTTTCCGCTATAATTAAAACTGTCCTATTTTTTTCTGGCATGTTGCAAAAACTACACTACAAATAGTGACAACAACCATGCCCAAGCGATCAGTAAACTTGCAAGACATGGTAACTTGGGGGGTAACTAAGATGAGTACGATCAGATATGCACTTCAACAGGCGGAAATGGATGACTCACGTAGGTTTTTGTGAGGTTGGCAGTTTAAAGAGACAAACATCAGCTGACGCAGCACAGCAAAAGACATACATGGTACCGTTACTTATTAAAACGAGCATTGCTTACAGGAAAAGCCTCTGTCCATCTCATGAACAAGTCCATAACAATGTCTAGGAAACGTTTTTTCCGGGGGTACAGGCCCATGATATCAAGTGCGACAGTTTTGAATGGCTCAGTGGGTTGGCGGAGATATTTTGGCACGTTGCTGTATGTTCTCCGTGGCTTCCTGGTGTTGCACATAACGCAATTCTGGACGTACTAACGTATGTCTCTCTGCATGCCTGGCCAATGAAAATATTTTTGCACATTCGTCCGTATCTGTTCTGAAACCGGGTATCACGTGTTCCAAGCTGTTGTGTCCATATTCCATGACTAGCACACGTGTTTCCTTCTGCATGTACGTCCTCCATTTTCCACAATTTCCGGGCGGGCAAGCCTGAATTTCCCAGTTTATGACCCTCCAGTGTTCGGAAAACCTTTCGGCACATGTTGGCGGCATTGTACGGCATCTGGGGAATTTTCCTGTGCCACATGTACTTTTCTCAATACATCAGGGACATTTAATGACACAAGTTCGCTCTGACACTTGATCTGTGGACAAGGATTCCTCAACAACACATCCGCTAGCTCATTGGTGTCCCCTGCGACGTGGTTCTACCTGGAAGTCGAATTCTTGCAACAACAAAGCCCAGCGGGTGAGTTTACTTTTACTGTTGTGCATTCCCTCCAACCAAACTAAACAGCTGTTACTGGTCTTCAATGTGAATTTTCGGCCTTGCAAGTACGGTCTGTATTTGCATAACACATGTACAATCGCCAACACTCCTGCTCATACATGTGATACTTCCTCTCTGCATTCCCGAACTTCGCACTGTGGTAGTTGATGATATGTTTACGCTCTTGTTCGCCTGTCTAGTTGAGCACCGCCCCAACGCCCTCCTGACTAGCGCCCATCTGTACAGTAACTGGAAGTTCTGGGTTTAATCTGGCTAATGGCTGACAGTTTGTAACAGCAAGTTTGATTTCTTAAAATGCTTTGACTGCTTGGGGTGTCCATACAAATTTACGTTTCTCCGACAACAGTTCTGTTAGTGGTGCGGTAATCACAGAAAAGTTAGGAATGAATTCCCGCAACCAATTAATTAAACCAATGAATTTTCGCACTTGTTTTTGCGTCCTGGGGGCTGGCTTTTCCTGTATTTGCTTGATGTGTTGTGCTTCAGGTTGGTGTCCGTCCGCTGAGACATAATGCCCTAGAAATTCCATCTTACTAATGCCCAATTTACACTTGTCAATTTTACATGTCAGTTTGTTGTGCTCTAACCTTTCAAACACAAGACTCAGGTGATGTAGGTGTTCTTCCCAACTACTCGACCATAGTAACTCATTGTCAAGGTATGCCCTCGCAAAGTCTCCTATGTATCCGTCTAAGATGTTGACCATAAGATTCTGAAAAGTGGAAGGAGCACATTTTAAACCGAACGGCATGGCGACAGACTGAAGTCTTCGCCCATCAGGTGTAGTAAAGGGAGTCTTTTTACGGTCTTGGGGGCGGATATTGCCAATATCCAGACTTTAGATCTAGTGAGATAAATTACGCAGCAGGCCCTACTGTTGACAAATGTGTCCTTGATATTTATTATAGGTGGTTGCATATTAACTGTGATCTTATTTAATGGACAAAAGTCCACACAAAACCTCCATTTGCAGTCTTTTTAGATGCTAGTGTAATGCCTGAATTATAGATACTTTGCCGAGCTTCAATAACAGGGTCACTCGACATTTCACATATCATGTTTCTGAAGTAGATACCTGGATCTAGTGGTTTGGAGTACACCGGGTTCTTGTGCATCGTGATGATAGCATGCTCGGTGACGTCAGTGTGCTGCAGCCCCCCCTCGGTGTGGAACACACTGGCATACTGGTCCAGCAGATGTCGTAGCCTTCCTTGGTACTGCACTGGTACCTTGTGCGAGAACTGCTCCAGTGGCACGGCAGTTGTCGGCGGCATGGCTTCCACAGTGTACAGCATCCACCTCCCACTGTTCCCACGTGAAGAAGGTCTAGATGTGGCTCGATGATGGCTTGTTTGTTAATTAGCCACGGTAACCTGAGAATCATTTCTTCGAATAAGTTCGGCACAATGTACACATCGCACTTGGTATACAAGTCCTGTATCCCTATAGTCACATGCATAACACTGGTAGCCTCACCCTGTTGGTGTGTGGTGACAAACTGCAAGCACCGTGGTGGCACTCGGGTGGTAATGGCCTGTATTAGTCCATTATTCGCAAAGCTATGGTTCGCAGCAGTGTCTACAACGGCCAACCTCCCTACCCTGTTTTGCAACCTATTCCCCTGCTAGTAGTTAACATGGTTGTTATTGCGGTAATTCGGCCTCTATCCACGGGTCATTTGCACTGGCATAAACGGTGTTGGAGGTCACGTGACATTTACAAGTACCGTGGGTGTTATTGCATGATTTTGCCCTGGCGATTGGTACTCCTGCCCTGCACACTCATCTCTTTTGTACAAACAGGCCTTCCACGTGAATTAATCGACACTTCTCCTCATGGTTCGACGCAAGTACAGCCTAATGTCCGGTGTTGACAAAGCTACCACTATTTCCAGTATGCCGTTGGTTGGCTGTCCTGGATTCAAACGTTTGTACAGTCCCAATTTTCTCTGAATAAATTCTTTGATACCCTCTTGTTCCCTCTGTTGTTCATGGTACAGTCGGGCCTGGACTTGTATGGCATCGCCATCGGTGTCGAACCTGTCTAATAACCTCTCGCAAAACTCCTAACATGTTACACGGTAGTCAAGTTGGCAGTAATACATTGTGATCTGGCCTGGTCAAACCTTGAGGCATGTATGTAACTACGACTGATGGCTGCATTGTCTTGTTTTCTGGTGTTGCCGGTGGCGCATTCCCTACACAATTCTTATCCTGGCACACGGTACAGGTACAGTTCATTATTCGATCATGGGAGGTCGCATATTCCTCTGGCTCTATGCATCTGAGGTGAAAGTTCTGCCTACACTGTTGGCACGTGGCCAACTTTCTTCCCGCTCCGTCACATCCGGTATGCATGCACAGGCATTGCCCTGACTGCATTAGCGTGTTATCGGGAATGCATTGGCATATATTATGCTCCTACAGGTTGTCATCTAGAAAATTAAACTGGCTTTGTCAGCTGCAATACACACATCGTTCTATCTGTATGTCCCAACTAGTTGCATTCGCAGGTGTTGCAGATGCAGACATGGTTGGCTTCACGTCTTCTCTTGGTTGTTCTGGCATGGTGTCTGCCATTTTGTCGCTAATGATGCGGTTGTTGCGTCGTGGATGAACACACTGGCCCCACTAGCAAACCTCAATTGACACAGTCGAGTGAGACACGAGACGATTACGATACACCTTTTACCTGGTAGATGGGTGCCAGCATTGGTTCCTACACACCACACTTTGAGACTTAGGGATTTCAGAGGGATGCTGTGGATTCTGCGTGTTCGTCTCACCCATGCGTACTTACACAACACTTTGCCATACTAAACATTGCACTTCAAAACATTTGGAGAAAGCTGGGTTCAGATGCTACAAGAATACATATTTTTACACTGGTAAGATTGTTTATATTTATGTAAGTTACATCTTGCCAAAGATGAATTTTATGGTTAACTAGTTGGACGTGACTAGCCAGTTTCGGTGTGTGATCCCCCAACACGTTACTTAACTTGCACACTCCTAAATGGGTGATCCTCCGCAGTGTCTGATAACACTGCCTCCACTAGGTAAGGGGTCTACAGCTGCTATGATGGATTGTAGATTTTTCCCCAGACACAGGACATGGAACATGAACACTACCATGTGCGCTTATCTTTGTCGCTAACGCCTATTCATTGGGACTTGTCCCTGAACCACGTGTTGTGTGGCGATGGTAAATATACATAGCGGGTTAGGATAGAAAAGAGTTAACGCCATACAAAATTACATAAATATCTCTGAATGAAATGGGCACGACATGAACAGGCACAATAAACACGCAGATGCATGAAAAGAGTCTTAGATGGCGTAGATGGCGCTGGATGAAGTTCTTAGCGGACCACGTGTGCAGATGTAAAACGCATTATTTTTAGTGAAATTTCGCTAAGAATTGTCGGCCAAAATGGTACTGCATTATGAAAAATATTCTCTCCAATGTGCGAGCACAGCTCTTCAGACGCCAGATGGCGGGAAAGTACAAACAAAAGCATCAAACATCAAAACTACATGGACCCTAAATGAAAATAATACATATTACCCTGAGATCAATTAGGGCACACAAGATAGAACAAGAATTAGTCCTCTAAACGCGCTGATGGCGCAGGTATGGTCTGACAGTTATTAACCATGTGACCGTGGGTGATGTGTCCTTAAAACACTTAAACATGACAAAACCCTAAAAATAATTACACACAAATGTTAGCCTTAATATTGCTTGTCGCAATTATGTAGAAATTACCATGAAAAGCCCTCAACATGGGTGGATGGCGCCTGATACACAAGTTGCGCGGGCCGCGTGGCCTCTCCAACATTATCTCCCCTCATCTCGTTTAAATTCAAGAAGCCATAAAGGCTGCAAACTAATTAAGTTAAGTGGATAGCATTAATCTGGGGATGTCAGGCAAACGTACGCGAAGTAAAGGTTAACCGGTATACTAAAGTGAAAGTATGGAAATGTACATTAGTGCAAAAGTATGAAGTGTGTACG
This sequence comes from Dryococelus australis, assembly GCA_029891345.1. Lineage (NCBI taxonomy): Eukaryota > Metazoa > Arthropoda > Insecta > Phasmatodea > Phasmatidae > Dryococelus > Dryococelus australis. Next base: position 93,086,151 of record CM057000.1, on the reverse strand, counting down.
TGACAGTGTCTTACCTCGCCAGTTCTCCTAGGATGACTGGACTGCCCTGAGGCAGGGGTGGCACGGACCTACCATGGCTGCCTACGGGTGGTTCACACAAGCGGAAGTGCTATGCATGCCGAGTGAAATATTAATATATTGATATTTAAATGGCACAAAAAGCATTTTAATGCATTTTCACACAGAAACCGTTAAGGTTGAATATCTGGTCATTTTAATATCTTTGAAAGGCGTCTTAGCCTGAATAGTATTGTCTTTCTCTTTGGTGCTGCGTGCACTTTGAATTTGAATATTACAACATTACATGAAACTCTGAAAGCAAACATATTACACTTTGCAAACAAATTTTGACCCTGAAAGAAATATATAGCACTGAAAGCAATTATCCCATTTTGGGAAAGTCCGTGCAGCAGTACTGCACACGTGTTAGGTTAGAAGTGAGCGTCGTCATGGGCTCGCTGTTGCTGGCTCTTATCTGGTGTCACTTAGATTGCACAAAAGCTATGAAAGCTATGTAAAGTGATGAATTTTTTTCTTTCAAGTTTGATATTGGATGATGTTGAGTAATGTGATATGGGTTAATTGAAGCAGACATGTTTTGTATAAAAGAAAAGGAGGGAGTAATGCTAGATAACAGATAACACTAATTATTTTGAGCAGATATTTTTTCAGAATGATGCATTTCTTTTGGCTGTTTTAACAAAAACACACATGCCATTGACTGTCTTGTTGTCCCATGACAGTATCCATTTCACTCCCCACATTACGATCACTGCATGAAAACTACCTGCTTGTCAGGGCCTTGGTTTGAACTGCAGACACCAGCAAACCACTCGACCAGCCGTGGGACCCAGAGCTATTTATAAGCAATAAAAGTACACATTTCCTTGCTGAGCAAAATATTATACTGAAGGAATGATTTATGTTGACTAAAGTTTTGCTGATAAAGTTGTTAAAAGCTATTGACTATTATTTCCCTTTCTTAAGTTTTCTGCATTTGCTTCCAAAAAAATACTGACTTGATTGGCTTGGCATAAATCTGCCTGGCTTGCTCTGAAACATGACTGTTGAGTGTGTGTTGTAATGTAATCACTTGGTAATGTGATGTTTCCATGTTGGCAGTGCTTACAATACAAGACGGAGATACTGCAAGACCTCAAGAAGGTTGAGAAGCTCACCAACAACTTGATGCGACACATGGCCTCGAAGGAGTAACTGATCTAACCCATTGTTCCTACATGCATGTAACACTCACATGTAAATTAAAGCTTATGTTTTATATGTACACTGTGTACATGATTTATCATATAATGTGTTTCGTAAGGAATTGTTTTAGATAAGGGCTTCTCCTTTTTTTTAAATAATAAAATTGAGATGTTGCCAGCAATCACTATATGAGGGCTTATATCAGGTATAATGATTTAATCAAACATTCTTTTTATTTGAATGTTAACAGTGTATTAAAAAATATTTTATTTTTACTGTAAAAATACTGTACATTATTAAAAACAGATTATGAATTTTTTTGTTATTTGGATAGGTTGCTTGTATAAGTACTAACTTATGCCACAAATAAATATCATTAACAATATAAAATTTTGAAAAATAAGTGGCTATAGCTGTATTGTTGTAGAATGTGATATTTTGTGATCATTTTTTCAAATTGATAAAAACTATGAAGAATTGCTTGTTATATGCCATTTCATATAAGTTCACTAAATTTTGACAGTTATAGAGAAGTAGTGTGGAGACCATGTATCCTTCCCCCACAGCTGTTCTCTCTATGAGGAAAACAAAATATGTAAACAAAGACTATGATCAATGTAGGTTACCATTTGAGCTTACTTTATTTTGGTTATGGCCAAGTTATACTGCTGGGGCTTTGTTTATTTTATTTCAGGTGGATCCAGTTGGGAGAGACTTTAATTTGTCTTTCATAAGATGGCATTGTTTTGCAGCAATTCTTATTCAACCGTAAATTTTGAATTACATATTGTTTTAATGGGCCAGTAGAAAATGTACAAAAGTAACATTAAAATTAATATAATCGGCAAAGTTTTAACATCACTCAAAGAAGAAATAGCAACAAATATTATGTTCTTCTGCCAATGCAAATAAAAAACACATTCCCTATGCAAGTAAATATTTTCGGCGAAGTTAACCTTACACTTGATAGATTTTCTATATAATAAACATGTTATTTTTATACTAAAAAAAAACAGCGTTGAAATGGTGGTTTTCTAGACGATATACATTTCAAACATTCTAATAACTGTTTTGAAATGTATTGCAGTAATTACAAAACGCTTTGACTTAGGGTTCATAGTTCTTATTTGCAACTATTGAACACTCATTCTGTGGGAATCCTTGAACACGTTTGTCTGCAACTGATCCTTAATAATTTTCAGATTCATTCAGGAAATGTCACGCTTCACCAATCTCCTGAAACTAATAAACTACAGAAGTAAACAGTATTTTGGTGCTTTATAACATGCACACACACACACACACAAAACAGTACCAAAAATGGTGGACCAAACAAGACACATGTCAATAATATTATATTTCACGTAAGAAAGCACTACAAAGGCACCCCTACAACCAACTATGCTTAGTAAAATTAAATACAAAATAATCATTAACTACCAATAAAATATTCCGATAACACCAGTGAGGTTCTCGCATAAACATGATTGAAAAAGACCACATGCACGAGGGCATTCACAGATCTGGAAACATTTCACTGACTGTAACGGTCCGTATACTCCGCCATGATTGCTAAACGTATTTTGTGACCAATTACCGTATTTTGGCATGTATAGGCCACATACATGTACAGGCCACACCAAATTTTTTGTATTCCTGTAAATATTGTTAAGTCACGACGCATACAAATGTAATAAATTCCAAATTAATTTCTCCCAAACAAAACATTTGTGACATAAAATTTGTATAGTGTTTCAATGTTTATTATGTACATTGCGTGATTACTATTTCACAGATGGTAACGTAACTTGAGAAAGCAAAAACACTGCAACATGTTACACAAAATGGCGTCTATCAATCTGCATTTGCGGCAATGCGGCGGGCGTGCAAACTACATAAGATATTATCTTTCTATTGTACTGCAACAAAATTATTTTCTCATGTACGTCTTGAATATTGTAGTTGATAAAGCGCAGTGAATACTGTTACCTTAATTTTGCGTTGGCTTTTTCTAACTTCCCTGGAATATTTATTTCAGATACATTTTTATAGATAATCCATTCATAATTTTCATGGAAAAATACTCAAGTGAAAACTAGAATATGGTGTTGGCAACGTTGCATCGCAAATCAATATCCGAAAATATGTGATGCGTGCCCGGTTATGGACTGTTTGACACTATCATTGTGGTTTTATTGTGCTAGACCAAGTGCGCATCTCAACAATGTTTTTGCTAGAGATTTTACTGGGTTGTGTTGGTTTATGGATTGGCACGCAGTCTAGGGTTAATACCTTATTCGCTGTGGACGGTTATCGTAGCGGAAGCTACTTGCGCTTGAGAGCTTCAGCCGGTTGGTGAAGTTGGGTTGGCAGCTGAGCAGAGCTGGTGTTGCAGTCATCGGGTTTTGGTTGGGTTGCACTGGGTCGACTCATGCAGTACTGATGGTTCCAGGGCGCTGACTCCTGGCTCCAAAACCTGGCATTGGCAATTACATACGTAGCTTCCGTTCTGTACACTATACCCCTCATGACAGGATGGTAATCTTGGCTTGTACGAACGTGTGGTGGAAGAGATACGTAGTGCGCCACGAGAGTAGTCGGGATTGCTCGTAACCTTAGTGAGGCGGCGCGGTCCCTGTCTTTCCTTGGTAGGAGGGATTAAACCGTTGCTTGGCAGCAAGTTGAGCTATAGTTTTCTCCCTACACTGTCAGCCGTTCCTTAACTTATAAGGCATAAAGCGTGGTTCGCCACTGAACAATACATGTTGTGCACGACAGACAAAATCTATTCCCTATAGTAGTGTAGTCCAGTAGCTGCTTAGCAGCATGAGCTCGGTGCCTCGAACGATCCCCCATCTTAGTGGGCAGATGAGAGATGTTGAGCCATGTTGGCCACCATTGCTTCTACTGGATATGATATCCAACCAAACCAAGCAACACCCAAGTAGTTCCCCCCCCCCCCCCCTACATCATCTGGGTGCTCCGGAAGGGGATACAACCTAGGCTTGCCATCTGTCCTTGGATGGAAGTATTCCTAGTAGTCATGGCTCCTCTTTTCTTTCCATCCAGTACCTAGGTGCTGGGGTGAGGAAACAACAGGTGGCTTTTTAATGGGTGTGTGCATGACTGGAAAACCCCAGAAGGGGGTCTTCTGTCAACTCTAGTTCGGATTTAAATGTTTCCGGTTCTCATATGTAGTGCACAGTGTGAATTGTTCCTTGCTGTCGAAGTAGATAATACCCTAGAAACGAGAAATGTATGACTAGAGAACAAAGTTGTATTTATTGAGGACTCGATAAATACAGTGACCTGTCCTATCTCCTACCAAGCAGATGGACTACTGAAAGTAACCTACGTTAGCCAGGTGTAGGCAACCTGGTCCTAGGGTAGAGGGGAGGTTGAACTAGAAGATTGAATACAAATTATACTGAACTAAAACTGTCTAATTATCGGGTGTCTAGAAGAGACAAAAAGAAGTTACAGTTCCTTTGCTTTAGTAGCAAGGTGCATTCTTGTTTAACTGCTGTTGCAGAATGAAACTTCCGATAATTGGTTGTCGAATACTGTAGTCGTCACAGGGAGCAGCCGCTGGTGGCTGCTGAAGACTTGTGGTTCGCTTGAGGCCCCAGCACTGGAGAGTGCTCGGGGTGAACTCAAGAGAATAGCAAGACGATATGACTCCGGAGCCTGGCCACGTGCTGACATATAGTCGGAACTGTAGAGTGCAGCTGTGGGCATGGGGAGGGCGTGTGACGTCCTGCTGTGAGGCCGGCGTGGGAGGTGAGAACCCTCTTGTTAGCACTCTGTTTCGTGGATCTTAGGTGGTGCTCGGCCGCGTCCCGAGGTGGCTGACATCTTGTAGGCACTCAGGGAGGGGGGAGATGGCGTACTCGCTGGTTACGCAACCTTAAAACGACGTGTTCGACCGCTCAGTAGATTTAAGCGGCACGCAACATCCGTGTATTGGTTTGCGGTATCAACTCTCACGTGGGTGAAGTAAGAAGTACTTTACGTGATGAGCTATGAGTCGTAATCATATTTTATGGTGGTATAAGGGGCACACGTCAATTTACGAGTTCAGTTTGCACATAGTCGGGTTTCTAATTAACTGTCTATTACATTTACTTCGCCGGTTCCTACACTTCCCCCTGCTTGATGACAGCTGGGTAGGCACTTTTACTGAATACACACTTTTAAACTAACTTAAATGTGAATGTGTCTGCCTATCTCACTGTCTTCGGCTAGTTTGCTAGTTTAAATATTATTGGTTACTGGCCTGTAACGAGTCATGTAATGTTTTATCGTAGTGGTTTACGACTACCTGTGTGTTTAAAATTTGTTGAGCACTGCACTTACATGTGTTCGTCAAGTTTTGGTTTGGCTGGCCTTCCTCTTGGACGGAGTTCAGCATGAAGTGGGTACAGTCACATGTACCTCGACGTGGGTCGCCACTGTGATTCTCTGTACCAGCCAGGTGGCGAGTCTGCCTTGGCGGCACGAGATGGCATCGTGGTTCAGCACTTGTGGTCGTGGCTTCTGCTTCCGCCGGAACTGATGAGGGCACTGCTACAAGGGACGCTGAGGCAGTGCGGGTGAGTGACACAGGAAGGTCCTGCACCCAGACTGCACGGGTTCCTACCTGTAGGGCAGGACGTGTATCTGCTGGCGCAGGACAAGTGAGATGCAGAAGGGGACTGCTCTCCACCATGCCTGCAGATGCATCCCGTCGTAGGGCCGGGTCGTTGGAGGAATCAATGGTCTCGATGTCCAGGTCCTACAACGAGGTAGTGGGAGGGAGAGAACTTTCGACCTCCACTGCGAGTGTTGCTCAAGCTGAGGGGTAGTGGGAGGCATCGACAGTCTCGGTGCCTGCTGTGGCAGCGCAAGGCAGCTGCGGATCACAGCACTCGACCTTGGTTATGGGGGATGTGAGTCTCGTCATAGGGCCGGGTAGTGGAGGGGTCGATGGTCTTGACGTCCAGGTCCTTTGGCGAGGCGGTTGCGAAGGAGAGGTCTCGACCTTGACTGTGGGAGTTACACCAGGTGTTGGGTTGTGGGTGGCATCGATGGTCTCGGTGTCCCAATCATTTGTGATCAATTGAGCAGGAGGCAGAACGGGCATCTTGTCCTCAACGGCGCTGACTGGTGAGGGTTCCTGTGTAGCGGGAGGTTGCGACGGAGCACTGCTGTAGGCTATGTTTGACATTGGTTGCATTTCATCATTGGCAGGAACAGTGGTCGGCTTCGTGGAAGCTGGAGTGACCTTGACCCCTGTTCCAGATGTTTCTTGCGATTGCGGTGTTTGTACTAGGTCCGTGGCGTGTTCGCCTTCCAGTGGTCTAGTGACATAGGCCTCTGGGCTCACGTCATGGACGTCATCCAATGGTCTAGTGGCGGCCTCCGGGCTCTCGGCTGGAGCGTTTCCGGCGGTCTAGTGGCAGCCTCTGGCCTCGTGGCTTATGCATTATCTGGTGGTCTAGTGGTGGCTGTATTAGCTCCTCGTAGTCAGTATAACATTATTTAAATATATCATAATTTATTTTCACGCCCACCCTTTCCCCCGTTCACAAAATCAAAACTTATTCTCTCTTCCCCCCCTCGCCCACCATTAGAAAAAGAATACTTAGCACGTCCCTGATGTGCCAATATAGCGTGCTTGAGCAACACTGGTGGTCGTTTCTACTAAACATCTTTCGGACTTGAACCTTTTTTACTGTCGAAATTGATTCCGCTCACGTGCGAGGCCGTCGGGTGCAAATAGCCATGGGCTATTTACTTCGTAAGTTTGCTGCGCACTGTTTGCAGCGAGCCTTTTTTTTTTCTTCAACATCGTCTTAATGCTGCATGACCCTACACCAGTTTTGATGGATTGTGGTCATGGTAAAGTATTCGGGAATGTTTGTGAACTTCTAATAAGCTACAAAAGGACAGTAACTTCAATCTGTTTTCTCACTCTTTCTCTCTCGCTCCCCCCCCCCCCCCCCCTAGCCGTGAGTCAAACTGTTATCCGACTGAGCTAGTCCAGACCTAAATATGTCACAGATGTTCGCTCAGTAATAGGTTTATTTCAGTACTATAGGAAATTTATACCGAATTTCGCAGACATTGCAAGACCATTGACGAAATTAACTAAGAAAGATGAACCATTCATTTGGGGAGCAGAACAAGGGGAAGCTTTCAAAATGTTAAGAGATAAATTAATTTCATATCTGATTGTTGTGTATCAAGATTGTTCACAACCATTTATTGTGAGTACAGATGTTAGGAACAGACACGAGAAACCAATCGCCTATAACAGTAGACAATTAAATTCAGCAGAAAGGAATTACAGTACAACAGAAAAAGAAATGTGTGCTTTAGTTTTTGCCACAAACAGTTACGGGCGTAGATTTGCCGTTATTATTGATCATGCTGTATTGAGATGGTTATTGAATTTGAAAGTTCCTAGTTCGAGTCTCACTCAATGGGCACTTCGTTTAGCAGAGTTTGATTTTGAAGTACTCCATAAACCGGGCAAGAAACATGTGAATGCAGATTGTTTGTCGCGATTGGTAAATACAATATATTCGGAAGATTTAAATAGAGAAATAATTAAGACAGAACAGAGGGAAGACGAAACATGTAAAAGTGTAATTAATATGGCAGATAAGGGAAATTTCATTATTGATAGGGAAGGCATTCTATACAAGCGCGAAGAGGACAAAATTTTAGTAGTTGTTCCAAAGTTGCTCGTGACCAGAGTAATTAGTCATCACCATGTCGCTCCATTTTCTGCTCACCAAGGCGTGAAGCGAACTCGGAACCTCCTGAAAACCTTGTACTGGTGGCCAACATTGAATAAAGATGTAGATGAATATATTGTGAGGTGCGATGGTTGTCTTAGGAGAAAAAGTATGAAAATGACGAAAGCACAGTTACGTTCTTTACCGCAAGTAAATTCCCCATTTCAGTTGGTATCTGTATATATTTTAGGTCCCTTACCGATGAGTGAGAAAGAGAATAAATATGTATTGACATTTATTGATTATGTCACCAGGTACTGAGAAGTGATACCAATTCCCGATCAAATTGCAGACAGTAGCGAAATATTTTGTACAGCAGACTATTTTAAGGCATGGTTGTCCTCAAAGCCTGTTGACAGATCAAGGGAGAAATTTTGTGTCTCGGTTGATGTTGGAGACGTGCAAAGAATTAAAAATTAAGAAGTTACAGACGACCCCTTTCAGACCACATTGTAATGGGCGTGTTGAGAGACGTCATCGAACCCTAGCGGACATGATATCTTATTACGTAGATGAATGCGGTAGAAATTGGGAAGAATATTTGACATATGAAGTGCACGCATATAGGACAGTTCCACATTAAGTGACGGTTTATAGCGCACATTATTTGTTATATGGGAAAGGAGTTAGGTACCCCCTTTAGGTGAATTAGTAGTCAGCCTAATATGTTAGAGGGAGGTATAACTGCCAAGGAACACATAGATATTTTGAGTAACAAGTTAAAAGGAGCACATGAAGTAGCTCCCGAAATGAATAAAGTAGATTTTGAGAGACAAAAAGAGTATTATGACAAGAGGTCAAAATCACCAGATATTGAGGTAGGTGATTATGTGTATCTACACACACCAAGTGTTAAGAAAGGTAGAGTACCTAAGTCCCATAAATTTTGGTCTGCACCTCATAACATTTTGAGAAAACTGAGCTCAGTCATATTTGAAGTATTATTAATCAAGAGAAAAGTTATTGAGCACAGTGATAGATTAAAGTTACCTAGAAATTTTACATAGCCTAGGAGCTCGTGTCTAAGCAAAGACACAATGTGTAGGGAAAATGCCCTGCAGATTATTGATGAAGTAGAATCAGTTGAGAAATTTTGCGTTGGTGAAAGTGATAAAGATTTTATTGAGGAAAATATTGAAGAAAATATAAGCTCAAAGTCACGCCCAATCTTAGCAGACATTAAAGAGTTAGCAGAAATAGGTGAAGTAGAGGATATATTGTTGAATGCCCTAGGGACGACAGTACCCTCGATAATAGTGAGTGTTATGATAAGGTAGAAACTGACGACGCTTGGGAACCGTAGCATTATTTAAAATGAAATAATGGTGAGAAAATATGTGAACCTAGTGTCGGGTATAATTTGTGTTCAAATGTAAGAAACCCCTCAGTGGAAGAGGAGGAAGCAGAAATGAGTGATGCGTAGTCTCAGAGTATAATGTAACCTAAAATTTAATTGTAATTACGAGTTCAATGCGAAAAATTAAATAAGAGGTATATTGGTTTGCATTGCAGATCACACCATAGGTGCTGGCGTGATTCTGGTCTAAGAAATGGACGTCGTATTAACAGGAGACAGATGGATAATAGTGCTAGCCATATCCCATAAGAAAATTGGAGAGTATTATTCAGATATTTAGGAACCAGCTGAATGTAATTCAAGGGATAAAACTTTATGGAAACCAGGAGACTGGATTTGAAGCACCTCGTAGAGAAGCCCTCTATAAGTTAATTGCAGAATTAGAGGAAGAAGTAAATGAAATAACTGTGATATTTCCCAGAAAATCGTCTCGTAAAAAGAGAGGCCTGGTAGACACAGGTTGTAGTATTCTGAAATTTTTATTTGGTACACTTATGAATGATGATTATGTCCGTACTCACCAAGTCACTAGTGAGTTGGGGACGAGACAAGAAAAATTTAATTCATGAAGTAGAGAAACGGTTAACTTTTGTGAAAGGGATGAATGCCAAAGTAGAGAACAATTTGAAAGATGTAGACATTTTGGCAAAAGAGTTAGTGAAAACAGTAAAGGCCATAAACGCGATGAGTACTTTAACATCCTCAGAGTTTGAAAGAAATTATCGATTAACTATTACAAATTTAGGGAGAATTCTTAAATACAATAGCTTGTTACGAGAATTAGAATTAACTCTTCAGGTGTATAAACAAGAGGTAAAAAAATAAAAGTGTAATTGGATATCATCATAGCGACTGGTAGGTTACCCACTTCGTTATTGACTCCAGAAAATGTCAGAAATTATTCGAGGTATTGCGATTAAATTACCCGTAGACATGGCTTTGATAGCAGGAACTGATTTAGATCAAGTTTACAATTACTGTACATGCACTTGCTACAATTAATAGTATGCAGTTGATAAATGAGTTTCCTTTGAGATCTGCGAGTAGGTATTTCACAATCTATAGAGCGCACACTTTTCCTGTGTTTGAGAGACATTTAGAGAGATACGTTCAGATAGTGCCAGATGCACCTTATATCGCGCTGTCAGAGAACAGGCAGTGTAAAGGCGGGAATAATATAGTTTGTCCAGCTAACGTCCCGACATTCTCCATAAAGGTTCCGAATTGTCTAGTGAATGTAACATTGTCACAACCTGCTTACGATTATAAAATATGTAAAAGAGAAGTTGTGGGTTACTCATTCGTACCAGTGTTTATTAGATCAGTAGATGGTGATAATTGGATTTATTCAGTACCGGGAAACATTAGAGTTGCTAAAATGTGTCCTTACGAAAAGAGTGAAGCATGTGTGGTGAAGGAGTGGATCTCGGCGCAGAGAGTAGTGTCCCAGGTAAGCCATTGTCGGATAATTAATGAGAGAATTCAGTTGTTACCACAAAGTAACACGGTAACACATACCAAATACAAAGTGAATGGCGTCAAGTTCTCTCCAGTTCAGTCCTTATTAACAAATAGTGAACAAGTGTTCGTTGCATCCATGAAAACTGACTTCAATATTAGTCTGGCAAAGCTAAATGCAGAAGATGATGTAGAGTTGAATCTTCTCATGTCAGACATTCATGATTTAAAACATAGAAAGGTTCTGAATCAACACATTGAACGCCACAATCAGTACTTGGTGGGGTTCGTTATGATGGGATGTCTGTTATGCGTCATCTGGTTCCTGAAATGGCACCTGTGTGAGACACTGGCCAAGTGATCACGTGCCTGCCTCCGACGTCGGAAGGTAGCTGAGACCACAAAGCCTGCCCAACTTCCCGAGGATCAAGCAAATGCCATGGAGATGTGTGCTGTTTCGAGCACAGTTCCAGACTCTTGCAGCTGACATCGAGGATGACAGCCACTGCTTGCTTTAAGAATTCCATGATACGTCGAAGTGATTAATTGTTGATGCCCAGAGGCAATTTTAAAGTAGAGTGAGTGAAAAGCAGAGTATAGTACGCGGAATTTTGAAATTTTAATGCTACAGCAAGTGATAGTAATCTAGGAATCCGATATTCCAGAGAGCAACAAACATAAAATGTCCCAATGTGTTTATTCAATTGTTTGAATGTAATTTAATGATTGATATTTCTTGTCTTCTTCTAATATGAAGATAACTTAACTCAAGTATGAAACCATTTTTAACTATTGTAAGCTTGATGAGAAAACAAGAGACATGTAAGTTTGATCAAATAACACAAGATACATTGTGTTATGAATGTATATATCACAATAATAAAATTATGATTGAACTGTTAAGCTAAAATTAATAATCTTGGTACGCAAGACAGAGCTGTAAGAAATATTTGTAGTAAGTGTTGATATTTAGTGTTTATCCAATGTGTATATTGTGTACGTGATTCGTTTCGGCTGCACAATGAAAAATTACAAAGGCGAATTTGAGTAATGAGGAAGGTGACATGGTACTCCCCATTTTAAATTTAGTTAATTTTAAAGTTATTTGATGGAATAGTAATTAACTTCATTCCCTTTTATTAACTTATACGATTCAGTTGACTGCAAGTATGGAAGCAATTTCATAAAGCTTCAAGAAAGAAGGCTCCCATGTCAACATTGCTGCTTTGCCGATGGATGCTGGTTGGTCCACCGGAAACCTGAATTTCCGTTCCTGGCGAGTCTGCATCCTGTTGTTTCTGATAGAGAAATTGCACTCCCAGACTCTAAACTTCAACCAGCTTCACTTTGATGACCGACTCACATATAGCCTCAGCCACATATCTTTCTGAAGTTTTGCTGAGACCAAACAAAACTTTTGAAAATGGGGATTGATGTAATGCCGCGGGCACTCCGCCAGTTTTCCAGTTCAGAGAGAGAACATTTTAATGAAGTATTTTTGAACTCTATCAAGTTCTGCGGTGCCTGCAACAGGAAGCTGTATTCACTCTAATACTTTCTGCGGTGATTTCAGCACCGCGTGACTGCGCTTGCTAATCACTTTTGATGGGAAATTAGTACTGGTTTTTCACGATATTTTAGTCACATGACTACTGAAATCACGCGCGTAATTTACCAGTCATGATTTCGATATCACACTTCGGGGCTGTGTGCGAAGTTCCAGTTCATAGTTAACGCCCTAACCTTGCTCTCTCAATTGTTGGCGACTCTTCTTGCCCTGATTCCTCATTGGTGGGAGACTACTCATGAACGACTTCTTGGTGGTGGGAGACTTCTCCCCACTACACTCGTGTTGCTTTATTATGCCATGCACGGCCTGAGGACACGGGGACTTCAGCAGAAGATGCCAGAGACTGCACATCACCGCCTAGGATGACTCGCCTTAGCTGCGCCGAGACTTCACTCTCTTTCATTGCCATGGCTACATTTTGACATTACTTCTATTCGAGTTTGCATTGTTATTTATTACATTATGTACCAAGTCAACTTCTTCTATAACACCAACTAAGTAGATGTATAATTGTACATGTAACCGTTTCAAAGCTTGATTTTATTAAATGAGTTAAATTTACTTAGATTATTTCTTATGGAGTGTTTGTCCTCAGCCCTAGACCACTCGGGCATCACACATGTTTTTGAGTGTGGCTAATTGTTCTTTCAACTTAGTGATCTCCTCTTAGAGATATACATAGTGTGTATTTTGTAAGCCCTGTTCAATGATCTTTTAGTATTTGTACATGCCAAGCCAATGTTTTTGGTGTTGTGTAGTAGCTGATTTAGTGTGTTGTTTTATAATGTCGCAAGTTTGTTGCCAAGGGCTGGTGACAGAATGGTCTAAATTATTTTAATTAATTCTGGCAATTAAGGCTCACACTTATTTTTATAGAATGTCAAATTTTCTATATGAGCCTGAGCACTCCCACCTGGTTGTTGTTTCGTGGAGTGTAGAAGCTCTCTGTAGTGGTCTTTGTGTGTAAAGTTTTGTGAACTAGGCGGCATCGTTTTTCGAGTTTGTTCCAACCGTTTAGTTCACTGACGGCTTTAACGGTACATAAAAATTCCCCTACATTTTCATTATTCTCGCCAGTGGATGTAGGGTTATGGTGTGTGACTGGTGCTACAATGAGTAGTGGGTGGCATATACTGGTGCAGGCGTAGGGTTGAGTATTTCTGTGTTGTTAGCAGATGTACTAGGAATAGAAATTAAATGTGTCGGTGTTGTTTGAAGTGTGTGTTGTGGGCGTGGTGTCAAATAACTGCTGGTGCCGGCTTCGTTAAATGTTGATTGGTGTGGGTATGCTAAGGCCTGTTCAAGTGATAAAATGTACTCTGTTGATGAGTTGTGTGCTATGGCGAGTGATTCTGTGTTTTCACTGTTTAATTGGCTCCTTAACTGTTTGTGTATGTCAACTGTGTGTTTAGCTTCGCCTTAATCGATCAATAGTGTTTTAACTAATTTCCGTATAAGTTTTATTTGTTTCTTTACTTTTCAAAAACTGATTCTGTATGGCAGGTACCACGAACACAGAATACTTCTAACTGTACTGCACTCCTATCACATCTCAACAAGTTCTCATTATACTCAGTGGTGTCCCTAGCGAGCAGACATGGCACTATATATTATTTACTTCTCGCATGGTCAACTACCAGGGGCATATCCTGCAAATTTTGGCAAGGCATGCAACACGAAACTTCCTTTGGTAATATTAATAATAACATAATAAAACTTTACTGGAAATATCTTGTAAGTTTTTTAGTAATTTTGCCCTCTTACTTTTACCTTCATCTGGATTGCTGTGAAATATAAGAGAATCGCTAACCTTCAAATATGCCCAAATGAAGCTCAAAATCTTCTCCAGATTTTTATGACACCCTCGCATAGGTGTACGTGAAGTTCGAGAGTTCTGTAAACTTTTAACCGTGAAGAAAATTGAAGTAATACAAAAATATCTAAATCACAACAGTCAAACACTTTGACACCTGTTACTAAACATAATCAAACCCTAAATAAAATCAATAGTGACACTTTAAATTAAGACAAATCATAAACACACATCAACATGCAAGATGAAGAAAAGAACAAAACTTAATCCCTAGAATAGCATAGTGTTAGTGCAGGCACCTATTCAAAAAATGTATTGTTGCAAATTTTTAAAGAAAATCCTTTAAATGTTCCAAATGAGAGAATGGGAAACATAAGTTCAGGTATCATATAGCGGGATTCACTAGTCAAATCAAATAATTTTAATTTGAAAAGTTTATAATTAATTTAAACACCCAAAATTCGCAAAACACTTCAAATTCGCTAGTAGTGAATTGTTTGAATTAGGGCTACAGCTAAATTACATTTATGCTTGGTAACCAGAAAAATTAAAAATATGTTAAAACTTGCCAGTAATTAAAAAGTAAAATTACATTTCAAAGTTCATAAAACATAATTTACTTTTAAGTTTTGAAGAATTATTTCCATTGTAACATGTACCATTTGTTTATGAGTTATCATTTATAATTTTTTTTTTTAAAGGTCAGGATTAAATTTTTGGACGAAGTTTCTGACTTTGTTCCCTGTCTTTAAATTCTTGAGAGCGGCATAGATCTCCAATTTTTATAACTTCTAATTTCTCACTAAACGAGCATAACTGAAACAGTTTATAAATACACTTGTTTAAATGATAATTTTACAATCATTTATTTTGTGAAACTTCTTTTTAAAATACTTATTCAAATATAACAGTAAAATATGCAACCCATGCATCACTAAAAATTTTGCTGCTACCACACTGAATGCAATGTCTCCTTGTGCTAGTATTCGCCCACATTTCGCGCGCGCTTGCTGCGATGTCACACCAGCTGAACGAGTGTTGAGAATAACACAGCGCTATGCCTCGGCATTTCAAGGAACTGTTATGATCGATTATTGAAATACCCACCATGCCACCACCCCCTCAGTGCCTTGACACGACATTTCAAGTAACTATTAAGAAAATATAGACGACAAGATGCATGCATTTCTGTCCCATGTGTAGTGAGGAAAGGAAATTTTTTTTTTATATCAAAGAAAAATGGGAAGCATATGGTTAAGAAAAATGTTTGTTTTTGAATTTTATTAAAGCATGAAATATGCATTGCATTCATGTAGACTACACCCAAAACTGTAACAAACCTGCACTGTTGTAGCACTTTAGTTCACTGCAAGAACACAAACATCTTTATTCACGACACTTAATTAACACACATTATAACCCCCAACATGACACTTACATAATACACATTATAACCCTCGAAGTAAAACATACACGGATGTAACAATGGCGCATAACACTTCTACTGGGTGCACGAAATGCACTATGTAGAATTCAGCATGACTTACCTTAATACTTGACAAATTTCATAACAATCACTGCACTGGGAAAATTAAGAATGGCCATGAAAAACAAAAACATAATTACCCATTATACACTTGAGCACTGATCCTAAAACTTGTAGAACATGGCACTTCGTGTTGCTACGGCTCGACGATGATGCTTTGTAGGTTTACATGCTGCTAACAGGTGTGATGAACCTGCTGACATGTGCTGCACGCATCAAATGCCCCCCACACCCCACTCCGGAGGTGTTCACTCGCCTACGCCATCACCTCTTCTTCACATACAGCAGCAGGCCGGTGATCGAAGTTCCTTCTGAGGCCACAGACTGTAGGCATGGTGTTGATGTGCGAGGCGGCTGCGCTTGGCACAGAAGTGTGCCTGCAAGTCGTGTACGTGACATGCCAAATTCAAATCCTATTCGAGTGGCACGGAAGGGAAGAGAGCTCTGTTTCCTCTGTCTCGTCCCCACTACTCTCACTCCTCTCCGCCTGATGAGGCCGATGTCGGCTGAGGTAATGAACATCCCCGGCATATTGACTTACTGTGCATCTCAACCTGACTGACATATCGTCAGACGAACTACTGGGGTAGATGACCGGTGTCTCAATGGCGTCATGACGACCTCAGGTGGGGTCCATTCCTGGCGATCCTGGCCATCAACAGGTGGCCCCCCTGTATCGTTTGCTGTGATGTCATGGGACATCGGTGATTTGGATGTTTGATGATCCTGCTGCACAGAGATATTCCATACATTTGGAGCTGCTGTAGGCGTCGAGGAGCCCAGCGTCACAGCTGTACGTATTTGTGGTGTTGTGCTGACAGGTGATGGTTTGCTACCTGACTAAGTTACCAGCAGGGCAGCAAATGAGTGATTCCCTCTAGGTGTTGTTGGGAAAGCTTCAGAATCTGAAAGAATGATGCAATCTTCCGCAATCCGCACAGCATATCTGTGGAAAACTGTTGTGTCGTTTCGTTTACACTACATAGCACGTGTCTCCTTTCGCAAATACTATGGGATGGGGTCCACTCCAGGAGGCTGCGAAACCTGCACAAAATGCTTGTCCAGTTGATTGCGGGTGTGCGAACACATAAACAAGATATCCGGGAGGAGTGGTGAGGGCGTAATCTGGCCGTATTTCTGGATGTAGCGGCGCTGTTGTTCCCTCGCCTTGTTTTTTTCCCGTATCTCTCTTCTCCACTCTCTGTTCCCCTTCACTGACGGCGTGCTCCCTTGCCCCGGCAACGAGCTCTCCCGGGAGGGGAAGGTCACGACCTTGCAGGAGCTGAGCAGGTGTCTTGCCAGTTGCCTGATTGACGAAGGTCCATAGCATGAACAGCGCTGCAGGGAGGTGTTCCGCCCATGATGCATGGTTATCGCCCACGTGTAAGTGCAGCTGAGTTTTCAGATATTGGTGTCTGCATTCTGTTGGATTTGCATGTGGATGATAAATGGCAGACGTATGGTGTAATACACACCAGAATATGCATAAATCCCACCATACGTTCCCAGTGAACTGGGTTCCGTTGTCACTCGGTAACACCCGCAGGTATCCCCAGTTGGAAAAGAACTCGTTCTGTAATGTTTTTCCAAATGTCTGCGTGCGTGCGCTGGACAGGGAGAGAGTCTCAGTCCACCTTGAAAATAGATCAGTAGCCACTATATTGAAGCATTTGCTGTTCGGCGTGTTAGGGTAAGGTCTCATGAGGTCAATTGCAACGGTTTCGAACCGTTCTGTATGCTCGCGGGGATTCTGCTGTTGCACACTACCTTACCTACTGCTTTTAAAACAGTTACAGGAAATGTACGAGCATACGAAAGTTCTCACGCTTAGTGCCACTCCTGGTCAGTGAAAATACTTTAGAATTTTGCACTCAGTTTGCGCTACTCCGGGATGTCTCACAATATCACTTACATGCACATTGAATAATGTTGCATCGCGCATGGCAGTCGGTACACACATGCACCACTTTTCACTGTTCTCATTTGTACGTGTTTCCAACTAGTGGTCAACAACATGCCACTTGCTTGCCATGTTTGTAGCGCAAGCCTCCTTACATTTGCAGGCTGTAGGGCAGGTTGTTTGTTGCCTGGTGATGAATTTCCGCAGCACAGGAAAGGTGGTGGTGTCCTCGGTCACATTGATATAGTTACTTTCCGCTGCTATCTCGCTGTGGACATACATGTATGAAGAGGGGGGGGGGGTTTGAATGTTGTCCCATTCCTCCTCGTCCCGGGCGACATTTTCTCGTGGCACACATGACAGATAATCGGCCAGCAGATTATCTTCCTCTTAAGGTGCTGGACCTCAAAATTAAACGTTTGCAGGAAAAGGCCCAGCAGGTGAGTTTTCTTCTGCTCTCATGGATGTTGTGCAGACAAAGTAAGCAACTATTGTCGGTATGAAGTGTGAATCGTTGGTATTCCAGAAGCTGTTAGTACTTCTTCAGGCTCCAGACTACCATCAGGCGTTCATGCTCGTCGAAATTGTACCACAGTTCCATGGCATTGAACTCCATGCCGCCGAAAACAATGATGTGGTGCTTTCCCTCTTCTGATGTTTCAAACAATAACATGCTCAGGCCCCGCTCACTCACATCTGTCCCGACGTACAAATGCCTCGCCGGATCATACCGTGCGAGCACAGGGCATGCTTGGAAGCTGCTTTTTAGGTCTTCGAACGTTCGCTGTTGGTTAATGGTCCATTTTAACTGGATGCTGGGTGATATCAATTCCATCAGGGATGCCATTATGGTGGCAATGTTGGCAATGTACTCCTGCAGCCAATTCATCAGCCCGAAGAATTTCCGAAGCTTCTTGGGGTCGTGGGTGCGAGGTATTCCTCGATCAGTTGCAACTGTTAGCCATCGGCCGACTGCCCTTCTAGTCCATGATATGTCCCAAGAAATATATGTTTCCCTTCCCCAGGTGGCATTCGCAGTCGGCGCAAGTGAGTCTGTTTATCGCTAGTCGTTCCTACACAAGGGACAAGTGTTTGATGTGGTCGTCCCAGGACTCCGACTATTTGATGATATCATCAAGGTATGCCAATGCAAACTTCCCTATGAATCCATCCAGGGTGTGGATAATCATGGCTTGGGAGGAGGATGGTGCACATTTCAGGCCAAAGGGTATGGCACATAAAAGAAACCTTCACCCATCTGGTGCGATGAAAGCTGTCTTGTGGTGGTCTTATGATCTGACTGGCACCAGAACTATCTATGTGCAGTACAATCTCCTTATTTGGGTCAAAAACAAACAGCAAAGCTTTTTCGGGAAGGACTGTTTTACTTTTGTTGAAGGCTAAATCACACTCGGGACGTCAAGACCCATGGAACATCTTTCAATAACAGGTGGTGAAGGGGTTCGAGCAGATCTGGACACATAGGAATAAATTGACTATTGTAGTTGTTGAACAAGGATAGATATGATTTCAACTGAGTGGTATCTGTAGGTGAAGGAGTAGCCATGATTTTTCTCAATCTTCGATTTTGTAGGCCATTTTCCCTGCCTAGAGAACTGGAACCCTAATAATTTCAGAGAATGTACAAAAATCTCAGACTTGTCTGTGTTGATCTTTACATTGTAAGCATCCAGTTTTGCAAGTACTAAATTTAAATTCTTTGCACATTCTGATTTATCTTTACCTCCATCAGTATGTCATTCAAGTAGGCTGCTGCATTTGCTATTTCGAACAGGATAGACTCAATGACCGATTGGAAAAAATCGTACCCTATCTTTCCCAAATATACGTGAAGTCATGTGATGAAAATGTATCCACCTTGTTATGTTAATCTATGGTGCTATTCTGCCTTTCAGTTTTCATGCGTCACTGCAAACGTAAACAAAAACACGTCGGGGGTTCGTTGTCACCTCAACACACCACGTGAGCACACATTGACATAATAATAACACAAAAGAAAACACTCTTAGGACTAACATAGCACTTGATAAGGTGACTACCCTGGTATTTACACGTAGGGATAGGTACACAACATAAATAAATGAACAGACACACATGTACATGAACCATCGTGTACACAACATGATTCTTAATAGAACATCTAACACTGATAATGATCAAATATTATTTAATGCAGTTTGAATGCATTAGTGCACCTTGTTCACTAATCAAAATGCAGGTCACTGAAGCAATGCAAGTAAATAAAATAAGAACTAAAAACACAACATTTATAAAGTTCTCTTACATGTAAATAAAACCATGTGTCATTCTTAACTCTTCAAAACATAAACATAACACTGATATCTCGCTCGTAAACACATGGCACTCGGTGACAGGAGCACTGTGATCACAATCTTCATGGAACACGTGGCAAACAGGCATGAGTCTCGTGGTTGGCATGTATATATGAATAATATTACGAAATAAATTAAGAAAAGGTACTAATACAGTAATTATAAGTTTCAGTGGGGCTGAGAGAAATTGCAGCCAGATGCCTCAACGGTAGTGATGTTGCAAGAAACAATGCGTCAACAGAGCCCACCACATAGGGGGAAACGAATGTCAGAGGAACTTCGATCCAGCTGTTCTCAAGGCGATGCATCATAAACACGTGCCAGCAACAACACACATGTAGCAGCTGAGCTGCTTTAACTATTTATTTCCAGGTAACATCCTACATTTATTTCCCCACAACAAAGTACACCCTGGCCAGGTAAACCACTCAGTTATTCAAACAAATACACATTACACAAAATCCTGGATATATTATAATAAAACACATTGTACACACATGTATGTTTCACTGTATTTGAGATTTGAGGAAAAAATTTGCGCATCTATAAGTGTTTCAACAATCTGGCGATCAGAAATATAGAACACATTAATTATTTTAAAATGTAAAGTAAAAAACGTGCTATGTTATCTTATTTTTCTCAATAAATGAAACGATACTGCAATAGAAAATGTGATAAAAATAGAATTTTACATAAGTTAATATTATTGTTTACAAAAAAATCTAGTGAGTTCCAAATCATAATATGTCAATTATTAATTTCAAGAGCTGTATAGAATGATGATTGTTTCTACACACTTATTAAAGCATTAAAAATTAATATGGCAAATGGGATGTTGTTATATTTCAAAACACTGCGGCATTATTAGTATTATAGCTACACATATACATTAAGCAAAAAAGTGTCTAGATTTACATTATGTTAATGTATTTATATGAATGCATAGATGGTATAAAAACTAATTTACATTATTTTATGAGTATACATATGTGTAATAATCATGCAGTTGTAAGCACACATATGGAGTTAATAGTATTAATATATTCATAAGTTAAATTGAGGATTCCTCTTAATCCTTCCTTATATATTGAAACATAGTTTGCTAATAAAATTTTGATGTTTTCATATTTTTATAATTTTTATAATTGTTAATATGAACATAATATACTATGTCAATGCCTGGCATGGTGGTTGGTTAATTTGAAATGCAATTCGAATCATCCTGTTTTGTTGTTTTTTAATTTGCTGTATGATGGTTTGATGATGTTTTCCTTCTGCCTGCCCGACTAGTTGAGGAGGCAGTTTTACATGGGCGCCTTTTGCCCTGGGTAGGGAGCGTCTGGCTTCCCTATGCCGATGGTATGTTTCCCGTCAGTGAGTTGTTGTTGCTCTGTACTTGGTTGTGTTTTGGACACTGGTTATGCCAATTCATCTTGCCTTCCCCTTTGCAATATCCGTAGGCAAATGATGGTTCCCGCTGGCTTCCTGCCACTTCCGAGCTTGCTACTGTCCATGCTGCTATCCTGGGTTCTGGGTATATTTGCACCAGGTTGTACCTGCCCCTAATACTTTGCTCATTGCGGGTTGCACCTTTATCTGCTCCCTCTGCTATATGTCCCTTCTCCGGCGCGAGTGATATCCGTTTCCCTCTCTAGTCGCTGTATTTTGCTCTCGGCTGGCTTGGTCCAGTAATGTGTAAGAGCACAAGAAGTCCTCGGTGCTACCGTGGATAAGTGGTGCCATTGCTGGCCTATTCTCCACTCTTACTATCGAAGATAGTACTTCGAGAACCCCATGCTCGCTCATGTGTGGATGGAAATTCTTAATCTGCCCGACTTTTCTCATTGAAAATGATGCTAGGGTCTCTCCTTACTTTTGCACAACCAGTACTGCCCTGCTCTGTGCTTGCAGCGAGGAATATGTGTTCGCAAATCGGTTTTGAAAACTGCTAAGAAATTCCGCCCACTTTACTAGGTATATCAATCGTGCCAAGTAGATTCTTGTGAGCGACTGGTAAAGTAACGATTCACCGCCTCTTTTATAGCTGCCATCTCGAGAAAATTTTTATTTTTTATTCTTGCTATTTATTCATTTAAATATTTTTTGTTCTTATTTTTATGTATTAATTTCAATGTTTTTGTACTTTTTTTAGTTTGTTTCAATTTTTTTTCTAAAGCCAATGGACTATAGGTGTTAGTAGCGAGTAAAATTGCACGCTCACGTGTTTTTTTTTGCAGGGTCCTTAATCGTGTCGAAAGTGCAAGGTATTTTTAATTGCTTGTACAAAGAATTATCGGAATTTAGCCTTATGCACGGGCGTGCAATACTGAATGCATATTGGGCTCCCTGTATGGTCGGGTCACTTCCAGCCCTTTTCGAAATGCATTTCGTACATGGGAGTTTGGGGTCGAAATTCAAGTTTAAAATTTGCAGGCCACAGTTACAATTACCGGTGGAGTAATCTGGCATCATATTTCCGGTGCATTGAATATCATCGAAGCCCATTTATTTGGCATGTACTCGAACCACGAACCATTATTCAAAGGAATCAATCGATTATGCAAAGTGTCTGATTGCCTGGCACACACAATCCGGTAATCACCATCATCCAACTTTTCGTCCACATCCTCTATCCTAAATGTGCTGGGTACCAAATCGGTGTATGTTGTATTCATCGCTCTATCCACCATCGATCTATTACAATCGACAATCAGGTTGGAACCAATCCCTCCAAAGAAGTGCGAATGGCACGGAAGGCAAATGTATTTGTCATCCACGTAAATTATTTTACCCAGTTGGGAATTACAAGCAGCTGCTTCCGAAGGCATACAGTAGGCACCTCGATACGGCATGTGATTGATTATTGTTTCGGTCGGGAAAATCTTGTATTCGAATTCGCCACTGTTGTCCTTACAAATCGAGGTGCAAGGTACCAGCTCGTTTTTTTTTTTTTTTTGCCTAGGTTATGGATGAATCGGCATTTAATTGTAGAAACAACTTGTCGCCATTTTCACCATCATCTGCACTCACATTCTCCTTCAACACGACGATCGGTAGTTTTTCGAAGTCAGTCAACCCGTGTATGCAATTCATACCAGATTCTAGGTATTTTTATGAGAAATTGGATCGCCTGTACACCAACGATACGCAAATGGAAACTTGAACAATGAATAGTACGAAAGCAAATAAAAAAATTATCTTTTCTTTGCATAATTTTTCAAAAAGCTTACTATTATATTGTAATTTTTTTCTCCGGTTGCAAACTTTTTCTTTTTCAAACTGAAGTTATATTGTCAATTGTCAAATTTCACCCTCAAATCGTTCGCGATCGTTTTTCGATTCCTCTGCCGACATGTTGGTTGCCAGTTTTGTCAACAGTTGGTAGAATCTGAGGCACAACCCAAAATTTAAAATCTTTTCCGTTCGACAATCGCGATTTCATAATCAAATTATATAGGCCTATTTCTGTAATGAAAATGGTTCTCGAATTTCCATGACAGCCCGATGATGGTAAACTATTTGATTCTACGAGTTGTCTGTACTTTGCCCGTTCATCAACAGGAATGTGTCTCCGAACGGCATCGCAAGTATCCTTGTATTCCGAAAATTTTGCTGTATCCTTTCCTCGAAACCACTGTTTATTATCCTTGTCTAAAAGAAACGAAGTTTTTTTTATTATTATATATTAAATATTCCATATTTTCTTATATGTGTGCGGGGTAAATTCCTTATATATAAAGTAATTATAGTTTTTTAAAAATCTTTATTTAATTTTTTGTAAAATACATACACTTTTTTATTCATTTTGATTTTTTTCTTGATTTTGATTTCAATAAATACTCTTGCATTTCGGCCAGTGACAAGTGATGCCGCTCGGGAAAGGAAAATGGCATCCAGATGGGTTCTTCTCGATGGACTGCGGGACTCACTTTCTTGGTTTGTGTCGGTGTAGGTAATGGTGATGATGATGGTGGTGATGAAGAAGATCCAAATCCCGAGGTGCCTCGCCGTGTATTGTAAAATTCATCATAAATTTCATCTGTCGGTACAAACAATACTATCATGTGTGGCATTATGAGTAGTTGAGCTATACGAGATCATTTCTAGGCTTTGAATGTCGAATTTCTTCGATTTTCCAGCTGCACAAAGATATCTCCTCTGTAGTATGAATTTATAATTCCATTATAGGCGTATATTCAATGGTTGAATGCCATCCCCGAAAGACTCGCATCAAAACCGGAATAGACTTTGGGTATTTTACACACCAGGCTGACATCGACATGGTGACTTGGCTTGGTTGAATTTCAATGACGTGAGTCACCTTCAAGTCGTACCCAGACGGTTCTTCACTACTGTGGACCAACTGATGTTTGAACATAGCAGGAATGATTCGTGGCATGGTGTGAGACAAATTGTTTCCACATAGACAATTTACATGTGCTTGCCAAAGCAAAGTAGTTTTTTTTTCATTACCCTTTTTTGCAAAAGTGTGAAAAAGAGGGGGGAAATCCGCCTTTTAGTTTTTTTTTTAAATATAAATTCTCTAATTTTAATATTGATCAAGACAATGTTTAGGATGGATTTTTAAATCTCTTGTCGGACAATAGAGTTGTTGAAAATTTCCGTAAATTTTGTTTTGGCCTCATTCCATATGACAAAAGATTTCAAACTGGATTCATTGTAAAACCCGTACAGGGTTACGTTGCCGATATTACCCCGAGACTGATATATGGAAATTAGTTTCCATAAATTTGGTGAGAGATTGTCCATATCAGGCGATTTATCTCTTTAAAAAAAAAAAAAAAAGATTATGAATATACCCTATCTGAGTTGAGACTAACCAGCATCATCTTTACCATTCATCTTTCTATTTTGCAATTGATGCAAGCATCATTGCAAAACGTGTTTCGATTGCTTCCTGAACATCGGGATAGTTGAAAATCTCAAGGAATTTAGTTACAGGGTTGTATGTTAAATCAGACATTTGTGAAGTAAATTCGTTACATAATTCATATAAGGAAGCAAGTTTGGATATAAAATTTCTTTTTTTTTGTGTATACTTTTTTATTCAATATTTATAGATTTTTTATTTTCATATTTCCTTCTTTTCTTCTTGACAATGTCAATTGGATTTTCGTCTACAAAGCATTTTTCGTGTAAGTTTACAATTTTTTTCCTTCAAATTACCACAATCTGTTTTCAACAAGTTTTGTACATAATGAAAGAAACCAAAGTAATTGCCATTTTCATTGTATCTGAACAACTGAAAATCCAACATCCACTTTAATAATCTTTCACAGATAGTCTCAACACTCTGTTACACTCGAAATGATTTCATAAAAACATTTGCAGGATGGTGTAGACGTTCGGTTCGTTGGTTCGACCCATTGGTAATTCGGTTTTTTTTCATCATTGATAATGATGTCCGTGAGATTGCTGCTGTCGTTATTTCCTTTCTCATTGCAATTGTTTTGAGGGTTTTTATTGTCATTTTTTAAAGGATGTTTGTTAAAAGAATTTGGAACTCATTTTATTTTCCACCCGACTGCAGACATTTGCCATCACACGAAAACTGTTCTTCAAAGGACCCAGCTTGTCTGTAAAGACAACGAAAATGTGATATATCTAACAAGTACCATTATCGCATCAGTTCAGATCGAATCCGTTCAAGTAGACCGAGCATTCGCAGCACGGAACACTGTGTGTTTCCTCGACGAATTCACGACAGATGGCAAAAAATATACTTTCCTTTTTTTTCAATACATCCTCATGGAATTTGAACGAATTCTATCAGCCTAGCTTCGCTATTTTTATACATGTATTCACAAGACATTAAATATGTGTGTATTAGTGATTCATGATGAATAGATAGCTTCGTTCGAGTGTCTTCACCTTTAATAATCTCATGGATTGGGTTTTATTTTCGGAGATCACTTAATTTACACACGAGTGTGTTGGTTTCAATCTCGTCTCCCCTCTTAGTTTGAGTTGCGACATTTACGTACTGATGATTACACTTGATGTGTAAATCTGTATGAATTTTCGGAGTCAGCAACTGTTTCACCAATTCCGAATCGACGGCTTTGCTTTTACTCGAGTGGTTGCCGACACGGATGTCTTGAGGGCTTCTCGCAGTCAATCAGGCGTGGTGTCAGCCATCTTCTCGCGGTTGACACAGATGACGCGAAGAGGATGAACACACTTGGCCCCACTTGGGAACGCCAATTGATGCCATCAGGTGAGACACGAGACAAACAATGACACTAATACTTACTGGTAATTTGGGCGCCAGCGGCGCTTCCCATCACCACACTATTTAGACTCAGGGTTCTCTGGGACGCTGTGGCTTCTGTGTGTCCGTCTCACCTGTGTGTACTTACAAACACAGTGGCAATACTGAAATTTTAATAAAATCACTGAAATAAACAATAGATAAAACATATGTTGCTAGGACACTGTCACTACTGAATAAAAAATTGAGTTAATTGAAGATTTGTTTTATTGATATTGTTTATACACATCAACGTGCCAATGAAATGGTTATCTCGGTCATGACTAGCCAATTCCGCTTTAGTGCTCCCCAGCCTGTAATTAACTTAGTGGACGCCTAAATGGATGATCTCACCGAGTAGCGTGAAAGCGCAACCTTTACAAGGGAAGGGGGCCGACAGCCGCTACGGTGGTCTGACGGTTTTTCCTTGAAGACAGGACACAGTGAATTACAAATGAAAACCCTTAATACAAATTAACATGCGTGATTACTTGGCATCACTAATACAAACTCGCCGGGGCTCGCCCTCTAGCACGTGGATAGTATGGTGATAGCCTATACACAGAGCCAGCTAGGACGGGAGTAATTGCACCATACACTAATTACACAATTACACAGACAATTGAATGATGCATTAAATAAGATAGGACATGAGATCCATATTCACAATAAACACACACATGTGTGAAAACAAGCTTACGTGGCACGGAGGCTGCTGGATGAAGTTCGTAGCAGACCACGTGGTGCAGGTGAAATTGCAATATTTCTGCGTGGAAATGGCAAACAAATTCAGATAAAATATTATTCATGTTGAGCAAGCGATTCTATTTACAATTAGAGTTGTTACAGGCTTGTAACATGCCTGGTGGTGGTGAAATCAAACATTACTGTGACAGCGTTGTCAAGTAAAAAATGGAACAATTTACATGAAAAATACATCAAACCTCGAATGAAAAATACACAGAACCATGAAATAAATGATTGCACAGACGATGTTAAACTCTTAAAACGCAATTAAGGCATATACAATGAATTGGCTTCAGTCGGCCACGTGGTCTTACGTGATGTTGCCATAAAATATTCAAACACGAAAATTACTGTTACGTACATACATAAAAATAAAGCTCTTAAAACTGTATGTAGCAATTATGTAGAAGTTACACTGAAATGCCATAAAAAAGGCAGATGGCGCCTGATTCAAATGTGCGGGTCGCGTGACCTCTCCGACATCTTTCTCCTCCTCCACGAATAAGTTAAAGATGCCACAAGAGTGCAAGAATTAGTAAAGCGGAGGCCTAATGCTGGGGAAATTGTCTGGCAAAACGTACACAAGCAAAGAATAATGGGTAAACTAAATTGACTATGGAAACCTACATCAGTTAACAAATGTTGTAGTGCGCACGTGACAGTGTCTTACCTCGCCAGCTCTCCTCGGGATACAAGCGTCACATGGACTTATCATGGCAGCTTACAGGGGTCACATATGTGGAAGTGCTATGCACGCCGAGTGAATTATTTTATATTGAAAATGAAATGGCACAAATAAAAGCAGATATTGTTTTACTTTTCTATAATTTTGTTACGAATTTCAGTATTATTTTAATGTCTCTTTGTGATGACGTTCATGTCAGAATATTAAGTGTTCTTAATGTCGGCACCGCAGGCACTTTGAACATTCATAACCAAACAATTAAAATTAGTACAAGCACTTTAAAACATTTTAAGACATATTAAACTCTATAAAGACAATATCACACATTTTACCCTGAAATTAATATTTATAGGAAAGTTCAAAATTATCGGCTTTCTGTATGCATAATTGGTTGTAGGTACCATTGTGTGATTTCTTCAGTGAAAAGCAATATTAATCGGCACGCATTTAGCACTTCATGAAATTGCTAATTCCTACTATTTTCCACCGCCATCCGCAACGAAGCAACACAAATATAATTTTAGCCAAGTGGTTGTGATGATGTTAATTTATTTATGCTTAAAAGTAAGATTATTTAGTCTACTTTGGAAGTAATTAAAAATCGGCATATCACAATAATTGTATTTACAAAATTTCAAATTATGCAGTTTATCCGCATTTATGAAAATGGGGAAAAAAAATTAGAAAATGAAATTTTCCAGCTGCATATATAATGCTGTCACCATGGTATTTACTATCGTCTGAAGATGTATTTATTTTATTGTGAGGCGAGATGTAAATTTAATTAAAAGTGAGACTTGCTGTATGTATTCATTCAGAGCACATCACATTAAAAATTAAGTATATTCTTTTAACAGTTTTCATGTTATTTCTTGGCCATAATGATAGATATTAGGGAGTCGCTTAACAGCTGAGAATTTTATTGTTGATGGGCGTGAAGTAACATGGATATGGAGCAGCAATGAAATGCAATGGTGGGGGTAACCGCAAAACCCTGAGAAAACTGATCAGCCAGTGGCATCATCCATCATGTTTCCTACATGCGAACATCGAGGACAACCTTGCCAGGAATAAAATATTGTTTATTTTGGCACCAGGTTCAACAGTATGCTTAAAAATTATTTACGTTTTCATGTGTATTTCAATTGAAATTTACTAGAAAGACTGCAGCTTTGGAGTGTGCACTTATCCAGTGCATTTGTTTCATACAATGTATAAAGTATCCTAGGATTACTTGATCTAATTAAACCCCTTTTCACCAATACTCATATGCAATGAAGTTAAATTGAGATGGTTCACAGCATCGGAATCACATAAATTAAAATTTTTAAAAAAATTCTGGTGTGATGAGATTTGCACTAATGGTACTACAAATTACTAATTGCTAGGCTACAAGCCTCAGTAATATGCACACACCCACTGTTTCTAGCACTGCTATATAACAACTAAGTTGGAATTGCAGAATGTGTTAGTCGAATATTTCCTCATAACAATACTAAATTGATCTGACTTCCTAACTAAGGATTCAAGAGATTTCATAGAAGATTCTTGCTAACATAACCTTTATGACAAAACAACAACATTCCTGTTAAGATTTACGTGCCAAAAAAAGGTCCTTTAATTTGCTGTTTTTTAACCCGTGCCCAGAGAAGTATTAATGGAAAGAAATTGAAAAGTTGGGAAAGGGATTATGGGCCAGATGCATACGATAGTTGATTTTATGTCGAGTTGGTGTACAATCTGTAACATTATACTAAACTTTTTCTACATATGTACTTACAGCTGAAAACTGAGTTTGTTTTTTGTATACAAAATTGTTAAAATATTTTGTATCTCAGTTACAGTGACTACACTGCCTACAACTATGGATTATTGCCCTATGGCACCCTGAAATGTATAGTAGGCCTAAGTGTGTGGCCAATCTTGACATTTTATGAAATTTTTAAGGGTGCGAATAGATATACCCCTTCTCCTCCCCCAAGTGGAAGTTCTTGTTTTCCTCCTGACCAATACATAACTAATCAGCGTAAAAATAGAGGCATAAAAAAGATGAGACATATTAAAATATGATCATTAAATATACAATGCTGGTTAAATTGACCAGTACTGGTTTTCCATTTTTCACTTTCATTGCTTGAGCTGAATTGCACTGTGTTTGATATACACATTTATTAACGAAACTATCAAATGGTTTACAGTGCACTGCCTGTTTAAATATAACAGACATTTCAAATGAGAATGGGTAGGTAATTTTAAAACATTATACACTTTGGAAAATAACATTGGGAAACCTCCAATATTGCTAGAATTGCTTTTCAGTCAGCCATATTCTAAAATATACGCATCAGACACCTACAAACCTACCATACGACCCTGAAGACTGTCCACAGATACAATGGCAGGTCCACTGCTAAGGTGCCATAGTTACATGTAGCCTGGCAAAACGCTGCATGATTGTTTAGTGTCCAGTGTGTGGCAGTGATGGGGCAATGTCACCCTTTCTATCCCCATGCTTCTGTGCCTCACGGAAATTAACTCCAAGTAGGTTGCATAGGACATAATTTTTTAAGCCTATTTAATTGATTAAGTATTACAAAGTTTCAGGCACAGCCCTGTTCTTATAAGATTATCAAATACATCAGTTTTAAGGTTGGTACTTTTCAAATAAAATTTCATTACTTATGTTGTGTGAGATTAAAGTTTATGTTATGTTGAATAAGACATCGGGCTATACATGGTTTAGCTTTGGTTGTACAAAATATTACAGACTAAATTTCAAAATTGCTTAATACCTGAATTTTTGAAAACAGGGCAAGAATGAATGCAGTGAAAAAAAAAATTAGAAAGTTACTGACATGGTGGGTTTATGTCATCAAAACTAATTACAATTATTTTGGCTACACATCTGGGCGAGATATACTGCCACTTTACTGACGTAACTAACAATAGAATTATTTGGTATAATGAAATTATGTCGTATTGAGTTTTTCAGCTAAATCCATGCCCATGTCATTGCACTCTAGTTGTTTCATAATATAAACAGTATTACCAGTAGCAGACAGCTACTAATATCAGCTGTTATGTTAAATTTCAGTACAATTTAAGGTAAGTGAGTGAGTTAAGAGATTTGGGCAGCTCTTAACAGTGAGGTTTTGAGAGCCGCTAAGGGTAGTTGAAGTGAGTATGGAGCAGTGCCGGAATGAAGGGGCAGGGGAAACGGGAGATCCCAGAGAAAACCCACCGACCAACGCCATTGTGTGGCACGAGTCGCACTTGCGGAATTCCGGTGACCCAGCCAGGGATTGAAAACCAGTTTGCTTGGTGGCAGGCGAGCATGCTACAGTTAAAGCTTTGGCATAACTTTTGAAAGCTGCTATGGTCATCACAAAATTACTTTGTGCCATATTTTCAAAACAAATATATAGGACAAAACAAGGTAAGAACACAAAAAAAAAACGAAAAAAGAAAGTTCAGGATCAGCCTGCACCTACTACTTTAACCTACTCGCTTGGTATTTAACATGCAAATGGGAAACTCCACGGCAGCTCTCTTTATCTCTATTCGCTGCCACTATGTGCTGGGACCTTATCACTGGATGTACTTCCGGGCGATAAACAACTGCCACTTCCAGGCGATAATCTACTTCCAGTTACAACCAAGTGTATTGCAGTATCGTGTACACATGCTTTATTATACAATGATCCGTTTGTTCGCCAACATTCTCAGTACTATAAATATTTAGCATGTTGTGTCAATGAGCATCATGCTAGCAAGAAACAGGGTTTCATGTTGCTTATGATGGATTATCACGTGGATTGGCATGAGGAACGTGCTTTGTGGTGGAATTCGTGGATCAATGAGGGGTGGGTTCACAAAAAAAAACAGTCGTTTTCGTATGGTTTTTCAAATATGGGTAAAAGTAGTTGCATTGAGGATATTATGTCGTACACAACATTTCCATGCTAAATGTAAATAATTCATAATTTTACATATTTACTGGAGAAATTTATACTTAGCTTACTGAGACACACGACGTGTTCCATGCTTCCCTATCCTAGTCCGTTCACCTCATCCATGGCATTCAACACTCATGTGCACTGAGTTACAATTTCAATGCAACATATACGTCAAGCGTATATTAAGTTTGGACCTCGACCGCACCTGTGGTGTGCATAGATGTGTTATGTAAATTAAAGAGTATATTGTGTTTGTAATAATTATGTTGTTTGGTCAAGTGTTAAAGTAGTCAGCGAGTGTTTTGTATTTGTGTTTTCATGTCCTGTTTCTTTACATCATAATGTAAACGCTGTGTGCATTTCAACCTGTCGAAGTGAGTAACAAGTATGTTGACATACCAGCATATAATATTCCACACATACTCATATTGAATTCTAAGAGTTATATTGTGTGTTATTTGAAGGGCTCTTGTTCAATGTTATTTATTGTGTTATTAAATAAGTGTTACATATGTTCCCAAATACTGTGCACCATGCACAACATGTACGGAAGGTCACATGACATACGTAAACAAGGTAGGTGAGTGGAAATGCCACAACCAGAATTTATAATAATTGATCAGTGTAATTGTTTGTTAGTTTAAAGACTGCTTATGTGTTATTAGAACTAAATATCAGGCATGATAGCGAGCAGAATATTGAGCCAGTAGTGGATAGTATCAGTCAGCATGAAAACAGTATCGAACAGAACAATGAGGTTAGGTTGCTATTAACATTAAGTTCGCCGCCATAAGCCGCGACCACATGGCGAGTTAACCCCACCTTTTCACAACTTGTAATCGTAATTAAGAAGTGTTTTAGATGTTTTGAATGGTAGCAACGTAATCTATGCCATCCAATTAGCAGATTGACATAACAAATTTAAAAAGGGAATCGTAAAATAATGCACAAAACGTGAGTCAAGGCAGGCAACTTGTACACTGCTAAGACTACTGTTATAAGTTTCAAAAGTTTTATATTTTTTATTGTGGCTTTAAATGTTTTCCAAGTATTATGTAAGAGTTCATACTATGTTTCATGTCACAATCATTCATTCAGCATCAATATTTTTACTACCTCAAATAATAAAGTGTAAATAATGGTACTTTGATACCAAGGTTGGAATGGCCAGCCACTCAAGAGGGCAACACGCCATAGCCAAGTCAGTCAAGATCTTCTCACCCATCGAGTGGACGTGCAGTTCACGTCCTCCCCGGACCTTCAAGTTTATAACCAATCATGTATCGTATCAATAGTAATATGTAATCTAGGAATGTTTCAAGTTTTATTTCATCCAGGGAGAGTGCTGCTCGACAACCTAGCACATAATTAAACATCTGGGATGTAATATACATGCAATTATTTGTATCGTCATTCGCGCCATTTTATCTGCTTCAGAGTACTCCCGCTTTACTGGAGCATGTGAATATTTGCACCTCATATGAGGGAAGATAATGAATAAAATTGAGTGTCGCATAAAGTACATCACTTTATTTGTTATGGTCGCCTAACGACCATTTAATCTATGAAAATATAACGTAATATAGTCTTGGGTTAGGAGAGGTCAAAAGTTCCCATTGTATGTTTGGATGAGTGTATCGAGGGAGCTCTGATATCCTCGACTAGACCAGGCACTTGAATTGCATAGATAAAGGACAACAGCATCAGTGACATTGGAGCACCAGAGAGCGATATTTACAGCGAACAGCCCATGACACCACTTCATCATTGTGTTCTCGGCTAAGAGAGGACTGGCGCTCACCTGGTATAAATGGAATCTACAGTCATGTATTCTACATGGTTCATAATATCCCTGATGCCCAGATCAACATCAGGTCAAGTGGCTATGCCCTACTAGGGGCTTGTTCACATCGTGCCACTTAACAAACTTCAAGTGGCGCCAAACATGGGGTAAACAACGAACCTGTGCCACAAACATCAGTTCATCATTCCTGTGTATATGTGTCCTTATCCTGTAATTTTCCATGTATGATCTATATCCGCATAAGGATGTATAACCACATGCGTTACGAGTTAGTATCCAAATCTAATCCTCGGGTTCACACCATTTTGTAACTGGCAAAACTTTACCTTCAATGATCATCACATCAGGAATATGTCCAAAAATTCTACAGTAAAGGAAAATCTGAAAAAAAAAAAAAAAAAAAAAATACAACAGTATGTTTTAGCACCAAGAAAATTGCCACTGTCCAATATGTCAGGAAATCCGCCATCTTGGAATGGCTACCACAGTTGTGATGTCAGCCACCACCACCATTTTGGAACACATCATTATCAGGGGGAAGCGACAACCTGCCTTCCACCATTCCAACCGTGCCCCATCGTGTCGGCAGGAGCACCCCTTCCGCATCGCACTGCATGGATGATTGCCACGAGAAGCCATGTGGCTCACAATGTAAACAAACTGGGAAGATGGAAGTATCACAGCTACCTCATTGCATTTGGGACCGTGGACATTGGGACTGGTGAATAACGAAAGGGGAACCAACAACATTGTCTGCCACGTGCTTACGACGAACACCTCATCCGAATCCGCCACTAATTGACTTACCAGGAGAAGACAAGTGTGTCTGCCACAAACCCACTGCCCTCCAACGATTGCAGCAGGAGTGGGACAACGCTAATTTAGACATCAGTGGTGGTCTATTAGCATGGAAAATTTCCGGTAATCACGAGGAAGTGTGCATATGCTGTATGCAACCCATAAAAGCTAAAGGTTTCATCAATCCTGTCTGCCCACCTACACTTTGTGCGTGTGCACCGATGCAAACGAACAGTCAACATCAACCTTCAACATTCCGCAACATTCTGAGGAAGTGTGCCAACACCTCACATTGTGATGGACGTGGACTAGCAAATTTGGTTTGTGGACAATGTTTCCGCTTGTACCATGAGTGGTGCATTTCCGCACGGAAACAGGAAGCGTTACACAACCAACACTACGTCCATTGTGTGCAATGTTACCCGGACTGCAACAACAGAGAAAAGTGCTCTTGGTTGAATATTCAGACGGGAGCAACTGCTGAACATCAACCACTTCAACCACCGACAGAAATATGTGTATATGTGGGGACATTTTCCGAAAAGTTGTCGCAGGGAAATATTAGGTACCATAACTGACGGTGTCACATCAACACACCATCACCATCGTTGATCCACCACCTGTGGAGACCCCGATCGCACATTCTACACCGTTTCTGCAAGAATTGTCAAATTTTCGGAGAAAAAGAATACACCAGAAATTCAGAGAGTCACACCAACAAAATTTCGGTCACTTCCTATCTACTCAGGGACAACTAACGAGGATCCGATCGCCTTGATAAAGTATTGTGAGAGCCGTCTTCATCACTACGGAGTTGACTAGGAAGATTAGTCTAACTGTGTAGGGGAAAGTTTTTTGGCGATGCCAGATTGTGGGGGCGAGGTATGACCCACTATGGTATGATGTGGGAAAAACTCTGCCACAGCTTCACAAACAGGTTCGTGAATACGTTTACGTTGCTCCGAACAAGAAGTTGCGTCGTACTAGGGGAGCAGGGAGAAGAGTCCATCTACAATTTCGGTACTCAAAAGATCAGTCAAGTAAGGGCACATCACCCAGACTTAGCACTTAGAGATGTTTTGGAGGTAATCGCCGGGTCTGTACATTCGCAGTATCGCGCCGCGCTTGCACCTGCGATACACACAACAGAGTGTGTGTTCATCCCGAGTGTCATGCTGCTCGACGCTAATGCCAATGCTCAACCATGTTATGCTTGTGTTAGTGCTAAACCATGCTGCAAACAGAGTTCTTCGAGTGCAAAAATACAGGAACCAAGTGAAACAGCCAACAAAAACACCTCTCAAATGTCATTAAATGACATCACCTCAAAAATGAGAACATCAGAATCAACGTCAAAAAATGTTTCAGCACCACGTACTTCCATGAGACCCTGCCAGGCAGCTTATCCATGCCGATGGTGTGGAGGTTCCCACTGTAATCATGATTGCCCAACTTGTGCCGACTGCAAACATCTGAGAGGAAAAACACATCAAGCCCCGATGGGAAATGGAAAGAGGGGTTAGAGCAGTCGGATGCTACTCACCTCTCAACAAAAAAAACATAACCTAGAACCGACTCAGCAACAGGTACTTATATCACAGATCATTGGCCAGAATAGCAGCTTCATCAGGATTCCAGTACATGTAAATAATTTGCCCTGACCGATACAGTGGCCTCGCAAAACTTTGTACGCACACATTTTATCACATCAGTTTAGTCAAACCAACCCAGCAAGTCATTCAGCTCGCTACGCGACAGCATACAGGAGAGATCACCGGCAAAGTAAAAATCACAGTACGCGACCGAAATGTGGAAACGACAGCATTTGTATCTGACAATATACAAGATGTCATCCTCGGCATTCAGTGGCTAAAGAACAACAGACACTATTCGAACTGGCAGCACAATGGTTCCATTTTGGCAGATAGGAACGTCGTTCTGTTTACAACTTGAAGTCCTGACCAGCAGGGAAACCTCCCACAGTTCTCCTCGACAACCTGGACCATGGCGTGCCCGTGGAGTACCACGAGGCTGTACAACACATTTCGAATGAATACTGAGGCGTATTTACAGTAGCAGATCCATTACACCATACCACCATCGCAGAGCATTGCATAGACTTAATATCTGACAAACCCATGTACGACAGTCTGTGGAGGTACTACCTGCATCAAATCATAAATACGCAGATAGCCGAGATGTTAAAAGGAGGAGTAATCGAGCCTTCCGGGAGTGCCTACATTCAAAAACTATCCTCACCCAAAAAAAGATGGGACTTTGAGATTCTGTGTGGATTTCAGATGTCTAAATCTTGTCACCAAGAGTGCACCCCCACTATATTACCATGAGCGAGATGCATTTAACACCTTGGGACATGCGAAAGAACTCACTTCAATCGATCTCAGGAGTGGTTACTGTCAAATTCCGGTCCGACCAACTGACCATCATAAAACCACTTTCACAGCTCTTGATGGCCACTGCTTCCAGTTATGTGCGATGCTGTTCAGACTGAAGTGTGCGCCGTGAACATTTCAAACCATGATGGTCAAAGTTCTGGATGATCTCATGAGGAAATGTGTGTTAGCCTATTTCGACGACGTGATTGTATGGTCCGAGTCCTAGACAGAACACATACATCACCTGTCCATAGTGTTTGAGCGACTTGCCATCAATGGAATAAAATGCGCCAATATCAAATGTCACACTGGCATGCCAAATATCCAATTCTTGGGACACATCGTAGGCGAAAATGGAAGTAGACAGACACTGGAGCAACTGAAATTTATTGAGGAATATCCATCACCCACAACCTGCAAATAAGTAGGGAAGTTTATCGGCCTTGTGAACTGGGTGCGGGAATATATTTCACAATTTGCCCTCATCACGGCACCACTCACCACACTCATGTCACCGAACATCAGATTTAAATGGCAAGCTGAACAACAGACAAGCTTTGAACAAATCAAAATTGCCTTCAAACAATACACATCACTCACCAGGTACGAACTGACACGACACCTGTACATTCAGATAGACGCCAGTGAGAAAGACCTGGGCATAGTAATGTTTCAGTTCGCCGATGACGAGACCCGCCGCATCCTGGACTTCCGCAGCACTAAATTCGGCCCGGTAGAGCAGCGATATGACGTCAATGAGAGAGAATGTCTGGCGGTAGTGTGCAGCTTCAAGAGATACAGGGCACTTCTGGAGTATCTGCCCTTCACGCTCCACATGGGTAATCGCTGCCCACTGTGGTTGCATTCAATGAAAGAGAGCTGCAGCAAATTGACCTGCTGGGCGCTGTTTCTCCAATCGTATGACTTCGAAGTGCAGCAAATAGCTGGAGAAGACAACCAACTGGCCGTCCACCTCTCCCGCACAAGTGGAACACCATAGCATGGAATGTGAAGGAGTGGGAAATAATTCCACCCCGGCTAGAACAACTGCATTGTTGGACATCCAGTGTTCCAATATCAGGGCGCTGCTAGCACTACCCTGCTTGATCAGGTATATGCATTTGTGGTAGAAAAGCAAACAAAATGCCCCACCACATCAAAATGGAAACAGTTGTGCGAACAAAAAACAGTGAACATATGGTGGGTTATTGACAATCGTGTCGAATCTCAAGCCGATGTAAACAGTGACACGTGGCGTGTGTTTGTGCCGGCCACCACACGGAAAAATGTCCTAAATCATGCACATTCAAACAATCTCACAGGACACCTGGGGACCGCACAGACCTAACATAACATCCTACGATATTTATATTTGCCTGGTATATTAGCGCACATGCGGAAATACGTACGTGAATGTGTTACGTGCAACAGGTGTAAGAGCAGGCACAATGATGGCAACCAACAACAACAACAACCATGTCTACCAACCGAGCTTCTCGGGGTGGTCACACTCGATATTTTGGGCCTGTACTCGCTGCCAGCAACAGGAAAAAGATTTATTGTGGTCGTGACAAATCTTTTTTCCGGTTCGACGGAAGCCTATATAGTGTCAAGTGCCATGGCCAGAACAGTGGGAGAAAACCTAGAGAACGAATTATTTTTCCGCTGGGAGTGCTACAGGATCCTGCTCACAGATAACTGGTCTCAATTCACCGGCAAAGTATGGAGGGAATTTTGAACTAAATGGCTAGTCAGGCACCACACCACTGCTAATTACCACCCAAGTGCCAACCCCACCTAGTCACAATCAGCAGCTAAAAACTCACCTGCGCTTGTGTGTGGGCAATGAACTCCTAGGTTGAACAACTGCCGGCCGCATTATTCACGTTGAGAACAAGAACCAATGAAGTGAACGAGAAAACCCCTGCACAATTACTCCAAGGCAGTGACCTGCCCCTGCCGGGAGAATTCATGTGAGTATTGAGAGGAGAATAAGAACAACAGGGAAGAAAGGAGGGAGCGCACAATACAAGAGGCATGGGAACAACAACGGCGCTACACAGCACGCTGGTTACTCAGAACTTCACGTCCTCCATCTCCACTTCATATCAGCCAATTTGTTTATGTACGCTCGCATCTGCAATCCACTGGGCAAAAAGGGTTCTGCGCCGGATTTAATGAGAAATGGAGCGGACCACACACCATCACACAAGTCATGGGAGGTGCGTGCTAAAAAGTCCGCATAAGCCCGCGAAGAGCAGCAGTTTCCTTCGGGACACACTCTGCGTAACAAACACATGCACTGAGCCCATCTCCGCTGTCAACAGTGAGGAGGCACGACCGCCGAATAATGTGAACAATAACATTGCGGTCACCCATCTTAAAAATCAAGCTGTCCAAACCAATGACAACAATAACATTTCGGTCACCCATCCTAAAAATCATGCAGCACCAGCCTCGCCCACTACCGGGACACCAGATGCAGTCGCGTTTAGAGGGGCACCGACATATGACAGCGCAGCTGACTGCAATGTATCTCCACTCAATTTGCAGCCATCATTGACTTATGAAGTCAGGAGAAATGACCCGGCCGGGGGGGGGGGGGTCACCTAGGGATGGCCAGGATCGCCAGGTGCCAACCCCACCTGATGGCGTCACAATGCCAATGAGCACTACGGCCACTTTGGTACCCGTCATTGTAGCAGTATCTTCAAGTTCATCATTGGGATCATCGACAGACCAGTAAGGAGGCATGCCAACGGGACATGTTACGGACCCCTATACTCCAAGCCGACGTCGCCCACATCGTATCGCAAGCAGCAGTAGTACCGACGAATCGGGGTCACAGGAAAATTCTTCTCCTCCCTGCCGCTCCAAGCGACCTCGTCCCTTCGGAACGCAACATGCACCAACTGTGCATACTCTCACGTGCCCAGTGCAGCAGTCACTTCGTGACCGACAGCAGCAGCAGCAAGAGGACAGCCCAAGACATCTAGTCAACAGCAGCCGACGAAGTACGATGCGCCCACACACTCAACTTGACCTGCCAGCAAGGTGCTGTACGATGTAATGATGGAGCTGCGACAGATTCCAGGCCTCAAAAGGGAGGCGTTGGACGTGTTTCACATATGTTTTAAACACTTTTGCTCCTAAATACAAAGCCACTGTTAACTCATATTGTATTGAAAAATAATCTATAAATAAGTATTTCCATGTCATTATGAACAGTGTCTATTATGTTACACATTTTGATTTTTCTTGTTTTCTAAAATACTCCCAAACAGCTGAACATTTCTTTTATGATCCATTTCCCGTTTTGTTTAACACAAAACACATAAAACTACTGCTTTCAGGAGGCCTGAAACTAAGCTAAATTGACAAGACAAACAAAAAATAAGATGTTACTATCAGCATCGTGTCGTGCAATGGTGTGGTGTTTAGTTCCACTTTCTGCACTTTCAATCATGCCGCCATTACACGTTGGGCCTTATCAAGTATAGGGGTATAAGTTACTTGTCGTGCAGTAAAGCTGTAAAGAAAATGAGATAAAATCTTTATTGTGAAATGTGAATGCTGTTATAAACGTGTAGTACAAATGTATTCACAA
Organism: Dryococelus australis; assembly: GCA_029891345.1. NCBI lineage: Eukaryota > Metazoa > Arthropoda > Insecta > Phasmatodea > Phasmatidae > Dryococelus > Dryococelus australis. The sequence continues at coordinate 93,045,901 of CM057000.1, read as the reverse complement.
GTTTTTTTTAATTTGCATGAAATGCATCTAAACCCGGCAGATCAAAGACGTTCATTAAGGGACTTGCTTACATCTAGTTATTTTCGGCGTTTGAAGTACAGAAGCGATAAGGGTGGTACAGGCATGTCTAGACTGTGAATTAGTTTTATATTAACACGTGCAGTACCTGCATAGAAAATCAATGATATGATAAGAGCCGTTTTTAGCTTTTTTTCCATTTTTTAAAAGTATGTTTAAATTATATGCTAGCAGAATCAAAGTAACCGAGAGACATACAATAGACTTTCAACTCTGTTATATAAAATATTGACGAGCACACATTGAAAGGTATCGGAGAACTTTGCTGATTCCCAACACGCTGCAGTGCAGTTTTCTGTCATGCATGCGGACCCTTTAATGAATGATTAAACTGAGATATAAAGAAACATTACTAAAAATCGTTCATGTGCGGTGGACTCAATAATAAAACATAGTATTATGTACTCACCAAAACTAGAATTTCTTCTTAGAACAGAGCAAAAAACACCTTCCGCTCCACTCGCTAGTAACATCTTCAGTCTACTGCTTTGTCCAGAGTCCAGTCTCCTAATGATATTTCAGAAAGGACTGTAGGAGTAACGTCTAGTGCAAGGTTCTTCCACAAACAACAAACAAGTAGAGTTTATCCATACTACCTGTGCGCTGCACCTGCAGAAGTACACAAGCCTCACAATACTAGAAAAAATAACTTCCCAGCATTTTGGTAGTTTCTTTTTTTCCTATAGGACTTACAGCAGTGACTATTTTTATTTTTATGGAAAATATGTAGAAAGTCCAACACATGTTTCTCTATTTGTGTGATATTTTTTACGTGATAGCAGCCTGAAAAAAGAAAAAAAGTTTTTAGCCATTTTGAGGTGCCCCAAAACCATGTTTCTAAGCATAAAATAGAGAAACATAGCTTGAAGTGTGTGTTATTTTGTAAATAAAGATATCGAATGCACGTTTAATAGTTTCGCTTAAAACCACTTTCTCCTAGAATGCTGCAACACAGTTCATGCACAAAGTGTATAGGGCTCTTTAGATTGCTTACAGTGGAAAGTTTGGTAACTTGGTAGTTTGGTCCTTGGGGGAGGAGGGGGTGGGGCGATCGCCTCCATCGCCCCCCTACCATGGATACATCCCGGCATGGCACCAGCAATCCTGACACAGGCACAGGAAGGTGGGCAAAACATCAGCTGGAGGTGCCAGCTCCAACGAAAGACAAGAGCATGCATAGTACCGAAAGTGAGGAAGGTGCGATGAGACGGCTGTTCCCACCCACGACAACCGGCATTGACACGCTCGATAGGGATGTGGAGGACACAGTTCTGTCTGTGGTAGACGTGCAACTGTCGACACACGCAGGAATCAGTGCAGACAGTGCACAGTAGCAGGCAGAGGCTGGATGCAGTATTGAGGTCAATGAGACTGAAACACTACGATCTAGGATGATCGCAGAGGGCAGAGAGCCAGAGGCACCTGTAGGAGTAATCTCCCCACAGGAACGCCCGCTGGATGCTCATACCATGATAACCTCAGCATCGCCTAAAACAAAAGTCAGGGCAGCAAGGGACGACGGCCACAGTAATGGGGGGATTGTAACTGGCTTCCACGTAGTGCGTTAACATCAGCAAAGCAGCAGGAGCATCGGCAGGCGTATCAGCAGTAGCAGTGACAGCAGGAGGAGCCTCAGCAGCAGTGGAGATGAGTCATCAGCAGAAAGGGTATCGACCCCTCCACGATGATCCAAGCGACTTCACCGCTTGGTCAGCACGGTATGCGTTGGTGCGGTGGGAACCCCCCGCCAACACACGCATACCGTAATGTGGCACCAGGACCAAAAGAGGGATCCCAGTAACAGGGTTTAAGACAGCACAGAGTGACATGGACAATACCATCTATGGTCCTGCTGACTCCTGAAAGCACCAGCATCCTACTGCATCTGACCACATGATGGTGCTGTGTGAGGCTGCGGGGTTCAAATGGTCACTGGAGAGGGAAACGTTTGATGTGAACCGAGCGCTCACTTGTGTTCCTATATCCATTTTTGCCACCGCAGTCAGCTATCGCATTATTGCAAGCCAGGGGGGAGTCGAACGGACTGGAGTAAAATGGTGCAGGCCACTGGGAACAGCGAGTAACTTTCCCGGTTTCCCAAATCACGTAACTCCAAATCGGCAGTTTAACCTATTTCTCACAACAGGTATCTCTTATGAACAATGAGTTAGCGGTCTGGCATTGCATCCCTGTGAAGCCACAGCCATCAGACGACAGTACCATTGGAGGGGAAGGTGTGGGCTGCCAGTGCAGCAGTGTAGCACGTTTCTTCAGTTTGGCATGTGGCGGCGGGCCTACAGGCTGAAATATAAGTGCAGCAACCCATAGTGGCATGGAGGGCTAGCATTATATCCCCATAGTTGTGTAAAGATGCCACTCGCGTGGCCACATGTGTTAGTATACATTCTTTTGTACACATGCAGAATGACACTGTACTTAGCTTGCTTTAGCATACAACAGTGCCTCATAGAGAAATGTCATAGGTGTGGCATCACAGAAATTTCGTGTTCACAGGACGTTACTTTATGCAATGGATGTCCTGTGAACGTCACAGTGCAACACTCTCCCCAGCACAAAAACTTGGGCTGAGTTTTTAATGTTGAAAATGAATAGGGTTTTAATTCATGAACATGTAGCATCTTTGATGCAATTGTCATCCCACTATTTATGTTTCTACAAAATATTTGTAAGGGCGGTGGCATTTCCATGACGTCATTACAAAGTCCGTTAATATAGCATTTAGAGTCTTGGGAATGTTACCAATATGTTTAGCATTACAATTAAGAATTAAGAGGGCATGTGAAATTAGTATCTAAGCTTTGTTAGTGAAAAAGGGCAATAGCATAATGAGCTAAGCACCATTATGAACACACACTTCAGCTTTTGCCCGCACGAAGCTGAACGTTGTTCGGAGTCTGACCTCTGACATCAGCCTGCACGCTGCTCGGGAAACACACTCCTCAGTGTGTCCCCTCGATGTAGCAACTTTGGGCGATAATCACATAATTCTGCAATAGTGTTAACTTCTGGAACCTTTTCTTTCAAATAGAGTACCGAGGAGTCGATTGGTAGTTAATTTTACCGTAAGAACTTCAGTGCAGAATGTATGTTTTTAATGCAGCATAGGCCATCGGCCGAGCCCGCATATGGTTTTTGTACTGTAAAATGTCAGTGTTGTATACAGTTAGCAGCAATAAAAGAGTGTGCATTTATTCCAGCTTTTTATTGCATTTATCTCAGGTTATTTAGGACATGGCGTCCGTAAGTCTGAAGTATAGTATCAGTGTTTGTGTAAATATTATAGGTGCTTACAGAAAGTCACCCGGATCACTTGATCAGGTTAAAAATTTCACTCGGTGTGTTTGAAAAGTGAATGAGTTAAAGTTAACTCGCATTCAGAAAATCACCTGGGTTTATTCGATCCTTGACTCGATCAAATCTAGACTAATCCTGCTCGACAGCACTGTGACTTTGGTCTAGCAGACGACACATGTGAAATGGCGCGTAAATATGAAAACATTGCTGCAACAAAAACAAACAAAAATAATTTTTGAATCCTGGAAATTATAATAATATGTAAAATTAATCACTGTAGTCTGGAAATTAATTTCTATACTTAACTGCGCCTGAACACATGGGGATTGTATTATCGCAGCATTGCTTAATGCAATGTTTTTTTATTTATGTTGATGTTCATGACATAATTGAACAAAAACTGTCGGTGTCATCATCATCATCTTGCACAATATTTGATAACTGCACTAAATATTCTTTGAAACCCCACCATCTCAAAACCAGAGTTACTCTAAAACGTTTAAAGCATCGTGGCTAACCACAAGTGATAGTGTAAACCTGGTCACGCTGTCCGAGTTAACCCAGTTAAATTTTCCCGGTTACTTTTCATAAGTGCCTTATGGGACCTGCCCTCTATAGGCAGAGAGGATGCAGTCTTTTGTAAATGGCAGTGTAAGAGGGCCTTCACCCTTGGACTTGCAGTGGTAAAAACAGCTATTTTAACATCAGTGCCAGTAAGTGCATGACGAACACAGCAGTCAGCATGACAGCAACCTCCAGGAATCCCCTTTGGCCATCGGCCAAGGACCCCACATCATTACTCTATCGAGCTGATGGCAAGCACATATCACTTCGCCCCTGCCTTGAGTAAGAGGTAGGGCGATCTACATACTTCCTGAGAGGGGCACACACCATGTTGTGGATGTATGGCGTGGTAGTGATTGCTGACTGTCTTCACTGGGCAATGTGGCCTCATTGCAAGTGGATGTCACCCACACGTGCATCAAGGTAGGGGTGGTCCTCCCTGCACCACACAGTGGGGATGGAGGGGCTTGCAGGTGCTGTCTTCCCCTCGGCTGTGGACAAGTCCAAGATGGCGCTGATGTCTAATGTCATGGGTTGTGATGAGATGCAAAATGGCCGACTTGTGATTGATCATCAGACAATGGCGATTTGGCACAAAAAGTTCCCACGTGGTGATTTTCTGCTTTTTGACAATGAATTACTTGGAGTGCTGTTCCAGAATGATAGAGAAAAATTGGTGAAAATTTGTTAGTAGCGAAATATAAGGAGCCAGAGGCTCAAAGGACTTGCACATATTGGCACATGGGGCGTTAGATATGGCGCAAAAACTTGGATGGAATCATTTGATAGGAACATTAGTAGGTGCAGCACAAAATACCAAAATAAGCCCTGATACACATTAAAACACTTGCGAGGAAACGGCAGGAATTATAATGGCCATTACCCTGAAATTCCTTGCGGCTGCCGATATAAAGAACACTGTTTGATGTTGCATTTACTTGGCAATCGCTTTACATACTTCCTCTAGGAACAACTTGACACAGTGTCGCAGAAAGAAATGATTCCGGTAGATTAAATAGCTATTGCAGAGTAAACAATGAGTGAACAAAGATTGCTGGCTACCAGGGCACGAGAAACTCGGAACGTGGTCACATGCAACCGACCCCTCAAGAAGCTCTATGCTTTCTTACTGGCCCATATGGCTCAGTTGTCAGCGTTGGTTGGCGAGCGCATCACGTGGCACTACATTATCACACACTTTCATACTGAACCTTGCTTATCTGCTTAAACCTATCCCATAACACTGCAATTGCTTACACTTGCAAAGATGAGATAGGACGAAATGGACAAAATACACGTGAGATTAAAGTAACAATTACACAACAGAAAACACTCTTGAGGCACTGGGCTCTGAAAAGGACTTATGTGATAGGGGGTCTTTATTAAAAATATCTCCACTTTGCACTGCGTGCTCCCAAAAGCCTGCAATAATATTTCATGGTGCACCAACCAAAGTAGTGTGTTGACGCCTGCTGCGGTGCCACAGGAATGATCAGCCTGACAAATGGGCTACGGAGGGGACGGGAGCAGCCGTCAAAATATTACCAATACACACCCTTTTGTGTTTTTATGGTAAACTCCAAACTTTGCTGATGCAATAGTGCTTTGGCGTGTGTTGAATCTCTGTTATGTGGATTTACTCCCAAGCTCACGCTGGGATTCTTGCTCTGTGTGTGATGTTCTGGTATTCATGAACAGTATTTTTCAGTGAGAGGGGGGGCTACATTTGAAAATATTTTACAGTAAACTCCAAGCTTTGCAACCTATCGTGAAGTTACGTTAAATTTGGCGAGGTACTCACCCTATAAAATGCCATTCATGACATCTATGATTAAGCACGAGACGACATGGATTCAATTTGACGACACTCCATAGAAACTCAAATTACCACACAAATACTATATTCTAACTTTATCCATGGATATAATAGGGCAGAAACAATTTTTGCACAATTATTTGATTTAACACTTTAAACAAAATTAATACCAATTAAACACGCCTAAGAACCTTTGTAAATAACAAACCTCCGCATAGTGCAAAATCAGACATTTTTAGATTACATAGCGCAATTTCCCACAATACACCAGTACTATCAATCAGTTTCGGTGCACATTTGTTTCTTGTATCTGTGAATCATTAGTCACCTAATGCTAGGGCTGCGTTCAGTTACTGCTGACGAACACTGAAATCTCTGATGGTTTATCAGTGTTCGCAAGCAATAAGGGAACAGTTATCAGTAAGCAACCAATATTTCGCAAAGATTGTTTCGGAGCGTCTGGCAGTAGTATTCCCGTGTGCAGTAAAATATTATAAACAAGTATGGCAGACACACTAACCTTATTAATTTTCATACAGCATTTGGACTAAAACAGTAAAATTGTTACTCACTTTCCATTGCTTTTTCGTCATCTTTTGAAGGCACCTGTACCTGCTTTAGTATAATTTCCTCGAACATGACTTGAACTTCCCTCCAAACCTAGGGTTTACCGGACAAAACTGGACGTACTAAACACCATTAAAATCTGTGATCTCAGTAACGGTTGGGTACCTCTCAATGCGACCACCAGTGGCCGTGTGTCTTCAGCAGTATCAGAACAATAGCCGACGTTACTGAAATTACTGACCAGTGAAATCCGTGAGTAACGGAAGGTAGTCTAGGTAATTTATTATGTCGATACACGTCAACTGTTTACAAATACCTTCTCTAAACAGTTATGTATTATCTACTATATGTACATTTATTTTGTTACATAGTACAATCCTCTTGTGAATACGGATAAGATAAGCCTTGTAATTCAACAGAATTACATGATAATCCGACTCTGTTTTATTGCTGTATTTGTTACCAATAAAACCTTAGCACCTCTGCATAAATAAACCTAGTAAATTATGTTTTATACATTGAGGATTCGTATCAAATAGTATGCTCACATTACATACAATTTAGTGAAATTTCATTATGTCCCCACACTGTTTCATTGCTGTCTTTATTACCTATGAAACCTTAGTGCCTTGGCATAAATATACCCTGTACATTACATTTTATACATTGTAGCGGCCAGAGGAGAGCCGCACACGAAATTACATGTTACGGTACGACACACTATGGATTTTGATTGCTTGCGAAACATCACATTGACATACTGAGGGCGCAGCATATATAAGACCAGGAATGTTCCACCCCCCTCCCCCTGAGTCATGCAGTCACCAGAAGTAAGACTAAGTTACTGGAGCTGGCAACAAGATCATCACAACATCTAGGCTTGGTGGAGCTTCCAGGTCCTCTTCTGTGATATTGGTGAGCATACCTCGTGTAGTGGTTAGGGTGCAAGTCATCCTTCGAGACCCCATCAATACCCTTTAAGAATAATAATTAATATTGGCAAGGCTAGGGACTTGAGATTATTCCTGTATTTCTACTTAACGGCACCGAGCCACTTGTGCGTGTTAATTGAATATTGTGTATTTAGTAATCAGAGTAACATGTTGTATTATTCCTAATTGCAGTTTATATATATATATATATATATGTTAATAAAGTTTTTTTTAAGAACCCGAGTTAACGAATTTCATGAGCTACGCTCCCTTCTCATATGTACGCTCTCCCCATCCATTGTATTGGAAGTACCTTAGTTAAATAACTTGATTCAGTGGTCAGAGATAGAGTTGGAAAGGGGAGCCTTTACACTGGTGGAGGCGCTGTTTTATTCCCACCTCTTTGCAGCCAAGCTCCACCTGTTTCCAGGTCATCATCATTTCACTATGTGTTTTCATAAGATTTTTCATCGTTTGAATGTAATTAAAGTATGCTACCTTCCCCCATCTGTAAGAGATAGTCCTGCCCACCCACGCTGCCAGCTATTAGTTTCCTTGCGCCTGGGGCACATGCTGTAAGTGAGCCTGCATACGGTAGGTCAGCTCGCCAAGCGCGCACTGCCACTGCTTGCGTAGCATGCCTTGCTAGGTCCGCCTTGTCGCCCTCCTCACACTTTCTAGCTCTGCTTTTGCTTTTAATTAATGCATGTATTCACTTTTTGTGCATGTGAAACTCTATTCCTGTAATTGCAAGGTTCTCTCCACTTGTGTTCAGTGTGTTTTCGGAGGGTTCCTATATCTCTTACCTCTGTAGCATTAAGTACTTCTAAGTATACAAAGTGTGCTGCAACAAGTACATTCACACAACACAAGCCCAATAGTATGAAAACACGCAGCCATCACAAAAAAACGCACCTGTCTAACATCATCAAACGCATTCTGATAGACACCTCAGACATCGAACACACACTTAACAAGCGGGACAAACAATGCACTCCTGCACAAACCACTGACACTGCCACAAATATTAAAATTCAAAATCAATCCTTAGACTTCTCTTTTGACACCCCGACCAACCTTACACTACTGACACACCACCCGCAATACAAATTGCCAGCAGCACCACCTCAGCATCCCCCACCCCCTCATCGATTTCTTTGGATTCCCTCACTATGAGGACATCGGCATACCATCCCTTCCCTCCCACATACAACCACCACCACCCACACCTATATCAACATGCCACGCCACGCCACAACACACTACACTTCATGATGAATGCGCAACCCCTCAACAGTGTTGCAACGCAGGCTGAGAAATTGCCCAACTTTTCCGTGAAAACAGGAGAAAACATCACTGAGTTTCTGTCAGCACCGAGGCAGACCACACTCATTGTATTAGATTCTCCCTTTTATGCTCTGCCAAACAAGCCTCTGATAACCTCTCCCGCGCTCATCAGGAACCTCTCGCGTGGCAACACATCTGCGATTACCTCACTGAAATATTCACCACCACAGCTGATACAGAACGTCTTCTGCAACTATTTATACACAAAGAAACAGGCCGTCAGTGAAGACACTACACAGCATGTCCAAACGATGCAATTTTATCGCCATGAATATCATGCCCGCATAACAAACGTAGAATTCATCCCTGTATTATGGCGTTTACTTCTTCCATCAATCACTGACAAACTAGTTGGATTACAGAATGATAATTTGCAAGACATGTTGGCAAATTTACGGCGTATTGATGTTATGGCCAGACATTGACTCCCATCACATTCCCACCCACATACTGAACATCTAGAAGCTGAGATTACGAAACACAAACAAGAGTTAGCACAGCTCAAACTGGACCATCAGCATGACTACTCTGTTCCCTACACAAAGCCGGGCCACTTACACTACCCTAATGGCTTCCGCACCGCCCCACCCCGCGGACGACATTCCTCATCTCGCGGGATCTACCACTATCACAACCAACACCGTAACTATCCCCACATTGACACCCACATGTCCTTCCCACAACCACACCCATCACATTTCTATCAGCCATGTGATCAATACTACGTTGACAGGGGTCGAAACACATATCATGGCCATGCATACACCACTCATAACCTCCCCCCACCCCCCCCAACATCGCCACTACAAGTCTCAACCCTCATACAATACCTAATACAACGACCGGAGGCGTACCAACTTCTACGGCGGGTCACCAAACGACAAAAAACTACCACACGAGGGGTTAAGGCACGAATCCCCCATGGACCCAAATACCCAAGTTTGAGACCGGTGTCATGCAATTTTCAACAAAGTTGTCCCTATCACATCATACACAGAGATTGCGAAATTTAACTCCCATAGTGACCTGCTGCCACGGGCGTTACCATACCTAGTCCCACATTTCAAAATAAAGTTCCTGTCAACACATCTCAGCTCTCAAGCCCCTGCGCCCTTATTGCACGATATGCTACACTCGCGAGCACAAGTAAGCCGCATAGAATTCCCCCTCAGCAAAATCTCCGTGTGTCGCCCGCTGTGCGCACCATATGGCCCACCTCTACACACACCCCCATGCAGCATGTCCGCGTTGCAACTTCCACGGCCCCGCATGCCCCAGATTGCAGCGTTGTCAAATCATGGCTTAGTGCACTCGCGCAGATAAGTCATCGGCCCCCGTAGCCTCGCTAGCGACACCTACACACTTTATTTCTTTGTCCGTCATAAAGTGGCACAATGCCAAATGTGTATTTGGCATTGTGCCACAAAAAGTAAAAGCACAGTAGACAACTCTGGTGGTTTTCACAGAGTGCTGTCTGCAATGATGAAACCATGTCCCAAGACATGCTGAGCAAAACGACGTCTCAAAGTGTGCCAAGTCTACTTCCGTGTCCTGCATCTAATGCCACGTGTCAGCAAATCAGTGTCCGCACTGCAACCCCACGCGTAAAGGTTCATATTAAAGACAAACAATATTTTGCACTTCTTGATACAGGTTGTTCGCACAGCAGCATAGCCTCTACCTTTTTCACAACTCAACAAATTATTCCTTTACAAGAACAAATTACTCTAATTGCTGTCACGTCTGTTCTAGAGCCCACTCAATTTGAGATTCTCATTAACTTAGACATTGCAGGGTGTACTTACCCCTAGGAATTTTTAATGGTGGACCATCTTCAGCAAGATATCATTTTAGGTGTGGATTTTACTACCAAGTATACAATATTATGCTCATACATAGCCATGATCCCCACAAACTTGTAAAAGTTACACTACATTCTGGGCTCTCACCCCACTCTGTCTGTTGAGCACTCATTAGCAACCCTAGACACTTTGACCCTCCATGTCCTCCCACATTTCACATCAACCCCTAACTCAACACCCAACAAACGTATGTGCTAACCGCTCTTATTAGGTCTCACAAAGACAGATTCATTCACTCAATTTTGGAGCTTACCGAGGCTCGTAATTTTGAAATTAAACTTGATTTAACTACCGAAAGACAATTTTTATCAGGCCGTATCGCATCAGCCCTAAAGTCAGAGACGAGCTTTTACTTCAAATTAATAACATGCTGGGAGCCAATATTATTGAGGCTGCGGATTCTACCTACTCTGCCCTTAGCTTAGTTGTTTCCAAGAAAAGTGGTGGTCTCAGGTTTTCAACTGACTTCCGTAAGCTCAATCAGTACCTTACAAGAGTTCAATACCCCCTCCTCCGCACAGAAGACATTTTAAATGTTTTAGAAATATCCTTATATATCACCAGCCTCATCTTTTTTCCGGTTTTTACAGCATCCCTGTTAGGCAACAAGACCGCCACAAGCTCAGTTTTAGTATTGACGGGGTCGATTTATTCCAGTACAAAAGGATGCCAATGGGCCTCAGTACCTTCCCCCCCCCCCCCCCAATACTTCCAGATGTTCATTAATAACCTTTTAGGCACCCTCAGGTGGACAGCTGCAATTGCCTACATCAATTATATTTTTATACTAGGCAACACCTTTGAAGAACATCTGGACAACATTAATAAGGTTTTTGAGCCGCTTAAATTATTCAATGTTAAGGTCCACACTAAGAAATGTATCTTTGTGGAGCAGTCCGTCAAAGTTTTAGGCCATCTCTACCAACATCGATAAAGTTTCCGCCATAGAACACATGTTTCCTCCTACTAATCTCAAGTAATTAAGAACATTTCTCTGCGGTTACATCCAAAATTATGCCATAATAGCACAACCACTTATAGATTTAACCAAAAACTTAGTACCCCTAACAAGGCAGGATGCCCAAGACAGAGCTTTCCTTAATTTGAAACATGCTATACTACAGGTGCCTATCTTACAGATGTTTGATGAGGATAAGCCCATTATTCTAGCTTGTGATGCGAGCAACAATGCGATCGGTGGAGCCCTCCTATAGGAGGAACCGCACTCTAAGCAGCGCGCTGGAACACGACCGAGAGAGAGCTAGGGTCATTTGATACTTGTGCACTCATTTCTGACAATACCTTAATGGTAAAAAATTTAAAATTAAAACTGACTACGCTAGCCTGCGCTACTTACGTTCCATGACTGAACATAACATCAGGATCCAGATAGCGCTTAGCGCATATGATTTTCAGGCCACTGTTGTGCGAGGCAAATTAAATACACTTCCTGATGCTCTCAGTAGCATTATTACTACCCCTCATGTGCCAACAGACACAATCACAGTTAACAACACACATTTCCAGGTCCGCACCAATCTTTAAACCTGCACCTCACCATTTGCGGAAGCCACCTTTCAAAATACACACTAGGGGTCCAACAGTAGTACTACTGTTGTTCAATACTTTAAAACTCAGTGGGATAAGGTCAAACACTTTTTCATTACATATTACCCTGGCAACGAGAAAGAACGAGACAGATTAGCCACGGCTATTGACAGCGGGGAAATCTCTCCATTACATGCCATCTGCCGCATTCTCACAGCCTTGTATCAAATTAACATTCATGTTGTTCAGGAAAACATGGTCGCACGTCTTGACACCACATGTATTGACCTTGTGTTGAAGTGTACTATTCTTATTGTTATTGATTCAGGCACACGTTATTTTTACCCAGTATATACACATGCCCAGGAGTATGTAAGAATAGATGATTTTTCAGTTCTGCCGACTTGTTAATACATCGCTATTTGTCGGTGAATGTAGTAATGATCCCCATATAAAACAGTTAAAATCAGCCTTGCTCCATCCTGACCAAGTGGATAGTAAATACTGCAAATTAAGTCGCTGCTACGGCATAACTGTGAATTGTGAAATATTTTTCAAATTAAATACACCTAGCGGCATTACTAAACTCACTAAAGTGCCCAAATTCTATGTACCAGAAATCATTGAGGCCCATCATGATGCTATCTTGGGGCGATGGGGAGGGGGCACTTCGGTGTTCTTAAGACATTGCAGAAAATCAAACAAACCTATTATTGGGATATTATGCACTCAGATGTCCAGCAATATGTCAAATCATGCCCCATTTGCCAAAAAACCAAAGCAACCAACGATAGCCTATGGGTACGTTAACTTCTATCCCGCCGCAGTCTCTCTTATCTACGTGGGCTATAGATGCTAAAGGTCCCCTGCCTGTTACGCCACGCAAGAACCGCTACATTCTGGTTGTAACTGAGTACACGACCCGTTACGTCATAGCTAGAGCTGACTCCTCTATCGATGCCGCCATGTGTGCAGATTTTATCAAGCATGTTTTACTCCAGTTTGGTTGCCCAAAACAGTTTTTTGCTGATAGGGGAACTAGCTTTCAGAATGAGCTCATTAGCAATCTTTTGAAATCCCTCGGCGCTAAGGAGTTGACCACAACCCCAGGTGCAATGGGCTAGTTGAATCATCCAATCAGGTCATTGGTGACCAGCTTACTGCTTGTGCGAACGCTGATCAGACAAATTGGAATTTGTATGTCGAGTTCATACAATTTAATTACAATACAAGTATCCATACCACCACCAAATGCAGTCCTTTTTATTTATTAGATGGTGTACAAGCTGCCCTTCCGACTCAGATAGTGGCTGCCCAGTATTCGCCACGTGCACATGAATGGTGCGAACAACTTTTGAAAGACAGTGACACGCCCAGACTTAATTCATTGCATGCCCAAGCTAGTCAGAGAGCCCAGTTTGATAGTACCCATCAACAGAACGCTTTAAAAGTAAATGATTACGTCTGGTTATGCAATTGAGGTCACAAAAAGGCCTTAACGCATCGTTATCGCGGCTCTTTCCATGTGACAGACTTGCTATGGGACTCTATTGTGCATATTTGAACCAATAAGTCTGATCTGCCCAAGTTCGACACCGTCTGCACACACCATACTAAGCCGGCGTTTGCGCGATAATTTATTATGTGTTCAAGTGTATTATCAATGTTTTTCTCTCTTTCTTGTGTGTTCATTGTTTATTTGCATTTTAACATATGTTACAGTATATGTAGTTCTCCCCTGGGGGAATACACAGAATTGTATGAGACTTTGTCTGTGAGCTGCCTGTGCAGCCAGCTCGTGCCTTGCCCTGATGTGTGCTGACACCAGACACGACTCAGCACAGTGTGTCGCAGCTCGGAGTTACCCCGCACGAGGCACCGCCGACTTCCTGCTCTCAGCTACACCTGCCTGACAACTGCAGCTGTGCCGCGTGCATGGGGGGGGGGGGGGAGCACACTTACCAACATTCATGCCAGCGTCGCACCATCACAGCAACCCGCAGGCGCCTCACCCGCCTGTTCCCGTTGGCGACACTGCGCCGGGACCTGCCGCCAGGCGCGGCGCGTCCGTTGCCATGACTCTGCCAACCACAGGCCGCCTTCCCCTAGCAGAGTGGTGATGCTGCCCAGCTTGGCGCGTGGCCAAGGTCATCATCACGCTGTCCGCTGCACTATCAGGTGTCCTACCAGCTAAGCGCCATTCAGGACACATGCTGGTATCTACTACAGACCTGCCACTTTTGAGTTTGTGTATGAAGAAACGATTCCACTCATTTATACAATTTGATTGCACCAGCCCAGAACGCCCACTATGATTTTACAATATTTGCACGTTGGTTGTGCCGTCCGGAATTCGACGTCCTGCCTGAATGAACAGATTATTCATGACTATGTAAGGGAGGTGGAAACGAGCATCTTCCGAAAATTCCTTGCTGACATCCATACTCAGTTCCGCCATGCAAGAGGAATAGAGTTCCTTGGCGAATTGGGTATGTGGTGTTGCGAATTACTCACTATGAAACATTTACGTGCATTGCTTGACAATGACGCCTTGCTTGACTCACAGATTACGGCCCTTGCTGATAATGTTTGAATATGAACGCAACACTTTAAAAGTCATAGGTGAATTGGAACACAAAATGGAAACTAAATTCAATTTCCTTGCTGCCACTTTAAATGGTATTGCAAATATGTTACAAAAGCAACATGTAAGTATTAGTAAACTTGACAATATCGAAGATCAAACTCACTTACTCTCCACTAGTATTCTGGAACTCCTCAACAATGTCATCCTAGAAAATTTGCGTCAATCATTCATTCACGCATGCCAATTGAACACCTTTGACCACCATAAACAAAAGCCAGCTATAAGACGACTTGACAAAACTGAATTTGGAACTACTCAAACTGGACCTTATACTCAGTATTCCGCTTTCTAATATTTTTCAATACTACTCCCATGATCTTGTTGAATGTTCACTCACTACAACACAAATTATTGTCAAATTAACAAGTCCCGGTTAAGGGCGTACACTCTGTGTGGCAGATTTTCAATCTCATTTCAGTCCCCTACAATTTCAATAATCGTTCTTGCATCATTCACACCCCCTCACCCACTATCGCTATTGACGCTGCTGCGGACACTATCAAAGCTATTTCTGATTTCCCCTATGCCCCCATGGATGTTATAGCCATCCCTTAACAATCCCTTACGGGCGAAAGTGCCAAATGTATAAGGCCTGCTATTTTGCTTGACGTTCAGATATTGTTTTCCTCTTGCCACTCTAAATGCTCCGCAGGCATCTCATTAACTGTGAACTGTATTCTCCCTCACCATGTGATGAATGATCTACCATGGTGTATGAAAACACAATCTTCACAAGAAAAGAGAGTCGACAGCCGCTAGGGAGGACTGACGATTTTCGCTGAAGACAGGACACTGCAAATTACAAAATGAAACACTTGATGATACATTAACATGTGTGATTACTTGGCATCACTAATGCAAACTCGTCTGGGCTCGCCCGCCAGCATGTGGGTAGTGTGGTGACGGCCTATACAGAGCCGGCTAGGACGGAAGTAATATGACCGTACACAAATTACACAAAGACCCTTAAAAGATGATGGGGCATGACATGAGTAGTCACAATAAACACAGACATGTGTGAAAACAAGTTTATATGGCATGGATGCCACTGGATAAAGTTCGTAGCTGACCACGTGGTGCAGGTGAAATTGCAATATTTCTTTGTGGATACAGCAAATTAAATTCCAACAAAATATTATTCTGGTAGAGAAAATTATTCTCTTTACAACTGAAGTGATTACAGGCTTGTAGAATGCCTGATGGTGGAAAAAGCAAATATTAAAGTGACCACGTGGTCAAACACAAAAGCATCAATTTATGTGAAAATTACACGGAACCCTAACAAAATTTAACATAAAACCCTGAATAAAATATTGCACACATTATATTACATAGATAAGCTCTCAAAATGCAATGATGGCGCGGACAGAGGCGTGACATTGGTTAGCCACGTGGTTGTACGTGATGTTGCCGTAAAATATACAAACATGAAAAATACCCTTAAATACATATATGAAAACAAAGCCCTTGAAATTGCATGCAGTAATAATACAGAAATAACAATGAAACGCCTTTATCAGAAGTGGATGGCACCTGATTCAATTTTCGCGGGTCACATGACCTTTCCGACATATTTCTCATCCTTCTCCTTGATTAAGTTGAAAATGCCACAAGGGCGTAATAAATTAGAAAAGCAGAAGCATAATGCTAGGGAAATACTTTGAATTTCATAACCAAACATTTTAAAAATAAAAACAAACATTTTGAAACACTGTAAGGCATACCAAACCCTGAAAATAAAAATACAAGACACATTTTACACTGCAAAATAATATTCTTTATGTGAAAGTTCAAAAATATTGGCCTCTTTGTGCACGTACACATGCGTGGAGAACGCCGCCACGGGCTCCAGTGCCGCTGGCTTTTAGGCAGCGTCACATTGACGGTGTGGGAAGTAATAGTAAGTAGACATCACATGGGTATGCAGGAAGAAATGTCTTTCTCTGCACAAGATGTAGTAAGAAACATCCATCCCAGAGGTGTTCAGCATATGGTAAGGTGTGTAAAGTATTTAACAAGTTAGGGCACTTTGCAAGAGTACGTAGTTCCAAAATGAATTCAGTTCATCAAGTGAAAAAACAAAAGCGGACAGTTATCAATAACAGTAAGAGTGAGGATCATAACCGGGAATATTTGGAACAAGGAACTAGTGATGCTAGTCACATAAGTAAACAAACATTGTTTCTAGGTAAAGTTACCCATGTTCAAAGGGAAAGCAGCAATAGGGATTGGATGGATCATCATCATAATCATCATCGTTGGTATTCTGCCAGAGGCAGGTTTTCACGTGGTAGCTCTCCATGCTCTCCTGTCTTCTTCCAACCTCTTCAGGTTCATATACTTTCCACATCCCTTGATATAATTTAAGTCAAGCGTATGGTTGCTTAATTCCCCGACCACATCAGTGGTGTGCGTAAATGCATAATGTAAAAAATTAAAGAGTAATATTTTTGTTGTAGTAATTTTACTGTCTGCCACGCGTAAAGTAGAGTCAGTGTTTTGAGGGTTTATTAAATATTATGTTTTTTTAGATCCAGTGCGAAAAACAGTCCACACCTAACCTGTGAATTGAGGTTATGAACATATGTTGACACACCAATATGTACTGTTTCACACCCTGTAATATTATTTCCAGCGGTATTGTTATGTTTTGAAGTGTTTGTCTTCATTTTGCCATTGCGTATTAAATCAGTGTATGACATGTTCCTATCATGGTGCAGAGTGCACGAGATGTCGCTTGACATATACTGATGCCATTGGGTGAGACACGAGACGAACGATGACACAAATACTTACTGGTAATTTGGGCGCCAGCGGTGCTTCCCAATCACCGCACTATTGAGACTCACGGTTCTCAGGGATGCTGTGGGTTGTGTGTGTCCGTCTCACCCATACGTACTTACAAATACGTAGGCAATACTAACCTCTTTACTAAACATCACTGGAAATAAACAATTAATAAAACACATGTGGCTAGGAAACTGTCATTACTGAAAAAAGATATAAGTTCACTGTAGACTTGTTTTTATTGTTATTATGCATACACATCAACGTGCCAATGAAAGTATGATTATCTCGGTCATGACTAGCCAATTCTGCTTGGGTGTTCCCCAGCCTGCAATTACTCTAGTGCACGCATAGATGGATGATCTCACCGAGGTGCATGAAAGCACAGCCTTCACAAGGGCAGACAGCCGCTAGGGTGGACTGACGGTTTTTCCCTGAAAACAGGACACAGTGAATTACAAATTAAACCCTTAATACACATTAACACGTGTGATTATTCGGCATCACTAATGCAAACTCGTTGGGGCTCGCCCTCTAGTACGTGGGTAGTGTGGTGACGGCCTATACACAGAGCTGACTAGGACGGGAATAATGGTATCATACACTAATTACAAAATTACATAAACCCTTAAATGATGCATGAAACAAGATGGGACATGAGATGAATATTCACAATAAACACACTCATTGTGAAACCAAGTTTAGATGGCGTGGATGCCGCTGGATGAAGTTCGTAGCGGACCATGTGGTGCTGATGAAATTGCAATATTTCTGCGTGGAAACAGCAAACTTCAGTCAGACAAAAGATTACTCTTGCTGAGAAAATTATTCTCTTTACGACTGCAGTGGTTACAGACTTGTAACTTGCCAGATAGCGGTAAAATCAAACAGTACTGTGACCGTATGGTTAAGTACAAAAAGCATCAATTTAAGTGAAAATACATTGAACCCAGAATAAAATTATCATAGAACCCTGAAATAAATTATTGCACAAACGATGTTACATAAATAAGCTCTCAAGCACAACGATGACGTATACAAAGACTTGGCGTCGGTCGGCCACGTGGTTATACGTGATGTTGCTGTAAAATATTCACACATGAAAAATACCCTCAAATACATACATAAAAATAAAGCTGTTAAAATTGCGTGTAGCAATAATGCAGAAGTTACAATGAAATACCATAAACATAGGTGGATGGTACCTGATTCCAGTTGCGCGGGTCGTGTGACCTCTCAGACATCTTTCTCCTCCTTCTCCTCGATTAAGTGAAAAATGCCACAAGGGCGCAAGAAATTAATAAAGCAGAAGCATAATGCTGGGGAAAATGTCTGGCAAAATGTACACAATCAAGGTGAACTGGTAAACTAAATTGACTATGGAAACCTAAATCAGTGAACAAAAGTTGTAGTGCGTATGTGACAGTGTCTTACCTCACTAGTTCTCCTCGACAGACTGTCCAGAGACAAGTGTCGCATGGTCCATTGTAGAAAATGAAATGGCACAAATTAAATTAAATATTGTTTTACATTTCTATCATTTTCTTCTGAATTTCAATATTATTTTAGTGTCTCTTTATGATGACATTCATACCAGAATATTAAGTGCTCTTAATCTCGGTGCCGCGGGCACTTTAAATTTTATAACCAAACAATTTAAAAATAGCAACAAATACATGAACATATTTTAAGACATATTAAATGCTGCAAATACAACAGAACACATTTTAAACTGAAAAATAACATTTATACGAAAGTTAAAAATTATAGGACCCTGCACACGTGTGGGATGCGTAACACGTGCATGGTGAGCGCCGTCATGGGCTCTAGCACTGCTGGCTGTTAACTGGCGTCAATACATGTACGGTAAGTGTTCAGTGTACTTGTTATTAATTTTAGGATGGTTTTTGTAATGGTTAGAGTAAAATGTATTACATGTATTGTGCATAGAAGATGCTTCACGTCTCATTGGATCCACACATATCACTGTATTATGATGCACGTTTTATCTAATCCTAAGTTAATTTTATTTGATATGCAATTACTGTGCGAACCTCTCATTTGTCAGTTGTAATATATTAATAATATTAAGGCAGTAGTGGCTGTAGTAATCAGTGCTCAAAGCAGTACAAAGACCACACCAGGCGGTTAGGATGCCTTGTGCACAAGAGTGCCAACTTAAGACTTGAACATGTGGCAAAGACAACACTACTTTCTTCGTTTTTATATTTGTAAGATGTTTTGAAGGTTTTCAGTGTAAGCAATGTGATCTACGGTATTAAATTAGAGGACTAAGATAATAGGTTTATAAAGAAACACAGTAATTAAGACCACGCAATGCATGCCAAGTTAGATAAAGTTGACACTATTTAGGTTAAGTCTCACCATCGAGCGGACGTACGGTTTGCATCCTCCCTGGACCTTCATGTTTTAGTCTAACCATGTAGCATATTCATAGTCATTTTGTATACTTCAGGAACATTTAAGTTATTTTTCATCTGGGGAGCAAGCCACTCGACAACCCTACTCGTTTGTCCATGGCTGGGACATAATATGCACTTAATTCATTTTGTTGGTGTTCGTGCCATTTTTACTTTATCAGAGCATTCTATGCTATAGTGGAGTTTTTCATATAAGTGCCTCATATGAGGAATCGTAATGAATGAATCTGACCGTTGCAGAACTACGTCATTTTTATTTATTCTGGCAGCTTCTTGGCCACATTAACTGTGAAACAGTAACATAGAAAATTCTTGGCATGGGGATGGCCTCAACAGTTCCCGCAGTATTTTGGATGAGCGTATCGCATAAGCTCAGATATCCTTGACTAGACCACGCATTTGGATTATAATATACAGGACAACTGCAGCAGTGACGTTGGAGCATCAGGGAGCCATATTTAGGGCGAACGGCCCATGACTCCAACTACATCATCATATTCTTGACTGAACGAGAACTGGCACCCCCTGGCAACATGAATCTGTATCACCAAACATCCCAGCCTACAACCATTCCTGATGCCCACTTTAAGATCACATCAGGTGGCAGGCCCAAGCATGTGGCTAATCATGTAACCCCACCACGAACATCATTTTCCTGCTCGTAAAACATCAGATCAGTGCAATTATTCCTATGTATTCAATGTCATCTTCTTTTATTTTCCAAGTGTATCACGTCTATGTAGCCACGTGCGACCACGTGTGTGATGCGTGTAGTAGCCAATTGAACCCTCGGGTTCCTATCATTTTGCAACTGGCGAAACGCAACCATTTCTACACCATCATGTCAAGAAATGTGGGAGCTTTATGGCAAGAAATTTGGAAAAAGACAACAACAGTTTTGGCACCAAGATCTAGCCAATGGTCATCACGTGAAAGAAGTTGCTATTTTGGACAGCTACCACCACCATGACGTCAGCCAATGCCGCCATTTTGGGTATGCTGCATTACCGTGCAGCAGCAGACCACCCCTCCCACGTCGTGCCGTGTGGGTGACAGTCGTGAGACGAGAGGCCAAATGGAATCATCACAGCAATTCGCCACACTCAGGACAAATACAAATGCAAATTAAACATATAGCTATCCCTCTTAGAATTAGCCATCCCAGGGTTCTTGATTTCTTAGATGGTATAGCCATTTTGTGGGTTTGGGATTGCAGGCCCCTTGGACGAGCTAATCAGCTAGGCCCGCCCTTGGGCCCCACCACCCCTCCTACCCCTCAGGCACATTCTCAGTTTTGGCCATCTGTCCATTCCCATTCTCCATTGACGGGAGAACCGACTACCTAGTGGAACATAGGCTAAGGTGCACACACTCCCCACTGCCAGCATGAGTCCTTCCTCAATCTGACCTCAGGATACTAGATGGGGTGTGTGGTTATGGACACAACCCCTTTCTTCAGGGTTATGACCCACGCCTCCGCTAGCTGAGGAAACCTCTCGGGGAAAGCGAGGTCAGACCGTGCTGCTTACTTTTCTAAGGGTTCTCCACCTCGGTGGGCTAATACCCCAGCCCGAAGTGGTCCATTACCATTGCTTGAATTTCTTCACAATGAATTTCAGCTTTTGGGCCCCTTTGACCGTACACGAGTCGACCGGCCCACCAGCTTGAACCATCAACATGATCACCCATGTTTCAAGTTTATCAAGACTGGCAGTTACCCCTTTTAGTAAACAAGGCATAGGGAATGCCCGTGAGTTTCCCACTTTTGCTAACCTCTATATCAAGGTTACCCAGCGGTACCACAAGGAAGTAGTGGGTTCCCTTGAGTCAGGAGGCTATAAGAGACGCTTCATTAGCCCTTTCCAGTTTCACACTCCAGCTTACTCTCCGTTACTTGAGCTGGCAATAGCTCCAAAACTTCTCAGATCAGCTGTACCACCAGCACATTCTGTCACCAGCCACTCCCTCCTGAGCAGACAGAGGGAGCAAGCTTCCTTTTCAGTCAACAAAACTCCCGCCAGGCCTTAAGCATCCCAGCAAATGAAGCCAGAGACAGGGACACGCGAGGACTAGGCTTCCAGTCGTCAACCATATTCCACCAGGTCTCAGCAAGTGAAACTCAAATGACCCTAAACAGGGCGAAGAGGAGTAGTGCTTCCTAGTAGTCAACACATACCCTACCAGGCAAAACCTTACACCCATGACAGGCTGGTTATCCATCCCTACGCTCAGGACAGAGGACATTGGGACTGGCGAACTACGAACGGCGAACCAACGACATTGTGCATGACGTGCTTACGGCGTACACCATACCCACATCCGCCGCTAATTGAGTTACCTGGGGAAGATGAGTGTGTCTGCCCCAAACCTGATGCTCTCCAACGTTTGCAAGAGGAGTGGGACAACGCGAATCTGGACATTAATGGAGGTCTTTTAGCACAGAAAATGTCAGGCAATCATGATGAAGTATACACGTGCTGTATGCGACCTGTACAAATTAAAGGGTTCATGAACCCAGTTTGCACGCCTGTTGCATGCCCATTGCAGCCGACAGTCAACACAGACAGTCAACCTTCTGCAACATTCTGAGAAAATATGCAAACGCCACGCAATGCGAAGGATGCAGGCCAGCTATTTAGTTTGTGGACAATGTTTTCACCTATACCACAAATGGTGCATTTCTTCACGAGGAGATGCTCTGCAACCAGCACTACATCCGCTGCGTTTGTTGTTGCCCAGACTCGAGAAACAAGAACAGAAACGCATGACTAAACATTCAGACGGGAACATCAACAAGGATTCAGAATTTGCCGCAACAGACGGATTTACATGGAAACGTTTTCAAGAAAATCACAGTGGAAAAATGTGATGTACCATGACCGACGATGCCACGCCCACCTACCATCGTTATCACAGACATGTCACTTGTAGAGACGCCAATGGTACACTCCACATCATTGCTACAAGAACTGCTGGACTATCAGAGGGACAGAGTAAATCAACAACTCAGAGAATCTAAATTGCCATGTTACACACCAGCAAGATTCCAGTCGCTTCCAACCTATATGGGAACGAACGATGATCAGATTGCTTTTATACATGACTGTGAAGATTGACTTTGTCGCTATAGAGTGGACCAGGAGGACTGGGCCAACTGTGTGGGCGAGAGGTTTTTTGCCAATGCCAGAGCTTGGTGGCAAGGGATAACCTACTATGGCATGACGTGGGAAGAGCTCTGCCACAGTTTTACTAGCAGATTCGCAAACACGTTTACATCACTCTGGACCAGAAGTCACATTATGTTCGAGGAGCAAGGAGAGGAGTCCCTCTATAACTTCGCCACACAAAAAATCAGCAGAGTGAGAACACATAAACCCTGATTTATCCCTCAAGGACCTTCTCGAAGTAGTTGCTGGATCTGCATGTGCTGAGTATCGCGCCCGCTATATATATCACAGAGAGCAAATTTATACAGACAGTGATGCTACTCGATGCAAACGTTCCAGCTACACTGTGCCGTGACTGGTCAGTGCCCAACTGCGCCGCAAACAGGTTCCATCAAGCGCTAAATGCCGGACATCAGTGGGATGGTAAACAAGAACATTTCACGTGTATCAAAAAGTGACATAACCTCAAAACCCAGAGCACCTGAACTAAAACACAATTTACCTGCACCACGTTTTTCCACGGTTTTTCGAGGTAGCGAACCCGTTGCGTCATAGCACCGTCACCGAGCATCGCATTGAACTGACAAATGACACCCGTCTATGACAACCCCTGAAGATACTACCCACATCAATGCAAAATCATCGCAACACAAATTTCTGAAATGTAGGAGGAAGGGGTAATTGAGCTGTCTGAGAGCGCTTACAATTCCACCATATCACTTGCCCCCAAGAAGGACAGCGTACCACCGCTCTACATACACATCAGAGATGCAGTCAACACCTTGGGGAGGGCAAAGGTTCTCACCAAAATAGACCTTCAGAGCAGTTATTGGCAGATTCCAGTGTGACCAACTGATCGCCCTAAGACAGCGTTCACCGCCCTTGATGGTCGCCGCTTTCAGTTCTGTGCGATGCCGTTTGGACTGAAATGTGTACCGTCGACTTTTCAGTCCATGATGGTCAAGGTACTAGACAGCCTCGTGGGAAAATGTGCATTAGCCTATCTGGAAGACCTAATTGTGTGATATGAGTCGTGGGAGGAACACATACATCACCTCTCGTTGGTACTCAAGCGCCTCGCCATCAATGGGTTGAGTGCAAACGACAAGAGCCACATTGGAATCCCAAACATTCAGTTTCTTGGACACATTGTAGATGAAGATGGGAGCAGACCCACATCAGAACAGCTGACGCTGATAGAAGAGTATCCAACACCTATGATTAGGAAGCAAGTAAGGAAGATTTTTTGGCCTCTTAAACTGGGTGCGGGAATATATTCCGGACTTTGCCCTCATCACCGTGCCGCTCACCACCTTCATGTCACTAAACAACTGGTTCAAATGGCAGGGGGAACAACAAATAAAAGAAGCCTTCAAACAATGCACATCGCTCACCAGATATGATTCCACTAGACATCTCTACGTACAAACCGACGCCAGTGAGAAGGGGCTGGGTGTCATGCTATTCCAGCTAGCCGATGACGGAATACGCAGTATCTTGGACTTCGGCAGCGCAAAGTTCGGCCCAGTAGAGCAGCTATACAATGTGAACAAAAGGGAATGTCTGGCGATAGTGTTGAGATTCAAGAAGTACAGGGCACTCTTGGAATACTAATGCCTCACACTCTGCACAGATAATCGCTGCCTACCGTGGCTGCACTCGAAGAAGGGAAACTACAGCAAACTGACATACTGGGCATTGTTACTCCAGTTGCACAACTTCGAAGTACAACATGTGGCTGGAGAGGAAAATCAATTAGCCGACCATCTCTTTCACATGCCGGGAAATGACGTGGCAAGGGATGAAGAGGAGGTGGAGTGGGAAAGTATCCCCCCCCCACAACACGTCATACCGACTG
This sequence comes from Dryococelus australis, assembly GCA_029891345.1. NCBI lineage: Eukaryota > Metazoa > Arthropoda > Insecta > Phasmatodea > Phasmatidae > Dryococelus > Dryococelus australis. Next base: position 93,020,972 of record CM057000.1, on the reverse strand, counting down.
CATCACAGAACATCCAGTGTGCAAGTATTACAGCGCTACCAGCGACACCCCCGCTTGAACAGGTATGGGCTTTAGTAGTAGAAAAACAAACTGAGTGCCCTACGGCATTAAAGTGGAGACAACTATGTGAGCAACAGACAGTTGAAATATGGCATGTTGTTGACAGCCATATTCAGTCCCACGCAGATGTAAACAGTGACACGTGGCGTGTGTTCGTACCGGCCACAGTCCGCAAAAGTGTTTTGGACTATACACATACACAACATCACAGGACATCCGGGAACTGCCCAAAAAAAGAGAAATGTACTCTCCTATTTTTATTGACTGGGCATGTCCACACACGTGCAAAAATTTGTGCATGAATGTGTCTCATGTAATCGGTACAAGAGTAGGCGAACGGAAGGCAACCAGCAACCACACCCACAGCTACCAACTGAACTGTTCGAGACAGTGCCGTTAGATTTAATGGGCCCCTATCCATGCACTGCGACTGGGAAAAGGTTTATTGTGGTCGCAACGGACCTTTTCTCCCGCTGGACTGAGGCGTACCCGGTATCGAGTGCATGGGCCAGAACAGTAGGAAGAGTGCTGGAAAACAAATTCTTCTCCTGCTGGGGATATCGCAGGACACTACTAACAGACAACAGGACTCAATTTACTGTGAGGATATGGAGATAATTCTGCACGAAGTGGGCAGTTCGACATCACACTATGGCAAATTATCATGCCTGGGCCAACCCCACCGAGCGCAGATATCAAGAGCTAAAAATTCAGCTGCGACTGCGCGTGGGAAAACAACATAATTCCTGGACTGAACAGCTGCCAGTCACATTGTTTACATTGAGAACAAGGACCAACGAAGCAACAGGGAAAACCCCTGCACATCTACTCCAAGGCCTTGACCTACCTCTGCAGGGTGGCCAGGCAAATTTACATGTGGAGTAAGAAAACAAAAATTACAACAGACAAGAATAGAGAGAGAGTGCAATACAAGAAGTGAGGGAACACTAACGGCACTACACAGCCCGCTGGTTACCAACCACTTCACGACCACCACCACAGCGTACGTTCTCATCCGCAATTCTGCGCCAGATTAGCTGAAAAATGGAGCGGACCACATGTTATCCCACAAGTAATGAGAGATGTGTGTTACAAGGTACGCATGAGTCCATGACACACAGTAATATACCATCAGGACACACTCAATTCAACAAACAAGTGCACCGAGCCCGTACCCAATGTCAACATTGAGGAGGCCAAGTCGACGAAAAATGTAAACAATAACATTGTGTTCACACATCCAAGAAATTACGCCGCACCTGCCTCGCCCACTGCCGGGACACTCAATGCAGCTGCGTTTACAGGGGCACTAACACGTGACAGCACGTCTGATGTCCGTGCATCATTACATAGTATTCAGCCATCATCGCCTTATGTCAATAATCACAACAATGATAATCAGGTAACAGCCTCGCCTGATAACATCATGGCATACGTAAGAACGACAGCTACTCGTGCCATCTACAGCAGCGACATCATTGCTTACATCTACGGGATCATCGAAAGGGTTGTAAACAGAGAAATTCAGGTTCGCCCACCAGGTAATTGCAGGAAGTGGAGGACATACATGCCCAAAGAAACATGGGAACTAGTTTTGAAATACGGACACAACAGTTTGGAACACGGACACCTGGGTTCAAAGCAGACATGGAGAAATGCGCAGAAACACTTTCATTGGCCAAGCGTGCAGAGACTTGGGCCAGTACGTCCAGAATGGCATTACATATAACACAAGGAAGCCACGGAGAACAGATGGCGACGCTCCACAACAACCTCGCCAACAAACCAAGCCATTCAAAACAGTCACTCTCAACATTATGGCCATACCCCCGCATTAAAAGTGCTAAGCGGTTCCTGGTGGTTGGATTTGTTCAAGAGGTGGACGGAAGCTTTTCCTGTCAGTAACGTCAGACTGCATACAATGGCATACATCATGCAAAGTGAGTTTTTCCCGAGGTGGGGATATAAAAAAATACTTGCTAACAGACAACTGCACTCCCGCCATGGGAGTATTGCACCACATGGGGAACCAAACACCGCACCTGCCCGGCCTACCACCCAAGAGTAAACTCAACTGAACTTTGTAACCAATACGTGAAAATACAGTAATGGTCCGGTTGGAAGCAGATCACACGAGATGGGCAGAACTCATTCTAGAAATTATGTTCTGCATACGCAACAGGGTCAATGCTGCCACAGGGAAAACACCCACAGAAATGGTACAAGGCAGTGAGTTACGCGTGCCGGGAGAACCCCACGAAAACTCGTCGGTACCGCCTGATGAAATTGCAACACACCAACAGCAAATACACGAACAGGCCCGGGTGAATCAAGAGAGGTATTGTGTAATGTGGAAACCGGATTGTAGAAAACAACCACCAGTACTAACCCCATGAATGTATGTATATGTCAGGGAAAATCCGTTGTCGTTGTGCAGGGCTGGCACCCTGATTGATCGGGCAAGTGAGGTTAATGGAGAAGTTAGGGAATTCAACGTTCATTGTAAAGCTGGGATAGAGACATGTCGCAAAAAGACATCACAATGATCTGCGTATTGCCCGCACTCCACTAGGAAAGAAAGGCAAGGAGATGCCGGGAAGCCGAACACGAGGTGGAAAGCGGCGTGAGACGACGGAGATTATGCAAAGTGATACAAGTAAAAACATAAACAACAACATCAGTACAGTAACCCCGTACCAGCCAAATGTAAACAATTGTCTGCTTGATGCCACACCATTCTGGGCCTTTACACCTCCGGAACACTCCACACTAAACAGGAAGGTAATTGTAGTGCAAATGTAGATATCAGTGTAACAAATGAAAGTAACACCCTCTTTATAGGTTTTCCTGTGCTAGTAGGGCAAAGTATGTGGAGTGGGCTAGTTTTAGGTGTTTTCAGAATACCAGTAGGGAGGCGTGTGTGATGATAAGTAAAACGTGCGACGTAAACACAACGCATCACGTCAGTCGTAAGAGAAGAAGCGAGCCACCGCCTAGCCTCACCAACATGGTTCCAGCACCCCCTATAAATGCCGCAGAATATGAGTACCTTTGAGACCATGCCCCGTCTGTCCACAACCGGTGGTCCTAGTTGAGACCCAGGCAGAGCAATGAGGAGCAGGTTTGAGCTTCTCGCACAGTCTTTGTCTTCATGGGAGGGGTCGTTTGACGCCAGCTAAGAGCCAGCCACAGATAGACCATGACGGCACCCTCCGCTAGCGGTACATGTGGGTAAGCATGTGTGCACATCCTGGTAAAAGTACGCACTTGCCCAGAACAGCATAAAATGTTTCAATGTATTATGTACTTAATTTTTTTAAGGGTAAAAGATGTTTGAAAAGTGTAATATGTTTCATTTCAGAGTCTTGTGTAATATTGATGTTTCAAATTCAAAGTGCAAAAGGCGCAGAGGAGAAAAACAATAGTATTCAAGTGAAAATGCCTTCAAAAGACAATTCAATAATTGCCAGAAAACATAAGTTTGAATTCTGTATGTAGAACTGTTTAATAATTCTTTTGGTGCCAATTCAATTGCAATATAATATTTTCACTCAGCTTTCATAACACTTCCGATTATGTGAACCCTGTACGCAAACCTGGTAGGTCCGCATGACCCCTACCTCTGGGGAGTTGTCCTAGGAGAGCTGGCGAGGTAAGACGCTGTCATGTACACACCTCATCCTTTTGCACTCATGTAGGTTTCAATAGTTCACTTTAGTATACCGGTTAAACTTTGCTTTGTGTACACTTTGCCAGACATCCCCAGCAATATGCTTCCACTTAACTAATTAATTTACATCCTTGTGGCTTTTCAAAACTTAAACGAGATGAGGACGGATAATGTCGGGGAGACCACATGACCCGCACAACTTGTGAAACAGGTTCCATCCGCCTATGTTCAGGGCTTTTACTTGTAACTTCTGCTTAATAGCGACAAACAATAATAAGGGTAATATTTGGATGTGCATATTGTAGGGTTTTGTCATGTTTAATTGTTTTATGGCCACATTACTCACAGCCACGTGGGTGGCAGCTGCCAAGCCTGTATCTGCGCCATCACTGCGCTTAGAGGGTTATTTCTTGTAATTTCATGTGCGCCATAATTTTCTCATGGTTATATGTAATGTTTTGTTCAGGGTTCTTGTAATTTTTCATGTTTGATGCTTTTTGTGTATGACCACACGGTAACTTCATATGTCTGTATTTTCCCGCCATCAGGGGTGCTAAGAGCTTTTGTATGCTCACATTGTACAAAGGATAATTTTGCTAACACCGTTAACATTTTGGCTGGCGAGATTTTATTGAATTTTGAGAGAAATAATGCACTTTACATCTGCACACATGGTCCGTGGCATCCGCGCCATCTATGAATCTTTTCATGCATCCGCATGTTAATTTGCCTATTTCATGTCGTGTCCCATGTTCAGCCAGTGATATTTTGTAATTTTTGTACGGCTGTCCTAACCCGCTATGTGTATTGACCGTCACCACACATCACGTGGTTCGGGGACGTGTCCTGATGAGTAGGCGTTAGTGACGAGAGTAAATGCACGTAGTAATTTCATTTTTCATTCCCCGTGTCCTGTCTCCTGGAAAAATCTACAGTCCATCCTGGCAGTTGTAGACCCCTTTCCTTGTGGAGACTGTGTTCTCATACACCATGGAAAAATTATCCATCTAGGAGTGCGCGAGTTGAGTTACATACTGGGGGAATCGCCCACCGGAACTGGCTAGTCACGTCCGAGGTTAACCAAGAATTAATTCTGGCACCAGTTGTAATTTGGCAAAACAAACAAAATGTTCCCAGTGTGAATCTATGTATCTTTGTAGTGTTGGAACCCAGCTTATCTCCATATATTCAAAGTGCAACGTTTAGTAATGAAAAGTGTTTTGTAAGTACGCACGGGTGAGATGAAAACACAGAACCCATAGTATCCCTGAGATCTCTGAGGGAACCACCGCTGGTGCCCATCTACCAGTAATTAAAAAGTGTATTCGTTTGTCTTCACGTCAGTACAATGATCATGTGTGCAAAATTGGGGAAGAAATTTTGGGCAGAGGCTGTAAATACTGCTATCTACCTTAAAAATTGCACTTGCAACTAAAGCAGTGACAGGAGTTCTTCCTGAAGAAAAATGGACTGGTAATGCAAGTCCAAATGAAGATGTGGAACAAGTGTCCTAGGAGACAGTGAAGCAGAATCGAATAATGGTTTTGATCAAATTAGTGCCGTTGTGGAGCTGAATGCATGAGAAGAGCCAGCATATATACCCGAAAAACCAAGGTACCTAACGAGGCACAGACATCTTAAGGAATATCCTGATTTTGTATCCTACTGTGCCGTTTGTGAAAAAGGTGAACCAATGACTGTTTGTGAGGCGCTTTCATGTGGTGATAGTGATATGTGGAAGCAAGCAATAAAAGAGGAGTATTCATCACTTTGACGTGTGATGCATCCCTGCACTACAGATGAACGCACTCTACCAAATGACTTTGACCTATCTTGAAACACATTATATCTTATGGGCAAGTCAAACATCAACTAAAAGAGTAATGGAGGCGGGACACTTGCTATTCAGACATTTATGACACATGGTCTCAGCTTTTAATGTTCACCACATCTCACCTAGAAGTAGTTACCTAAACACCCCTCTCCAGAGATTCTACTGTCTACAAGTTCACGGCACCCTTCAGGACAGTTGCGTTATCTCAAAATCGCTCTGCTGGAGGGCAGGACGCATCCTAATGGAGAGCCACGAGGATCCAGGCACCCATGTGTGACATCAGAGTTTCCAACCCCCTAGGAGTGGGGATGATTACACCTGCACCCTTCTCAGAGCCGCCAAGTTGGAAAAATTATTATAAATCGGAGTTCTAGTGCGAGGTAGTCTGTTACACTTCTCACTGCTGCGAAAGCCAAGGGTTTTAGCCAAGCGCAGAGTCTCTTACCCGCACCAGTGACCACAGAAGAACCAGTGGCCGTTGACGACTCCAGCAGCTTCGGAGGATCACTGTCTTCCAGAGGTCTTCCACTTCTTCAGCCTCCACCAGCTGCTCCCGAGGACCGTTAATGCCTACCAGAGGGTCCTGGCGACATCGTCCCTTACCACTCCTCAACTTTTTCCAACCACTTTACCCCCCAAGTAACAGTAGATCAAAACGACGTTGTCCCCTTCTGGGCACTAGTAGCCATATGCTCCTTCGTGAAGAAAGCAAGAGACTAATTTTAGTGTGTTCCTATATGTTCTGGGATACTGAAATGTTTTGGTGCCACTTTCAAAGTGATGTCATTTCAAAATGGTTACCACTGCTGCATTGCATTCATAAAACATGCTGTGGCTCTTTTCTTTATCTACTTTTTCTTTTCTTGTTTGTAACGGATAGATCTTTTGAAGCTACTTAATTTATTTCCATACAAAATGTTTCATAAGTATTTTTATATGTATGACATTTCAGAAAAATTTTGAATTATATTGTAATCATGTTTACTTCAATTATTGTTTAAATTATGTTTCATGTCAAATTGTCTAATATAATGTTACTATTTTACTTACAGACACATAATTTCACTACGTAGACACAACAATACACCTGACATGAATCATTTTGTTGTAATGTTTTCACATTAAATTTACATAATCTTCATCTTCATCTTTACTTTCGAATATGAGTGTTTCTCTGCTTACACTGTTTTCACACAACTCTTCATTTCCAAAACAGCTACACATTTCTGTGCATGGGAAGTTATTTTTTGAATACTTGCAACAAACGCTTTGACATTTTGTTTTAATACAGCTGCACTTAACAAGCTGAATTATTGCTAGAGGGGCTGGAGTTGACGCCGGCTAAGAGCCAGCCACAGATAGAAAATGACGGCACTTGCTGCTAGCAGTACACGCGGATAAACACATGTGCGCATCCTGCTACAAGTACAGACTTTCCCAGAACAGGATAAAATGTTTCAGTGTATTATATACTTTTCTTTCAGGGTAAAATATGTTTGAAAAGTGTAATATGTTTTATTTCAGAGTCTTGTGTAATGTTGATATTTCAAATACAAAGTACACGCGGCGCCGAAGAGAAAGACAAAAGTATTCAGGCAAAAACGCCTTCAAAAGACAAATCAATAATTACCAGAAAACATAAGTTTGAATTCTGTGTGTAAAACTGTTTAATAATTGTTTCGATGTCATTTCAATTGCAATATAATATTTTCACAGAAAGTGCATAGCACTTCCACTTGTGTGAACCCCATAGGCAGCCATGGTAGGTCCGCGTGACCTCTGCCTTTGGACAGTCGTCCTAGGAGAGCTGGTGAGGTAAGACGCTGTCACGTACGCATTGCATCCTTTCACATTGATGTACGTTTCAATAGTTCACATTAGTGTACCGGTTAACCTTTGCCTTGCCTACGTTTTGCCAGACATCCTCAGCGTAATACTTTCCGCTTAACTTAATTATTCGCAGCCTTTCATGCATTTTGGAATTTAAACGAGATGAGAGGAGGAGATGCCGGAGAGGCCATGCAGCCCGCACAGTTTGTGTATCAGATTCCATCCACCCTTGATTAGAACTTTTTATTGTAACATCTGCTTAATTACACTGAGCAATATTAAGGGTAATGTGTATGTGTAATTATTTGAGGGTTTTGTCATGTTAAATATGTTTTGCGGCCACATTGCCCACAGCCATGTGAATAGCTACAACCAAGTCCGTATCGGCGCCATCACCACTTTATAAGGGCTAATTCTTGTTCCATCTTGTACGCCTTAAATTATCTCAGGGTTTTATGTAATATTTCCAATAAGGGTTCTTGTATTTTTCATGTTTGATGCACTTTGTTCCTGACCATGTGATCAGTTCATGTACTTGTGTTTTCTCACTATCCGGCGTTCCAAGAGCTTTTGTATGCGTGTTTATTGAAGGAAAAATTTTTATAATGTGACCATATATTCGTGACCAAATTTACCGTGAAATATTGTGCTTTTACGCACACACACGTGGTCTGCTACGAACTTCATCCAGCTACATCCGTGCCATTTAAAACTACGTTCACACAATTGTGTGTGTATTCTGCCTGCTCATATCATGCCCCATGTTCATTAATTATTATTTTTGCGTTATTATTTCCGCACTAACCCGCTATGTGTATGACCGTTGCCACACACCACGTGGTTCAGGGACGAGTCCCGAAGAGTAAGCATTAGCTGCAGGTAATTACACATGTCCATTTCATACTCCATGTCCTGTCTCTAGGCAAAACCTAAAATCCATCCTAGCGACTGTGGACCCCTTGCTTTGTAGAGGCTGTCTCTTCAAACACTGTGGAGCATCATCCAGTCGGAGTGTGCGAGTTGAGTAACATGCTGGGGGAATCACCCACCAGAACTGGCTAGTCACGTCCGAGTAGTGAAACACGTAATTCATTTTCTGCACGGTGTAACCTGGTACGAATAAAACATGCCTTACAGTGTAAAAGTTGCAAGTCTTTGTAGCGTCAGTTACTTAGCTCAATCAAGTGGTTTGTGTTGCAATGTTGTGTATCAAAGTGGTTTCATAAGTACGTGTGGGTGAGACGAACACACAGAACCCACAGCATCCCTGAGATGCTTGAGTCTCAAAGTGCGGTTTGTAGGAACCATCGCTGGCACCCATCAAAAGAGGTAAAATTTTCTTGTGATCCTCTCTGTGTCTCACCCTATGGCATCAATTTGCACTCTCAAGTGGGGCCAGTGTGTTCATCCACTTCGGGACAACTGCGTCATCCATGACAAAATGGTGACCACGCCAGAACAACAGCAAGAAGACATCAAGCCAACTGCGCCAGCACCCGTGAACGTGAACGAGAGAAGTTGGGACATACCAAGCGATCAATGTGTGCATTATGGGAAATTAAAACAACTTAACTTGTTGGACTACAACCTTTGGGAACAAGTATTATGTCAATGCATGCTCGACATCATGCCATCGCCATCAGAATGCCTGTGCACGTGCACCGGATGTGACAGGGCGGGGAAACAATGGTCCACATATCAATAGTGTAGACAAAATTTCCACCTAAGATGCACAGGGCCGGAGGAATACGCGACCTTTGTGACGGGATCATAAACTGTATCAAATGCTGGAACAATGACTGTCTAGGGAATATGCCGCCGGTAACACCACACAACAAATCCAACTTGACACCTGTTATAGTGACATACATGCCACAAGGTTTGACCTGGCCGGATAGAACTGTTTTACTGCCAACCTTTGCGGGTTACAACTCCGAGGACCCAGGTTCATTGCTGGCCGTATGTGTAGAAATGTTACATAGGCATAGGGTGCAACGCGAAGACTGGACTGAGGTAACCACCAACCACCTTAGAGGTACCGCTGCTGCGTGGTGGAATCTATCTGTCAGTACAGAGTAACATAGGAGGACTTTTGTGAGAGAATATTACGCCAGTTCGACACTGACGGTGACACCATACAGGCCCAAGCCCGACTGTACCACGAGCAGCAGAGGAAACACAAAGGAATAGGGGAATTCATACAGCGTAAAGTAGGATTATACAAGCGATTGAACCCAGGGCCAGCCACAATTGCAGTATTGGAGATCATTGTCGCGTTATCAACACCAGACATTAAGCCTTATTTGCGTGGAGCCACCAGGTGAAATGTAGAACAGTTTACGCAAGAGGCATGCCTGTTTGAGAGAGATATGCAAGCAGGACAAGACTACCAATTGCCGGGACAGCACTGTGAACCACCACTATATACACCCCCGTGATAGTTGTTGATGTCACACAACCGCCACCTCTGTTAACACAATTGCCGCCAGAGTGGAGAAGTCCACCCGATATGGGTGCAAAAAGTGTACCAAGTGAGTGACAGTACCGTACGATCGTTGCGTGTAAACATTGAGTTACAAGGGAAGAATGTAGTTGCCGTTGTATACACTGCTACAAGAGCATTTTGTGTGTGAGGGATTAATTCAGGCCATTACCACCTGGTTGCCATCACACACCAACAGGGTGAGGCCACTGGTGTTATGCTTGTAACTGTAGGGATACGAGACTTGCGAATAAAGTGTGACACATACATTGTGCTGGGCTGGTGTGGAGAAATGATCCTGGGCTTACCCTGGCTAATTGACAATCAAGCTGTCATTGAGCCACATCTCAACCATCTTCATGTGGATGTACATGGGAGGTGGACACTGTACGCCATAGGAGCAACACTGCCACCCACAACAAACACCATCCCGCTGGATAAATTTGCACACAAGGTACCAGGGCAGTATCAAGGGAGGCTGCAACATCTGCTGGACCAGTACACCGGTGTATTTCACACCGAGGGGAAGCTTCAACACACAGGCGTCATGGAACATGCCATCATCACTACACACGAGGACCCAGTCTACATGAAGCAAAGGGATCCAGGTATTTACTTCCGGAATGTGATAAACCAGCAGCTATGTGAGATGTTGAGTCACCATGTTATTGAAGCTATGCAAAGTCTCTATAACTCAGGAATTACATAGAAAGATGGCAAATGGAGATTTTGTGTTGATTTTCGCTCGCTCAATAAAATTACAGTAAATATGCCACCACCTGTCGTAAACATTAAAGACAATTTGTCAACATTAGGGCCTGCTACAGTGTTTACATTTAGAGATCTGAAGTCAGGATATTGACAAGTGCCTATCCGCCCACAAGACTGTAAAAAGACTGCTTTCACTACACCTCGTAGGAGGAGATTACAATTTGTTTCTATGCCATTCGGGTTAAAATTTGCTCCTGCGACCTTTCAAAATTTCATTGTCACCATCTTAGATGGGTATACTGGACACTTTGCAATGGCATACCTTGACGATGTGTTAGTGGGGTCGAGTAAATGGGAGGAACACTTACATCATCTGAGCCTTGTGTTCGAACAGTTCGAACGTAATAAGTTGACATGTCGGGTTGACAAATGTAAAGCAGGCATGAGTAAGATGGTGTTTTTAGGGCATTATGTCTCAGGGAACTAACACAAACAGGAAACATAACACGTACAACAAATACAGGATAAACCAGGACCCAGGTCGCGTAAACAAGTGCAAAATTTTTTTGGACTAATTCATTGGTTGTAAGAATTTATTACTAATTTTTCTGTTATCACCACACCACTCACAGAACTGTTGTCAGAAAAGCTTAAATTTGTATGGACGCCAAAAGTTGAAAAATAATTTCCAGAGATAAAACTTGCATTTCAGAACTGTAAACCATTAGCCAGGTTGAACCCAGATATTCAGGTTACTGTGCAGACCAATGCTAGCCAGAAGGTATTGGAGTGGCGCTCTACTAAACTGATGAACAATGGCATAAGTATGTGATCAACTACCACAGTGTGAAGTTTGGCAATGTGGAAAGAAAATATCATGTCAATGAACAGGAATGTTTGGCGATCGTGCACGCGTTACGTAAATACAGACCATACTTGCTAGACTGTAAATTCACCTTGAAGACCGACAACCAGTGTCTAGTTTGGTTGGACGGCATGCATAACGGTAAGAGTAAACTCGCCCACTGGGCACCGTTGTTGCAAGAATTTTACTTCCAAGTAAAGTATGTGGCAGGAGAAGCAAACAAACTGACAGATGTACTGTCGAGACATCCCTGTTTGCAAATAACGGTAACAGATGACACCGAATGGGAGGAGGCACTACCATCCTGCCGCGCCATGCCGGTAACAAGATAATCCCCGGTCATCCTGTAAAATATTGTCGCCAACTGTCACAGTGAGCTTACATCTTTAAAAGTACGTGATGTTTTGCAAAAGGTATATATTGCTCAGGAAAATTCCCCCGATGCAGCACAGCGCCGCCAACATTGTGCAGAAAGGTTTTCAGAACATTGAAAAGGCTGTAAACACATACGTGTCCAAGAAAACATGGGAACTAGTTTTGAAATATGGTCACAACAGTTTGGAACACTGACACCTGGGTTCAGAGCAGATATGGTGAAATGCGCAGAAGCACTTTCATTGGGCAGGCATGCAGAGATGTGCACCAGTATCTCCAGAATTGCATCACGTGTAACACAAGGAAGCCGCGGAGAACAGATGGCGACACTCCACAACAATCCCGCCAACAAACCGAGCCATTCAAAACAGTCACTCTCGACATCATGGGCTGTACCCCCGCAACAAAAGTGTGAAGTGGTTCCTGGTGCTCGTAACTGATTTGTTCACAAAGTGGCCAGAAGCTTTTCCTGTCAGTAACGTCAGAGCGCATACCATGGCACATACAGCACCCAAACTCATTTAGAATCTGAATAAGTTTCTTAGTTCTTGTTTATTTATGAACAGCTATTCCAACAACTAATAGAACTGGGACATCATAAATGTGGCAAAATAACTGGGTATCATTCTTTGCTACTTGGCGTGATGATATGTATTCATACATCAAACTTTGTGAAAGTTATGCAGCTCTGTATTTACTTCCGATGATTTGCTAGCATTAACACAGGACATATCTACTTGTCCAACAAGGAAACACTTGAAGAAATAGTACAACTCCATTGCCACAATACCATCAGCATTCTCATGTAATAAAGACTCCTCTAAGTTTTATTTTTTTGCTCCCTATGAGATTTCTGATGCACTTTGCTTCAGAGTACAAATTCCTCTTGTTATCTCTAACATTCTCGTCTGCCTGTGCCATAGCTACATCTTTTACTGCTTTCAGTGATACCCTCTCCGATTCATTTTTGCGCTTTGGAGCGCTGAACAGCACATCTAACTCCACTAGTAATTTTTCAATCAACTTCTTGATCTGCTGTCTACTCTTAACTTAAATTTCAGGGACACTATTCTTTACACAAATATATTTGTACATATTTTACAACTCTGCCATATTAACTACATATCCTAGTTCCAAAAAATCATTCAATAAATTAAATGTCTGATGCCTTTGCCCTTCATATGAAATATTTACCTGCCGCAACTTGTTCACATTTTTATTCCAACAATTTTTGTGATACATTAGGTCAAAGGCATGAGCATCAGCCGGATTTATACTTTTGTTTACCCGCACACGTAACCTGTCATCATTACTAAGCTCTACAACTTTTAACAGTTTTCGCCGGCATTGTCAGTTTTCACTACATGCACTCTATTGCACTTGGTTGCATCATTATTACAAAAAATGCAAACAGATTTTACATAAGTACTAGTTTTTACTCTTGTGAATGGTGCAAGGGGAGAAGTGCTATTTTCTTGTTCACACTGCAGTGAGTTTAGAGGTTGCTCCATGAACATTCTGTGGGCATCTATCATATGCCCTTTATTTGTGGCACTTTGACAACAAGAACAATGCCCCCTTACATTATTTGCTTCAAAGTCAGTTGATGTCAACTATCCTAGGTACTTTTTCAACTTCACATAACTTTCTTAGTGCTTAGGTTCTGAAACACTTTATGTTATGTTTAATTGGCACAGTAAACACAGTGTCCATGTCATGTATAATGTACACAGTCTCTTAGCATACTCAACCATTCACCTGAAACACATATTGAAATATATTGAAAATAATGAACATAACAAGAGTAAGAGATTTCTTGCAAAGAAATTTACAGGGCACACAAAAGAAAAATAGAATAATAAGAAACATTTTTTGCATTTGTCACTTAAAAACATACACTTTCACAGATTATTTTGCTTATTTTGCTGCTGTAGTGTAGAGCAGCATCCTTGTGTATGATATAAAATTAAAACTTATAAAATTATCTTTTATGTTTATTAAAACACTTGTTGTTGATTTTGGCTTTGTTTTTTCATAGTGACGCAAAAGTTAAAATAACAATTCTTTAATCTTCAGTTTTCCACACATGCACACATTCTTGCATGCATGAATGCACGCACACACACACACGAATGCACACACACGTTTAATTATGAAATGTTAAGTTTTTTGTAAACATTTAAACATTTGATATGAAAAAACGTAAGAAATTTAAACAGTGCCGTTCTTGAAAAAGTTTTCAATTTTTTTTTTGTTTGGCACCGGGATTAATGTTTTTGTTTATAACACACCACACTTTGAAACTGCCATTTTGGACACAGCCTGAATAAGTGTGATCAGATACGCACTTCAATGGGTGGAAATGGATGACTCACATAGGTCTCTGTGACAGGCTGACAGTTTAAAGAGATAAACATCAGCTACACGGCACAGCAATAGACCTACATGGTACCACTGCTTGTTAAATGACACACGTTATAGCATCGCCTTGCAGCAGAAGTTACAATAGACTTTGAAAAAAGCCAAAAAGCTGCACACAGCGATAAGCAGAAAACCATTTAAGCGAAGCATGAATAAATGGAAGTGTACTGTAAAATTGTTTTTTTTTTGGGGAATTCAAACTAACGTTACACACTTGAATATTATTCAGTAAAATTCGCACAACCATTATTTAACTAAAAACAGATAAAACATCACACCATCTAGTTCGATGTACACTATTTTCTTCAATAATGTTGGTACTAAAAATAACGCAAAAAGTGTGTGAAAAGTGTTTCAGTTGTTTTACTGAAACGGAAATTTTGCTACGAATTGAACTAAATTATATGGTAAAAAATCTTAGTCATAAGAAATATTGTCCACAAAAACGTATTGTCTCCGATCTTCAAAATAAACAGTTGCATCATGGCATCACGAAATAAGAGCCAATCACAAAGTTCCATCTCAATGCTCGTTCCGAACCGAGATCAGGAGATCTATGACTCGAACTTTGCCATTCGCATTGGTGCAACACTCGTACATTGGAACTTGGATCCAACTGGAGATCGTGTTTAAACCAAGATCTTAGGATCTCAGTCCAAGGTTGTTAATGGTGCAACCGGGCATTAGTCAGTTTAACACATGTTATAGGGAGGAACACTGGAAGTGTGCTAAAAGAGTTCTAAAATATTGAAAAGGTATAATGAATTTGTCATTATATAGGAAGAGTGACAAGGGATTAACAAGTTACAGTAGAGTCCCGCAGTAGCAAGATTTCAAGGTTCCATCCTCGCTATAAGTGTGTCCTCGCTATCGCCGAATTAGAGCGATTTTGATCCCCAGTAGGACCTACTACTTAAAAATCGCCCTAAAAGTGTTTTTAAATTGTGTTCAAATGACCATGATGTAAAAATAACCTTGTTATATGATAACTAATTGCGTGAAATGTGTGGAAAATCTGACTGTGCCACGTAAGTATAGCTGCTAGCCTGCAATCAGTTGCTCGGCCTATGCAGCATTGTCCTACAATCAGTTGCTCGGCCTATGCAGCATTTCTCGCTATCACTTACTCGGCCGCAAGCCCTGCAAGCGATAACTCGCCCATCACAGCTCCACATGCATAATTCTAGCACCCTTTTTTTTTTACAGTATTTGAGGGCCAAAAATTAGGGTGCGTGAATTATGAATCGCTAAGACACGTGCATGTAAATATTAAAATGGGGGTCTACTGAAAGTAATCACACGCCAACTGCGGGCATACGTTATTTTAAAACACAGCACTTTATTTATTGATAATAGATATGAAGATACATATTCAAAATTAAATCACTCGTGTGCTGGGGCTAGCAATGAAAACATTGCTGTATGCATATAGCTGGGCGAGCGCCTAGATCCTTGCAGCGTGGCCGGACGCGATGGCTTGCCACTGTCGGTTGGTCGCTACACAATTATTCTGGCGGCCGTCCGCTGCCACTACCGTCGTTACAGGTCCGGTTAACAATGTAACAGCGGCCTGGTATTGGGAAAACATGACATGCATGTTAAAATCAGAAACAGTGTATTTTTGTCCCGCTTCTCTATTGCAGTTTTCCTCTGCACATGCAATTACCTGAAATTTAAATGTGTCACTTTGACTGGTATATTTAACCATTATGCATCCGTACTAAACAAAATTAATATCAATGTAAACTATTCCTTTCGCATTAAAAAAACCACCCGCATACAAATAAACTCCTGGACTGATTTTGTTTACATGTTGCATTGCGAGCGCGACAGCCAGAAATCGATAATGGAACCACGGACCTTGAAGTGTCTGCAACCTGGTGCGGTCGAACAAAGCGTGCACCCATTGGCATTACATGCCGCATTGAGAGAAACATGCTGCGTGAAATATAAAAGGAAATTCTTTTCCCTAATTCAGCACCATAAAATGTGAGTGTGTGAATTGTGCCAGAGCGAGAATTATGCCTGTAAATATGGTAGTCACTGGAAAATTATACGTTTTCAACTAACAAAACTTTCATGGTTGCAAGACTTACTCGAACCCAGCAAAAATTCAAGAAAACTTGATCAAAATGGATTTTTTTACAGCACAGCGATAAAATGTAGTAATAGCAGTTGTGTTCCTATCTTTAATTGGTATGCCACAGTATGGGGAAAAAAAAACCGGCGAAAATCTGTTAATATCTAGATGTATTAGATTCCAGTTGTCGCTTGGACTGTTATGTTTAAATGAAATTTGTTTTCATTTAACAATAATGTTTGACCCACATACGCTAAGTTGTTTGAAACCAAACACAGTTAACAGCACAATGGGCGTGAACGAATACGGAAAAGCAGAACTGGTTCATGAAAACGGTGTCAAGGTAGAAAGAGCAGTATATTATTTATAGAACAATGTGCCTGATTTCAAAGAGAGAGGGAGTTAGGAGGCAAGGCGGAAGAATGTGACACATGAGAGTGGCACATGGAGGTGTGGCGAGGGAGTGGAGTTGCGGCAGACAGAAACAAAAGCGTGCTTCACACGGTCACGAGTCCTGCCGCAAGCCTGCTTCACACAATCTCGCCGTATGTTTCAACTTGTTAAATTACAATTTTTCACGGAATATTTTTGCGATTTTTTGACAGTTCCTCAAAAAGACCTTGCTATAACCGCGCTCTCACAATTGTAGTGCTCGTTACAGCGAGATTCTACTCTATGTTGATTCTGACTGGGGCAATGATGTCAATGACAGGAGATCATACAATGTTTTGTTTTGTTTTCACATTTGGAAGTTATGTTATCTCGTGGGAAAGTAGAAAACAGAAAAACTGTGGCATTATACAGTACTAAGCACAATATATAGCTCTCATACAAGGTACTAAGGAGGCTATCTATCTTAGAAATGTAATGTGTAGGTTGTTTAAGGAGTATGCTCCTCTGTTATATAATCACAGTCAGTCTGTGCTGAATTTGGCAGCAAATCACATGTTCAGCAATTGTACCAAACACATTGATATCCAGCACCATTTAGTATGGGAAACTCTTGAATCAAAATAGATTTCATTTGGGCACATATCAACTGAAAGCACTGTTGCTGATATTCTCACAAAGTGTTTAAGTTTTCCAAGCATAACTTTTGTTTGGAAGGCTTGTGTCTTGTGAATAAGTTGTAAATTGCCTACATTAAGGGGTAATGATGGAAATGGTAATCAACTGCAATTTTACATATTGTGACTTGTCCTGAAACTTTGTTTCTTGATAATATATTTTTATTGTGTACATTGGCACCATTGATATTTATTTTCAGTTACCTTTTGCCTGTGTATTTTTTCTACTTCGTTATATCGTGTTACCAAGGTTGTGTGTAATAAAGATTAATGATGTTTGTTCTGTCGAATAATGGGTGTTCAGCTTTTTGTTCTAACAGCTTGTTGTTTAAACTAACCTCAAAAACCTAAGATTTTAGGTGAGCAAGTGGGTTTAAAGTTTAAAGCTAATGTAAAAACATAAAAACCTCCTTTGTGTATTCAACATATGATGTAACAACAGATCTCAAGTGTATTAAGGAAGTCT
The DNA here is from genome assembly GCA_029891345.1 of Dryococelus australis. Lineage (NCBI taxonomy): Eukaryota > Metazoa > Arthropoda > Insecta > Phasmatodea > Phasmatidae > Dryococelus > Dryococelus australis. Next base: position 93,003,111 of record CM057000.1, on the reverse strand, counting down.
ATAGATATTTGGTTTTCCTCTAGCTGTGACTGCACAGTATTCTTTGTACTCTTGGATGGTGTCAACACACAGTGCAAAGTGTCCAATTGTCACATTTCTATGAGGTATCCATGTTTCTATACAATGCACTGAATGTCATACAGTAGAACACCAATTTAACAAAATGTTACAGCTCCTGAAAATGTTAACTCTATTTTGCTGGATTTGTTAAATCCAAATTTACCTATTTTAACACCTTAATACCAAAAAGTTGCTAAGAAAAAGTGTTTTTACATTGAGACTGTATTTCGACATCTGTAGTGCAAAATAAAAATTTTATTACATTACATATTAAAGTAACTCACTAGGCAGATGTACTGCAAAAGAAATTGTGCCCTATAAGATGATAGACAATCTTCAGTTGATGAGGAAAAAGTTTAGTGATTGTGTGTCGCTTAATGAGTGTGAAATCCATTTCTGAATGTCTATTTTGTACAAAAATTAGACGATTTATCAACAAAATTTTAATTTTTTTTTCAACAGGAAGGAGTCTTCTGGATAAAAATTGATGCCGGCTAACGGCCAGCAGCAGTCAGACCATGACGGTCCTCCCAGCTCACGTAACATGTCGGTGAGCACATGCGCGCAGACGCCACAACCACGGACTTTCCCAAAACGGGATAAGTGAAATTTCTCTAGTGCCATGTATGTTTATTTTTTTCATGTCAAAAGTATTCTAAAAGTGTAATATGTCTTTCTAAAATACTGTGTAATGTTATTTTCATGTTAAAAATACATGCTGCACAAAGAACAAGGATATTAATATCCCAGCATAAATGCCCATAAAAAGAACAGTTGTCAAACACCAATATTTAACGATTTAAATTGTCCTTATTATGTATTTGAATCTTTTTTGTGACTTTTCATTTTAAAGATAACATGTTTTACTTGACGTGCATAGCATTTCTGCTTGTGTGAACCCCGTAGGCAGCCATGGTAGGTCCGTGCGACCCCTACCTCTGCATAGTCGTCCTAAGAGAGCTGGTAAGGTAAGACACTGTCACGTACACACTTAAAATTTTACACTGAGTTAGGTTTCTGTAGTTCACTTTAGTTTACCAGTTAAACTTTGCTTTGCGTACGTTTTGCCAGACATCGCCAGCATAATGCTTCTGCTTAAATTATTATTTTGCGCCCTTGGGGCTTTTTGAAACTTAAATCAAGGGAAGGAGGAAAGATGTCGGAGAGCCCATGCGGCCTGCGCAACTTTGAACCAGGCGCCATCCGCCGATGCTAAACGCATTTGCATTGTTATTTCTGCTTCATTGCCACGAGCAATTTTAAGGGTAAATTTGTAGGTATGTATTTTGAGCTTAAATTGTTTTACGGCCACATAATTTGCAACCACGTAGTTAACAGACGCCACGTCCATGTCTGCGCCATCCTTGCGCTTAAAGTATTCTTGTTTGTAATTTCATGTGTGCCGTATTTTCTCAGGGTAATATGTATTGTTTCATTTAAGGGTTCTTGTAATTTTTGCCATGACTGATGCTTTTGTAGCAGACCACATGGTCATCGCACGTGTTTGATTTGTCGCCATCAGGCACCTCAGAAGCATTTGTACTTTTAAGATATTACCAGAATAATTTTCTGAACAACACCGTAATTTTGTACGACAGGATTTCAATGAATTTTACTAAAAATATTGCAAATTCACCTGCACCCCATGGCCCACTAAGAACTTCAGCCAGTGGCATCTGCGTCATTTAAGAATGTTTTCACATGCCTACTTGTTTATTGTGCCTATTCATGTCGTGCCCCATGCTTTGTAATTCATATTTTTGTGTAATTTGTATGGTGACATTATTTTCGTCTTGGCTGCTAAGTGTATATACTGTCGCCACAAATCTGTTTTCCTGTAGTGCCAGAGCGCAGCAAACTCCTACTTTTAACAGTGTTTTTCATAAAATGTTTAGTAATGCAAAGTGCTTTGTAAAGACGCTCGGGTGAGACGAACACACAGTATCCCTGAGAACCCTGATTCTCGAAGTGTGGTGTCTGGGAAGCACCGCTAGTGCCCATCACCATTAAGTAAAGTGTATTCGTTCATCTCGTGTCTCACCTGACGGCATCAATTGGCGTTCCCAAGCGGAGCCAGTGTGTTCATCTGCATTGCGTCAACCGCCCTAAAATGGCAGACACCACTCTATAACAAACACAAGAAGGCATCAAGACGTCCGCATCGGCATCTGCGACAACCGGAATTGTGAACGCGAGTTATGAGGACATGCTGGCCGAACGATGTGTGCACTGTGGAAAAATGAGTGAAATTAATCTGTTCAGTGAAAATCTGTGGGACCAACCGCTATGCCAATGCATGTCCGATACTGCATCAACGCCGTCAGAACAACGCCTGTGCACGCGCACTGGATGTGATGGGATGAGAACAAAGTGGGCACAGTGCCAGCAATGCAAAGGGGACTTTCATCTCAGATGCATTGGACCGGGGGAGTATGTGACTTTTCGCTATGGCGTGATAAACTGTAACAAGTGCCGTAATAAGAACTGTGTGAAGAATGCGCCACCAGAAACCCCGGAAAGTAAGCCCATGTCACCACCGGTTGTCGTAACCTACACCCCACAGGGTTGAACAGGGCCTGACTGAAACGTGCTGTTACCGACATTCGCGGGACACAATGCTGAACATCTGGGTACATTTATAGCTGTGTGCGAGGAGAAATTGCACAGAGACAATTGGACGGATGTCACAACAAACAGGTTAAGGGGAACTGCCGCTACCTGGTGGAACTTGGTACGGAACTACCGGGTAACCTGGGAGGAGTTTGGTGAGAGAATGTTAGGCAGGTTTGACACTGACGGCGATGTCATCCAAGCACAAGTCAGACTGCATCACGAACAACAATGCGAGCATGAGGGAATAGAGGAATTTATACAGAGGAAGCTAGGCCTGTATAAGCGTTTGCACCCAGGATAGCCAACTGGTGGAGTACTTGAAATCATTGTAGCACTGTCAACCGCTGATATTAGGCCGTTGTAGCATGGAGCTAGCTGGGAGAGTGTAGAACTGTTTACGCGGGAGGCACATGCCTATGAACAAGATAAGCAGGCGGAACAGAGATACAAAGTGCCGGACCAACACTATGAACCACCACCACCTAATCCCCGCGCTAGCTATTGATGTCATGCGGCTGCCGCCGCCTGTAGTACGGATAATGGAATTGCCGCCGCAGTGGGAGTATTCCAAGTCAGCGACAGTTCTGTACGTGCATTACATGTTAACGTAGACCTCAAGGGTAAAAATGTGATTGCTGTAATTGACATGGCCGCAAGCCACAACTTTGTACACGAGGGACTGATACAGGTCTTTACAACTAGAGTGCTGCCACGTCGGTGCAATTCGCTACCACCAATCAACAGGGTGAAGCAAAAAGTTTAATGCACGTGACTGTAAGAATTTGTGAGCTACGTACGAAATGTGACACGTACATTGTGTCGGACTTCGAGGAGATGATCTTGGGGTTACCGTGGTTGATCGACAACCAGGCTGTGATTAAACCTCATCTCGTCCGTCTACATGTGGGGAGACGTGGGAGGTGGATTATGTACGTCATGGGAGAAACGCTGCTGACAATAGCTGCAGTGCCGCTTGCAGAGTTCTCGCACGAGGTGCCAGAATAGCACCAAGAGAAGCTACAACAACTGCTGGACCAGTATGCCGGTGTGTTCCACACAGAGCGGAGATTACAGCGCACAGATGTCACCGAGCACGCCATCCTCACGATGCATGAGGACCCAGTGTACTCCAAACCACGAGACCCAGGTATTTTCTTCCGCTGTGTGATCAATCAACAGGTATGTGAAATGTTAAGTGACAATGTAATAGAAACTATGCAAAGTCTCTACAATTCAGACATTACATTAGCCCCGAAAAATGGCGGTGAATGGAGGTTTTGTGTGGACTTCCGTCTGTTAGATAAAGTAACAGTAAACATGCTACCTCCTGTAATTAACACAAAAGACACTTTGTCAACAGTAGGGCCCACTAATGTGTTCACGTCTCTTGATCTGAAGTCCAGATATAGGCAGGTGCCCATCCGCCCCCAGGGCAAAAAGAAACTGCTTTCACAACACCTGATGGACGTAGATTCCAATTTGTCACCATGCCCTTTGATTTAAAATGTGCTCCCACTACATTCGAAAATCTTATGGTAAATGTGTTAGATGGTTACATAAGAGACTTTGCGATGGTGTACGTAGATGATGTACTTGTGTGGTCAAACAGCTGGGAAGAACACCACCATCACCTGGACCTTGTGTTCGAAAGGCTCGGACGCAACAAGCCGACGTGTAAAATCGAAAAGTGTAAGTTGGGAATGAGTAGGATGCAATTTCTAGGGCATTATGTCACACGGAATGGACACAAACCGGAAACACAACATGTAAAACAGATTCAGGAAAAACCCACACCCAGGTCACGAAAACAAGTAAGAAAATTTTTTGGACTGATAAATTGATTGCGGGATTTATTCCCAATTCCTCTATAATCAAGGAACTGTTAACCGCACTTCTGTAGGAGAAATGTAAATCTGTATGGAAACCTTAAGTGGAGAAATCTTTCCAAGAGATCAAAGATGCTTTTCTTAACTGTCAGCCACTAGCTCGGTTCAACCCGGAACTACCCAAAGTAGTACAAACAGACGCGAGCCAAGAAGGCATTGGAATGGGCAAAAAAGGGGAAAAACACATCATCAACTATCACAGTGCGAAGTTTGGTAATGCCGAGAGGAAATATCACATTAATGAACAGGAATGTTTGGCGATCGTACACGCACTAAGGAGATATCGGCCGTACATGTTAGGCAGGAAATTCAACTTAAGGACGGACAACAGATGTTTAGTTTAGCTGGAAGGGATGCATAACGGGAACAGCAAACTCACCCACTGGGCCTTGTTATTGCAGGAGTTTGACTTCCAAGTAAAGCATGTGGCAGGGGAAACCAATGAACTTGCAGATGCACTGTCTAGGAATCCGTGTCCAAACATAACGGTGACTGACGTTGCAGAGTGGGAAGAGGCACTACCACATTGCCGTACCACCCCGGTAACGGGCAACCTACCTCTTGTGTTACAAAGCATTGCTGCCAATCCACCCGGAGAACTTGTTTCCTTAAATGTCCGTGAGGTTTTGAGGAAAGTGCACGTGGCACAAGAAAATTCCCTGGATACTGCAAAATGCCGGCAACACTGTGCCGATAGGTATTCCGAACACTGGAAGGTCGTCAACCGAGAAATACAGGTGAAGCCACCTGGTAACTGTGCAAAATGGCAAACTTATGTACCAAATGAAACATGGGAAGTAGTGCTCACGTACAGACATGAGAGTTTGGAACATGGTCACCTGGATACGGAACAGAGACGTAGGAATATCCAAAAACTCTTCCATTGGCCGGGAATGCAGGGAGATGTACGTAAACATGTCCAAAGTTGTGTTACGTGCAACACCAGGAAGCCGCGCAGAATGGATGGCGATGCACCCCAACAACCCCGCTTACCCACAGAACCATTTAAGACTGTCGCAAATGACATCATAGGCCCGTACCCACTTCTAAAAGCGGCAAACGCTTCCTTGTTGTAGTTACCGATTTATTCACCAAATGGACGGAATCATTCCCTGTCAGTAACGTCCAGGCACACACCATAGCCCACGTCATGCAGAGCGAATTTTTCCCCTTTATTTTCCCTGAATTTTTATTGACTGATAACGGCACCCATTTTGTGGGAAGGAAATGGAGGGAGCACTGTACAAAGTGGGGAACAGAACACAGTACCACCCTGGAGGAAATCCAACTGAGCACCGAAACCAAGATATAAAAATACAGTTACAAGTACGGTTAGGAGAGGACCATACACGGTAGGCCGAACTCATACCCGAAGTCATGTTCTGTGTAAGAAACAGGGTAAATACTGTGATCGGGAAAACACCTGCAGAAATGGTCCAAAGCTGCGAACTGCGCGCAACCAAAGAACCATGAGAACACACCCCGATACTGCCCTAAGAAATAGTAGCCCACTAACTACAAATACATGAACAGGTGGGGGAGAATCAAGAAAAATACTGTAACACATGGGGACTGGGATGTAGGAAACAACCACAGGAATTAAAGGCCGGAATGTATGTGTATGTGAGGAAGAATAAGCTATCCCCCGGTAGGAAAAAGTATTACGTAGGGCTGTCACCCAGTTGGGTTGGGCCAGTGAAAGAAGTGGAGAAGATGGGAAATTCCACATTCCTAGTGAAATTGGAACAGAGACATGTGACAAAACGGCACTGTGACTACCTGAATATAGCCCGCACCTGTAGGGAAGAGAGGCAAGGAGGAGACAACGATAAGCCCAGTACCTCGGTGATCGTGGTGTAGCATACCAGGAAGTACACACAGTAACATCAACAACACATGCACAAATGTCAAGAACAACACTAGCTCTGGAAATCTATGTACAGAAAATGTAAACACCAACCTTGTAAGCAACATGCCATTCAGGGGCTTCGCACCAACTGAACACTCCACACCAAATAGGGAGGGGATGACAGTGTAATTAGTGACCACAGTGTACACATATATTCTAATACAACCAGTGCCTGTAAGATGCCTTTTAGAAGTTTTTCTGCACCCAAAGGGGACAGCATAGTAGAGCAAAATAGTTTTAAGGGGTTTCCCAAGGGCACGAGTGAAAATGGTTGTAACCAAAGTGAAAATGTAAATGATAGCACTACGAGTGCATGTGAGACTTTATCAGAGGTTTTCCTACACCCACAGGCGATTGTACAGCAGAGCAAGTCAGTTTTAGAGGGTTTGGGGAAAATAGTAGGGAGGTGTGTGTAAGTGAAAGTGTTAAGGCAAATGTAAACAAAGCATATCACATCAACCACAAGAGGAGAGGCGAGACATCGCCTAGTCCCAACACCATGGTTCCGGTCCCACCCCCCTACAAATGCCGCAGAGTAAAGAGGCCTCCAAGGTCATGCCTCATCTGTCCTCGAACACTGGCCCTGGTTCACACCCAGGCAGGGCCCGACAGAGCAGGGCTGAGCTGCTCGCACCATCTTGGTCTTCGAGGGAGGGGTCATTTGACACCGGCTAACAGCCAGTGGCAGTCAGACCATGATGACTCTCTCAGCTCACGTGACACGTGGGTGAGCACTTATGCACAGACACCACAACCATGGACTTTCCCAAAACGGGATAAGTGAAATTTCTCCAGTGCCATGTATGTTAATTTTTTCAGGTCAAAAGTGTTTTAAAAGTATAATATGTCTTTCTAAAATATTGTGCAATGTTATTTTCATATTTAAAATACTTGCTGTGCAAAGAACAAGGACATTAATACTCCGGCATAAATGCCTATATAATGAACAGTTATCAAACACCAATATTTAAAAATTTTAATTGTTCTTATTAGTATGTATTTAAACCTTTTTTGTGCCTTTTCATTTTAAAGATAAAAGTTTTCCTCGGCGTGCATAGCACTTCCACTTGTGTGAACCCAGTAGGCAGCCATGGTAGGTCCGCGTGACCCCTGCCTATGCGTCATCGTCCTAGTAGAGCTAGCGAGGTAAGATGCTGTCACGTATGCACTTCATATTTTTTCGCTGAGTTAGATTTCCACAAATCACGTTAGTTTACTGCTTAACCTTTGCTTTGCGTACATTTTGCCAGACATCGTCAGCATAATGCTTCCGCTTAAATTATTATTTTGCGCCCTCGTGGCTTTTTGAAAATAAAATGGAGGGAAGGAGGAAAGATGTCGGAGAGGCCATGCGGCCCGTGCAATTTTGAATCAGGCTCCATCCACCGATGTTAAAGGCTTTTGCATTTTATTTCTGCTTCATTGCCTTGGGCAATATTAAGGGTAAATTTGTATGTATGTATTTGAGGGTTTTTGTCATGTTAAATAGTTTTATGGCCACAACATTTGAGACCATGTGGTTAACAGCCACCAAGTCCATGTCGGCGCCATCCTTGTGCTTAAAGTATTCTTGTTTGTAATTTCATGTGCACCATATTTTCTCAGGGAAATATGTATTGTTTCATGTAAGGGTTCTTGTAATTTTTGCCATAATTTATGCTTTTGTAACCGATCACACAGTCTTCGCAAATGTTTGATTTGTCACCATCAGGCACCTCAGATGCATTTGTATGTTTAAGATATAACCAGAAAAATTTTCTGAACAACACTGTAATTTTGTCCGACAGGATTTCAATGAATTTTACTGAAAATATTGCAAATTCACCTGTACCACTTCAGCCAGCAGCATCTGCGTCATTTAAGAATGCTTTCATGCACCTGCGTGTTTATTGTGCCTATTCATGTTGTGCCCCATGCTTTGTAATTCATATTTTTGTGTAATTTGTATGGAGTCATTATTTTTGTCCTAGCCTGCTAAATGTATAGACTGTCGCCCCACATCACGTGGTTAGAAGACGTGTCCCGACGAGTATGAAAGAATGATGTACGTAATCACACCTGTTTAGTGTTCATGTTTGTACTTTGTGTCCCATTTCCAGGTGAAATCTGCAGTCCATCACAGTAGCTGTAGACCCCTTACCCTGTGGAGATTGTGTTCTCACGCACCACGAAGAAATCATCCATCACGGAGTGCGCTAGTTGAATCAAGAGCTGGGGGAACCACCTATCACGGAATTAGCTAATCACGCCGGAGATTAAGAGTAACTCAGTATTGGCACAATGGAAAGAATTGAAACAATAAAAGTAATTCCCAGTGTATGAAATACATTTTCCTGTAGTGTCAGGGCCCAGAAAACTCCTACTGTTGACAGCGTTTTTCATAAAATGTTTAGTAATGCAAAGTGCTTTGTAAAGACGGTCGAGTGAGATGAACACATTGAACCCTCAGCATCCCTGAGAACCCTGAGTCTTGAAGTGTGGTGTCTGGGAAGCACCGTTGGCGCCCATCTATCAGTAAGTTAAGCGTATTCGTTCATTCTCGTGTCTCACCCGACGGCATCAAAATATACAATCACAAGTCCATAAATGACCTCATTGCCATTAAAAAGTTGAAACGTTGAGCGCAGCTTAAATCTAAATGAGATCAATTTAAGTTTTAACCAGGGCCAAATCCATTCTCAATGACATTTTGTTAAAAAAATTAGAAGCCTTATTAAAAAAAATACTAATTTATTTCAAAATGCAGAAGTCTTCGGGATAGTTATTTACAGCCCACAAAATGTAATAAATAAATAACCAAACAAAAAACAAACAATTGTTTGTACACACCACAATCATGCTTTCATATATTCAACACATTGGCGGCACATACAGATACATGTAAACTCAGCAGTTATGCATGTGCACAGCTGGTGTGAATGCCGTAGCCTACTTTTCAAGGGCAACAGCAATAAGTGCAAGTGAGAAGCAAGCAAGGAGGGTTGCAGTGGAAACGGGTGGTGCTGGCACCCCATTATTATTGACGTAATATGCTGTATTGGTTTATATGTTAATGTTGGTTTCCACTCATATCTTGAAATCTAAAGTCAAAGTCAAAAAATGTAAATAAGTCATCAGTGAATAACAATCAAAAAACTGAAATTTCAATCATAATGTGTAATCAATAGTATCCACTAAGTAAGCCAGAAATCAAAGTTGCACTATTGAAAAACGTATCCTGAAGCAAAACAATGTGCTCCACACATAGACATAAAAACATGGCATGGTCACAAGGTGAATGGAGCTAATGGAAAGGGAAGGGAAGATCTGTAACTTGCGCTGCTACTGGCTGCTACTGTTGCTATGCACATGTGTTTGGAGGGTAGCCAAGCACTCTGAGATTGGTAGGAGGGCACCATGGGAGGCAGGGTGAAGAACAGAGGCGTACCTTCATGACACACACATGAGCTATACAGCGTGCTCAACTCAGTGATTACGGCCAGAGTTTTTAAGGGCTATTATAGAATATTTTTTTGTTTTTCATATTTTCGCGGATGGTTTTACCTACCAAGTGTATGTATTTTTAACAGGTTGATGGGTGCCCCTTATATGAATATACTAAACACGACTACGACTTATCCTAACGTGTTACATCTACCAGGAACCACAACCATTGATGGCTATAGGACTGTTTCCCGTAGAAGGGACAGTTAATGACACGTGGTACTTTCCTGATGTACCAGACCCAACTTCCTCACACTACTCACAGTATCTATGTATCCCAAGAAAGGGTCAAAACCAGCACGTTATTCACGAGAGCGCACAGGATCGCTCCAACCCTAGTAGGCGGTTCTAGCATGTGAACCAAAGCATGGTATCTAAACGGTCGTGGAACACGTCAGCCACTCCGATGCACCCAGTAGACAGTGTGTCGCCATAGCCACGAAGCTGTCCGAGCGCAAGGGTAATTCTCCCCCTGCTTGCACAATATAAGGAAGTGCGTGGACGAAGATGGATGGGAGTTGTGAAGGACGTGCATGGACGAAGATGGATGGGAGTTGTGAAGGAAGTGCGTGGACGAAGATGGGAGTTGTGTCCTTCAGTAGCTCACCTTAACACTTCTGTGCTGGGGCTCTCTATTGACTATAGGCCCTCACGGTCCTTTCCAAGAGCTTCTAGTTCTTCAAAGACCAGAGGCTTCTACCACTTCGTCCAGAAGCTCCAAAAGACTTCAAGCACTGCCTGCTTCCACAAGTCTTGAACACCAGAAGACTGCTCAATCACATTCCACACTTCTAATGCTGACCCTCCTGGATCAACAGTCGCTTCTACTTGCTGGTAAGTGGCAACTACAACCACTGCCCTTCTGATAGTGGCCTCTGTTATTAGGTCTCTTCTAGAAACAAAACGTAAGTGTAACTGCGTCAGAGTTGTCTTCATAGACATCGAGTTCATTCTATACTTAGTTAGTCTAGGAGCAGGTCACCTCCACCTGTTAAGCTTAGGTTACTTTTGCTTGCACTCTGTTTAGTAATAGGTACAAGTCACCACTGTTAATTATTATGTATATATCCTGAGAGTAAGTTTGTTTAGAGGTAAATCCTGTCCGATACTAGGAACTCTACTTCTAGATGGAGCAAGCACGCGACTGGATGTAACAACTGTATGAACCATAGTGTAGGACTACAGATCCCCATCAGGTATCTGTACTTCAGCACACACAACACTATCGACAGCCATCCGTTCTGTGCACCTAGGTGTACAGAAAGGTAGAGCCCCAACCACTAGGAACATCTCCATCAGGAGCAGGGAAGCCACTTCAGGTTTTATCGCTGACCGGAGCGCCGAAGGTGCTGGCAGGAGTATTTGTCTTGGACTAGAGTGCCTGACTGTTATTGGAACTCACCCTGACAGTAGTAGGAAGACGGCCCACATTACCTACTACTCTAGGTTTTTTTGTTAAGGTGCTGAGCTGTAGGAGCACAAGGTTCACGCAGTCAAACTGCTGTTGGGCTGTACACTAAGAACGGATACCGTCGATTACTTGCACAGACAGAAAGTAAGTTAAGTGTCAATACCGCCTCTATGCCAATTGGGATAAGGTACGGTACTTGAAGGGAGGAAAAGAAGGAGGAGTTCTTAACTGCTCAGCGAGTGGGCACCAACCATCCACACATGGTGATAGTGGAGACACTGCACACAGGAACGTGCTCAGTCTGCCCGTCACCTGGAGAGGCATTTCTCTTCAGACAGCACCCAGTTTATTTCCCCATGCACACCAGACATGGCACAGAGCCACATCCTGCGGTATGTGCCTTGTTCACTGGGAGTGACACCAGGTTGGGCATAGATAACTCGTTCTTCAGAAGGAGTGCAGCCACTGCCTGGAGCCAGAGATACCTCGCCTCTCCGTACAGCATCTCGTTAGCCCGCAGCACCCAGGAGACTGCTGGCCCCAGCTGACCTGCACCTATGCAGGAACTCAGGAGATTGGTGAGTGAGTGCCCTGGTAAGTTCGCCCTACCTTTGAGGGCTGAAGTGGTACCTTGACATACGCAGTGCTGACTGTAGCTGACTTTGTGCAAAGTCGACAGCAAACCCGACCAGCATTAGTCTCCAGTAGGCAAACCATGCAGCCTAAGTAACTGGTTACTAGAGCACACCTGACCAGTGCTCACCAAAGTAACTGTGACTAGTCTTACCGACATGCATCAAGGTTTGCATTGCAATTCATTATGTGTTAGAAAGGATATTTTATTCTTTTTAAAAAATTTATGAGGTTTTTGATGGTTCCTAAAAATTTCTATTTAAGATCACTGTTTTTGTTACTTACATGTGCATTAAATTAAAGTTTCACTGTACTTCAAAAACACTTCTAGTTTTCATAGGGACAGTATTTCCTTAAATAATGATAAATAAAGCTCTCTCCAATGACGTCTCACAACATATTTTCTCTAGGTTCCTTCCTATCATATACCATACATTCCAAAAATGGTGCATGAAAATCAATAGTATCAAAAAGCCACATCACAAACAGCTCCAACTGAAAAATCATTAAAGTACGTAATACTTAACACACAAACATGTTTGCTACAAAATGCCAAAATAAAGTTTACCTAACTTTTTAAAATTTTCATACATGCACAAAAAAATTTCTCATAATTTAAACTAATTAAAAAAAGTATGCAATTAAATGATAGCTCACAGAGCTTACAAGTGCCACAAAACTGTTGTTGGCAACATATTTATAATTAATTAATTTTAAGCTGTTTCCCACAAAACTTTATTTTCATAAACCAAAAGAATTCAAAAGAATACTGCTTTGGCAAGTGAGAATATTTGGCTGCACCGAAAATTACATGTTATTAAAATTTTCAATTTCAAGGATCACTCACCATATTACCTCACTCATCATATTTTCTATAGCCATTTTCAAATTTCCTTAATTTCCCAGTTTTGTAAGGTCTGTAGCAACCCTAATTAAATAGTTAATAAAATGCTTAGTAATAGAATATAAATAAGTTAATAAATACATAAAAACTGCATACTAAACCATGATAAATACTGTAAAACATAAACAAATTCAAATTTAAAGTAATTAGTTAAAAATAAACATCATAAATGGATCTTTCATTTTTCTCTATAAAAATTACCTTGTATAAAAAGTACCATAACTGATATACAATAATGAGTATTATGAAATATATACCAAGATTAAATCTCATGCAAGGCCTCTTCTTTAAAACGTTCTAAATTTTTGAAAGATCCATTACTCATTAATCCTTCAGATTCTCCTCAAAGTCTCCTGTGGGCTGTTCATTTAGGTGATGTGATTCCAGATGGCAAAAATTATTTCTATCATTAGATATATAACACTCATCTGAATCTTTTTCCTTATCAGGACTGGAAGAATGATCCAATATGTGAAACCCACCAGCATTCTTATCAGATGTCAGACTTCTTGGTTGTTCATTTGAAATTATTTCTTTTCTTTCCTTATCTTGTAGTCTGGATTTTCCTGACATCTGAGATTCAAGGATATTATCAACACTTCTCCGAGTCTTCCTTGCTTTGTCCTCCGAAGTTTCACAAGCGCTCTCCGTCCCGCTTGTTGTTACATCTTCCCAAGATTCGTCCCCTGCCCCCTCGGAGTCATTTCCCCGCGATGAGCCAGTGCTGTATGCACGGCGCTCCTCTCTCTTTGAGTAATCACCTCGCATGTTCCTCTTGCGGCCCTGCCTGCTTCCTGTTGAGTCATCACACTGCTTCTTTGGGCTGGAACCATACTGTATGGAGGCTGGGGGAAGTGGTGGCCTGAAGGATGCTGGGTTGAATCTCACAGTCTGTCCAGCATTTTGCAGCAGGGTGGGTGCTGTGTTGTCCACTGTCTGGGTGAGCCCCTGCTGTGATTGCTGCTCATCATCTGACTGGCTGCTGTAGGTGACTCGTGGCTTCTGGCGTGGACCGACACGCCCTGAGCCAACAATGGTTGAAGGTTTCACTGCAAGAATAACAGGTCATACCCATCATCCAATATCACAGATGAGCCAGTGATTGTGCATCTAGTTCTAAGGCCTGTCTCCAGGGCAACCTACATTCGACTCCCAGCATGGTAACACAGTTTTTTCCTACATGGGAAACATGACACACTGGCTGCAACTGGCTGATGGGTTTTCTTGAGCACTCACATTTCCTACATCCTTACATTCATCCTCTGCTACATCTTATAATTTATACTGTCACCCAACCCTGGGTTCACCTCTCCATACCAAGACTGTGGAGTAAAGAGTAATAAAATTGGCATCACAAGCAATTATGGGTACAGTAAGAAACAGAGTTTGAGTTAGTTCAGTGACTCTGACTCCATGACTCCAGCTTGACTTACAGTTCTTTAAAGCTTGAAAATGATGTTATTCCATGTTCACTGTTCAGTTGATCTAAAATTATGAGATTCAGCATGCAGAAATACTAGGTCATATGTTAAAAATAATACTGATCACACTTTAGGCACAAACCATTGTAACCAGAAAAAATGCCAAAATTATAACTGTCATCTCAGCTTGAAGTAACAACATTTGAAATATATTTCCACACAAAATTACGCAGCCATAGTAAATTGTTGATGACATGACAAATATTAAAAATAACGAGACTATAACTGTAAACAAAATAAGACCATAGCTGTCTACCACTACTGTAAATATAAACAATAACATTATTTACTACCGGCAATCCTGAAATCAAGCATTCTGGCAAAAAATTTACAGGAAAAATACAAGACACACTATGAACTAAACCCACATATAGTTGAAATACTCATGGAAAAATGTCAATTTTTCGAACACGTGAGAAACTGTTTACCATTATGCAGCATGAAATTATCATCAATTCGGCAAAATTATAGCATTATCAACATAATGACAAGAATATATGGCGACCATTGGAAAAATTTTATTTTACATAACTAAAATACATTATGGAAATGTTACTCCTACATACAAAAAAACATGACATTAAGAACTGACACACACAATACATAATTAAACAACTCTGATTAAAATCTGATGCAAATTATTACTTTCCCTTTCTCCATTACAATCCTTCTAACTCAATATTTACATTTCACCGTTGAACATTTGCTTATATATTCTGTTAGGTCTATAGGATAATAAGAATATATAGTGCAACAGTAACACAATCAATAATATTTACATTTATTAAAACAAATACTTTTACGATTATTTTATTCCAAGATGACAATTCCGCAACTGTGAATGCAGTTTGGTGCAGTCAGGAACCTGTGTTTATACATGTCCACCTATTATACTAAGCAGTGCATTATGCACACCTGGCACTCAACGTAAACTTGTCTTCAATTATATTTTATAACTAAACAATTTGTGAATGATTTGTTTATTTTGAATGAATTTTGGGAAGCTCCCCTGTGCTAGTCACAATGCCACAGTTAGCCATAAGCAATTCATAACTGGAAACTCATAACGTTGCGATATATTTATATTTTTAAAGGTTTTTATAATATTTTTTTCAATTGAGACTTATGGTTAAATTCTTTTTATTTGGCCAGTGAGTGTAATATATTCAAAATTTTTCTTTGGTGCAACGTGTAGCGGAAATCTTTTATCAGTAATTGAAGTTGGAGTCATATTCGAGCAGTTATCTGTAATGTGTTGCCATTTCGAGTTTCTGTAGTCACAGCGAGTTTTCGTCAGTTTTGAGATAACAGTTTTTTCCCCCCCACTTTTTTTGTAGTAATCAAATCGTAAGCAGTTTTGGGTTTTGAGTCTACGACCTGGCCAATAGGAGGAGGTGAGCCCCGGCCAAATCCTATTTTTAATAACTTAGCTGTAGGAGTGGGGGTAGCCACATGCCGAGCTGTGAGCGGAGAACCTGGGAAAGGGCAGCAAATAATAAGTCGTTGAAGTGAACATATCGGAGCGGACCGATTTGGCTCACATCAGTAAACGCACATGGCGGGAACATCTGTTTTATATTTTAATGTAACTTATAGTACTTTCAGACAACTATTTTTACTACAAAATTTCTTCCGCTGGAGTGGGAGGTCGATAGGGCATCGGGAGGTAAAGTTTATACCTGCTGCCTTTATAAGTCTTTCTTGCGATGCAAGCTTTGGAGACACATAATTGGTCCTGAATAACTGTGATGCTGTTCTGTCGTAATGCTGAACTGACAGTGCATGTATCGAAATTTCTGAAAGATTGTGAAAGTGTCAAATAAAGATTAAAAAAAATATAAACTGAAGAATTAATCTAAAGCTAAAATACATTTTTAAATATATAATGGTGCCCTTTGAAAATCACTTGTGCATTTCGACTGAGCTAAGCTGAGCCGTGACTTTCAAGTTTACATTTTTGGTAACTCTGATTGTTACAAATGGGGCCCAACGTGGTGCACACATTTCAACACGCCTAACAAGTTTAATTATTTTGGACAGATATTGTTCGAGGCTTGGTTCAACACAACAGTAGCAGCGGAACATTAATTAAAAGTCCACGACGGTTCTTCAGAACAATTCGATGAGAGGCGAGCAGCGAAGCAGAGTTCTTTTTCAGCATTCTATTGCTCCAGTCCTGTGTTCCAAAGAGTTAGAAGAATTTAGGTATCTAACATTCAGACTACAGTCATCAGCAATGCGTGCAAAGATATTTGTTACATCAGAGAATCATTATTCATCGAGAAAGACTTCAACAACAAGAAACATTATTATTCAATTTTGATATAGGTTAGGTGCCAGTGGGGAAGAGCGAGTCAGTGAGGGAGAGGAATTGTTTTGGTTTTGCTACTTTGCCAAATCAGGAAATAGACATGAATTTGATCAATGTAGAAGGGAGCCCTTCGGTTTCAGAGGTTAGCTATACAATTAGGGAAACAATTGATGAAATAGACCTAAACCTTACAGTACAACTGTTGACCGAGCAAAAACAGTCACTGACTGAACTAAAACTATTGATTACTGAACAAAAAAATTAGATTCAGGAGTTTAAAGAACAAAGTAAGCATACCGAACAGGGAATATTACAAGAAATAAGGGGATTCAAGTTGAAAACATGAATCTGGACAACTTATAAGGCAAATGGCAGAAAAAGTTATTAAAAAATTGAGGGATTAATAACAAGGGTTAGTCTAGAGGGTAAGCATCAAAACAATGTATTTTTTCATAAAAAGGTGGCAATTGGCATGATGGTTTATTGGACCCTCTGAAGCGTTAGAACAGCGCCAACGGGGGGGGGGGGGGGGGGGGGGGGTGGTGGTTATTTGAATACTAGCAGTTGCATTAGTTGTCTCATGCACATTAAAAACACAATATCTCACAAATGAAGCATCGCACCAGGAAAATACAAGACATAAAATGTTCAAAACGTAATGATAAAAAAATTGTTTTCTGTACTTTTTTTTTCGTATTTCAAATGGTTTCCTCAAAACTTTTTCCATGTGGCGTGCCGGCCGGCTGGGCAGGCTGGCACCCCGTGCTGCACTACTTCCTTGCATACATCATTTGCAAATTGGACACGTACCCTGCGTGTCGGTTGTTACATATTGCTTCATAAATTAACCCTGTAAATACTATTCATTATAACAAAACATTGCTTTGCATAGATGATGTGGAGATGAAAGACACATGAATGAACATTACAGAAAATTACAGTAAGATACTTAGAAAACACTGAGGGCTTAAGGGCTGCGAAGGCTGGCATCTTTATTAGTTGCATCCCCTTGAGTGAACTTACCTTGCCCTTTTATTGAACAAATTAAAATACAGAAATTTCACAATGTCTATTTTTGGATTCCTACACCAGGCGCACATGGTCGCGCTCCCTTTGCTCTGCACCTACGTCGTTCCTTGCCACACTGCACTGCACTTGTGCTCGTAGAGCGTGCATATACACTGCGCTGCGGAACCTGGTGCAGCGAACAAACGGGCTAAAGGGAAGGGGTCACATGGGCACACGTCAAACGCTCCCACTCGCGAGATTGTTTGCAGTCGCACACATCACAAATGACAAGACACACCTCCTTGTGTCTGCCCGTCATGGATGTAGCACGTAAGGGCTTCTTGCCAGTCCCCCACGTTCTAGAACTGCTGGCTGCTGCCGTCTTTCCGCATGTTCTTGCCGTCTCCTTGATGCTCCCCTGCTCACACACATGCGACATGCCGCAGGTGGCCAGTGTCGGTGTGCTGAGTGACGAACCTCGTATGAGTCACACGTTCCTCCATCATCGCTGCCACTGCAGCTGTCCTTGTGCCCAGTCCCACATCGCTGCCGGTAGCTAGTCAGACTAGAGACTACTGGGGCGCTGGAGTCACCTTCGGGTGATTCCCCAGCTGGTGTGGCACCGTTGCATCTTCTGTCGTGCTGTCCTCCTCGACGATCGGCATACCATAGATGGTCGTCACATCGTCTCCGGAGGGATCCCCTCCCAGAGTTGCAACCGTTGGTTGCAGTTCCGGATCTCTTCATGTTGCACTGGTAGCCGCTGCGCCATCAATCTCCGCAGAGCCCGCCTTCGGATGTGCCCTGAATGGCGCCACTGCGCCGGGCGACATCGTGCCTTGCGCACCCACTGCTGGTGGATTTAGGGCAGGTACTGACCCACCTTCCGTGGTTGTCCTCCCCTGGAGCTCCTACTTGATGGCGCCGTCATGAGCCTCCAGGTCTCGTGCGCCTTCTCCATGCTGTGCGTACATCTCTCCTCTTGCTCACAGCGTGCATCTCCTCTCTTGCCTATTGTGTGCTGTTTTAGTGGATGTTGAAGTGGCGTCGGTTCTTGCTGCGACACGCCCTCCGTCATCCGGGCCGATGTCATCATGACACCTTGGGGACGTGGCCTCGTTCGGCATCGGCGACATGCTGGCACTTGGTGGGGGGCCTCCTGTTACTTGCAGTGCTATATACAGTGAAATCCTTCTGTACTTGCTTGCATTGATAGTGATGTGGGTAATGACTCGCTGTCTGCAACACTTGTGGTTTGGCTGTCTTGCCGCGCTGTACGTCATAACTGCGTGGATCATGGGCGAAGGGAGGATTTGACACCGACCGATTATCTCAGCTCACATGAAAAATGGCATTGTGTGCGGAGGGGAGTTATGAGCCCACCGATTAACTCCGCATGCACGATGGTGGCGATGATGTCACTTGCAGAGGGAGGATTGACGACCCACCAATTAACTCTACTTGTATGACGATGAAGTGTGGGATGAGTCGGACGTACGATGCTGACGATAGAATGAGTCAGGAGCACAATGTTGCCAAAACACATGAGGTGACGAATGATGAAAACGTGACATGAACTCCCTCTTACTTGCATTGCGATGAAAAACTAAATGAATTCCCGCTTACTTGCATTGATATGTACAATGAACTCCTTCTTACTTGCAGTGATATATACAGCAAACTTCTCCTTACTTGCAGTGATACATACAGCGAACTTCTTCTCACTTGCAGTGATACATACAGCGGACTCCTTCTCACTCGCAGTGCTACAGCTAAATTAACTCCCTTCTTACTTGCAGTGATATATACAGTGAACTCCTTCTTACTTTCAGTGATATAGCCAAATGAACTCCCTTCTTACTTGCAGTGATATATACAGTGAAATCCTTCTTACTTACAGTGCTATATACAGCAAACTCCTCCTTAACTTGCAGTGATATACACAGCACACTCCTTCTTACTTGCAGTGATATGTACAACTCCTTCTTACTTGCAGTGATATATACAACAAACTCCTTACTTGCAGTGATATATAAAGTGGACTCCTTCTTACTTGCAGTGATATATACAGCAAACTCCTTTCTTACTTACGGTGCTATAGCTAAATGAACTCCCTTCTTACTTGCAGTGATATATGCAACGAGCTCCCTCCACACTTGCATGATGAAATTGAAATGAACGCTCTTCTTACTTGCGGTAATATATGTGTGAGTTTGCGGAATGCTTACACTTAGGCATGTAGTTGTTAACTACGGGAAACACTCTTCTTGCTTATTAAAATCAAAACGAAAACAAAAAAAAATTGTAGTGACTTGCTCTTATGTTTCCTGTGCTGTTCTTGCTCTCCTCGCCAGCTAGGGGTTGTGTCAATTATATAGCTAGGCGCGGGAAAATATGTGAGTGGTGTAAGTGCCGGAAAAGACGTGGAAAATATGCTAGGTATTTGTTGTGGAAATACTGGTGTTGGTTGGTAGGCAGAAAATTGCGGTAGGTAAGGTGTCATAGGTAGGAGTGGTAGATGTAACAGGGGTAGGGTTCGCAGTGATTGCAAGCACTGGCTATGCGGTGCCGGATGATTGACCGCTGTCACGGGGGCCCAGCCCGCAGGTGACATGTGTTGCAGACATCCTCGACATTGCAGTGTACTTCCTCGGCTTGCGCTCCCTTTTCGTCTGTTCCTTCACCCTCGACGTGACATACCGTGTTTACTGTGGTGATGCAACCTCCGTCTGTTTACATTGCTTGCATATTGTTTACTGTGCTGTCTTCTGTTTGGCACACTGAAACACCAGGCTGGTTGCCCGTTGAAATGTTAGTGATCACGGTCGGTTTCAACTGTCCAATGCACTCTTCGCAAATGAACAGCAATCTGGTTGGGGTGTATAACTCCGTGGGACTCATGCATTCTTGGTGCACGTGCATATTGAACCATGCACACATGCTCCTGTGTATAACAATCATATGCACAAATGTAACTCGGGTAAATTTTGGATTTTGTTGGTATTGTCCAAATGTTCTGTCACTTGCACTTCTCTGGGGTTGCTTGCCGGGCTGGTCCTTCTATCGCACTTGCAAAATTGGGTCCCTATTTTGAATCTGTCTACCACGTCCAGTAGTTTTTGACGCAGACACAGCGGTGCTGGCGCACCATACAGCATCTGGCTAGCCATGGTGGTCAGATAACACTACCACACAAACGCGCGGAAGTGTGGTACGTGAAAGTGCCATACGCAGAAGCGCAGCAGTCCTGCATGGCATGGCACAGACGGCGGGCTATCAGCAGTTTTACTTGGTGCGCGGCAGAGCATGGAGGGAGGAGCGGCCAGATGTTCCTCCCTCTTCTCATTCTCCCTCCTCATGGCGTGGCACAACGTGGGTGGAGGGGTGGGTTGGCACGCTCGACTCGCCCTGTCCTTCGTCCTGCTGCTGTGACATCACGTCACTGTTCCAAGATGGTGGCTCCTCGCCACTAACCCCTTGTGTTGAAGTAATGGCGGCGCAAAGCTGTTTTACGCGCTTTCCTTGCCGGCCATGGGCGTCCTCCTTGGCATCGCTGGGTGTGTCTAGAAGGCGTGTCGATGCTGCCACGTGTCATGCCGGTCGCTTGTTTGATCACATTTTTCCCTCATTGAGGGTAAATATGGGGAAAATGCTGGAGACTTGAAGGAAAAATTTTGGAAAAATTGTTTTGGTGTGGGAAAATTATATGAAAATTACTCTTTAAGATGAGGATTTGCACCAAAGTTGGGTGACATTTGACGTCGTTGGTCAAGGTGTCAGAACGGTGGTAGAGATTTGCCCCACGTTCGGGCAAGCCATTTAACGTTTGTCTAAGGCACAGGAGGCTGGCAACTAGTGACTAGGTGTTGGTCAATAAGGATATTGGTTAGGTGAGGAGAGGTGACTATAGTTTTGGAATCTCGGTGGAGATAATCACCCAGTGCCAGATATTGTCGGGTTGACAATATTGTGAAGTCGGAGAGCAGCTGTGGACTTGTTCCTTAGGGTCATTTGGCCGACGACCACGGCAAATCCTCCAAGTGCAGTTGTTGTCTCCTTGTAGAATAAAAATTAATACTGACTGAACAACTCCCTTACTTGTTGCGTTGTGGGATATCTGGGCTCCCCACATGCCCATACGAAGCACTGTTACTTATTACGCCGACTCATGACTATCATTTCAATCATACTTGCACAGTAAGTTACAATTTGTGAAAATTGGTGTGAGAAGGCCCATACCTTAAATGCCTTGTTGTGACTGGAAATAAACCACACATGGTAACTCGTCACTGCTGCGATTTATTCAGTACATGATAACATTCTCATCGGGAAAAGCTTACATTGGGTGCTGCTTACGAACCCCTCAGCTCGGGTAATACTGTGCAAAAGATATGTGGTCACATGTAATAATTTAAGTACAATTTAAGCCTACCCAGGCGATGCAAGCACTGGGTAGGTGCGAGGGGCAGTAGAATCTTGGGCAGTTGAAATACGAAAAATGTTCCGAGATGCTAAAGTAACTATTGCTGTGAAATTATTTGTCAAACATGGTGATGGCTGCCCGAGCGCGCAAAACACCCCTCGCAAAGGTGATCTAACTATTGACTTTTTCTGTGCGGTGTACTGGCCGGTTTGCAAATCAGACACGTACCCTGCATGCCGGTTTTTACATATAGCTCCTAAAATTAACCCTGTAAATACTATTTATTATACCAAAACATTGTACTGCGTGGATGATGTGGAGATGAAAAACCTGTGAATGAACATTACAGAAAATTACAATAAGACACTTCGAAAACACTGAGGGCTTTAGGGCTGCGAAGGTAGGTGTCGTTATTAGTTCCGTCCCCTTGCGTGAACTTACCTTGCCCTTTTATTGCACAAATTAAAATACAGAAATTTCACAAGGTCTATATTCGGATTTCCTCACCACACGTATGTGGTCACGCTCCCTCTGCTCTGCACCTACAGTGTTCCTTGCCACACTGCATTGCACTTGCGCTCGTAGAGTGCGCATACACTGCATTACGGAACCTGGTGCGGTGGGCAAACGGGCTAAGGGGAAGAGGTCACGTGGGCACACGTCAATTGGAATAAAAAGTTTGACACTGTCATGAGTTTAGAAGTTTTTGCTAGGTCTAAGAGTGAGTTTGTATAGTAAATGTAAGGGCAGTCAGAAACTATATTTATTGGTTTATGTTTATGACCTTTTACTGTTTGGGTCAGATGAAGCAGAGATTGGTAGCACAAAACAGGCACTGTGTGACAGTTACAAAAATGATGTATTTAGGATTAGTGTCAAATTTTCTAGGCTTGAATGTAAAGCAGAACTTAAAGGAGGGTACCACTGAAATAAGTCAAGAAAAATATTTAAAAGGTGTCCTCAGTAAAAAGATGTCCTCAGTAAATATGGCATGTGTGAGTGTAAACGAATTAGTACCTCAATGGACCAGAATTTCACGGCTTAAATGCTGAATGAAACATGTAATGATAAAGACATAGACAAGGTGTGTAGACAGCTGATAGGTTTTTTTTGTATGCTGGTTCAGCCTCAAGGCCAGATTTGTGTTCTTCAGTTATTCTATTGAGTAGAAACCAAAGTGGTGCAAATAAGTGTGCTTTGAGAGCTATCAAAAGAATTTTGAGGTATGTTAAGGGTACTGTGGACTACAAACTTGTCTATAACTGTGATAGCAATGATGTTCTTGCAGGGTATGTTGATGAAGACCAGGGAGGGGATTGCAGTGAAAGAAAATCCCCTAAGGTTTTTGTTACAAAATATTTGGGTGTGCTGTTACCTGGGAATCAAGGAAATTCAGTTGCACTTTCATCCACTGAGGCTGAATATATACCACTATGCACAGTAGTTAGTGAAGCCTATTGGTTAAAGAATCTTTAGAGGGACTTAAATTTTCTTGATGTAACATTTATTAAGATTTTAGAGGATAATCAGTCAGCAATAAAAGCTGCTAAGAGCACAGAGAGTCATAGAAGATTAAAGCATATAGATATTAAGAACCATTTTATTAGGGAAGAGCTATCTGTAAACAGTGTAGAGATAAATGAGTGAGGATCAGATAGTAGATACATTTACAAATCCCTTAGTAAAATATCAGTTCTGCAAGTTCAGGAAATTAGTAGCAGTGAGCACATAAGTATTTTATTGAGAGGGAGTGTTGAAAGGATGCATTAAAATACTTTGTCAAGTTGGCAACTCTACTTGTGAACCTCTGTTGTATAGTGTGGTATTTCCAATATGGCGACACAGTACTCTTTATGTATAAACAAGCGGTGAAGTAAAGCTACGGAGAAAGACATCTCTTCCTTGTTTTATTTCCCATTTGCAACAACAACATTCAAATTAATGTTAACTTCTGAAATTTTAACTCCAATGAAAAAACAAAATGTGATACATACGTTGCTGTTTGTACTTGTACAGATGCAGCAATACGTACACACATGCACTTTGACCGAAGTTAACCTTACACTCGGTGAATTTACGATATAGACAAATAAACAAATATTCACACACTACAAGTGTTGAACGTTCAGCTTTTTCAGGCCACGTCCATTTCAATAATTATAGCAACGGCTTACAAATACAGTATTTACAAAACACGTAAACTGAACCTTTGTAAAATTTGCAACCTCTTGAACATCGTTCTTTTATGGTAATCCTTGCAGGATTACTTAACTAAAATCATGTTTGTTCATCACTAGCATTTAATAATTTATTTGCAGAATCATTCAGTTAAATCAACACTAAGCACATTTCCTGACACCAACACACTTAAATTTAGATACTGTATGTAAATTATATTTGTACTGCTTCATTGCGGACGGCAAAGAAAATGGCGGAGCAATGCGGTAAATACATGCCGATTAATATTACATTTCACTCAATTAAACACATTACAACAGTGTGTACAATTAACTATGCTTAAAGAAAGCAAATAAAAAAATATTTACTTCCAACAAAATATTCCGACAACATCAACATACACGTATTAACACTATGAATAAAAAAAGCACATACACAACAGCGCTCACAGGCTGGAAAATGGAAACATAAATAATAACCATGACTAGCTACTGGCTGGAAACGTTTACCGTTCCTACATGCCGACATGCTCTGTCAATTGCTAGTCCATTCGTAAATATCAAAAAAATTAATATTTCTTTAAAAACCTAATTTAAAACATAAATGATGTAAGCATAATTAAAATTTTTTTATTACAACTTTTAATGCAGAGTACTAATCAAAATCGTCAACTTAACATATATCCCGTAGAAATTCACTAGCTGATACAATACATTACAAATGAGAACATTTACTGTTTACATAGTATGTAGGTTGGTCACACTGTCTGTCAGATTTTACCCCACTTATATGAAATGCACAAAACTAGTTCTTTGATTCTGTTAATGGTACACTGTTGGCTGTATGGATATTCAAGGCCACTCAAAATGGTGTGAAATAAAGCGTATTTATGAACAATTTCCCATAAAAAAAAAAAATAACATTACTGATATTTGAATCGAAATGGGTACAATTTCACAGCAGTTAAGTTGGTAAAACTTGCAGTTTAAGATCCTATTTATCACAGGGCATGAGGGAAATGAACATATATCAAAGACTAAAATCCACGGTGCAGAAGGAAGTCTGGAAACATAATTAATGTTTCATAATATAAAATATTTTTTTTTCAACAATTCCATTTTGCTATCTTGTGGTCATTCTGTTGAGTTGAGATTATGTTTTCATAATTCACTAGCCAGCCATGTGTGTGGCATAAGTTGTAGCATTGTAGATATATATATATATATATATATATATATATATATATATATATATATATATATATAAAATTGGTATATTCAGGAAGTATTTCAATTGTCCATATTTCAGTCCAGGATTATAATTCATGTAATATGTGAAAGGTCGTGGCAATGACAACTTCTTTGTATTTCATATATTTTTGTGTTTCCAAATTTGTTATTTTTCTTTACTCATTTCATTAGTAGTAACCGACGTAAACAACAGACATTGTCAGCAACGATAGCACATCCTTTCCTTTTCACTGGGTTAGTAAACTAAAAACATCACCACCGCAAGGCACAACATGGTGAAATGAGGAAAATAACATAGGTCACCTTTGGCTGACGTGACTGACTGCTCAAAAACAACATGTTTTCAATGAGGAAACTTTCTACCAATATATAAGGAAGCGCGGCCTTTCTCGGGTATCACAACAGTTTGTTGCAGCACAATCGTTTGTCAGCTGTCAGTCGGACAGCCTGCAGCGTGTGATCACGTGACTCGCACCGACCAGCGCCCACGACTTTAAACCTTCTTTTGTATTTTGGACATTTCCAATATCTATTAAATTTATTTTCCGTCGGTGCGAGGAGTCAATAGGGCGTGAGAAAAAGTAATGATTCTCTCACGTCTTCGTAACTGTCGAAGTGAGAAGCTTTGATTTGTAAAGGCTGCAATTCTGTCTTGGTTATTTTTTGTTTGTCAGCTGCGAGTGTCAATTGTTTTGCTGAGACGACAATAAATCTCCAGACAGTCATTTCTTTTATTTTATTGGCAATCCTGGTATCAAAAACTTTTATTATTATGTAGTCAAAAGTCTCGAACTCACGCTGAGCTAGTCCGTTGGTGTTTACCGATACGAGAGAACAGGACAATAACCTGTTACAAAGTGAAATAAAAACTTTGATGTTAGCTCACATTGTCTTCATTTGCTTTTTTTTTTTTGGCAAATAATAATTAATAATTTAAGTTGCCCAAAAGAACTTCTTTTGTTTCAAAGTTCAAAGTAAAAAATTTGATTTTGAATACAAAGCCGAATATTAAAAAAATGTGATTCAAATTCAAATTTTTGAAGCTTTACGCACCCCTAACCTTTAAGATAGTGAAAATAATAGTAGATTTATGTAATGTTGGTAATGAAAGCAGAGAAGATACTACGTGCACTCATAATTGCAGAAATGAATGAATTAGAAAAATCTGATGACATATGGGCAAAATAGTCACCAGGGCGAATATATTCGCTTATTATGTAATTGATGTGGCAGGTTCTAATATGCACTTGGTTAACCCCGTTCTTCACTCACTACTACATAGTTCCAAGTACACTGTGTATCCCGTGGAAAAGTTAATGAAGGGTATATAATGGCGGCGTCGTTTAATCAGTAAAAACATGTAATTTGATAATTTTGATGGTGACTAGCTTGTGGGTGTGACATATGACACTGACAATGTCATTTAAGATGACCACAACTACAATATAAACAAACTACCTTATTTCAGTTGTTATATCTAAGTCATTTACATTTTTTATAGCATGATGTAAAGGAACTGTTAAGGGCTAAAATAAATGTTCTATACATTTATTGTAAAACCCAAATAGCATAATTTGAGTGTTAACTTTGATTTACATGGATAAATCTAAAGAAAATAACAAAAAAATTACCTATTTATTTAAAGTAGCTCATATTCAGATATCCTGTGTGAGCAGAAACAATCAATAATTCTAATAATCGGCTACAAATACTCATGATTTGAGTAACTTCATATTTTCTGTTTCAGGATAAAACTGGAAAACTGATCCATAAAAATGGAAGTTCAGATGCTATCAAATAAAAAATGGGCCAGTAGTATTGTGCCTCTCTGTAATGTGTCTGAAACAGAAAATGAAACACTCACTCACTGAATCAAAATATAAAATAAAACTTCTAGAAGCACTTGACAAATGGAGGTCAATATGGAGAGAAAGAATTTCAATGTGCAGAGGAGTCACTTGTGGATGTAGATATATTGAGGAAACCAACCAGTCATTAGCATTTATCCTATTACAAATAAAGTACTTACAAGGGGCAGCTAGCAATATTGGAAGTCAAATATATATAAAAAAAAAAGAAAAGACAAGCAACATTTGAAATTGTAAATTAACCTACAAAGTAATAAAAAAACACCATACAAACGACTGTGCAAAAAAAAACCTCTTTTCCTGTAACAAAACTAAATCCTAGCATCTACTGTCCACAGTTTCAGCCAGCAGTGCAGGTGTGAAATTGTATGAAGCTGTCAATCAATGCAATAATAAACATTAGGAAGTCAAATTATCAGCACGCATAGACCCAAAGGATGCATATGCATATGACATTTCCTATCATAAAGAATGCTATAAAAAGAATGTTGTAAATGTTCTAAAAAAGACACATTATCGTCAAGTTACGAACATTGATACTAGTGTAGTACATGGTGCATGTAAAGTGAACTTCATTCATTCTCTTTTCAGAGGCTCTGCTAGATGGAAAGGTGGTTTCTATTGCGAAAGTAGAAAATGTATACATACCAATACACTGACATGACAAAAGTCGTGGGATAGCACTATGTAACTGAATGACTCATTATGCCACCGCTGCAGAAAGATGTTGCATTACCTAAACTGGTCTCAGTTGTGAACAGGTGGCCGTATCATTCAGATTGACTGTTGTTTACATGCTCATGGCAAGGTAACATGAGTTATCAGAGTTCGAATGGGGCATGATTGTGAGTGCCAGAAAGATGGGACATTCAATTTCAGACGTTGTGGAGAATTTCAAAATTCCTCGCTCCACAGTGTCACGTGTGTACAGGAAATACCAAAATCATGGACAACACAGTAACCATCCAAAGGTATGTGATGATTGTAAACAGTGGAGGTAGGGTAGAATTGTCCATGTTAACAGAGCAGGAAAACTTGCTCAAATTATAGTCACATTCAATGCAGGAGGTGTCAGACGTGTATCTAGCAGATCTGCGCAATATGCATTAGCTTCCATGGGATATGGAAGCAGAAGACCTATCAGAGTGCCCCTGTTAACAGTACGGCACCCGAGACGACACCTCACTTGGGTTCGTGAGGTTGCTAAATGGACCCTTGAGGACTGGAAACATGTGGCCTAGTCCGATGAGTAACGATACAGGTTATTTCGGGCTGATGGTAGTGTTGCAGTATGGTGCAAAGCCAATGAGGCCATGGATCCCAGTTGTCAACAAGGCACCGTGCAGGCTGGTGGTGGTTCTGTAATGGTGTGGTGTGTTCACATGGCATTGGTTGGGTCCACTTGTCCATGTACCCACAAAACCGCTACAAAACTCATCTTAGTGACCATTTGCAGCCATTCATGGACTTCAGTTTTCCTGACAACGATGGGAGGTTCCAACAGGATAATGCGCCATCTCATCGGGCTGCGGATGTCCAGGACTGGTTTGAAGAACATTTTGGAGAGTTCCAGTGAATGGAGTGGCCAGCACATTCCCCTGACAATAATCAAATCGAGCATTTATAGGACGTGGTGGAGAGAGCCATTCACACCCAAGATCCTGCACCTAGAAATACCAGGGAACTTTTGGCAGCTATTCTGACATGCATATCTCCAGAGGTATTCCGTCCACTTGTGGAGTCCATGTCACATCAAGTTACTGCACTTCTTCACGCTAGAGGTATTCCATGACTTTTGTCATGTCAGTGTATATGCTGAAATGGAATGGAGAATAATCATATTATCAACAGAAAAGCACCTACAACAAAACCTTTATTGAAGAAGAGCTATGGGACATAGACCTAAAATTTTTGAGCCCCATCCACAAAAATAGGCCACACAATGTATACAATACTATCATTACAAACTACAACAGATGTTTTATCCAAACTAAAAGAAACTACTGGGCTTTTCTAGGAAAATTAAGACTCTGATTGAGGCAGTGAGTGTGATAAGAAAATGTATTTTGTCCAGTAAAAAATGTTATTTCCATGGATCTGGATGGGTCAGTCAGTCTCTAGGCCCCTGTAAAAAGTAATGAACTAAATACATGTTCAATCAACAAAAACCTACAAAAATAATAATTGCTGGATCCAGCACAGAGTTGACCTATGTACAACCTTGGGGAAGTATGAGATTTCTGTTGGGGCCAGATCTAAATTTGCACTGGGTGGAACAATTCATCAGTACCAAGATAAAATTAAATTAAATGAAAGTATTTTCTGAAATCAACTACAAAAAAACACCTTACCATCTATTTAAGCTCATCAACCAAAT
Source organism: Dryococelus australis (assembly GCA_029891345.1). NCBI lineage: Eukaryota > Metazoa > Arthropoda > Insecta > Phasmatodea > Phasmatidae > Dryococelus > Dryococelus australis. The sequence goes on along the minus strand of CM057000.1, from coordinate 92,973,316 downwards.
AGCTGGGTAGCATTGTGGACAGAATAGGAGAACTGCACATCCTTGATAAAACAATCACAGTGAAACCCTGTGCATATCTTGCTGATGTGATTCAAAAGAATGCTGCCAATATGATTATTTTCATATTTTTTTGACATTTGTTTAGAGGAATAAATCAAGGAACCCACTACAAGAAAAAAGCTCCATGGTGGTATAGAATCACTGTAAAAAACAAACTGTTGTCACACATTAATACCAAGGATGAATTAACCCACTATCTTGCACACAAGATACTCAGTCATACTAAGAAATGTGCAAAGAAATGTGTTTCATGATGTACTGTAACAAAAACTAAGTAGTCACAAAAAAGCTAACCTTAAAATCTTACTACATTTAATTAATGCAAAAGGCAGAGGCGCTAAAACACTGATGGTATTTGTGCAAGAGACAGATTTTGTTCTGCTAGTGAGATGCTATCCAAGACATGATGTAGTCTTTGTGTCCATATCAGGTGAACTATTTGCAGTAAAGAGCATAATTGTATCACTGCGAGCACTTAGGCAGCTACCACATTTACCCAAACGGAAGATGATGTTTTTTTACAGAAAAGGAATAGAAAAAATGCGGAGTCATCTACAATTCAGGAATTATCTTCAATTCAAAACCTAAGCGATTTTGACAAAGACTTTTCATTCTTAAATACTGTGTGTCCTATGGTTGTACATATTTTTGTGGTGCTGAGCCTGTACCTGTCAACTTTGACAAGTGTACAAAAATGCTGCTACCATACAGCCAGATTACACACACCTATTTCACTGTGATTAGCTTTTCTTTAAAAGTAAATCAAATATATAATATTATTCATATAATAGCATTTCTTCTTGAAGGGTTTGCAGTAAATTCATGCAAAAATACTTCAACCTAAATCATTTTTCCAGCACTTCACAGGGGCAGTCTTGAATTCAGGTTTAAATATTTTTCCCCTCAAAAATATTATTTTAGGAAGAGGTCGTCTTAGATTCTAGGCCGTCTTTCGGGTAAATATGGTATATTGCCAAGATTCCATGCTTTCTTATATTGTGTCTCAACTAGAAGTTTGTTTGCGAAGGGAACATTATCCTATTATTTATGTTGTTCATCAAGAAAAATGTGCCTCACAAAAGCGTGGCATCAGTGATGCCATGAATCAGGTTAAAGCATTAATTTGCCAAGTTTATTAGTAGTAATGGACTGATACCCTAATTTTCTTGATACAGATACCTTGATTGATTCTATAAATTAGCTTTTAGATACTTGTTACCTTTTAAGATACTAAATACTTATTTTGAAAATTATAGGTAAAGGCTATTCACAGTAAAATGGGCACTTTTGAAATCAACATTTAAAAAAGTCACTGTCGCTACCTGCGTGTATTTTAACAGCGACACTCTAACTAGCATACACTCAGTATAGTTGACTGGGGGGACAATAGTTCCATGCCTTCTCATTGAAATAAAAGGGTTAGGTAAACAAATGAGAACACCAAAATAATTTATTTTACTTTCTGATTTCTTTAATGCATATAAGTGTAATAACTAAAAATTTTGTTTAAATACTTACTTTTTGTAAAATAAAATTTATAGTTTCACTTGAATGATGCATGAATAAAGTTACCAGGCCCATGCCAATGTTAATTTTACATATGGTGGAATAGTACACAATGCGCTGCCACACAAATCATCCCTGCACTTTTATCAGACAACTTTGCCCCATCTTGGAGCACACTAGTACAGGGTACATTGGCGTGGTCAAAACTACTATAGACATGTGCACCTAGATTGTACTGTTCACCGAGATACGCCCGAAGCCGTGACATCAACACCCCGCTCTGAAGATGTACTGTCTTCCAAGCAGCCGGCTCCCTCCATAAAAGTCATGCCAGTTACACAGTGCACCGCTGGAAGACAGCATGCATTCTACTGGAGCATCACAGCCTCCAGAGCCTCCCGCCAAGGAGATAAGAAGTGTCATGCATCCTTCACAGATGATAAGAAATGAAAGGCACCCCTTCAGTCGCAAGAATATTCAACCCTGAGAAGCGAGACTAGCTTCCCCCTTGCCCCACCAACAAGCTCCAAAATTTAGTATATAAGGACCAGCAGAGCCAAGCCTCAGGGCAGTCTGCTGCACTTCCACCACTGTAATGGCTGAAGGTGTCAGCTGAGGGTAAGTGCTCACAAAACATTCTCAACCGCTGTAAGACCGGAGACTATCTGCCGGGTGCGCCAGGCACTAGATCCCAGTCTCACCGCTGTAATGGTCAGGAATTATTTGCGCCGGTAACGTCAACCAGAGGTCCGCAACCTCTTCAGCAGCCTCCAGCTCTTAAGCTCCCAAGGACCGCCGTCATCCAGAGGGTCCTGCCAATGTTGCTCTTGTCAGTTTCCCCTTCTTCCTTGGTTTAACACCTTGAGGTAGACAATTCTTACATAGGTTAAAGTAAGAGTGTGCTTTACGCAAAGAGCAATGAGTCGTACTCGTAGTTTATTAGTCGTATAAGCGGCACGCATCACCATGTATGCTCAGGCAGGCCAGATGAAGCCCGTAACACAGAAGGGTTGGAATACCGATGTGAAACCTGCCGCATGCAGCCAACCACATTCTGTAACGAGGTCACATGCCCGGCCGAGGCATTAACAAAATACACTGCACCATGTGTCGCGAACCCTACCACCACCTATGTATAGGGTGGCTAGATGAGAGAGTCGTAATATCAGGAATGGCCTATCAATGCGAAACGTGCAGGAGGAAACACACCTCACATTCCCGTTGGTCTACGCCTTCGCGGGTATTTATACAGCCTGGAACAGCACCAGGACATCCAGCAACAGGGTGGGATGACGACATCCAGATAACAGACTTCGCGGGCAGACCTCACAAAGACTCGGTAGCATTCAAGCAGGAATATGAGACAGAATTTAAAGAAACTGACTCCCCAGCGAAACCGTGGGTAAGCAGAGCCCAAATACATTTAAAGGGTCTAGCGCTAATGTGGTGGGAACGCTATGGTGAATCCCTCACCGAGTGCAAAGACTTTAGCAACCGGCTAGCTACAGAGTTTAACGGCGAGGAGGTGTTGGCAAGGCTAACCACATAGTTCTACATCCAGACCCACGTACCCGAAGACGAGGCTGAGTTTTTTATATGCCGTAAGGAACAAACGTTTCAACGAGTATTTCCCGGGGTTGACAAAGGGACATCCGCCCAATCAATAAGTCGAATGTTACTACAGAGCTTGTGAAACGTTCTACTTACAGCAAAACGATTACCATTGACGAACTGGTAGAATGTACGCAGGAGGCAGGAAAAAATTTTGTAGCACAAGCAACAGTCGAGAAACCGCAACCAGTAAAATCCCCTTAGTCATGAGATCAACCGGTTGAGGCATGGAAGAATGTGCCCGCACTCATGCAACATCTCGCGTTTGTACCAAAATGCTGGTTCTTCCCTGGCAGTCACTGGAACAAGGACTGTCCAGGCAAACACGCTCGATCAGGGATCCCAACTAACAAATTCAATTGGACAGAAATCCCGGCGCAATCGAAAACCACAGAGAAACCTGCCCCCCTATGAAGACAGGAAACGACGCAGCCAGGGTGCAAAGCAGGCCGCCACCACCGGACCACAAGAGCACAGCCTTCAGAGGTTAAATGAGGAAACAATACCTCCTACAGCCCCCACATAGAAGTAGAGATCAATGGAAGCAAAGTACTCTTGTTACTTAACTCTGCTGCCACTGGAAACTTCATACAGTGATCTGCTAACCCCACTACAATTATCTGCTATACGACCACAACTTAAAACTGTACGAATGGCACAAAATAATGCTACCATGCTAGTTGACAGATGAATCTCCCTGATGGTAAACCTACACAGAGTCTCTGCCCCAACAGAACTCGTGGCCTCACCAGCATTATCCCAAGCAGTGATACTGGGCTGCCCTTGGTTCAGACAACAAAAATGCATTATATACCATGGGCAATAATGTGTATAATTGGGAGATAAAGAGAGGGTAACCGTAAACTGGGACCACAATCCCGAATACGTCGTGCCAACGCCCATAGACCTTGCTCGAATAAATCACAAACTGCAGGAACCGTAATTCTAATGTCTTAAGCAAGTATTAGAGGAATACACTCGTGCATTCGGGCATGGAGGATTGTTGCGCCAAACTTCCTGAATTCAACATGATATCTGGACAACAACCGAAGCCCCGGTATATAATAGACCCTATCAAGTATCAGCATGATGCCGAAATCTAATAATGGAACAGGTCAATGAGATGAAAGACCAAGGGATTGTAGAACCATCCAATTCACCCTACAATTCCCACATGGTCTTAGTTCCAAAGAAAGATGGCAAGCTCAGGTATTGCATGAATTACAAAGCCTTAAATGAAGTAACGCGTCCCATCGCTCCCCCAGCAATCAATCTAACCCACACCTTGCACGATATCGGCGAGGCAAAGATATTCAGTACCCTGGATGTTAAGTTCGGGTACTGGCAGATAGCAGTACATCCCGACAGCAGAAAGTACACAGCGTTTACCCAACAGTTTTGGGTAATGTCCTTCAGATTAAAAAATGCCCCTGCCATGTTACCACACTTGATGCCTGCAGAGGTGTTGACTGGGTGCATTGGAGAGTTTTGCTATGCATACTTTGATGATGTAACAATTTACTCCAAATCATGGGAGGAGCACCTCGGACATATACAGAGAGTTCTCGAATGCCTGGAACTCCATGGGATGACGTGTAAGCTCTCCAAGAGTTATTTTGGGAAATAGTCTATCACTACTTGGGCCACATGATTTCTCCTGAAGGAAATTTCCTACAACGAAGCTCCATATGAGCCATTCAAGAGACCGAAGAACCCTCTGGCAAGAAGTAGCTACGATGGTACCTGGGTCTGTGTAACTGATTAAGAGACTTCGTACTGAACATCGCTCACCACATGGTACCACTTCACTCGCTCCTCGAGAAGGAGACCCTTCTCGCAATGGGGACCAGAACAACAACAGGCGTTCCGAAATCTCAAAGATAGCTTCGGGAACATTCAGCAGCTTCACCGGCCTCAAGGGGACCAACAACTTGTGTTACAGACCGATGCCAGCCAGAACGGTCTAGGAGCCATCCTGCACTAACAGGATGGTAACCCTAATGTGATAATGTATGCAACTACCATGTTGAATGAAACCGAGCAATTCTACCACATTAACGAACAGGAGTGTCTGAAGCACACGCGCGTGCGCACACACACATATATTTTGTGAACATTGTTTATTCAAAAATATTTCCAAACCTTACTTGCTATCATAAATAAATGTTCACCAACATATGAATGAAATTATTAAAAAGTTTGCAAGACTGGCACTTATTGAAAAGCAATCATAGTTAACATTTTTTAAAGCAGTAATAAAATTAATTCCTCAATTTAAAAATACAGTATCATTTTGGTATATTAACAACAAATTTTTCTGAAGAAAAGAAAAAACACTAATAAATTTTAATGCAAAGGAATTATGAGATACATACATAAACTAGAAAACCAGTATCCAGGTAATATCAATATAATCTGCATTATTTTATATTCTTTTATTAAAAAAAAAAGTCTTCTCAGACCAGTTTTCGAACTTTTCTCTTTACTATCTGGAGGCTGCTGAAGTTTGAACTATGTAGCCTATCTTAAAGTACATGTTTTACTGCTTGTGAAATGATTCAAATGTTTGTTTACATTTTGTTTTGCAAGAAAAAAATACCTGCGTTGTTGCATGTAGAATTATGATTTCCAAGATTAAAAAATTGTCTCGAGACGAAACCAAGAACTTTTTTGTCTCTAAAATTTCTCAATATTCCAGAGACTCGCGTGTGTCTAGATTTTCAAAATGCCAAAGTAAATTTGTGTATATAATATAGGCGAAGAGATAATTTCTTGTGGAGAAAACTCATTCAGTGAGATATCGCGCATTTGTTGTATTTCGTAGTATTTCGCATATTAACTTGTATTTCTGTGTTATTTTGTTTTATCTCGATTTATCACAAAATTGTACCTCTAGTGAGAGGTTATATATTTGTAGTAATCAGGTTTTAATGCTTTGATTCTTGGTCTTCCGATTCTCGGTTATACAATTCTTCAAGAATCGCGGGTATCGAGGAATCGTGGTATTAAGTTTGACATTCCTAAAGCAACTTTTAACACTAACCAATTAGCCAGCCTACCTCCCATGGGGAGGACTGTTTTGTTGGTGCCAACTAACCCCCGTTTCAATATAGCGGAGGGAATAACACTCACAGTAAGGGTCCACAATAAAACCACCCGAGCCACCTTCCTGGTAGCACCCAACCTTGGGGAACAGGTGATTTTGGGGCATCTCTGGTTGCAGTCACAGAACTTCTTAATAGACTGTGGACAATGCAGAACCTTCCTGGGGAAAGACAAGAGTTTGATGGTTGATTGGGGAGGTAACCTGGTCACAGCTACCCCTCCCTTTGCCCAAGTCTGCCTTATACAGCTCCGGGTGGAAGCACACATTAAGCCCCAAAAGCACCAGTAGAAAACCAGCTGTCATACAAACACCCTCACCCACAAACTCATACCACAACTCAAGAAATCCCGTAGTCAGGCCCGACGAGCCTGATGCCGCCAGGCATGACAACAGCAGAGAAACCACCCCCCTTTTCCAACTACTGCCACGAAGTTTGAGCCTCCCAGATCAAGGGAACCCGAACCTCTGAAGGGCATACAGAGGAACCACTTGCCGGCCCCTTGCAGACTGGTGGTGGGCTTGCATTCTCTTTGTTCGCCGAGCCTGGCGCATCTGCCAGTGCTGGCTGATGGGATTGTATTTATACTGAATTTAAACGTATCAGCAGTTCTCTGGGGTGCAGGAGGTAGCGTAGCCTTTCACCACGGGGTCATTTTTATCGGGGTGCAGGAGTGCTGCATTTTTATTATTGCCCCGTGTGGAAACGACGACAAATTAAAACCCCTTTCTCCGATGCGGGTTGGTCATGACGTCACAAGGTCACGGGGGTGCTGCCGTTTCTCAAGATTGTAGGAACTTCTTCTGGAGCTAGTCCCAAGTAGTAGAATTCTGAACAATATTTATTGAAACTGCGGAGGTGCCTTTTGCATGCATAAATCTGAGAGGCCAATGGTGATTGTAATTAAGCACATCATTTACAATGATGTAATCGGCTATACAGGCTTGTGGGCTTTATTAGCGCGATACATATTTTCTGGTTTGCCACTGAGTGCACGTGGCTCGTAGATGGGGCAAAGTCGTCAGTAGAGAGCCCATTCTTACTGCGCAGCATGCTGGCATGTCACATTATATAGTAATAAGCACAACAGTACGTATCTTAAACTAATAGAAAAATTAATGCAATGATATTGAGGAAAATGTTGATGCATTAAAATTGTGTTGGGAAACAGTAACTGAAGTGATTTAAATCATTTTTGTTACATTTTTTGAATACTCACTGAATTTGTCACATTAGTGCAGTTTGATACTTTCATTCACTGCTTCTGATCCAAAACTAATGAACTTAATTTGAGGTTAATAATTCAGACGTGGTTTGGCCAATATTCCAAAATATTTATTATATCACTCTTTGTGTGGTTACGAATGTTACGTATGTGAAATAATTACTGTCAATAATAGTTGTGGAAAAAAAAAAAAAAAAAAAAAAAAAAAAAAAAAAAAAAAAAAAAAAAAAAAAAAAAACCCTCACACACACACAAATAAAACACTTTAAATTTAAAGTCTTATACTTTCACAGGTTCAATTTTTGCCATATGCCATTTATTTTAGCACGTTTGCTGACTACTCTGGTGATTCCATCTACCAGTGCTAGTCCAGGGCGACTTTCCTGTGTAATTGAGTATTTTGTAGGGAAAATATCAAACCATGAATGATATTAAATATTGTGAAGCTGTAACATTTCAGAAAATACAATTTTTCTGTGACGTGGATATTTATTTTCCTCTCTGTAACATTTTTAATTGGCATGCCACTTATTTTAAATTTTGATAACACTTTCCATCACTAAATCTTATAAAACATTTATACTTTCTACAATAAATTTATTTGGTTCTGTTACTTCCATTTGAGAAAGTATCATTTCGACTTCTCAAGAATATTGACAAAATATATAATTGAAATGCAAAATTCCATTGTTAAATGAGCCATTGGGGTTATTTATGCATGAAATCGAGATAAATATATGTCAATTTTCTCGGAGATGGAGGAGTCAGGGTGAAACTTGCATTACTTTATACAGGTAAAAATAGAAGATTAACATTTTATCTCGTTTTTCCAAAAACTTTATCTAAGTTGTGAAACCGGCTCTTAGAGTGAATACGTTCTTACTGGCCAGGAGATTACACGTGCAGACCATATTCAGGGAAAAAAACCCATTTAATACTTAACAATAAGCAGAAACATTATTGTGAATATTCTTGATAACAAACTATTCAACTTAACTTTTGTTGTAGAGGCAAATAACTGTAACAAGTGTTTTTCTTATGAAATATATTATATTTCCTGTATTTCACATGTTTACAAACGTAAGTATATAATACTTCTTCTTAATTGTAGTCATCTGACGCAGACAGCCAGACGCACTCACTCTTGCTACAGCTCATCGCATTGTTCCGCATTGTGGTATTTAAAAAACCAACTAGTAATTCTCGTAAACCTGCATATTTTAAGTAGCATACACACAGAGATGTGCTCCTAAATACAAACAGCTGAAGTAACAGTATTTGAAAGAGATTTCACTCAACATTACCCTGCTATTGTAAATCATTACTGACCAATTATTAAAATAAGAATACAACTGTAAACAAAATGTGAGCAAAGCTACCTGCTACTGCAATAAATACATGAGCAAACACATTATTTATTTCCTGCCATCCTCAAAACAAGCACTTGGGTGATAATTGTGGCACAATGGCATTGTACTTTTCTATTACACTGAAGTTTATTTCATCTAAGAATTCCATTTTTTGATAGCCAGTGTCTGGTAATATGTGATATTTGAAAATAATGATTCATACACAAAATTTTGTATCATCTCATGTGTGAATGATTGAAAGATAATTTAATGTTGACTATTCTAACAGCGCTGTATGTATGTATTATATATTGTCACAAAACCGGTGTTATTAGTGTAAAAAATAAAACTTCATTCTAAATAGTAGAACCCTGATATAATATTTCTCAGGGGCCCCAAGAAAAACCAACCTTATATAAGGGAAAACTTTAGAGGAAGGTTAATTTGAATTGATAAACATGTTTGTGGACCAAAGGAACGCAGTTTATTAAGCAGGAAAATGCTATAAGAGGGGATGATATAACAGGGTTCCATTGTAATGTGTAGGCATTTCAATTAAAATGGAACTTAAAACCGTGATGCGTGCCACATACGTGAATATACCAAACACGACTCCTCCTCCTCCTAATGTGTTACTATTATACCAGGAACCCCAACCATATATGCCTACATGATTGTTTCCTGTGGAGGGACAGTTACAGACACGTGGTATTTCCTGATGCTCCAGACCCAACTTCCTCATACTACTCATAGTATCTATGTATCCTGAGGAAGGGTCAAACCCAGCACGTTATTCACAAGTGCAATGGAATCGCTTCTAGCCTAGTGGGACGTTCTAGCAAGTGAACCAAGCATGGTATCCAAGCGGCGCTGCAACACGTCAGCCTCCCCGATGCACCCAGCAGACAGTGTGTCGCCACAGCCATGAAGCTTCCCAAGGGCATATAGCCGAGCGCAAGGGTAGATTCTCCCACCCAGCTCGCTCCAAGCAGACGTCACACCTCTCACTCCAGCCCAGGCATAGGCTGGCCGAGCGCACAATATAAGGCAGTGCGCGGCCGACGATGCAAGTAGTATTTTCCAGTAGCTTACCACAACACATCTGTGCTGGGGCTCTCTACTAACCATAGGCACTCATGGTACTCTCCAAGAGCTTCCAGTTCTTCAACGACCACCAGTGGCTGCCGCCACCAACAACCAGAGACTTCTACCACTTCGTCCAGAAGCTCCCGAAGACTTCAAGTACCATCATCTTCCAGAAGTCTTCAACACCAGAAGCCTGCTCAACTACACTCTACACTTCCGATGTTGACCCTCCTGGTTCAACAGCCCTGCCCTACAACCACTGCCCTACTGGTAGTGGCCTCCGTTGTTAGGTCTTTTCTAGGCACCCCCAGATTAGAGTAACCACGTGAGAGTTGTTTAGATAGCTGTCAAATTTATTCTGCACTTGGTTAGTTTAGGAGCAGGTCACCTCCTCCTGTTAAGCGTAGATTACTTTTGTTCGCACTCTGCTTAATAGTAGGTACGAGTAACCAGTAGTTATTATTTATAATAAATACAATTTAATAATCCTATTAAGGCTTGTTTAAATGTAAATCCTGTCTGATACTAGGAACTCTATTTCAGACTGAGCAAGCAAGTTACCGGGTGTAATAACATTACCAACCACAGTGTAGGACTACAGATCCCCATCAGGTATCTGTATGTCAACAACCACACCACTTTTCGACGGCCACCCGTCCTGTGTACCTAGGTGAACAGAAAAGTAGAGCCCCAAACACTAGGTACACCTCCATCAAGAGCAGGGCAGCCACCTCAAGTTGTATCGCTGACCAGAGCGCCGAGGGTGCCAGCAGGGGTATTTGGCTGGGATTGGAGGCCCGACTGTTGCTGGACCTTACTCTGACAGTAGTAGGAAGACGGCCCATATGACCTATCCCTTTAGGTTTGTACGCCAAGGTGCAGAACCCTAGGAGCACAAGGTTCATGCCGTCAACTGCTGTTGGGCTTTACACTTAGTAGGGATACCGTCGATTGCTTGCATAGACGGAAAGTAAGTTAAGTGTCAATACTGCTTCTATGCCATTTGGGATAAGGTACGGTACTGGAAGAGAGGAAAAGAAGGAGGATTTCTTTGTTTCTAACTGAGTGTGCGCAAATAGCCCATCCACACTTGATGGAGATACCCCACGGGAACGTGCTCAGTCTGCTCATCACCTGGAGAGGCAGACCTCAGTCAGCACCCGAGTTTATTTCCCTCTGCACACCAGACGTGGCATTGAGCCACACCCTGCAGTCTGAGTATTAGTCGCTGGGAGGGACACCAGGTTGGGCATAGCAAAATCATTCTTTGGAAGCAGTGCCGCCACAGCCTAGAGCAAGACCTCGCCTCTCCGTACAGCATCTCGTCAGTCCACAGCACCCAGATTACTGCTGGCCCCAGCCGACCTGCACCTACGTCAGAACCCAGGAGATTGGTGAGTGAGTGCCCTGGTAAGTCCGCCGGGCTAAGGTGGTACTTAAGACATATTGCAGTGCAGACCGTAGCTGACTTTGTACCTAGTCAACAGCCAACCCGACAGGTATTAGTCTGCAGTAGACAAACCACTCAGTCTAAGTAACTGAGTACCAGAGCACACCTGACCAGTGCTCACTAAAGTAACTGTGACCAGTCTAAGCGACACGCGTCAACCATGAATGATAGTTTTACTTTGTTTCTCTCTTCTTCATATGCTGTAGCTATTGTTAATGCTCTAGAATTCACTTTTAAACATGCTTTTGCAACAGGAAATATGAATGTTTTAACATCTTGTGTATAGTCACTCTGCCCTGTTGGGGTTCCTGTTATCATTGTACATGATGTGTATGTAGTTTTCAGAGTTGCCACCAGATACCAAATCTGATTGGAACTGCCAAATACAACTCTTAAGACTCCCACTAGATGGCAGCTGTATACCAATTTTGTACCTATTCAGACGTATACAACCAGGTTGAAAAAAAAAAAAAAAAAAAAATTAACATTCATAGCTAAGTTTGAGGTTAAATCGTGTTATTTTGTGTATTTCACAATCATTTATCGATAATACATTCACTATGGAAAACAAGCCAAGCTTAATTTGTTCATAATCTAACACCAGTCAGTGTATTTGATATGGAATTTTGAGATGAAACAGATATCCATAGAAATGCCGGTCATGCCATTATAACATAAAAGAAGGTACGTGAGTGCATACAATAACTGGTGGAATGTGGACTGGATTAGGGTGGGACTGCATGATTGTGTGATGCAAATATTCACACTATCAAACATGGACATATAATTTGTAATATAATTCAGTAGGTTTTTCAACACTAACTATTGGGACTGATTGTAGTAATTTGCATTAATTTCTTTGAAGTGACTGTAAGTTGTTTTGTTTAAATTGATTAACTGTAAATAGCAAGTTATAACAATTCATTGTATGATATTAAGTTGAGAGTATTTTCATTCATCCATATGCAGAGATGCTCCTTTTCTTGTTCTTCATGGCTTCCTTCCAGAAGGAAGGCAGCGCTCCTTTTCTTAAAGTGCCTTTTCTTAAAGTGTGTTGCAGAGATGCAAAAAGGCTTGTTGTGTCCTTTTAGAGAGGAAGGTTGATCATGTACCGACGATACTCGAATTTTAGTGATGTGACATTCAGAGTTACCAAAAATGTAAACTTAAAAGTTACCCCTCAGATTAGCTCAGTCTAAATGCACAAGTGATTATAAAGGACGTCTTATAAAAAAAAAAACTACGTTACGACAGAACAGCGTCACAGTAGTAATTATATAGTTCAGGATTCATCGCGTCGCAAGACGATCGTGAGGTATGTCGGCCTTACATCCTGCTGTTAGTACAACGAACAATGACCGGAGGGCACAGACACTCCTTGCAGAGGAGCCCCCACCTGACTTCGGGGAGTCGAACTAAACACCCCGTGGCACCCTTTCACAACCATGGCCGACTGCAAAGCGAGTCTCATGGAAGCACGCAGTGCACCAGCAGAAATAAATGCTGCCGGAGCAAGCAACACGCCTTGCCCCATCCCCTTGTCCACAGGCACCGGCATTCTATGCAATCGCGACTTTCATCACTTGTGTATAGGCAGTTTGGGCGACAAAGTTAGCTGTAGCGCAATTTTCTTCTGGTCAATGAGAAGAGTTTTTGTATAAGGTTTTCATATTTGAAACTAGGAGCGGGGAGGTATGTGGCGATTCCTATCTCAGGGATGGTGGTTAAGGTGCTGACCGCCCTCCCGAGTTCTTCAAGTAGTCCTAACGCAGCATGTCAGTTATTATTTCGGACGGGTGGGTTGTGGTTGTCCTAGGCAGGGTGACTTAGTGGGAAGATCTGGTTGGAGAGGGGAGTCAAATCCCAGAGTGAGTCGAACCGTGATAGTTTTTCTTCCTGGGAGATCAATCTTCCTCACTACAAGGGCTGCCAGATATGGGACGCCAGCTGTCCAGGGGGTGTATGCAAGGTGAGAAGAGTTTACACGATGGTGATGGTAGGGGTGGGTGATTTGGGTGAAGGGATTGGTTTTATCCGTACAGGCCGGGCAGGCTGGCGTGCGAGGATATAGTTTGCTGGGGAAGTAACTGCGCGAGACTTGGGGACTACCTTCGGTGGGATTTGAACCGGAATAATCTTCCTCGAAGTTAATTTTATCAGAAACGAATTGAAGATACCCTCCTTCGGGACTACCTTAGGTGGGGTTATTATGGCAGCGGTTTGTGGGGTCTCCAGCCGAGGGGGACGTATAGGTTCCAGTTCAGATTCCGGCCAAAAAGCATCTAATAAGGCATCAAGCTCTTGACGCATGCTCGAGGGGTATGAAAGGTGAAATCAGTGCGAGTATGTAATTGAGTTGTGCAGGTTGACATGTGACTTCACTCGTGACTTCAATGTCTACTTCAGAATTAATTTTTCGTTGTAAGGCACGTCATTCTCGGCGCCGTGCACAGCTCTTGATACCACCTTTCTTATTGTGCATTGGAACAGCCTTCTGATGTTTCCGCAGATGTGCAGTCCTGTGGGTGTGTCTTGTGCAGTCATACCCAAGGCCCTAACGTATAGATAAGCAGTCCAGTATTAGGATGCCACCAAAGGTAGACGAGGGAACACCGGAAACACAGGAGCAGCGATGTGTCTTTTCCGACTTAAAGCATTCTGCTAACTCCGTCTCCTGTGGAGTTCTGCATGCCTCATGACTATGTGCTCAGCGGGGTTTTCTATTGTACAGGTTGCAAAAACACAACAATTAATAAGATACACAAACAGGGATCTAATATTAAAATTACGGTAGTCAATAATTTCAAATTCACGTAATATTTATAACGGTATTGGGAAAGTGGGACAGTCCCAGTTAGAATATAAACTAGCTAAAAAGTAAACAGATACGTTTCGCAATGAAATAGGTGAAGGGGAGCATGGAAAATAGTAAAATGATTGAAATTAAATGTATGCAAGTCTACGCGCTTAACGTCTCATCAATTAAAGGGGGTTGTCCAGAAGGACAATAACATTGCGATGACCTGCTACCACGGAGTCAAGGGATATGACTGGGGTAAAAGGGTTGCAGGGTATAGGACGTCGGGTTACCTCTGGAGTTGAGCCGTCCTTGCTGTCAGCTGGTGTGGATGAGCTTTCACAAGCTGCAGGGATTGCGCTACCATCTCAAACTGCTGGGCTAGTGCCGCCTTCTCAAGCTGCAGGAGGTTGGAGCTGTTCGTACGCTGAGGAGGGGAGAGAGGTCTTTGCAGACCAGGGAGTGCTCACTGACCTATGCGGCCGGTGAGCCTGGAGTGTCTGCCTGGGGGTGCTTTTGGACTGCCTTATATAGTGGAAAACCACTTGGTCAGCAATCTTCCAAGGGTGCGAGGCAGCGTAGCCTTCCAGCACAAGGGTTGGTTCATCAGGGTTGTGGTAGTGCCACTCATTTCATCTTTCCCTGCGTGGAGGAGATGAGGCTGGCGGGATGTGATGTCACAGGGGAACTTCTTCCACAGATAATTTCAGGGTAGCGGTCCGTCAAAAATATTTTATTTATTCAAAAGGGCGGCGATCACATGCCAGGTTCTGGGTGGGCCTTACATTTAATAATTAATCACATTAATCATCTTTACATCTGAGGCTGTCCATCACGTGGAGTCACTTTGATCGGTATGTGAAAGTACTTCTACTCCTGTTCCTGACTTGCCCCAAGCGCTTGTTCGCTTGTTGATGGCGCGAAGTCGCCTGTAGATTGAGCAAGTGTGCTGCACAGCATGTTGGCATGCGTCAATACGGTACCTTTGCTCCGTCGGGTTCAGCCTTGTACTTGCATAGGCAATTACCAAGGGTTTGCCTTTGGGGTCCTCCTGATAAAGAATGGCTCCCAATCGAATCTGGCAGGCATCTGCCTGAAGGATGAGGAGTACCTCCTCATGCGGGTGGTGTAAGCTGTCAATGTGCTGGAAACTTCTTTTTAAGGTTTCCAGATTTAAGGTGTTCGGATGTGCACTGCTATCTGACATCCTTCCTGAGAAGTGGGTGAAGGGTGCCACTACCTTGGCGATGTTTAGAACAAAGTCCCTGAGCCAGTTGCAGAGTCCCAAAAATCAGCAAAGCTGCTTCTTTGTGTGGGGAACCTCGGCTTCTTGTATGGCTCGAAGAGATCGGTCTTGCGGGTAATTTCTTCCCATTTCCATAGACACGACATGGCCTAAGTATTCTAAGGAAGTTTTTACAAAGTGGCTTTTAGAGAGATTGACCGTGGGCTCATGTAGTTCTAAGCATTCCAATACTCTCTGGAGGTGAGAGAGATGCGCCATCCAAGTTTTGGAGTAGATTATAATGTCGTCCAGGTAGGCGAAATATCTGGTTAAGACTTCGGAAGACATTAGGTACTGGTATGTAGTTGGTGTGTTTTTCAGTCCAAATGGCATTACCCTGAACTGTAAGGTTCTCCCTCTGGTGACGAGAAGGTGGTGTATGGTCAACTATCCGGATGTACTGATATCTGCCAGTAGCCGGATTGAATGTCTAAGGTGCTGAATATCCGGGCCTCGCCTATGTCACGTACCATGTGTGCCAGGTTGAGAGCCGGTGGAGGAGTGGGCAGGGTGGCATCATTCAGTGCTTTATAATTTACGCAAAGCAATAGTTTCTCATCCTTTAGAGTACCAATTCCAAATGAGAATTGTAGGGTGAAGTTGAAGGCTCGACATCCATTGATGCATCATTTCTTTGATCTGCTCCACGATAATTTTCTGGTGTCTCGCAGAGACCTTGAACGGCCAGTTGTAAATAGGCGTGGAGTTGTTGAACAATATCTCATGCTGTACAGTACGCATCTGGCACAAGTTCCCGCTGGTTCCGAAGGTGGCTGCGTGTTCATTCAAGATGTCCTTCAGTTGCTGAAACTGCTCTTCCGTCAGGTCGCGCAGAATTTCTGGTGCATTAAGGTGAGAACTTCTTGTTGTTCAGTCGGGTACTCCCTGTGTAACGTGACTTATCTTTTGTCGCCCAGGTATACCTTGTGCTTGCCGTGATCCATAATGCATTGCTGCTTCAAAAGCCATGGATGTCCGATGATAATGTTTCCTTTGATATCCGGAGACAAGGAGATACGTCCATCGACGACGAGGGTGCAATCTGGCTTGGCCATTCGTACTGCCTTACTTTGTAGTTCTAACTCTTGGTGTTGGTGTTCCAGGAGTAGATCACGGCGAAAGAAGTTTCTTGATGCAGCTGAGTCAAACAATGCTAAGGCGTTTCTGCCAACTATCCTGATCGCATTATAGGGGGCCATAGGCTCTTTTACCTCCTCATCTAGGATCTTTTCTGCGTACAAAGATTTCTACCTCGTCCCCAGGCTTTGGGTGTAGACTGTAGAATTATGTCGTCAAGTAAGCAACTACTTCTTCTCCAGCGAATTGCTGCGCCAGGCGAGTGCCGAGTTGCTGCCAGTCTGTTAGGAGTTCACTGTATACATTCCACCTTCAACTTGAGGTGCGCTGAAGAAACCCAGTGCTTCTCAGGGATTTTGTGATGGCAGAATTTGCACTCACATTCATTGATAAATGTACAGGGGTCTTCATGTGGCCATACAGCAAACTCCGGAAGTTGTGCTTCTCCCATGCACATAACTTGGCTGCATGTTGAAAAAGGTCATGGGTTTACTTGTCTCTATTCTACGGCTCATTTACAGACCTCACACTGATACACTACGCCTGGTCTGTTTACTGGCTTGTCGGGCCATCCGATACACATGTGGTGGAAGCTATCCCCACAGAGGATGCAGCATACTGAATGGATCTCTCGTCCAAGGAAAATTACCCAGCTGCAGTGGCTGCTTGGTACGACAATCCTCATACCGGTATTCTAACCTGTCGGTGTACTGAGGCTCATCTGTCCAGCCGAGACAGGTATAGTGGTGCCAGAGGTAACTGTTGGGGCACTGTATGCGATCAATTCCCACTTTTGGACAGCCTGGTCTTGAACAGCGGTCGCCACCAAGTTAGCCTCCTCGATGGGTTTGCTACGAGCTTCGTTCGACATTCTGGCTGTTTGTGCCGGCACCACGGGTGTTTTTTGGTGACTCCCCAAAGTCTGACTGTTCTGGGCTCCGTAGATGTGGAGTTGACAGTCGTGGCTGGCTCATCCTCACTGTCTCGTGCCACTTCAACAGTTGTAGGCCCCACGTTAGGCACCAGAGAAAGATCCTGGGTTCCGCTCCTTCTACTTGACGCGTGACATATCGGGAATAAATACTCACTAGCTGGTATTTGCAGAGGACGTCCCAGTCTTTTGGCTAGAAGTTGAGCCAGGCACTTCTATGTGTGCAGGGATTCAGTTCTGCCTGGTTGCGGGTGCCTTCCCATTGTACAAAACGGGCCGTGTGACTATGCAGTAGGACACAAAATCAGGTGTGGGCAACACGATGCAGCGTTTAGGTGACACTACTGCATTAGTTATATCTGTACGATGGTGTACGGGAGCAGTGCTTGTGCGACGTGTTACTAGTGCTGGTGCAGTGTGGTGATTGGCTGAGGCCTGGAGCTTAGACAGAGGAATAGGGCGCAGCATAGCTGGTATTAAGCATCCGATGACTGGTGATGGTGGCTGGTCGGGTTGACTTAGGCTGTTTCAGGATTTTCAGTATATACTTTTAAGTACATACATTTGCGTACTAGCACTGATGTGTACTTATTGTGTACTTGATGAAACTAGTTGCACATTCTGGCGGAAATATCAGAAACTATGTGACAACATAAAAATGTGGTGTGTGTGTATGTGTGTGTGTGTGTGTATATATATATATATATATATATATATATATTATATATATATATATATATATATATATATATATATATATATATATATATATATATATATATATATATATATATTAAACTCGTAAGATGTCAAGGTACAAAACCATGACACAAAAATAAATAACAAATGTTTATATGGTTATGCATCTTCTTTATACATAACAATAGAATTTGTAATGTGTGTGTGTGTCTATATATATATATATATATATATATATATATATATATATATATATATATATATATATATATATATATATATATATATATATATATATATATATATATATAGACACACACACATATTACAAATTCTATGGTTATGTATAAAGAAGATGCATAACCATATAAACATTTGTTATTTATTTTTGTGTCATGGTTTTGTACCTTGACATCTTACGAGTTTAAGCGCTGAAACATGGCTTTAGCCGAGAATGAGGAACTAATAGGAGCATTAGTAGGTGTATATTATATTTACAGGAGGGAAATGAAGGGCAGGGCAGAAATATTGTTGCACCTCGGTATCCTGAGGTTATGTTTATCTGTTCAGCTTCTCTCGATTTCACAAGTATTTGTACCACACCAACAGCCTTAGGATATTGCTTTATCATGTCAGTGGAACAAGATTATACACAAATTAGGGCAGTTGTTATGGGATTTGTTGCATTTATTTATTGTATGTAAAGGGGCATTACACAGAAACTGGCATTCTTTCCTCGTCCCTAGTTACGCACCTTACAAAGATTGAAATATACACATTGATAACAAAAGAAAGAAAGATACAATTCATCATCAGGGTTTGTAATAACTTGGAAATGCGGATTACAATATTGTAATATTATTTGTAAGCATACACCTGGGAAATATGCTGCAGATGTTTATACAATGCTCAGAATTTTATTCGTAATTGGAAGCACATTTATTAAACTGATAATTATTTACACATACAACAGATCAACATTTTGTAAATACTTATTAAGTTTTAAAACTGTGAGCCTTATAACCACAAAACATATACGTTAATTTTCAGCCTGTAATACAATATGGCAACTGTCGTAAGTATGCAAGTATGCCCAGCAAGTATACAATTTCAATTACTTGCCAAGTATAGAGCCTGTGTGTATTATACTGGGAATTCAGACAGCGCTAGTATACTCATGTTGATGACACTTCCAGGGACAGATACACACAAGTATGCATTTTTTGAGAATCCGGAAACTGCCTTAGATGCTTGGCGACCCACCGAAGGTACTCCATTGGGCTGGTGTTCTTAGGAGTGTTGAAGAGATCTCTTGAAACAGCTATTTCTACCGGGTCTTCAAGATGGTGAAGTGTTTGCGCCTGAGCTTGAGGTGCCAAACTAGTTATCTGTTTGACCAGGTATGCGTTTGATCAGACACTGAGAAGATTTGTCGCATCTTCTCTTTGAGACTCTTTCTCTGGGAGCAGGACATTGGGAAGTAGACTTACCCTACTGCAGACCTGCCAACTTGTAAAGTTTGAAATCAAGAAGATTGAAGAATGCTTAAAATAGTGCGTAATCGGGTTGCAGCATTTTATATAAATTTTTTCTTGTTCATCAGCTGTTACCAGTATTGTTACGAAAATGCATAATTATTGATTTACATTTTAATAATAAATCAACATAATAATTATTTCTAGGTTCAACAATACATACTTCTGAGGTTCGTGTATCAACTGAGAACACAATAATATTACACGTAGCCTGACACATATATTACTTTTTTTTTTTAAATTCAAATAGGCCTACTTACCAAATATTCCAACACTTTCCACACATTGTGTATGTTACAAACTCTTGCATATGATAACAAAAATTCTGGTAATCGTTATAAAAAAAAAAAGCACTTTTAGCATGATTTGTAATGTCACATTTCCCGCCATGACAAATAGTTATGTCACAGTGACACACACTACAAAATGCATACTTATCACCTTTCTCCGATTTCAGAATGAATGGAAACTGCTCAAAATATGCGTACCTGAACACTTGGGACATATTGTTTTATGTCTTCCACACATCTTACAGCTATTATGTATGTGCACCAGACTATTAAGACAAACTAAAGCCGACGTATTTCAGGCAAATCACAAAAAGAAATGTTTCTTCTCACTTCAAAAACTCCTAAAAGACCCTCGTTTATCCACAACTCACAATCTCCACGCCATGTTATTTAACATGTTGGCGTGCACACTGTTGTTTTGTTACTACTGGTGCACGAATATAACAGTACAACTTTGTGTGAGTGTTTGCAGTTATTTTTAATTTATTGAATTACCACTACTAACAGATACATATGAAACCTAAAATACAGGAAGCGGTAATTTCACATAGAAATTATATTATTATTTTTGTTAGACAAGCAAGCCGGTGAAACATTAAGGCAAACAGTTTACAAATATACACTGAAGAAACGTGGTGCCTTGGTCATACCTAACCTAGAAATAAGATGTGAAATTGACTTAGCAAAATCTTTTTTACTTTGTTTTGTATCATCTGAATGAAAGCTGACTGCTATTCTTTAGTGCAAAAAAATTAAAAAATCAGGATATCAACACCCATCAACTTTATAATTTGTTGTCTTCATGCCAATCCGACATCATAGCATCAAATGCTTGACTCCAAGACCACAAAATAAATATGTGCAGTTGATATACAAACACACCGGCAAAGTTTACATAACCTTGCTACTATCTATGTAAATTATGGTACGTATTACGTTAAAATATTATCAACATATAACTCTTTATGGCCACAAATAGAAAATGCTTCACATCAATGGACTTTTCGTGCCACGTAATTAAAAAAAAAACAACCCCACAAATACTGTAGCATGAACATAAAATTTTTTTTTACTATTTAACACAAATTACGCGTGTGAAGAGAAAATATTAATAACTTCTAAGCACTAAAACATAATTGCAGTTTATAAACAACAAACAATATTGGCATTTGTCTAACTGCAGTCAGCGTGTGCCACGTTCAGTTATCATATGACTGGATGTATGCTGGGTAAGATATTGATCGATGTGCTGAGCCCAGACAGGCACACACACTTCAAGGCAACAGCAACCATTTTCTTTTTTTTACAGAATGAACTTATGAATGTTTTTGACAGTTACTGGCACCAGCGTCTCCATAATAATGCACCGTAGGAGCATAAAAATACCACCTAAAAATTTTAATTAATTAAAAACAAGTCAAAATAAGACTACAAAAGAGTGAATCTTAACAGGTGCTGTGTGCGCATGAAAAAATCTCTCGCACGTGCACGTTCCCAACTCGCAGAAAAATTCCTGGCATTTTCAAGGTTTTCCCAGCACTCGAGAAAATTCATGGCTTTTCCCTATATTTCTTGATTTCTCGGTTTAGTGGCCACACCTTGAACTATCGTGAAAATATGACATATAAGTGACACTTTCACAGAGACCAACGAGCCGAGCCGTGCATACTGCATAAATTTTATAATCCGGCCAAGAGAAAAATCGTAAGATATGGAGAGTACCCGTAAAATCGTAAGGTGCGAACTTTTCTGTAAAAATTATGGGAAAATCGTACGGGTTGTCACGTCTGCTACTGTACCCCGTCTGCAGGCTCCTTGTACAGTTTTAAGTGTGGCACTTCATGCAGGCAGAGGACTGGAGGACACCTTATTCCCAAGTCTGGCAGAGACTGCGGTCCATGAGGGATGTTAGGCCTCACCTTGTTCAAAGTCGCACAAGAGTGTGTGGCCCTGTCCCAGTCTTCCCAACTTAGGGGACGTAAGTCTCTCCCAGCAAAGATCGCGGAGGAGAGGCCAGCGAACACCAAGCCGACAAGCTGTTTCCATAACAGTGTACCTGTGTGGCTCCTCCTTTCCTTCAATACCAAAGGTTGAAGGGAAGGGCGGCTAAAGTTAATGGGTGTGTGGAAAAACAAGTGTTTTGCTCAATTGAGTTTAAATTCCCCAGGATCATCTGCTGACCTGTTATGTGAGGGTAGTTATGGAAAACTGTTAAGTCTAAAGGAATAGTACTAAAATTAAAAGCTGACATACATTTTATTCCGGTAAAGTAAATACATGTGTGGTGAATGCACCCTAGCTCCCGGTCATTGACGCGGATATTAGCAGGAAAGCTAGAACACAAGTTAGGATGGCCGTTAGAGGCCACCCGCATGCAACCAAGGGAATGCGGTGCATGATGCTGAATGTCAAAGCTACTATCACTTGCATTGTTATACGTAATTGACGTGTAGAACGACGTAATGTAAATCTCTGACACACAGCTGGGTGAACTAAGCAAGAACGCGACACAATTTAGTCTTAAGAAAGATTGTAAAGATGGGTCCACTACAGATACGTCCGTAACTGCAGGATGACAAAGGGTTTGCAAGGCACGTAGCTGGAAGAACACCTTACTATCATAACCTAACCCTATTGTAAGCGTAGCTTAAGCAACGTAAACGGGGTGTAATGTCCGAGCAACGGGTGCTGGAAACTAACGTAGACAAGTTAATTCCTGAGCGTCGAGTGCTAGAAACGAAGACTACTGTGGAGACGCGGGCGGTCATTTATACTAAATATGGGCCGCTGCCCCATGCTGATTAGCTCGTTCCACTAGGGCGAGGGGTCGTAGCAGAGCAGGGGGTGCAATTGCATGACTTGCCTCTGTGATGTCACCGGCCGGCTAGAAGAGGATGCAAAAGAAAAGACAAGTGATATAAATACTACTAGAGATATTTAGTGGGAGTAAAAGAACTCGTTGCATTTAAGCATCGTTACGGTGGGATGGTGAATAAAACAATCTGCAAGGCAGACTGTATAATTTCATATTTTAACGGGACAACATTAACTTCCAACTCTGCAACAAACTGACCTAGGGATGGAGTGGAAGTCGTTACATCTCCATTAGTGAGAAAGACGTCATGCGACAAACAATTAGTTGAAATATGTCACAGTATAAACAAGGTCTAATGGAATAAAACAAAAATTGCGTACATTCTCTCATGAAAACAGAGTTAGCATACTCCATGGCGAGTGGAGTCTGACGGAGTCTTGTGTTGCTAACAATGTGGTGAGGCGAACCAGAGCACTGCCTCTTCATAAGAAATTCATGAGTGTTGTAGCTGTTAAAAGTGCAAAGTAGAAACACGAAAATTTTTTAAAAACAGATTATGTTAATTGGAAAAAAATATTGTTAACTTTTGATGGGAATATTAAATTCACCTCTTTTTTGTACACACTGCTCTCAACAAGTAATGCTAACATGAACCATCACAGAAACATGTTATAGTAAAGTTCCAATGAGAAACTAATCTTTGAGCAGCTTTGAGGGATGAACTGTAGGGTTGGCAGTGTAGGGGAGGGCTATCCTGAACTCTCGCTGCTGGAGGGAGGGAAAAAAAATTTAACAATGCTGGCGCTATACACACCAAACTGACAACATTGCTCACTACTACTTTGCTGTTAAATAATGCCCTGTGCAACAAAAGTTTTTTTGAAAGGTAATATGCACACACAGAGCAGCTTTCGCCTAACCACTCTCAGTCACTGTCACTAGTGAACTAAACAACCCAACCCATTCATGCAACTGCAATGAGCTCTCTCAACAAGCCTAACGCGTTCTGGACTTCTGCGCACTATTTTCTCATTTCAATTTCACTTTACAAACCAGCTGATTACAGGCACTGCAAATAGGATAATTTGATGTGACAGTTAGCAATGTAGTGGGCAGGCACTTCACTCACTTCTGACATAAAATGTAAACATTTTTTTTACATGAAAATGCACATATAATTTAAATACGGTCATATGATGTACAGACTTGAGTGCTTCCAGTTTCTAGACTAGATATTTCTATGGATTTATTTGTTGTGGATAATTTAAATTAATGTTTTGAATTATAATGTGCCAATTATTGTATAGGATGTCCATTGCACTGATGTGACTTAGTAATTATAAAAAAAGTTATATGTGACGCATGCTGCTTTCCAGTATGATAACTAAATGCTTACAACTCACGAACCATCACGTATTTTATGTAACCTGAGGAACGGTTGAACCCAGAGTAATTCACGAGTGTCTACAGGATCACTCCCAGCCTAGTGAGTGATAACAGACACGTGAATAAAACCAAGTAACACCATTCACAAGTGCAGTTTAGATCACCAGTATCTTGGAAGGTGATTCTAGACACATGAAAAGATATTGTGAAAGCCGTCGAGATGAATGCCGCCCCCCATGCACTCCAAGAACCACCAAGTCGTAACCTGCAACGAAGCATTCGAAGCATGGCCGAAGCAGAATGCCAGGCAAAGGGTAACTACCCCCACCCTGGTCTCGCACTAGAGGGATATCACGATGCGACATCACACTTCCCACCTTGATCCCGGTGAGGGCATGTCTAGCGCACTATAAAGGACTGTGCACAGCTGAGGACAGGAGTGATTTTCTCCAGTACCTCGCCTCAACACTTTGCATGCTAGGGCTCTCTACTGACTGCCAGGTCTGCTAGATCTTCAACAGCCACCAGTGGCTGCCACCACCAGTTACCACTGCAGCCTCTACCATTAGCTACCAGAAGCTCCATTGGCATTAAATCACTATCTGCATCTACCAGTTGCTCTCCGTCAGCAAAACTGTAGAAACCATCACACCTTCCATTGCAGTTCCTCCTGGTTCAGCAGCTGAGCCTCTACTTGCTGGTAGAGACTACTACACCCACTGCCCTTAAAAGTAGTGGCTCCCTTTTTGTAAAGTCTCTTCTAGACGTCCTTGGTTAGAGTAGCTGCGACTTAGTTGTTTTTATAGCAGTCAAAGTCATTTGCCATCCTGAATAGTCTAGGAAAAGGTCACCTACACCTGTTTACGGAAGTTACTTCCATATCATACTCTGCTTGGTTAAGAGGGAGTACGCCTAACCGTATTTATTATTCCTAATAAATATGTAATGTTCGTATCCTGAGCGTGTTTCTGTTCTAGAGGTAATACCTAAGATCACTAGAAATTATATGTTCGTACGTCAACTGAGACTGGGTGTTACAAGTGTACGAACCATAGAGTGGCACTGCAGATTCCCTTCAGGAATCTGTACGTCAGAAAACACTTCAACTGCCACCCGTTCTATAAACTCCAGTACACTCACTAGGTACTCATTCTTGAGGGACGAGACAGTCAGTCCAGGTTGTACTGCTACCGGAGCACTTATAGTGCTGGAAGGTGTATTTGCCTGGTTCTGAAGGCCTAACCTTTGTTGCGACCCACATGGTTCACCGCTCCAGGTTTGTTCGCCAGAGGTGCAGGACAGATTGGAGCACCAGGCTCACGCCGTCAACCACTACTGGAAGTACACCTAGCTAGGGTTCTGTCTTGAGTTCACACCAATCGAAAGTATACTTAAGTATCAATGAGACCCCTATATTTTTTTGGGAAAAGGGACAGAGCTCAGAGGAAAGAGCAAAAGGCGGCATATAGCACCACCAAGCGAGTGTGCATAACTGACCCATCTGCACTTAGCGGAGAAGCCGACCAGCCAGCATCAGAACTGAAGACTCAAGCACACCCTGGTAAGACAGGTATACCGAGCTGACCCAGTGTTCCAGTTCGGTACATTGCTGTACCTGCTAGAGATGATTGTATACCAAGCCGCCAACCTACACATCTGGTGCTAATTTCTAGCCGGACGCTAATTAATAACTTTGGTTATAATCAGAGCGCACCTGACCTACCGCAAACAAACAACATTGACCGTGTCACAGTTCCATGAGACGACAAGCGTCAAGAGATTTTCTGGTGCCAAACATGGGGCCTAATGATAATTACTGTTAACCAGTATCACAGAACCAGGTCAGAATGACGCCGAGTAGCTAAGAACCAGCCGGGATCTTTGAACCAGACTTTAGGGAGTCTGGCTCAATCCAACATAATGTTCGAAGTAGACATTAATACCACCAAACTACTAGCCAATGACATGGCAAACACACCACTCTCGAAAGCAGGCCAAAGTCCACCAGTGGGCCCGAGGCCCAGATCCTAGAGACAGACCGGGAATAAAGCTGCTCCAGACTTAATAAGAGAGTAGACTTCACCTTATAATGGGCGAGTCCAAATGGCCCAGGCTCGCCACCTTCTCCAAAAAGGGAAGGGAGTATAAGACTGGCAGTACACAGTGGGAGGAGGTACACACCAGCAAATGGGACATCGAGCAACAGTGACACAGACTATCGACACAAACTTTCTGGAAGTACAGAGGAAGAACCCACTGGTATCACCAAAGTTCTGCCTTCAACTCAGATGGTAACCAGCCCACTACGGAGGTCAAGCAACAGCGACACCAACAACCTACACCAGTCATCTGAACGAAAAGAAGACACCACTGGAGCCATCAAGGTTGAAGGGTAATCCTGCCCTCTGGCCACCAATCCGGAATCTGAGATCTTCAATGTCCAGAAACATACTGCCCATCGGGTAGGAACCCGAGTAGTCGAGGTGGATGGCTCTACCTCACCATTGCCTCATTATCCTATAGTATCCCTGCGCTTGGTGACCCACAGATGACCGCAGCCAGAGACGATACCTCAACTCCAGATGACTTCGAGGTACAGAAACGTCCTGCCCTATGGGTAGGAATCCATGCAGTCGAGGTAAAGGATCCAGCTTTGTCGCTCCCTCATTCATTAAAATGTACTCGTATTGAATCGCTACCTAGCCAGCTCGGGTGACGGGAGGTTCGAGGTTGGCAACCATCCATTATGTCACACATAACTGTTTTGCTTACTGTGAGACCCACACGTTGCCAAAGAAAGAGATAGGTTTTCTCAAATTAATAAACCACAGAAAGCAACTAGATAGTTTGTATTCCATACCACCTGCCACGAGTAAGGCTTGTATATACTTTTATTTCCCAGTGTTGTTTTACGCGTGCCACTGTTTTATGTAATTTCTTTCCACAGGGTAAAATTGTATATATAATGGTAATTAATAACCACAGCGTTTATATTGTGCTTCTAACGGCACATATAATGAAGTATTAAGTGGGCCACCCTGTAACTGCATAATTCCTGACACAAATCTTCTCCACGGGATTGGGGGGTGGGGGCACATTAGCAGGCCCTCGCTCCGGCCTACCGAAGTGAAGGGGAAGAGAGAGAGCTAACATGCAAAGTGAGACAGTGCTACGACCGCAGTTCCATGCAGCATTGCAATTCCAGACGAGTCCCAGCATGCAGAGTGAGCGCAACTACAGCTGTCAACTGGCCCACATTAATAGGTCCGTCTACAAAATCAGAATTTTTTTTTTTCACCTTCCTGCATGATGAGAACTTCCAGATCAGGGAGAAGAGTCCTACATTCCCGACTCCACCACAGTTTGCCTGATAAGTCTTCATCCCAACAGTGGGCGGAGGGAAATTGACGCGTGCCGCGTATTATAATTAACCGACTACGAAACATCAACCATCACATATTTTACAGAACCCCGACCCCTGAGTAATTTATAAGTGCCTACAGGATCGCTCCCAGCCTAGTGAGCGATAACAGACTCATGAATAAAATCAAGCAACAGCATTCACGAGTGCCGTTTAGACTACCAGTATCCTGGATGGCGGTTCTAGACATGTGAATGAGATAGTGCGAAAGCCATCAAGACGCACACTGCCCCTCCCCCTGCACGCTCCGAGAGCCACCAAGTCATCACCTACCATGAAGCATTCTGAGCGTGGCCGAAGCTTGCTGAAGCCAAGTGCCAGGCAGAGGGTAGCTACCCCCACCCCAGCCTTGTACTAGAGGGACGTCACAACGCAATGTCACACCTTCCATCCCAGTCCTGGTGAGGACATGCCTAGTGCACTATAAAGGACCATGTACGGCCGAGGACAGGCGTGATCTCTAGTACCTCGCCTCAACACTTTGTGTGCTGGGGCTCTCTACTGACTGTGAGGTCTTTTAGATCATCAGCTGCCCCCACCAGTTCCCAGAGGCTTATGCAGCCTCTACCACTAGCTACTAGAAGCTCCACTGGCTTGAAACCACTATCTGCATCTACCAGACACTCTCCATCAACAAGTCTGCAGACACCATTACACCTTCCGTTGCTGTTCTTCCTGGTTCAGCAGCTGCTCTACTTGCTGGTAGCGACTACACCCACTGCTCTCAAAAATAGTGGTCCCCCTTTTTGTACAGTCTCTTCCAGATGTCCCTTGGTTAGAGTAGCTGCAACTGAGTTGTATTCATAACAGTCAAAGTTATTCTCCATCTTGATAAGTCTAGGAGCAGGTCACCTACACCCTGTAGCATTGCAGTGTATACACATTTTTATCACTTTTGTAATTGTGTTTCAGTTTCACTTTTAGTCAAAATCCCCAGTTTCATTTGTCAGTGACTGTAATTGTTCAAATTTTTCCTTTCATGCCACGAGTAGAAGTAAGGGCTTTATCAGTTTTAGTGCGAGGCAATATTTCAAGTGTTATCTGTATTACGTGGCACTTTCGAATTCTCAGGCTTCAGAGCGAGGTGATGCAACTTTTATTCATGTTTCCGTACTATCAGTATTTTTGTATTGTGAAGTCGCGCCATGATGTAATGTTCAGCCAATAGGTGGTTGTGAGCCCCTGCCAAATGTGTAAGTCTAGAGTTGTGGTTTTGGAGTGGGGGTAGCTGCACGTGCCGAGGCAAGCGCAGCAAACCCTGAGCTCGTCCATTAATCTCTGTAACCTGCGAATAGAGAAGTCGTGGAGACGACAACCAGTAATATTACAACAATCAACGAGAGAACCAGTCGGGTTGATGACATCGGGTTGTGGAGCGTTTTTGGACCGACATAATGTAACAACTGTGTGAAGAGGACTGTTGTGTTGAGAAGTGTGGGAGGCCGATAGGCATCAGGGGGAAGGTGTATTTTTCCTCCCTCTCGCCTTCTTAATTTTCCTCGCAAGTCGAGATGTTAATTGAACTTTCTATAACCACTAC
This sequence comes from Dryococelus australis, assembly GCA_029891345.1. NCBI lineage: Eukaryota > Metazoa > Arthropoda > Insecta > Phasmatodea > Phasmatidae > Dryococelus > Dryococelus australis. The sequence continues at coordinate 92,944,149 of CM057000.1, read as the reverse complement.
TGTGACCCTGTAACGTGTGTGTGTGTAAAGAGAAGGAAGACAGGTCGCGTGATGTCATGCTGGCATAAATGTAACTGTTTTCGATATTCAACCATAAATAGAATCTGATTCCAACATGGATATTTTCTCTTATTATTTCTCAAAACCCAGGTGAACCAAATGTTGTGCCCTCATTGCCTGAGGTTAACCGAACCCAACGTAAATGCTTAAAATCAGTAACCTGCATTGTAACATAGTGAGCTGATGCTATGTTGTAACCTGTTTTCAATGGTTGTTTTCCATATAGTACTTTGCTTGGTTAGGAGAGAGTATGCGTCACCGTATGCATTATTCCTAATAAATATGTCTTGCTCCTATCCCGAGAGTGTTCCTTTTCTAGAGATAATACCTACGATCACTAGAAACTATATCTTCGTACAAAGTTAACCGAGACTGGGTGTTACACAAGTGTATGAACCATAGAGTAGGACTGCAGATTCTCTTCAGGAATCTGTACATCAGAACACACACCGACTTTCGACGGCCATCAGTTCTATACACTCCGGTGGATAGAAAGGTAGAGCCACAACAACCACTAGGAACACATCCAAGAGGGGCAAGACAGTCAGTCCAGGTTGTACTGCTACCGGAACGCTTATGGTGGTGGAAGGAGTATTTGCCTGGGTCTGAAGGCATAACCCCTGTTGCGACCACACCCAGTAGTGGTAAGAAGGCAGCCCACATGGTTCACCGCTCCAGGTTTGTGTGTCAGAGGTGCAGAGCTGATTGGAGCACCGAACTCGCGCCGTCAACCACTACTGGAAGTACACCTAGCTAGGGTTCTGTCTCTAGTTCACGCTGATCAAAAGTATACTTAAGTACCATCGAGACCTCTATGTCTTTTGAGAAAAGGCACAGAACTTAGAGGAAGGAGCAAAAGGTGGTGTATACCGCCGCCAAGTGAGAGTGTATAACTGACCCATCTGCACTTAGCAGAGAAGACAACCAGCCAGCATCAGAACCTAAGACTCAAGCACACCCTTGTAAGACAGGTATACAGAACCAAACCAATGTTCGGTTCCAGCACATTGTTGTACCCGCTAGTACTGATTGTGTACCCAGCTGCCAACCCACACATCCAGTGCTAGTTTCTAGTCGGAAGCTTACCAATAATTAATAACTTTGGTTATCATCAGAGCATGCCTGACCTAGCTCAAACAATCCATGTTAATACTGTCACAGTTCTATAAGATGACATGTGTCGTATGCTACGTACAATATGTGTGCAAGCCTTACATTATCTGTGTGTTATAAAATTACTTTCAATACACCACAGTAATCTGAAACTCTTTGAGTATTCAGATCCTTATACTGCATTGTACATTGTGTGGCGTAAATGTAAAACAATTCAGTTATGTTTGGCCAATGCAGAAACCCGTACTGACCAAAATATTCAGAACCACACAGTTTAATTAACAACTATAATTTTGTTTTCAGTCCCAAAACACAAAATTTGTAAAACCAGTGTTGCACAAAAATTTTAATGGACAGTGGAGCTGAAATTGTCTTTACCTAATGACCTGTCTGTAAGTATTCAGGTTAATGCAAAATCTAGATAAACCTTTATTTGGGTAAATATTGTATATGCGGTTTTGGGCAGGGAGCTATCAAAGTCCTCAATTACAAGAGAAACAGTCATACAAACAGATTATGTAAGTAAAGACAATCAAAGAAAATACACGTATACAGAAAGCACAAAAGGTTTTTTGTCAGCAACATGGAAAATACCAATCCCGTAGATTGTGAACTGGTCTTACCTCGGACTCTCTGCAATGGCAGAGAAGAGGAAGGGCAATCGTTGTTGGCAATCGAAATGGTCAAAGTCCCATCCACCTTGCAAATGTTTCGCTTGCCTGGTGGTGGTGGTGGTTTTGATGGGGTTTTTGGCACCTCACCATCATCTACAAAACAATTGATTACATTACAGCATAAGGGTGCATGCCATTTATAACTTGGTGATACTTCATATGGATAAAAAGCAGTAATTAAAATAAAGTTTGTACCTTTAAAATCAAAGCACAGCATTCAACCACACTTACAACTTTAACCTCCAGTCATATTTTCTTTTATAGGTTCATTCTTGACCTAAACGTTAATTATATTCTAACATGATTAGGATAGTCTAAGACTATGGGTCAGCACCACAACAACCACGGTTCCATTCCCAATGGATTTCAGTACAACACAGTATTTACTGTGTGATGAACATAGAAGATGCTGCCAAAAAAAGGGTTTTTTTTTTGGGTACTCAAATTCCCCCCACTTGCAATAGATTGCATCTCCACCCACATCCTATCTCACCTTGTCCATTCTTTGGACTCACCACGAACAATAGGTGCATCCCTAGGGTAAAGCAGTCATCTCGACTTCGCATCACACCTCCCATCAATGCTGATGGGCCACAGACAACATCATTACTTCTTAATAGACTCCACCAAAGTTGTGCCACATCCCCTGCCCAAGCAACAGCAGTTATGTCATACACACCACTGTGAGACACATCACAAGGGCAGAGGCTCACCACCCTTGCTGCTGTTGCCTGTAGACATGCCATTCGCAACGTACCTGCACCTGGTTGCCTGACAGGTGCAACATTACCACCCCTCAAGTGGTAATGCATACACAACCCGGCTGCACAGGCTTCCCCCCCCCCCCCCCCCTCTTTCATCACCAGTCAGAATGTATAAAAACCCTTCACAGCCCACATTTAATCAGTTACACTACGCTTAGGGAATGTTTCTCCACTACCCATGTTATCACTGCTTGTCAGATTTCCAAGTTGAAGCTCTATGACTTCACCTACACACTTTAACTACCTATATCCTCCATGCTTATGCCTTGTTTAGCTTACCTCTCTGTGCTTTATTCACATAGCTCCTGCTTTTTCCACATTTTAACACGGTACCTTATCTATAATTCTTCTGGGAGGAGGCCCATCAGGTATCCTTTCTTTACTATCCAGCTCTCCATTTCATTGCTGGTGACTAGGGTACTTGCAATACACTGTATTGTTTATCACCACGTGGGACCAATGTGGAACACTTGGTTGTGAGAAATAATGCCTCTTTTTGGATGTTCCTCAAAGGGAAAGGGAAGGTAGCCTTTGTAGGGAGAACATCCCTATGACCCTACCCAGAGGTACTGGAGCATTAGCAATACTGTCACTCTACCTGACCAGGATTTGTGACACAAGGTCAGCGGGGTATTGGCACTGGAGAGAAGCTCCTCTCCAGAATTTACCTATTGTTGAAACTATATCGGATATGCCTGCTTCTGTTTAATATCCATTAAATCCTCTGTCTCCTCCTATCACTTCATACCTTGTCATCGGGTTGGAAGATATCAGACAAGCCAAGACAGCTGTTGCTCGTGTTAGGTGAGCTGAAGGAAGTGCCCATGGGTCTACCCTAGTGTACCTATATCAGGTGCTACTAAGGATGCCACTAGAATAGACTCAACTAACCAGTTAAACAAAGACATTTAATTCCATTCATACTCTGGACAAACTCAAAGAACAGAGCACATGGTTCCCAGCTCTGAGAAGGGTAAATAACCAGAGATGGCAAAAACCCATGTTTTAAAAACCACCCAACCCACTGGGGTTTTTCCAATAAAACCCAGTCTTTTCAAATAAAACCTGAGTATTTTCACCAAAATCTGAGGTTATTTTCAAATTTTATGAAACAGCTACTTTCATTAATAAATTATTTTATAATATAACTAATACTTCCTTATTAGGACGTTTAATTTTTTAAAACCCATCCTTGTACATTAAAGTACTTTATAGCTTGATAATATTATGAAAATATTACATTTAAGCTAATCTCTAGCATGAAAGTAATGTGAAGAACACTTTCAGATAAAGAACCGTAGAAGAGGAAATGAGTGAGTGATCACCAGGTCCCAGATAGCCTCCATTATATGTCATGTAATGACGATTTAAACGACAGGATTTAAGGCTCCAGGAGTGCAGTGAAGACAAGGCGAGGGCTAGTGGTTCAATAGGAGTCTTCAGCACCAGCAGTGCGGTGAAGACGAGGGTAGAGGATGATATTCGGCACCAGGAGCACGGTGAAGACCAGGGAACTGATGATGGTTCCTTCGGCACCAGGCAGTGCGGTGAACGAACAGGACAGACTGGCATTCCAAGGGCCGGGACCAGTATTTATATTCCTCCTGGCTCGCCTTTGATCTCTGGTGGAGAGGGTAGCAGCATTAGATCCTGTTGCTGGTGCTAGACCCAGGTGTTGCATGTCTTGGCAATTGTACTAGAGGTGCCACCTGGCAGTGCACTTTAGTACTTCATCTTCATGCATAATCTTGGTTATTCGGCCGGTGAACAGAATAGTTATTCGGGCATGGAGCATACATCATTGGCATGGGTAAACAGTACAAGTTCTGACGTCTCTTAGGTTGTACAGGCAATCAAACTCCGTTGACATGTGCTTCTGAGTCATGCGCACTGATGAGTACAAGTTCATTTAATATAAGTAGAAAAGACATCATACGTCAATTTTCCCCCTCCCCTCCCTGCAATGCGATGGAGACTCATCTGGGTGAAGAAAAAAATTGCGGGAATGTAGTACTGTTCCCTCAAGAAAAACTTTTTCTCTTTCCATTAGTTTTTGTAATGGACTCTGGTCTGTGTGCTTGGCATTCAAGGCTTTGGAGTGGTGTGCTGGATGATTCACTGGCAGGTGCAGGTGCAGCTGCAGTTTCTCTGTTTCTCTCACTCCTGGTGCGACGGGCAGACTAGACAAGCTCTGTCTCTCTCTGATGTGTAGAAGGCGGGCGCTATCTCTCTCAACACTGGGCAGCTGGCAACTGGGTGACAAGTATGTAATGGCAGCTTCTCTAACACATGTGGTGTATGTGTTGCGTAGGGAATCTGGTGTCTGTGTTATGCTGTCTTCGTTTTTAAGTGTGCAACCCTACATTTAGAAGCTGATAGCTTGGGCACATACAATATGAAGTTTACAGATTTTAATCAGCAGAGAGAAAAGCATGATGTAGACGGCACAAAAAATTCGACCCTCGGGGAAATAAAATGCCCAAAGCCTCACTCGTAAAGGCGTGTTTTTAGCCAGCTATCCTGCTGGGCCTTTTTGCTAAGGGTGCCTACATCAGAGATACAATGGGGACCTCCGTCTCGACAGCACCGGTGTGTGACCCACCCTCTCATCCAAGAAGCGAGGCTTGGAAGACTGCCTCGGCATTGAGCAACGTCGGTACCTTGGTACTGGTGGCCTCTGTGCTGAGTGGCATCATGACCGGCTGGGTTGCAGCGCTGTCCAAGCAGATCACGGCCAATGATACCAGCTGAACCAAAACCTCCAGGATGAAGCACAGTGGCTGGGGTGACTGATCGAGGAGCAGGTTCTTGTCGTCCCGTAGTCTCAACGGCGTTGCTCTGTTATCTCTTCTCGGTGATTGGACTTGGCGGGGTCTATGACATGGCTTGCGGACTAATGGGCTTCTCCAAGAGAGCTCGCTTGCACTGGGTGTCCACCTTCCTCTTCGGGCAGCGATTTTCTGGTTGAAGTCGGTGGGTGTGAGGGCAGCGTCCGGACAGATTCTGCCACTCTTGGTTGCGGGAATTCCACCCTAGTAGGGATGGAAAAACCTGCTCTCCTGCTAGCGCTGGTTTCAACCTCAGGCTCTTTGAAGGGTGGCGGTCGGGCTTCTGGAGCGGCAATTGGTTCGGGGTTGTAAACGTCAGCCGGTGGTTCGGAGGCCTTAAATTCTGTATTGTCGACCTCTTGGTCGAGGGCATCCTTTGGAAGGGCCGTATTTGTCCCTGGGTTTCCTTCCGAATGTGCCCTCAGTGATCCTCCGCCCAGTATACATTGTCCCGGCATCCTACAATTTTATACGGGCCCTCACATTTTTCTGCCAAATCCGCACTGAACTGACCACTGGCTTTGCTTAGGGGGTGGTTGTGTAGAAGTACTGTTCGCCCATTAAAGGCTTGGATGCCAGTACCAGGTTGAGGGTAATTCCTTTTGATCTAAGTCTCTTGTGAATCTCAGCGCTGTCTGTTCGTGCTAAGGCTGCGAGTCGGGCAACTTCTGGTTAAGGCATGTCTGTGGGCTGGCTGTCCCACTACCAATCCCCTGGGCGATGGAGAGTGTGGCCCAGGAGGATTTGGCTGGGGCTGGCATTTATGGCATCGTTGGTATGTCTTCATAGGGGGAAGAGAATTCTTGAAATGTGGGCATCCCAATGCTTGTGGTCATCTCCAACACTGAGGTGGAGACCCTCCTTCAGCTCTTGATTCCTCCGTTCAATGGGGTTGGCTTGGGGGTGGTAATGTGGCATCATCCATGTTTCGACCCCCCATTCATTGCAGGCTGTAAGCCACTTCTAGCTGGAGAAATATGTCCCATTGTCCATTAGGATATATTATGGGTAGCCCCAGCGTGGAAAAATCTCAAGTTTTAAACTTGCTGATGATGTGGTAGGTTTCCTGGCTTGGTAGGGAACACCTCCACCCATCTTGAGAATTGGTCAGTTACCATGACTAAATAATGGTTTCCTCTTGTGCAATGGGGGTATGTTGCCATCAGATTAGCTGCAACGTGGGTCCATGGCATACATGGTCGATGGGACTTTGTGGTAGGCTACTGTGCCGGGTATGCTTTGCCCCTGCAGCACGTTTCGCAGCTGTGTACTTATTGCCGGATGTCTGTGCTCATTCCGTCCCATGTGTAACGTAGTCCGATGTCAGCTAAAGTCTCTCGAGTTCTTGTGTGACCCGTTTTAGGGTGGTTATGGTGGTGTCTGCAGATGTCAGCCCACAGGACCTTGGGAATTTTAATTCTCCACTTCAACCCAGCTTGGCCGCTTCGGAACCATACAATGTCATCCCTCAGTTAGGACCAGGGTTTGCTTCTGTAGTAGATTCTGGCTGTCTGGGTCTTGTTGGTGCAACACGATTTTGGTCCAGCTGATATGCAGTTGGAGCAGTATAATTTGCTCCTCGGAGTTGCCATTCGGAAGTTGGGGAGGAGTCATCCTCTTCCATTCTTCGTCAGCTTTGGTATCTTCCTCTAGATATGGTTGGCGGGACAAGGCATCTGAAAGATAGTTAGACCTTCCTGGGCAGTGCTGCACTTCAAAATCTAATTCAGTCAGTAACATGTCCCACTGTCTGAACTTGAATTTGGTGCTATGGGACTCACATAGCTACTGGAAGGCTTTACTGTTGGTCCGAAGCATAAAATTGATGCATTCCAGATAGTACCTGTATACCCAAACTGCCCAGATAACGGCTAGCCACTCTTGTTCGCTAGTGTGATATTGTTGCTCAGTGGCACTGAGCCTGATGGTGGCATATGCTATCACCTGGGAGTGACCATGGGTGCCCTCTAGGTAGAGCACAGCTCCTAGGCCGTTTTTGCAAGCATCAGTTTGTAAGATAAGTGGCCCTTCCCCTTGAGGTCAGTGCAGTTACTTAATTTCTTGGAAGCTTGCCTTCAAAACTAGAAGTGCTGCACGATGTTCTGGTCCCCATTATCATCTTGTCTCCTCCAGTAGAGGGTGCAATAGGGCCATGTGGTTGGATATGTTGGGCACAAATTCTCTGAGCCAGTTGCATAAGCCAAGGAAGCGGCATAGTTGCTTCTTGGAGGCTGGTTCTTCTGCTTTCTGAATTTCTGTTACAGACTTCTCTAAGGGTAGTTTCTGCCGAGGCTCACTACATATAGCCTAGATAATCAATCAGTCTTCACGAAGTGGCTCTTTTGACAGTTTCACTGTCATCCCACGTATCTCTAGATGTTCGAGCATCTGCTGGATGTGCCAGAGATGTTCCTTCCATGATTTTAAGTAAATGATAAATTATGATGTCATCAAGGTAGGCAAAACAGAATTGGCCTATGAATCTTGTTAATACCTTTGCGGACATGAGCTGCCGGAAGGTTGCGAGAGCATTCTTAAGGCCGAAAGGCATGATTTGAAATTGTAGGGTTTCTCCCTCTGGTGGGGTGAAGGCCATGAATTTTCTGCTGTCAGGGTGTACAGCTATCTGCCAATACCCCGACTGCATGTTGAGAATACTGAAGATTTTTGTCTCCATGATATTGCGCAAGGTGTGCGATAGGTTATAGCTGGAGGAGCAATGGGATGTGTAGCATCGTTTAACACCTTGTAGTTCACACAGAACCGTAATTGGCCGTCCTTTTTGGTGACCAATGCCACATGTGACTTGCAGGGGGAATCTGAGGCCTTCACGATTCCCTGTTGTTTCCTCTCCTCTACTTGCTCCATGATGAGCTGGCACCATCTGGCAGACACCCTATAGGGTCTTTTGTAGATGGGTGTGTCGGTGTTAAATCATATCTCATGTTGAATTGATCTGGTCTGGCGAGGGGTCCCACCATTTCCGAAAGCACCGGTGGGTCATTCCATGTCAATTCAACACAGCTACTTACCTAAACATCTCAGATTTCCGATTTTAATGAAATTTGGCCTATAATTAGCCTTCACACAGACTAAGAAAAATAGTGAGTTTTAGGAAAATATATCAACCGGTTTTGAGAATGTGGTTGTGCAAAAAAAAAAGTGCATGACTGACATATGTTAAAACTGCATTTTTAGATGTCCTAATTGAGCTATACAGCTGGGTGAGGCATCATTTTGTAGGGTTTTTCAAGAGTTTGTACGAAAAAATGTTTTATCCAAAATAAAAAATTCTAATTTGTATTTTTTAAAAAGCACATTTTTTAAAATAAAAAAAAATACAGATAATAGTTTGTACAGTTATTAATGTATTCACCAAGTTTAAAGATGGGATGATTATGTGTTCTTGACTTTTAAATTGTCAAAAAAACATCAAATTCAGCAAAAATGACAATAGTCAGCACTTCGTTAATTACTGTACTTATTAAAATAGCTTACTAAACTAATTTATTCTTTTGCACTCACTAAGTAATGTAGAACCATATTTTATACAAATTAATATTGTTCAGGTTAGATTACACAAATTTTAATCATGTACATAGGCCTGAAAAACTTTTTCAAAGTTTAGATATAAGGATATGATCATCATCTATTTATATTATGAACACTTGGGTATTTAAATTATGTTTTTGCAATTCTTGTAATGTGCTGTTCTTATCTGTAAAAAGTCTTAGGTAAACTATACTACATGGTGAAATTCCAACTGTGTGTTATAACTGCTTGTGTTATGACAAGCTCCGACATGTTAGAACAGGATTTCAGCAACTCACTTCTCTCACTGTCTCAGTATCACAGTAGAGCCGGTGATGGATAGAGTCTCTTTGAATGTGTGACAAACATTTTTTTAAATGTGAAAAGTAGGATTTGTCCATTAATTTTACATTAAAAAAATGTATTCAGTGAGTTAGTGAAGTATGATTAATTTTTTATGAATTGTGGGTTTGTTTTTAAATGATTACAATTTAAACATTTTTTATATGAGGTACAATTACATTAGTGCAAAATGGATAAAAGGTATATGGCATTACAGTGTTGTAATCCTTAAAAAATATATAAGCATTATGTAAAGGACAAAAAGAAACTGAGAAATGTTTCTGGATGGATGTTGAAAATGTTTCCTGAAATACCAAACAAAATTTAAAATCTAAAAAATTTGCGATAATTGTAGGAAAGAAATAGAGAGTTTACAAAACCAAGCAAGATCAGCTATCTACCTGTTACAACTATAGGTTCTGCCATGAAGCGTTAACTATTTCTTCAAGCTGTGGACTCCTCAGAAAGTGATACTAGGCTGTCACAAGCTACAGTATTGTTAGAGAATTTCAAAGAAAATTTTTCTAGTGCAACAAGTAGGAAAAAGTAAATCATGATTTTAACTTGCTTGCCACCAACTAGGAGTGTACAATTTACCATGCGAAAATTTAAAGCTCCTATTACATGGTATGCCAAATAAAAAACCTTCTGTTTGAAAAACAATTTTAGGAAGTCCTGACCAAAAACCGGGAAAATGCTTGCCACAAGAGGTGGTTGACATAGTTAACATATTTTATGAAAGTTATGATGTAAAGCAAACCAATGGAGACAGATCGAAAGTTTCAAAAAGACTAATTTAAAGTAATTTGAATGAGGCATATAAATAATTTAAGAATAAATCTCCTGAAATGAAATTGGGTTTCTCAAAATTTGCAGAACTTTGGTCAAAACATTTTATTTTGGTAGGTCAGAGTGTTTGTAATGCACACCAAAATTTTAAACTCATGATTGAGAATGCTAGGTTGGGTTCCTTAACTAATGGCGAGTTAGCTACATACAAACACTGCTTGGTAAAAATTGTTTACAACCTACCATCAATTGATTACAATTTGGGGAATTACTCTATTTGTCCAGGGGACTGTGAAGTAAGAACTATTTTGGGCAAAGTATTTGAGGAAAACATTATTGAAAACATTACTTTCCACCAATGGGTGTCAGTTGATTGCTGCAGTTTAGAAACTCTGCAAAAAAGTCCACAGAATATGTAGATATGTTTTGTCAAAAGCTTTCCAGCTATAGTAAGACATGATTTTATGGCAAAACAAAAAATTTCATTTATGAATCAAGTAAAAGAAAACTTGAAAGCTGGTGAGTTTGTGCTGATGTATGACTTCTCAGAAAGTTAATCATTTGTTGTCCAAGATGAAGCTCAGAGCTTCCATTAGAGATGCAGTCAAGCAATTGTTCATGCCTTTGTAATATATTATTAAACTGAGAAAAAATAGAGTATGTTAGTTATGTTGTGATTTCAGATTGTCTTGAACACAAAACAATAGCAGTTTGTTTTCATAGAAAATTTATTGAATTTTTGAAAAGGAAATTCCTGGAAATAAAGAAGATTTACTACTTTTCTGATGGTAGTGTAGGTCAATATAAAAATATGAAGAAATTTTCAAACTTGTGTTTTCACAAAAATTTTGGTACTGATGCTGAATGGCATGTTTCTGCAACCACCCATGGGAAAAGTGAATGTGACGGTGCTGGTGGATCAGTTAAAAGATTGGCAACCAAAGCAATTTTGCAGCAACCATATGATAATCAGATCCTAACTCCACAACAGTTGTTTGATTGGGCCATGGAAAACATAACTGGAGCCCATTTTATTTTTTATACTCAATAAGGATATATAGAAACAGATATTTTTTTTGCAAAAGAGCTTCAGTCAATCAGTTACCATTCGAGGCACACAACAGTTGTATGCCTTTATACCAGTTTCCTCCAGCACATCAAAAATATTGGTAAAAAATTTCTCAGAAGAAACTGAAAGTCAAGAACCCAGTATCATCCCATATTCAAACTTTGTGAATACATTAAAAACTGTACAAACTATGATCTGTAATTTTTTGAAAATTTTCAAAAATGCATTTTTTGAAAAATTTAAATTCAATTTTTTTTATTTTGGATAAAAAATCTTTTTCTTACATGCACTACTGTGTTGTATATCAGCGTGGTCCAACTATTTTTCAGTTGCGGGCCAGAAATTTATTCTTAAGATACACTGCGGGCCAGCATAACAGTTCAAACGTTAAACCATATTAGTACTATTAGAATTGTACCTACTAATATCTAATTTATACACTTTAAAAAATATTAACTCACATCAAAATTTCAACATCAACAAACCACTTTAAACATTGTACATTACTCTTCTATATCAGTATTTTGTAAAAAAAAATGAACATTTCAAAATTAACAAACCTTTAAAATATGAAATTACCTTTCTGTTCAAAAGAAAACTTTTTATCAGTGGGAACACTGGGTATTGTGCTCATTGATGAGGTGGCATACAGGTGGCCGGGCTATACGCAGGTTGTCACGGTGCCGTTTCGTGACACGTCTTGGTCCCAACTTCTTACTGGCCTTGTCTATCTAGGTGCCAGCCAGGCATAGTATTTCATCATCCCAGCAGATAGCGGGTTCTCCCTCATGTACACATACATCCCTGGCTGTAGTTCCAGCGGTGTTTTTCTGCTCTCTGGTACCGACATGATACAGTACCTTTCCCGATTCTCCCTCACTTGGGTATGAATTTGTTGTTGGTGTGCTACAACTTCCTCGAGAGATACCAGAGGGTTTTCCCTGTGTTCTCCCAGTGCAAGCAAATTGCGGCCCTAGACCATCTCTGCCGGGGTTTTCCCTGTGGCTGCGTTTATCCGGTTTCTAATACAAAAAATTACTTCAGGAATTAGCTCAGCCTACCTGGTGTGATCTCCGCCTAGCAGAATTCTCAATTGAACCTTTATATCTTGGTTCCGGCTCTCGGTCGGATTCGTGCAGGGGTGGTAAGCGGGGGTGGTACAATGTTTTGTTCCCCACCTCATGCAGTACTCTCTCCACTTTCTTCCTACAAATTGGGTCCCCTTATTGATTAAATAACCCCATCTCAAAAAAAATTCCGTCTGCATGATATGGGTGACTGTGTATGCATGTACGTTACTCACGGGAAACGCTTCGGTCTATCTGGTAAATAGGTTCATGACAACAACAAAAAATCTCTTTCCACTGGTGGTGCAGGAATATGGACACATGATATCTAGCGCTACAGTCTTAAATGGATGGTTGACAGCCTTAGTTGTTGTGTGCATTGTGATAATTACATGCTACGTGATGTCTGTGCGCTGCAGCTTCCCCTCAGTGTGTGGAACACACTGGCATACTGCTCCAGTAGATGTTGCACTTCATGCTCTAAGTCAGCTAGCGGCACGGCAGTTGTTGTTGGCGGCGTTGCTCCCACTGCGTATAGGGTCCGCCTGCCACATGTCACCACTTGCAGATGATCTAAATGCGATTCTATCACGGCTTGGTTGTCAATAATCCATGGCAGTTTCAGAATCATCTCCTCGCATAAGTCCAGCACAATGTAAATATCACACTTGGTATGCAGCTCTCAGATCCCAACCATTACGTGCATGAAAACTTCTTGCCTTGCCTTGTTGATGCATGGTGGCGAGTTGCAGAGGTCACGGTGGCACTCTAGTTATTATCGCCTGGATTGCACCTTCGCGTACAAAGATATGGCTTGCAGCTGTGTCAATGACGGCGATGACATTCTTACCTTCAAGTTCAACACAGACCCTTACAGCTTTCACTGTACTGTCAGTCACTTGGAACACTTTGGCACCTTCTGTACGCGGATTATTACAACCTGGCAGTGAGTTTGGTGCAGGTGCTGTTTCACCAACCTTCCAACTTAGTTTCCCGTCCCGTTGCCTTGGTTACTATTTTCCCTGTTGTTATGGTGAAAGTTTCTGTGGCCACGGTTCAGTCTCGTGGGTGTAAACATTGGGATGGTTGCATAACATCTGGCATAGTGGTAGGTGTTGACATGTGAAAGTTCAGCCTCAGCGATTGGTATGCCTGCCCAGCTTGCATGTCCTGCTCATACAAACATGCTTCCCGCGTAAATTGCTCTACACTGGCTCTGGTGACTCCTCCTCAAATACGGCCTAATGTCCGATGTTGACAGAGCGACGATGATTTCTAACACTCCGGATGTCAGTTGCCCTACATTCAGACATTTCAACAAGCCTAACTTACGCAATAATACTTAGCGATCTGGCCTGGTAAAGCCCTGAGGCGTGTACGTAACAACTACTGACGGTGGTGTGGGTTTCACCTTTGATGTTTGCGGTGGTGCGATCAGCATTTCAAGCTTCGTCCTTCGGAACTGCTTGTAACCCAGTCCCTATGAAACAAGACTTCCGCCACCCTGCAAATCCCTTGCAGGGGGTGGAGGGAAAACAGGTACCAGGCTTACCATGATGGTAGACGGAGCGGGCTAGCCTTATTCAAGAGCCCTCTCCCCAGGGAGCTTGTACATCTACCTCGGTCTCGCTGAGGAGGCACGGCGATAAGATACTATTACGCAAAACAAGAATTCACGTGTTTTAGTCTATTAGCTAGATCCTGAATTTCAGGCAAACAGCAGCACCAATAATGCGGTAAAGACGTGTGGGGTGCCATTTCCTTCAGTCCTTTGAATAGATTACGAATACGCTAGCCCGCAAATTGAAATTGGTAGCTTTCAAATAGTTTTTCATGAAAAACTAATAAAACTAGTTTTTTTCTAGTAATTGTTTAAAGTACGTTAAAGGTTTTACAGCATACAGTTAACCACAAATTTTATAAAGAGTCAGGATATTGAATATAATGGGCTCCGAACCACTTGCTACTGATTAGGGCTCTTCAATTTCAGTCATATCGGAAGGTATATGGGAATCAAAACCAGTTCAGCCTCACTAATTAAGCAATTAAACTGTAAAATTTTAAATCAATAAATACTAAAGTACCTTCAATAAACTAGAAACCCATATATATATATAATCAAGAAAACATTAATTTATTATTATCTGAATTATCAATCAATTACCAATATGAACAATATTCCTTTAAGTGGCTGTAAAATCAGTTTTGCAATATTCTTATGCTTAAATTTCATAAAAATTTATACTCCTTATAATAACGTAAAGTTATATGTTACAGTTATTTTTATTATGGTAATTGTGTTACAAAAGCTATTATTTTAAAATAGAGTTGTGCAATCACGTATGTTAAAAATCAAGCATACATTGCACTAGAGACAAATAAATATGAAAACGTTTGAAAGAAGAGGGTATTTTCAGCAAGTGGGTATTTAAAACTCACCAATATATTTCTTAATACCAACTATACATTTGTTTAGTACAGTAATGTGTTTTTTCCTCTAACAAATTTTTATCCCCTTGTAGTGCTGCACAACAATCGCATTCAAAGGGTGTATGAAGCCTAGAGCTGTCACATATAATATAAACTTTGGTAACTTTAATTATATTGCAAAAAAGAACATGTTTCATGTGATGAAGTTTATCACAAATCATGTGACTACTAAGTTGGTATGTGCATTTGTTGTGTAGTAACACATTTTCGCCAAAAAAAAGGCTTTTGCAAAGAATAACCAGGTGTAATTGATAACTAATGAGCCAATATTCCTCTACATGGGTGCAAATAAATTTAAAAAAAATTCTTAAAAGCTTAGTTAGTAGGTAGGCGTTGACATCTCATTGGAGATGAAAACGGAAACATGTGAAACAGTATCGAGACAAAATACACAAGCGACTTCAGAGAATTCTCTAGGCCCGAAATTTTTTGAGTAAACTTGATTCACTGGTTTGAAAATTAAGAGTAAAGACAAAAAAATGTGGAATCAGAAATAGGTTATTACATTTTACTAGAAAATAATTTTATCTTTTTGATACTTTTATTTTAGTTGAATATTACATGATATATATCATAACATGTATTATAAAAATGTGACTACAGCATAATCATTTGTGGTAACTGCAACAATATTTCTATAGAGCACTTTTATCAACAAAAGTCCATGTGCAACTCTGCAGTAAATCTTATAGTTAATTTTGTTACCATTTGGTTTCTATCCTTTTGTGACTTTACTTGCTACCTACTCAGGGAAATTTTAACTACATGCAAAATTTTTCGAGGGTTAAGTAGCTAACAATTTGTTGCGTATAGTTCTGAAGCCGATATTATTTAATAATGTTTGCATTATTATATAATCGCAATAATAGTTATGTTATAAGTTCATCCGCTAGATGTGGTTAAAGAGACGGTGAAAAATTGGGATCTAGGTCGACTTTTGTGATAAAAAGAAAGACACAATACAACAAATAATTTTGGTGGCGAAAAAATATTGCACTTATGTCACTTAATACTAAAAACATAAATTATAATTTTCTCTACATTTGTAGTTCTAATATAAATATAAATAAATGTCTTGTTGATTAACTTAATCTATGTTATGGTTGTCAGTCACAGTATTATTTACATACTAAATTGAGTGAAAATTTCTTTGACAGTATATCAGTAACTCGGTTGGGACCGCGACAGCGGTACATAAGCACTTTCTGACTACCTCAATTCCGAACCCATACATAATCGTTAATGCGCAACGTGTTCTTTTTGTGGGCATAGTCAAAATGAGTTTTTTGGAGTACTTGTACTTGGAGTAAATTTATTCTAGCCGTCTCATGGGCCTCAAACAGTTTCTGACACTAGTCGTGCCCTCTTTGCGAATATTGACTGGCTACGACTTGTGCTGGAAGGGCAGTCTCTACTCCATGGAGCAAATAAAATGGCGTAAATTTTGTCGTAGTACTGATACTGGTATTATAGTTGAATGAAATGAACTCTTTGTACAAATCCCAGTTGGCTCAATCAGTGTTGGTGCAAGCACTGAGTTGTTCCCCAATTATATGATTAGAAGATTCTACAAACCCGTTATACCTAGGATTATAGGCTGTAGTAGTTAATTTCTTTACTCCTAGTGATTTTAAAAATTACTAATTAATTAATTTTGAAAGCTAGTACCTCTGTCAGTAAAGATTTGCTCAGAGCAGCCAAATTGCGGAATGATATGTTTAATAAAATCCACACAAGTGGCGGAGTCAATAGAAGGAACAGCTTAGGCAACAACATATCGAGTAGCATACTCAGTCATGACTAGAATATATTAATTTTTGCAGACAGTGGTAGGGAGGGGCCCTTTGGCATCCAATGCCCAAGTGTTAAGGAGTGGTTGGGGCGGTATAGCCTAGATGTCATCTGACCCTTTGGCCTTTAATTGATAGCTTTGGTCTTTTGGCAAATTGGACATGATTTTACGTATTTTTTTACATCAGCATACATGCTATCCCAGTAGTATGATTGCTTAATCTTTTCAAGGGTTTTGAGGGTGCCAAAATGCCCTCCGCCGAAGATCGTATCATGGTGTGCCTGAATAATTTCATTGACATATACCAGTGGAACAAGAGTTAATTTAGAAGGACCCTAATATGTATTGACCTTTAAAAATATCCCCATTCACAGTAATCTCATAACGGTAGCTCAATCAACGTTACTTAGTGTCAGCGTGGTCTGGATTTAATAGAGCTTGTTTAAGCTTTTTAATGTGAGGGTCATAATCGTATTCACCGACAAAAGGGGATGTGTTAATAGTAATAGGACATAAGTAAAAATGGAGTAGTGAACAATTTTGATATATTCCTGGTCATCTGTGTATACAGGTAAAAAACGTAATTTTTCTGATATAAGAACAATAAGTATTTTGCATTTTAGTACAGGATTGATACATGCAGTTTCTAGCTGAGGAGTGCTATTTTGTTTAATTATCTGAAGGTTGACTTGATATAGGGTGGTAAGGATTTTGCATATAGAGTACATAGGGAAGATCTCTTCATTCGCTAATGCTGTGGTTATTCTATCTCTATCCTAGTCTTAGTATTGTGATTTGAAATAATATTTAATATTGTTCCATTGGTGTTTAGTGTATGTAGCAACAGTTTGCTCAATTTTGTTGGCTTTGTTAGTATCTTGTCGAATGGCTTCAGTAAATGCACTGTAAAGTGAAGTATACGTCATTAGGTGGTCTTTAACATTATGATTGTTGTTGACTGTGACTGTTTGAGTATGTCCCTGAGGAGTAGTAGTAATTCGGCTTAAGGCGTCGAGGAGGGTGTTCAATTTACCTTTAACAATGTGTGTCTCAAAGTCATATTGGCTAAGGGCTATGGCCAATTTTTGTATGCGAACATTATGCTCTGTCATAGAGCGCAAATATCCAAAGCTGGCATGGTCAGTCTCAATTTAGAATCGCCTACCATACAAATACTGACGAAAATGGTTACACAGGTATCTAATAGTGCCATGTTCTCACTTCATAGTATTCCAACACGACTCCTGGACTGAAAGTTTTTTTTTTAAGTAATGGCAACTATATAGCGCTGTTTAGAATGCAGGTCTTCCTGTAGGAGGGTGCCGCCAACCGCGTCATTACTTGCATCACAAGATAATACAATAGGTTTGTTCTCATCAAATCTTTGCAAAACAGGGGTCTGTAGAATAGCTCTTTTCAAATTAACGAAAGCGTGTTGATGAACTTCTTGCCACTTAAATTGTCTAGTGTGTTTAGTCAGTTCAATGTGTAATTGTGCTATAGCAGCATAATTCATTATGTATTGTGGAGATATGACGTCTTGCCAACTAATGTACGGAGTTGTTTTAAGTTAGCAGGAGGAGCCACTTCTTCAATCTTGCAGACTTTGTCGGGATCGGTAGAGAGACCATTAGGTGCCACTATATAACCTTATACTTTTACTGTTGGTTGAGCAGACAAGCATTTTTTGGTATTGACTTTTACGTTAAACATACAAAGACATTGAAAAGCTTTTCTATTTTGGAAATGTGCTATTTGAATGAATTACGTATGATGAAAATATCATAAATATATGCAATAGCTACCGTCCAACACAAGGGTCCTAGGAGTGTATTGATGAACATTTGGAAGAACTGAGTGGAGGTAGAGAGGCCAGAGACATCCTTTTGTACTGGAACAAGCCTACACCATCAATTGTAAATGTTAGTTTGTATGGGTCTTGTTCCCTAACAGGTATACAATAGAACCCAGAAAATAGATCCAAACTTGTAATGTAACAAGAATGTTGAAGGGCATTAAAAATATCCTCTGCGCAAAGTAATGGATATTGCACCCTAGTGAGATATTGAGTTTACGAAAATCTGTGAGAAAACCTACGCTGCCATTTTTCTTTGAGATCACAAGGCTTGGTGCAGAATACGGAGAATCTGCTTCCTCTATAATATCAGCTTTAACTATGTAATTAATTTGTACTAACAGTTCATCACAAACTTTTGGGCTAATTCTATATGGTCTGGTCGCAATGGGTTTGTCAGGGGTAAAATAAAATATGATTTAGAAGTTTTTGGCTTCGGATAGTTCTAGGATCGTATTAGCAAACCTATCGTGGTATTTACTGATAATGCCACTAATACGCTGTGTTTGGTCGGCAGAGAGGCCGTTGAAATGGATCAGGAGAGTCAAACGTGTCTAAGACATGACAATAGTGTTCAATATATGAGAGATCATCAACGCCTGAAAATCCTGAGGTGAGGGGTATTTCCATAACTTTGTTGGGGTCATGTGAATGAATAAAGAGAATATTATATTTGAGAACATGCATAACATCGTAGCGTTTGATGAAATCAATACCCAAAATTAAGTCTTGTTGAAAATTGCCAACTACTAAAAATATTTGTGATGTTCAAATTAATTGTTGTTTCAAATATAGAAGGTGATAAAATGGTTGTTGCCCCAATTAATGTGATTTCTTCGTTAAGTGGGTAAAGATGTTGAGTGTATATAACCGTACTAACGACGCTACTTTGGAAGTATCCAGTATCTAACAGTACATAAAATTGCTTCCCTTCAACTGTTACAAGGACGCAAGGTGTCGCAGTGTGGAGGCATACATGCTGACAATGTGCAGCCTGGCGCGTGTTTGTTTATGTGAACCAGTTTGAGGCGTGGCCCCGCTCAGCTTATTTTTCAACAAAATTTCATAATTGCAGGCATCGCTGCTCATGTTTGGAAAACAAGGGGCAGTGTCAACTGTGCAATTTCGCGAAGCATGTTCTATAAAAACGTTTTTCTGTGTCAGGCCAAATTTGTTTTGAAACGGCGAAACCGGTCACCAATATCTGTCGCAAACACAAATTTTTGCTGGGGAAATAGATCATGACGACGGCTTCTATGGCCCACATATAAGCATAAGGTGCAGGTGTCGTGTGCAAGACTGCATGGCCCCGCGAATTTCTGTGTGTCGGCGGGAACCTGGTGAGATGTGGCAACATCGCAATGTGGGTCACGCGGCTGCGACGGTGTGACAACATCAGGTTGAGGCGTGCTGCAGGGGGCAAATGAAGAGCGTGCAAATTTGGCTTGGTGGCTGCTGCACACAGTGTATTTTTTTGTTGACATACTACGTGACCGAGTTGCAAATGGCAGCGTCGCTGGTGGTTTACTAACAAGCTGTTGAAGTTGAACGTTGTTCGATATAGTGGAGTTATGTTGATATTGGGGCGTAACAAAACGTATCGCCGATGCAATCTGATGTGGCGTAGTTACCTGTACCAAATTACGTTTCAGGAAGTTGGGGGAGGGGCAGGGGTTGGACGTGGTGGGTTGAGGTCCCCATTGGCATTAAAGTTGGCAATTTCAGCATACGACCTGTTTGGTACTACTTTCCTGAAAAACGCCCTGCACGCGTCCCGAACCCGGTCGCTGTTGTCATTGGGGGTGGCGTACTCTACCCCCTCATAGGGAATTATCTTATGGTGTAATGTCCTGATTGAACCCCTCTGTATCTATGCCCCCGTGTAATGACAGTATTACCTTTGGTGTACTGCAGGGAGTGGTGAGTGTTTTGTGGGAAGTAAGTTCTATCATTGGCACAGCCACCATAATTAGCCATACCTCTTGGTGAATGGTGAAAATTCTGGTATTCTGTGGTGTTAGAAGGGTTGGTATTGGGATCGGAAGAGGTTTGATTGTTGTGTTGGTATCCGTGTCTGGAGTAATAGGAGTTGTAGTAGGCGTGGTTTGGTGGTGCGATGCTGTGATTGGTAGCGAAATGTGTTGTACTGATTTGAGGGTGCATGTTAGCTACCTGGGGTGCGGTGTTTCTGTGTTGGCCCAGAGAAAGCTGTGCAATTTCTAGTTTGAGCTTGGAGATCTCAGCCTCAAGGTATTTGGATTCTGGGTTTGAATGTGCCTGTGTTGATAACAATAGAGCCCAATGTCTATCCTTTTAATGTTGGCTAACAATTGGGGGAAGGTTTCACTGGGCAGACCTAACAAATTATCTGCAACAGATGGCAAAAGAGATTTCCAAATTATGTTCAGAAAATCCTGGTCAGTCATGGTGGGGTTGTATTTGCCCCTATAGTATTTGAGTGTCTTTATATGACGGAGCATGTCCTCACCGATGGTCTGTCGCTTGGAGTTAATCAGATGTTTGAAGCTCTCAGTATCAGCTGCACTAGTAAACGTATCTTCAAGCCCCGTGGTTAATTCCTGCCATATGATTGGCTGTTAGTGGTTTTCAGTGAGGTTCATGAACGTGTGTGTGGCGTTGCCAAGCAGATAAAATTTAATATCTTTGCACCTGTCTGCTTCAGACCAACCATTTATAGAGGCTACTTCTTTGAATCCTTCAGGGAACTCAATAATGTTCTCGTCTTGCGTGCCAGAAAACGAAAGTGGTTTTTCATGTTGCGCAATTATATTTTGTAGTGGGTTCAGGTTAGCCATGTTGGTTTTGGTGAGAAGTGTAGTGCATAGATCTGTGTTGACATAGTTGTGGGTGGCAGGTGGGGGTGGAAAGGCTTCTGTAAGTAATGATACCAACGGAATTTCTTCGTAATGGTGAAAGCCAATGAACTCTTGAGTCTGTGCTTGGTGAACGAGAAACTATTGGTGCGGTGTCTTGTGTGGGTAGAGGAGTGTAGTGTGCGTAATGTACTGAGGTAGTGTTAAATGAGAGGTGTAGGTTGTGGTTTTGTATGTCAGTGTCAGTGCTTTGTTCTGTGCGCTGACTGAGTGCTCCTTGCCTGTCACGCTCGTCTAAAGATTTCTCTAGTTCGCTGTTGTCGAGAAAAGCACGTTTAATGATTTCTGACACAGAAGAAGTTTTCTTTGGCTACGCGTTTCCATGTACTTGGGAGTGTGCTGGGTGTGAATGTAATTGTAAGGAACATGCACTGTGTTATTGACATGTACTTATAAGTAGATGCTAAGTTTGTGGTACAATTTTTAAATGTTTGGAAATTTGTGTGACAAGTGGTGTTGTACGTTGGGTTTGCAGTCCTGCTCTATTTCAAAATCTGGATTTGGGTGCCCTTCTAAATTATTTTTCGGCTTAACTAATGTGTGTCCATTTTAAACGTGTCGTGTTAGTCCTTTTCACTGCCCAAGTTTAATGTTTGCGATTTCATGGTTTCAATGACTTCATCGCTAGGGTGTTCATTTTTCACTTGTTTGTTGTGTAAAGTTTTTGTCTAACGGAGCTTTGACATGACCCAAACGATTATATGTTACATATTTTATACGTTTTATATATATATATATATATATATATATATAAGGCCTACATATGTTGTTGAGGTTAAACTAACATACGTTTTAAAATTGCATGATGCTTACTTATGAAAATTGTGATAAAAAGAAACAAATCTGTACTTTCTGCTGTGTATATGTTATGGCTTATGTGGTTTCTGCTGTTAGGATCGTAAGTCTGGTGTCTGAACTTAAGTTGACATTTATGTGCACAACAAACAACACATTTTCACTGACGTTCAAAGTTGTACAGTAACATTTTCTGATTATTTACTAGGAAAACATACATTATGCGCTGTGTCAATATGCAGGACACATAAAGAGTAAATCAGTTCATAAAGTTTTTTGCAAAATTCATTTTTAAATAAAAATTAACTGGTCAACAACCACATTTTGCTTAGTGACAATTAAGTATTAAATCGCAATAATTGTATTATAGGCTCTGAACAATTGCATAATACGTTTAGTGTTTTAATCATGACTCTTAGTTCTGAAACAAAACGAACAAATAGATTGCGAAAGCGAAGTCAGATTTCTGCAGTGCAGCCCAGCCTGTGGGGATTGCTTTTGCCGGTAAAAGCGAGCTGAGAAGGGAAGGAAACATGAAAGCAGAAGGAACAAGAGATTGAAGCAAGAGGACAAATCAAGAATTGGGGGGGGGGGGGGGGTGGGGGGGGGGGGGGGGGGGAGGAGAAAAAAGGGGGAACAGGGGGCACTTGTAACATGGTGGGAGACGCGAGAAGCTCAAGCTCTCTTATCATGTGAGTAAACCCTTTCTTTGCCACTCGCCAAGTTTCCATTGTGACTTTCTATTAGCTCCTGCGAGTTAAATTGGTCGAGGTAGGTGGGAGCCTTAACACAGGCAGATGGTGCCTGATATAAAAGTTGCACGGCCTCTCCGACATTTTCTCCCCTCATCTCGTTTAAGTTGAAAAAGCAGCATCTTACCTCGCCAGCTCTCCTAGGACGACTGCCCAGAGGCAGGGGTTGTGCAGACCTACCGTGGCTGCCTCTGGGGTTCACACAACTGGAAGTGTTATACATGCAGAGTAAATTATTATCAAAATAGGAAATTAAATGGCACACAAAGCATTTTAATACACAATTATAAAAGCAATTTAAATCTGGAAGTATTATTGTTAATTAACTGTCTTTTGAAGGCGTTCTGGCCTGAATCTCAGTGTCCTTTTCTTCAGCACAGCGTGCACTTTTGACTTGAAAAACAGGCATGGCACAACATTTAGGAAATGAACATATTACACTTTATAACACATTTTAAAACTGAACAGAAATACAGAGCACACTTGTAAACAATTCTGGAGCCTGAAAGAAAAGACAAAACATACTAAAAACAATTATCCCGTTTTGGGAAAGTCCGTACAGCGGTACTGCACCACGTGCTATTGAGGGCGGTGATTGCCGTCATGGTCTGCCTGCCGCTGGCTCTTAGCCGGCAATTTCCATTGTATTGGCTCAGCACTAAAAAAAGTATGAATTAATATAGAGATATTTTTCAAGAGTGTTTTCTACAAATAACATACCTGTTTATAGAAAAATATTTTTTCGAGCAGTAGAATAATGACTTCTTTTGAGTGTGTTTTAATTCTATGAATAAAAGGAATGCCATTTTCTACCACCTATATTGCTGGTAAAATCCTGTTTACTATGTAAATATAAAAATAAATGATAATAAATGCTATGAACACACTTTGAAAATGCTACAAGGAGACAAATTTAATGTTATTTTTCACCACCTCTAGATCAAGGACTTAGTGGTTGGTAAAATTGTGTGTCACTCAATGTTTTTAACAGTTTAAGAGAGAAGGGGAGGCTAGGTATATGCCTCTTGCATATCATTCTGTTCAAAATATGTCTGCTTATTAAAATAAATTTATTCTTGATTTGAAAAAAGTGTTAATTTCCTGCTATAGAAAATTGAACACAGATTTCACGCAAATAAGAAAAGACATATTATTTTGAGATATGAGGACTAATAGTTGGTCAAAATCTGTACAAAATTCCCCAAAATCCTTACAACAAACTTCCCTTCAAAACAATTTTTATTTCTGGAAATTGTGAAGGGTCATTTTATAAAGATTCTAGTGTACAAAGTACTGTACACTCTGTGACAAAACTGCAGTAAACTCACGTTCCACTGGAGCAGAACAAAACCTCCCATTACCGATGCAGCCTTGAGGTTGTCGACTCGCTGGTCCTCGAAATACTAGGTCCTCTTCAAAACTGTGGCAAAAACACACAACTCACAGAACCTGATTCAAAAAAGAACACAAACAATAGACACAGAAACAACTTTAAGTACAAAACTGCAAAACTCCAAACACTTCAATAGAGTTGTTATAAATGGACCAAATCACTATTTAGCTTGAAAAATGGTATATGTTAAATACAATAATGTGATCTGAGGCATCTTTCAAGAGCAAATAATAATAACAATAACAATAATAATAATAATAATATTTTATTGGTTTATTTATTGCAAAGCTTAACAAGCCACCCAACAGTACAAGACCAGTGACAGGGAGGCACAAAGAACATACAACACAGGACACACGTTATAAATAAAAATAATATATATACACAGAAATGATTAAAGGAAAAATAACACACACACAGTGCACACAACAAGAAAATTACTAACTACTACAAAAAATACATATTTAAAATTTAATATAATAAACTACTGTAATGTTTGAACAAGTCACTAAATAAAATCTTTTTCCTTATAAAAGGTTCAAAGTTAGAAAAATATTTATTGTAATTACTAACACATCGATTGACCAAATTTTTCTGACATTTGAATAATGAAAAAGTATGAAGTGTTCTGTGCCTGCAAGAAGGTACTTTTAAACATACTTTTTTACTAACTATAATACAAGATGTATAATTTATAAATGAATTAATTAAAAATAAAGCATCTAAAATTTCACATCTAGTTTTTAAAGACAAAGTATTGAATCTAAATAGTTCTGTATTATAATCAAAATCTACACCTAATGAGAATCTATTAAATATTAGTTTAAATACATTCCTTTGTATGTTTTCTAATCTAATCTAATTCGTTTGTTACATAATTCCAGATCATAGTACAATATTCTAATCTAGATCTAATTAAAGCACTATAAAGACATAATACAGAATCAGGAGAGGAGGCTGAAAATGTGATGAATTTTATAAGAATTTTATAATTTTATGAAAATAAAGTTTTGCATCTAATATTATCCCTAGGTCTCTTACATAGTCAGTTCTTTTGATTAGTTCCTTATCTACGTGGTATTTGTGGCAAATGGAATTAGTTTTCCTTGAGAAAGAATTACAAAGAGTCTTACTGATACTAAGCTGCATAGCATTTTATCTACACCATATATGTATATCTACTAAGATAACTTTTTGTAGCATTATGCAGTCATCGCTATCCTTAATACATTTATTGTCTGCATAAAGAAATGCACTAAATTGCCTTATTATGCCGACCACAGTGTTTACAAATACATTAAAAAGTAGCAGTGCCAGTGTACTTCCTTGAGGAATGCCAGAGGATACAGAATGAAAACTTGATATAGATTTTTCAATTTTTACTATGAAGGACTGACCAAGAAAGTAATTTGTAAACCACTTAATATATGAGTTGTTTAAACCAAACTGTTGTAATTTCTGAATAATAATTTGATGTTGACATGTGCCAAAAGATTTTTTACGATCGAAATATACTACATCCATTTGCTTTCTTGTTGTAATTTCAGTATAAAGTTCATCGACAAAATTTAACAAATTAGTAGTCGTTGTTTTGCCCATCAGAAAACCATTTTGAAAACCCGAAAATGGGTATTTTTGTTACAAATGATAAGTGCTTAAATATAATTTTTTCAAGGACCTTAGATAGGCTACTTAATAAAGTAATGGGTATATAGTTATTTATATCGAACTTATTCCCATTTTTGAATATAGGGACTACCACCGCACGTTTCCAGGCATTGGGATACTTCCCACATATCAGACTGTAGTTAAAAATATGAGAAAGTATTGGAGTAAGGGCGTTTGCACAGCCCTTAATTATAAAATTGGGGATATAATCTAAACCAGTCGCCTTGCTACTTTTTAGACTTTTGATAGCCCAGAGAACTAGTCCTTGAGATATTGTAGATGTGTTAATATTTAGTTGGTTTATTAATTTATTATGTACCAAGGGATTAATAGTTGTTTGTTCATAACTTTAAGCGAAATGTTTATCAAAGACATTAGCTAGTAGAGAAGGATCTTGAATCATATTATCATCAACTGTAATAGTAAGGGGTTTTAATAGCCATTTTTCATCATTTTGACATAGTTCCAGAATCTATTTGGGTCGGTTTTTAAGTTATTATTAATTTTTGTTTGCTCGGTTTTTTTTTGGATAGTTTTATTCGCTCATTTACAATTTTTCTCAACACAGCAAAACGTGCATAGTTGATTTCAGATTTAGTTTTTTTTTTTGTAAAGTCTGTGACAACGTTCTTTCTTTTTTATTAAATTAATTAAGTCTCTTCTAAACCAAACAGGGTATTTGGGTTTTCTGGCTTTGGCTATAAGTATAAAAGTATTAATTATTGATTGAAGATTGGTAGTTAAAAATTCCACCATAGAATTAACATCTTGCATGTGGAAAATCGGAGCCCAGTCTAAATTATTGATAGCAACATATAAAGATATGTAATTAACTTTCTGATAATTTCTATAGTGTTCTTGATTCTTAAATTTATATTTTTCAGTAGTTAACGAAATCTGACAGCATAAGGCCGGGTGATATTTATCTTCCTCCACCAGATTTATCAACTGTAGTAAGAAAAATTGCCAATGTTAAATCTAATAATTCGGTAGATGGTTTCGTTTTATAAAATTGCTCAAGATTAAGAGAGTTAGAGATTGTAATAATGACTGTCCTTTAAGTTTGATATTGTAATGCATACTATTTTGGGTGTGTAAAGTATTCCAATCGATCCCGGGAGTATTAAAATCTCCTAAAATTATTATTTGATGTGGATAGTTTGATAAGTTTGGTTCAAACCCTAAAAATATTTTTTAAAATCCTCCACTGATATCTGTAGAGGAAGATAAATATTTCCAATTAGTAATTTATTGATATTACTAGAGGTGATTTCGACCCAAACAGATTCAATATTTTTTATAATCAAGATCTAATATTTGTTCAAAATATGAAAAACATGTTTGGTTAATAGTAGTCAATACACCACCTCGTTTATTGAGGTTTGTTAAAATAGCATCCCTATCATGACGAAAAATGGTATATTGTTTGGGAAAATAATGAGAATTAATGCTTTAATCGTTAAACCACGTTTCCGTTAGGTATATTATAGAGAAATTAGTGCTGATCACGTTTTCCGAAAACGTAACGGATTCCGTCCTAAGCCCTCTTACATTTTGATAATATAATTCAAGTGCCCTAGTTAACATCTACATTGTGTTTTGACACCTCTGAATGCCTGTAACATTATTTATGGTGTTTTCTCAGCTCCTCCAACCACATCTTTAGATTGTACAGTTTCGTCTTGCGTGTTACTATCTGGAGTGAATAACTGTTCGTCATGTAATTTCCCATAGAAAAAACTGATTATATAGCCGGCGGGCCAAAAGACTGTATTAAAAATGTGTCCGAATTCTGGTTCCGCCACTGCCACATGAAAGGAAGAGTAGGAATTCTACCTTGTTTTCAACTTTGCAACATTTAAATTTGAAACTTTTATTTCCTTATTAATGTATTTTAATATACCATTATCTTGCACTTCTGGTGCACACCTGGAAATAAACATTGCTTTCATACGAACACCTAACTGTACTTTCCTATACTGAAGTGGATGGCTTCGTACCAGAAGAGCCACTTGCCAAGGATGTTTTCGTTCCTCTTCTGCTTACCAGCGTAAAACCATCTTCGTCAGCAACATGCTGTGTCTGCAGTTCATGTCTATCTGTTTCCTTATTCATCACTCATGCTGCCAACTGAACTTTGCTATGCAGGAACTTGCTATTATACGCTGGAGCCACAGGATCTATCATCTTGCACATAACATCATTGAAAAGTTTTTCCTGGGAATTATCTTGAGTATATTTAAAAAGCCTCAGGTTTTTCAGTGGAAACACCACATGATGTGCACACATTCCTGTTATTTGTAGTTTACAAACTTTCGAACATAGCTCTAAGCACCCCGTTGTCCTCCTTAAGGTCTTTGACCTCTTTTGCAAGGTCATCTATTTTTGACATAAAACTTTGAATAATGCCTTAACACTGTGGTCCATCGTCTCAGCAATCTTACTTGATATTGCTTGTTCAGACGAAGAAGTTGATTCGTTATTGCCAAGCGACACGGTAAAAGATAACTCTTTCGTGTTTTTTTAAATTTTTTTCCGCACTGTTTATTTTCTTTTTAGGCGATAAGCCAAACATATTTAAATTGTCATTAACGTTTACACATTTCACGCACATGTATTCTTCATCAGGGCCTGTGCCTGTACACTGGCAGTGAAATCTTGTTCCACATGATCCCGCGCACTTCATAAACTTTTGTTTGCCAAAGAATGGTTTATTACAAATTGAATATTGATTGAAGCTAAGGGCATGTAGAAACCCCTAAAATCTAAACGTACGGGAGTTTCCGATACTTTTTACACAGATATTACCACAAAAACATGATATTCACAGGAACTGCTTCATAACGCGTCCAGCTTGCGCGAGTAACAATAATAATAACAATAAAAAAATAATGTGAGTTGTAAAAATACATATTGTTATCATCTGAGCGTACGAGGAATAGATTATTTATTCACGCGTGTACACTATCAGTTGCAACCGGAGACCCAGTGACTTGGCAAAGGAATGTTTACAAAGCATACCTGTTATGCCTATCATGGTGCGTGCCACTCTCGACCTTGAATATCAGGTGTCTCTGAGATATCTGAATAATGCTCTGGATTACTGGCCTTATCCAAACAGATACATAAAGAAGAATGTTAATTAAAGTTGAAATAGACATTAAATGTTGTGCTGCTCACTGTGAAATAAAAAAACAGATTATATTGGAGACAGATAATTTCATGCTCAAAATAATAGCTGTGTGAATAAACTATAATCAAATTCAGTTATCTTATTTTTATTAAGACCTCCATCCCTCATAAACTCAGATATGCCTCTCCGACTTCCACATAATACTGGTGTCAGAAGTGGGTTGGAAGCAATTATTAATCAATCAGTTTAAAATTAAGTTAGGCCATAAGATAGTAGTTAATGTATAAAAAAAAATTAAATAATTGGAATAACTGTTTCCAAAAATTATTAAGACTGTTAGTAAACCATCACAGTGAGTGTTAACTATAAAAATGTCTGCTGAAACAAAAGCACTATGAGTATTAAGGGATTAAGTAACCAAGTGAGCACAAGTGTTAATAGACTTGATAGCAAAATTCGTAATGTAAACAATAATGAAAATAGTGTAAATGAGAATGCAGACAGGAAAACAGATCATGTAGATAGGAAAATAGATAAAGAAAATGAAAACGTAGGCAGAAAAATAGAAGGCATTAGTGAGTTAGTGAATAAAAAAGTTGACTACGTGGACAAGCAAATTGATAGCGTACATTAAAAAGTAAACCATGTGAGTGAAAGTACGAACAGCATTGAGAATGAATTGGAACAGATCAGTGCATTAGAGAAGGAAATGCATGAATCTCTTCACCAACAGTTCCAGTTAACCACATTGGCAGCCAAGAACAAGCAATACAAGTCATAACCAACACAGCAACCATAGAGGATAGTCGGCAGCTATGCAGCATTGGTGTTGTGCAACAAGGAGTGTGGAAGGAGGTCTCAATTAAACCAGCCCCTTACAATGGCCAGACTTCTTGGTAGGAGTACCAAAACCAGTTTGAAATTGTCGCCACCCTGAATGGCTGTTCAGATGACCAGTGGGCTTACTACCTCGCAGCTGTAATGAGAGGCCTCACACTGAGCATAATGCAATTTCTATCAGAGCAATATTAACTGGAGTATCCCACATTGGTGTCTGCCTTAAAGCTACATTTCGACGACTGATACCTGCGACATGCCCACCATGCTCAACTGCAAAGCCGCACCCATTGACCAGGGGGCCACTGCAGTAGTTATGGCAAGACTTTGTGCAGCTTTCCTATCTATCTCTGAAAAGGTGTCCCAAGGAGATGAGCTACATCATCACAGTCTGCTTATTCATCTATGCCATCGGTGACATAGAGGTATGGCAAGCTGTGTGTCTGGCTGAAACCCACAACAGGACGCCTTGGCCTGAGAAATGAGGTGAAGTCAACAAGACAGGGAGCCACACCCTGACATCCTGTATGGGCAGTGACGCTGAATAAAGTCGACTAAGACAGTACAAAAGTATGAAAAAGACACTCAAAGAGTTGCAGATGGCTGTGAAGGACATCACTTCCAGGGTAAGCCCTACAGAGCTTCACCGCCCCTTATCTAAATGGTTGGAGTGTCGGTCATGTGGACAGCCAAGGCTCCTGAGAGCCTACTACCCACAACAGCAGCAGTAGCAGTGAGAAAAGAGGCAATGAGAGGCAGATGAGAATATAGAACATTCAGAACACTTGTAAACACAGATCCTAGGGGGCGAAGGTCAGTAACTGCTGAAGGGAAGGCACCAATTTTCTTACATGTACAGTCAGTGAACCAGGATTGGTATTCATTACTGGTGGAGGGAAGCCTGAATGATGTTCCTTTACAGATGATCGTCAATACTAGGGTGACCATAACAGTAGTAAGACCAGACATCCCCGGACCTTCCCACCAGTGATTGCCCAACAGCATGGAACAATGTTATTTGAATACAGCAACAGGTCAGACCACACCAGTAAGAATAAGAGGAAAGTAATTTTGAAGCTTGGTGACCATAGCATAAAGCAGAATTTTTACATAGCAGATATAGAGGAAGAATGTCTTTTGATGAACTACGTAGACTGGGGTGCTGTATCGATACTCGACTTAGTGTAGTATGGGTAGGCAGTACGGAATTGGTGATGTCAAAACTGCATGATTTATCATCCCCAATTACCTGCACAGCAGTGGCGTTTATTCCATAGACGCAAGGTAAGCAATGCTTACAAAAGTCATAACAATAAACATGTGACTTGCATTCAAAAAGAATCGACAGGAAGGAAATGTCTTATGACAGACTGTCCTACAATTCTTGTGCCACCATTTTAAGCATGAGACTCTTTAATTGTCTGCAGCTATGCCATGACTGGCTACACGGAAAACCTGTAATGTTACTAGTGTCTCACAGCTTGCTATTTCTTTACATCTTTGCTACTTCAAACCTAAGCGTTTTTATAGAGCCGGGCGCTTTCAGACCCGTCTCCTGGCTAAGGGGTTCTTTGTAGTGTTAAGTGACAGGGTGTTGTTCACACATAAAAATACGTGAGTGCTTTAATCACTACAAGAAAATTGTGGATAGCTTTAGAAGAGAAAAAGATTGCATGAATACGTTTAGAAATTGATTCACATTGTTTAAAAAAACAATTCATCTTTTACCTGACGGTACATAAGTAGAGTTGTTCCGATACTGATACTTAGTATCGGTATTGGCTAATACTTGCCTTTTCCCGATGTACCTGTATCGGGTATGGTATCGGGCCGATACTTTAGTATCAGATGTAGACAGTGAAGTCAGATTATTACTTTCTTTAGATACAAAGATAACTGTATTTTGGTGTGTATACGCTGTAGCATTGCAGCTAAATATATATAATTTGTATATTCATGAAGTATTTCAATTGTTTATATTTCAGTCAAGGATAGTAATTCATGTAATATGTGAAAGGTCATGGCAATGACAACTTATTTGTATTTCATATATTTTCGTGTTTCCAAATTTGTTATTTTTCTTTCCTCATTTCATCAGTAGTAACAGACGTAAACAACAGACGCCGTCAACATCGCCACCGCAAGGCACGACATGGTGAAACAAGAAAAATAACTGAGGTCACCTTTGGCTGACGTGACAGACTGCTTGAAAACAATATGTTTTCAATGGCGAAACTTTCTACCAATATATAAGGAAGCGCTACCTTTCTCGGGTATAGCAGTCGACGAGCGCATCACATCACAACAGTTCGTTGCAGCACGATCATTTGTCAGCTGCAGCGTGTGATCACGTGACTCACACCAACCAGCGTCCGCGACTTTAACCTTCTTTTGTATTTCGGACATTTCAAATATCTATTAAATTTATTTTCCATCGGTGCGAGGAGTCAATAGGGCGCCGTGAGAGAAAAGTAACGATTCTCTCACGTCTTCCTAACTCTTGAAGTGAGAAGTTTTGTTTTGTAAAGGCTGCAGTTCTGTTTTTTTTTGTTGTTTGTCAGCTGCGAGTATCAATTGTTTTACAGAGACAACAATAAAACTCCAGACAGTAATTAATTTTATTTTATTGGCAATCCTGGTATCAACAAACTTTCATTATTACGTAGTCGAAGTCTCCAACTCACGCTGAACTAGTCCGTTGGTGTTTACTGAGACGAGAGAAAAGGACAGTAACCTGTTAAAATGCCACACATTAAAAAGTAGAAAAATAAGAACAAATACTGTATTTTCTCCTGTTTAGCTGGCCCTTTTATCCCAAAATAAAGGGAGAAAAATTTCTGTTCACGTTATACATGGGGGAAAAAAAAAAAAAAGTCGAGGGGGAGTGGTAACCATAAATTGCCCCGGGATGTTGAGGGAAGTGGCGGAACTGTCCGTTGTCTCATCTATCCCTTTTAGATCACTCCTCTCCCTTTTCTCGCTTTCTTTCTCAGCGACCCTTCTTCAGTTATGTGCAGGTCGCAACCCCTTCCTTAGTCTAATGGCATCCTGTCATGCAGCAAACCAGAGATGCCACGTTTTTACTTCCCCCCCACCCCCCCGTACTTAACATCCAGGTGTTGCTGGTCGATAATTCCACCAAGCCCTCTTTGTTCCGTGGCAGAGGCTAGCGAACAATGATCGATGAGGGGAGGGGGTGGATGAGGCGATATGTTTTTTATAGAGAAGGGTAGTGTGACATTCTAGCACAGCAAAAAAAAAGAGAGCCCGTCACTGCTAAAAGGAGAAAAAAAAAAAAACGAAAGCAAAATGTTGTGTAGTAGGAGCATTAGGTTAGCGGAATTTGTTTATTTTGGCTTTTTGCACCCAAGTTAAATAGTTAAAGTATTTTCCAAACATGTCACGATCACCACACATTATGTAAAAAAAGAATAATTTGTTCCATATTTACTAACAGGGCAAAAAATTTTTTTCCCCCCTGGAACTTGTTGCAAAAATTATGGTGCAACCTATACACGAGTAAATACGGTAAATTGCATCCATCAACAATTTTTTGTAGTCCTGGTGAAATTCCTATTTGAATAATGTTAACATAACAATTTACCATTTACCGCATGTTGCGCTGATCTAAGTACATTTCGGGTCCCGTCACCTAAGATTTCCTGCAAGTATAGTTTTTAAGCTAGTTGTTTATGAAAACAAGTAGTAACAGAATGTGAAATACGTCATGCGGGCAGCCATTTATAACTTCTCTATGATGTGCTGTCTAATGTCTTGCCTTCTCTAAATTTCTGTCTACACTGCGGCCATGCGGCATAGTGCGAGACTGGCTTTTTACTTCCTCTGTCTCTAACCATTCTTTCTGTTTCTCTCAACTGCGCACCTTCCTTCCTCCTCTCATACGTCAGCACAACGCTGAGAGGGGAAGTTGTTGTCGAACAAAAGTTAAAGCATGTCCTCTCTCTCTCTCTGCCACACCTGCTTGGCTTGCCTTAAATAAACACGCTGCCTGCCGGCAACAGAGCAAATAAAGAGCGCCTGGCAAATGTAATTTTATGAAGATTATGCGTGGCTCAAAATAGTTGCACCTAACATCACTTGTATTTCAAAGCAAATGGTTTCACCTTAAAATTATATACAAAATTTTTTTTAAAGAGAAATTATTATTTGAAGAGATATTTTCTTTCGTGAGTAAAGGTAGTTTTATCCCATAAGGTTGGTGTTTCATTGTATCTGGTGTAAAATTAACATAACTTTAAAACTAAATATTTATTAATTCAAAGGGCAGCATCTTCGCAAATAAAATTATATGCCCAAAGATACATACTATACCACTTGTCAGCAAAAAATTGTTTTAACATCGTGTTTGAACATCTATCAACTTGTATTATAAGTGCTCATTTTAAGTATCTTCTTGCAGGGAAATCTGAGGATTTATATTAATTTATTTCAATAGATACACAACTTTAAATAAACTGATAACATGTAAGAGTCTATTCGACACCTTTTGCCATCTAATAATGGGTAGGTAAGCACCGAGCCAAGTGCGGTGTAAATCACGACAGGGAAAATCACAGGACATGGTTTGAATGATTAATTATAAAAGATAGTGAAGAAATCAGTTATAATTGTCTCATTTGTGTCTCAAAATTACAAGTTTTCTTTGCAGTAAAATATTATTAATTACTTTAAAAGACAGGCATTTGCCACGCGTGCAAGGTGTCGCCAACAAGTAGCGATGTGGGGATGTCATTCTCCCCCCACCCCCACCCATCATCATAAACCAACAGACATGACACTGCCCAATCGATAACTTCTCTGTGCGCTCTTAGCTGATAGTGCATGTGGGACATAAAAAATTTTACTTGCAGTTGGTGTCATATTATTTGCATTTTCAGAGGACTTGAAAGGTTTAGGCCAGCTTGCATTTTGTGTCCGATTACAATAAATTACACACTGTATTTTAAGACATTTTCTTAATTTAAGCAGGTGTAAGAGAAATAATTTTTAATGTATTACTAACAGTAACACTTTTTCTAAAATTCTGTGTGAATGGCATTGGTATCAGGAAATCTGTATAGGTATCTGAAAACATGGTATCGGAACAACTCTATACATAAGAGAGGTCCTTTTCCTTTTCACTAGCATTATAACTGTGCAATACATTTTACTTACTTTGTCTCTTATCTTCTCTTGCAGCCTTACTTTTATAAAGTCCATAACTGCTTGCGGAAAATATTTACACAAGTGTTCAAAGTTACGATTACCCTTATGCGAATGGGGGAAGAAGAAGAAGGAAAAAAAATCAGTGGCTTTCTTCTCACAACCTGCTCTCACAGCTTCAGGCTTTGGTTGCTTCTTTTATTCTGCTCTACTCAATTACGTTACTTTACACAACTTGTCAGTAAAGAGTTTGTGTATGTATAGACACACAAGTATCAAGATGAAAAAGAGAAATGTAATCAGGAAATACCAATATCAAGCATCAAGTTTTTAAAGCCAGACAGCAAATTTTCAAAAAGTAACATGCGTAACAGCAAAAGTATTAACAGCACAAAACTTAACGCATGCAGGAAAGCGGTGACAAAGCGACTCATAGTCCAAAACAGGAACACGCTGTTGCGATTAGGCAACATAAACCATCGTGACACGCATAGAGTAAACAAAGCAAAGTAGGCCCTCGAAAGTTAGGAAGCATTATACGTGCATTATGCACTTAAAGAGACTACAAAGTCGAACATACGATTTGTTCCCTCAGCAAAACTTTGAGTTCAATATGGACATTGCAGCCCGGTTTCGGAAGTTTAAACAAACATTTTGTGTTGAGGACAAGAAAATTTTTTTTAATCAAAGAAGCAATTTCACAGCCTACACATGATGATGCACACAAAGCTGTTTATTCGCCAGGCGATGATGAAGAAACTGCCCATGCAGGCAGAGCTGAGTATCGAAAATGTACAACATATTCACAATGCCGCAATGACAGGTTTTAAAACAAAAGAATTGGAACCGCGAACAGAAGTTATGAAAATGTCAACTCCTAGAGTTTTAGTGCACATAAACGGAACCAGTTATTACGCAATGTTAGATACAGGCTGCAGTCGAAGTTGCATTGCATTAATAATTATTATAAATTAAAAGCTCCAACCAATCACAGAAAAGTTCACAATAGTAGGAGCCACAGTAGTTATAGACGTGATTAAATATAAGGTGAACATAAAAATTAACATATTAGGTGTTAATTTTCCATAAGACTTTCTCTTAATTGACAACTTAAGAGCAGATGCCATACTTGGCTGCAATTTCATTTACAAATACGATGCAATACCATTTCTCAATCACAAAACAATGTTTTTAATGGAAAAAATCCAGTAAATTACTTCAAGTACTGTTATATAACATGTTCGAGGAAACTGGAGTGAATACAATAGAACATAGCTTTCATAGGATAGAAACATTTAAGAATGAATGTATTCACAAATTAAAAGATAAAAAAATAAAGACTTGAATAGTAAAGAAAAATCAGAACTACTAAATGTAATTTCAGGATATAAGGGCAGGTTTGCACAAAATATGCTAGAACTTACGCAAACTAAGCATTCTGAAAAAAAGTTTGACCTAACAACAGATAAGTGAATCTATAGGAAACCATATAGAATTAGCCCAAAAGTAAGGGAAGAATTGAATAAACAGGTAGAGGAAATGATAGTGGGTGGAATTTTATAAAAATCTTCTTTAGTGTACGCCTCTCCAAGTCTTATTGTACACAAAAAGCAAGGAGGTGTTAGGTTCTTGACAGATTTTAGACTCTTAAACCAGTACATATGGAGAATACAATATCCATTACTTCGAACTGAAGATATTCGCAAAACACTTCAAAATAGTAGACTAGAAAATACTTCACTAGATTTATTTTCAGGTTTTTATGCAATTCCAGTAAGAAATCAAGACAAACATAAATTAGCTTTCACAATTTACGGTATAGGGCTATACCAGTACAAACGTATGCAAATGGGACTATCTTCAAGCCCACAGCATTATCAACAATTTATAGATGGTTTACTAGGACCATATCATTGGAATACAGCAATTGCCTATATAGATTATATTTTCACGTTAGGTGAAACATTTTAGCAGCATTTAGGAAATATAAAGAAAATATTTGAAAACGTACGGGAATTCAATATTGAAGTAAATTTAAATTAATGCAATTTTGCGCAAAAAAGGATAAAAAATATTAGGTCACTTAATTACGCTAGCAGGAATTAAAACAGATCCAGAGAAAATAGAGGCTATTAAACGAATGGAACTGCCTGCTAACTTAAAAGAATTATGAGCATTCATAGGCATGATGTCTTATTTAAGAAAGTACATACCCAGTTATGCAGCTAAAGCCAAACCATTAGTTGAACTAACAAAGAGTAGCAAAAATATCAATGAGGCAAACACCAGCAAAAGGCATTTTTAGAACTCAAATTAGCATTACAAGAAGATCCAATATTACATAAAGTTGATGAGGATAAACAACTTTATTAGCATCTGATGCTTTTCAAACAGCTATAGGAACAATTCTCATGCCGGAATTACAAGACAAAACTAGTAATATTGTGGCTTTTTCATCGAAGAAACTTTCTTCAAACGAAGTTAGGTTGTCAGCTGCAGATGCTATTAAGTATTGTTGCAATTATTTTAGGCAATACTTATATGGTAGAAAATTCTTTATAGAGATAAATCATGCTAGCTTGCAATATTTAAAGAGCACAGCAGAAAATTTTTTAGAATACTGAGAAAGGCAATAGCATTAGTTGATTTGATTTTGAGGTCAAAAGAGTTAAGGGTAATTTAAATACATTACCAGAAGCTCTTAGTAGAATCTCCACAATAGGAACATAAAAAATTATAGATATCATCATAGATAATACAAATTATAAGATTAAGGCACTACTCAAGTTCACAGAGTACATACAAAAACCTTGACAGAGGCTATAAAATGGTAAAACCAATAATAAAAGCTGCAACAGAAATATACGTACATAACTAAATGACGCAGGCAGTAAACATAAGATCAAATATAGCATGCTAGACCTGGTACTAAAAACTGAAATAATAAGAATTAATAAATCAAAACAAACATTCTTCATCCCAGTTTATAATCATGAAGAATTTATCCAAATTGAAAATTATAGCGATATAATCTAGTTATTAACATTTCAAAACTATTACAAATTCACCTTTTCAGGGAGAATGCGAAAGTGACGAGCATATCCAAAAATTGAAAACAGCTTTGTTAGACCCACAGAAAGAGGAAGCGAAATATCTTAAACTCGCTAGATGATATGGCATTGCAGCCAAATGGGGAGATTTATTTAAAACTAAACACTCCAATAGGCGAAAAACACATAACTCTAAAGCCAAAACATTACCAAAAGGAAATATTTACGGCCCACCATGATTCCCCATTGGCAGGTAGCAGTTTTGGAACACACAAAATACTAACGAAAATTAAACAAGGTTATTATTAGGACACAATGCATTCAGATGTGGCACAATATGTTAAGAATTGCGAAATTTGCCAAAAGACTAAAAGTAGCAATAAGAAACCAGTAGGACAATTGCAATCAATAAGGCCTTCACCACTATTAAAATCATGGGCTTTGGATGCCAAAGGTCCTACTCAAAAATCTAAACATGGCAATTGTTACATACTAGTTGTGACAGAATTTGCAAGCAGATATGTAGTTGCTAAAGTAGTACCAAATATAGATGCTCTCACTTGCTCAGAATTTATTAAGGAAGTTATACTAAGATATGGTTGCCCAGAAGAAATATTTACTGATCGCAGGACATTGTTTAACAATGAGCTGATAACCAACTTGTTAAAACAACTAAAGGTAAAGTTAAAAACGTGTGCTTACAACCCAGCCTGCAATGGTTTAGTCAAAAGTATCAACAAAATTCTTGGGCTACAATCAACTGCACAGGCACATGAGGACCCAGAAAATTGGGATAAATACTTAGATTACATAGTTTTCAACTATAATACATTCGTTAATACGAGTACTAAGTATGCTCCGTTTTATATGCTATACGGTCAGGAAGCAGTACAACCTATACACGTTCCTTACGGAAAATTTTCCACAAGATCACAAGATTGGGATACTCAGATGAAAAAGAAAAATAGGGAGCAAGCAAGACTCAACTTAATTCAAAATCAACATGCTCAAAGGCTTTACTTCGATAATAAACACGAGATAACACCTTTAAAGTCGGAGATTACGTACGGGTAAAGAAACACTCCAGACATAAGAGCCTAGAATATAAATACAAGGAACCCTATATAATACACATAATTATAGGCCAATAAACGTTGCTTATACGTATTGCAAAAACAGGAAACAAACAACACGACACGGTAAACGTCAAAATAGCACACATGGGTAAATAAATAATAGTAATAAATCAAAATTTAACATGAGCATGTTATATGTTCTAGGTCCAAGGTAAAATGAGAGGAAGCCAAGCAGCAATTGTCATCCTCAGTCTATGTGCTTTATATGTCATGCAGCCATGGACGACATACCGGACCCACACAGAAGTCTATTGGAAACAACTGATGACTACACTGCACTATGAAGAATCTTTTCCATTAATTTATACCATACTTATAAGCAAACCAGTAATATCTGGCTCTCTTGCAAACTGATTACACAAATCTTGTGCATCAAGCATTTCAAACATTTGTGATAGTGCTAAACCAATTAATAATTATGTAGAATATATACCCAAAATCTAGTCACAGAATTCTTAAATGAAATTGAAATTCCATTTCATAATAAGAGAGGAATTCAAATATTAGGAGACTTAGGCACATTGTGTTGCAATATACTGACAAGCATTTTGAGAAACTAGTCACTAATGGTAAGTACCCAACAACAAAAATGAATAGCTTGCAAGGTAGATTTATAATTTCTAATGTATTATTAAATTCCACCATAGCAAATGTTATAAAACTTAAGAATCAAACTGAAAACACAATGGATACGTTAGCAGAGGCTATCAAGGTAATTACACAATCATTAAAAAAGCAGATTATATCTATAAATCAGAATGAACTAGCAGATACTTTAGAGCAGTTATCAATGACCATTGTGTTGCACCTATTAAATACTATAATAAAGGAACAGGAACTATTAACGCACATATCTCACTGCAAGACTACTCATTTCCCATCACATGTGATATGTTGACAAAAACTTATATCTGATCACAGAAATATTGAAAACCAAATACGATTACAAAATCTAGAACTCACTAAAGTCGACTCTCGATGTATAGTTATTGCATGTATTGATAAACTGCATCCACCACCAATTATTTGTGGTCCCAGCAAAATCCCTATGTAAATAATATTAACATAAACCACTTGTATCATTTATCGCATGGTGCGTCGATTGAAGTATATTTCAGGTCCCTTCAACTAATATTTCCTGCAACTATAGTTTTTAAGCTGGTTGTTTATGCAAATTCAAGTAACTGGACATGAAATACATCATGCGCCACCATTTATAACTGCTCTGCGACGCACTGTCCAGTGTATTGTCTTCCCATCATGTCTGTTCACACTGCGGCGTGATCCGACGAGTGAGTCTGGCTTGCTACTTCCCCTACACGGCTGATGAGAGGGGAAGTGGTTATCTATAGTAACGAGCGTGGCAAACTAGCATCCCCCCTCTCTACCCCTTTCTTTCTGTCTCTCAGCCACGCACCTTCCTTCCTCCACTCACACGCCTTCGAGGAGGGAAGTTGTTGTCGAGCAAAAGATAAAGTATGTCCTCTCTCTGTCTCTCTCTCGGACACGCCCACTTCCCTTGCCTTGCACATGCTGCCCGTGAGCAAATAAAGAATGCCTGGTGAACGTAATTTTATCAAGATTATGAGTCACTCAAAATAGTTGCATCTATCATCACTTGTATTACAAAGTAAATGGTTTCACCTGAAAATGTTAAGCACAACATTTGAACGAGGAACTATTATTTGAAAAGATCTTTTCTTTTGTGATTAAAAGTCGTTTTTTCCCATAAGGTTGGTGTTTCATTGCATCTGGCGTAAAATTAACATGATTAATTAAAAATGTAATATTTATTTAACTCGAGGGGCAGCATATTTGTGAATAAAATTTTATGTCCAGAAGCATATACTTGAGCTCACCTTGTCCCAAAAAATTATTTGAACATCGAACGACCTGTATTAACCAGAGTAAAATTCATTTTCCTAACCTCTTCTAATGTATTCATTTCTGTCTCAAAATTACAATTTCTCTTTGCAGTAAAATATAATTAATTACTTTAAAAGACAGACATTTGCCATGGACACACAGTGTCAGCAACTTGTAGCGGCGTGGAGGAGTAATCCTCCTGCTGCCACCCTGCACGGCCTGCCACCGTAAACACACTGTCTGATCGATAACTTCTCCACGCTCTCTCAGCTGATAGAGCCCGCAGCAGACGTTACTGCATTCGGTGTCATATTATTTTAACTTTCACAGGGGTTTGAATGTTTTAGGTCAACTTGCATTTGGTGTCGGATTACAATCAATTATATACTGTATTTTCTTTATTTAAACGAGTTAAAGTAAAATGTTTTTTTGATGTATTATTTACAGTAATAGTTTATCTCAAATTCCTATTCTTATTGTGTATAATATCTACTCTTTATTCACAGATAATGTACAGCTCTTACTATACACAACATCAAGTTTTATAAGGTTATAAGTTGTATTTTATTGATGTACATGTCAGATATCTCATCTACTGAAATACAACATGTATGGACATTTTTTGGCAGTCCCCTGAATAACGATGCATCGAGTGTCGGCTGTATTACTTTTCATTGTATTGAATTCCATAACATTATTAGCAGAAACACAAATCATATATAGAGGTATATGGTGTGACATAGTGCACTGCAAAAGGTTTTTTTTTACCATGAGACATAGTTTTGTGTGTATAAAATTAATTAACTTTTACTGAGTCAAATACCTTGACTTTATCATGAAGAGGAACGTTACTGCGTAAACACAGGCTATAGTGTTATGTGAATAACGCCACAGCAATGCAAATAAATTCACAACTTTTCTTTATTATGACTATGCAGTTTTAGTGTATTTACAATTATTAGATTACCGCAAGCTGAAGAATTATGTAAATACTTTTATTCACAGCAACGGAAATATATTCATAATTTTTACTTTGTTATGACCACAACATTATAGTGAATCCCAACGTTATTAGGTTAACATGAGCTAAAGTGTTATGTAAATAACATTACAGTAATGCCAATATACACATAACTTTCACTTTGTTAAGACAATGATGTTATAGTGCACTTTAACGTTTTTACGTTACCACAAGTTAAAGCACTATGTAAATAAATCTAAATAAATTATTCACACAAACGTAAATATAGTTATTACTTTTAACGAGTTATGTACCGTGACTTCATGTGCACCGTAACATTATTTTGTTACCATTAACTACCTATGGCATAATGCAAATAATGTTATTCATGGCAAAAAAAAAAAAAAAAAAAAAAAAAAAAAAAAAAAAAAAAAAAAAAAAAAAAAAAAAAAAAAAAAAAAAAAAAAAAAAAAAAAAACCACTAATTTTTACTGGGTTCTGTACCATGATATTATAGTGCACATATTGTCATAGAATAATCATATGTTGTAAAAGTTCCGTAATGTATTTACCGAAATTATGTAACAAGACAATTTGTGACTCCATAAAATAATATTACTAAATGTTACTGTTAAGTTACCCACCCTTGGTTTATATACTTATTTCTGTGCTGCTGATAGTATGTTTTAAAGTATATTTTAAGTTGCCAGTGCCTCTACATATGTTTCAAGAACATTCAATTTATTTAAAATAAATTTTTAGCATTTTATAAAGAACTCATTTGTAACCAGCCTGCGATAATTTAGTCCCCTTAATTTTGTTATGTAGAAGATTTATTGTATATGTACTGAAAACTGCTAACACTCTGTGAATAAAATGCATAGATGACATACTAATATATTAAACAATTATTAAAAATTGTACATACCCACACCAAAAGAAATCCACACATCCAATTTGTAATAAATTAAGCAAAGACAGAAAGTAGCATATCCACTGGCACACAAGCTCACAATGGCAAGACAAGCATGTAACATAACAGTAGTTGTGTAATGCACAGAAACATTCAGCTGGCTACGAGAAAGGGAGTGGGGCCGTGTCAATGGATAATGGCTAGTACTGAGAGACTAGGCGGATGGATCTATTTTCAGATGTGTGTTGCTTTCAATACAGCACTCACCTAAAGAAACACATTTAGGTACTACAATAATTGCAACAAACTTATTTTTAAATAAATTTCCCTAAAATTTCAGACCTTTTAAAACCAAAGATTTTCGGGCCCTCAAAAAAGAGTTGTAAAAGAGAGGTGATTGCAATAAATAGGGTTGCAACAGCCAGGTTCTAGATCAGTTTCACAAATGACAATGTGAGTTCATGCATCGTGCTCATAACCACATACAATTCAATCACAGGAAGTGCCTTACTCTTGTACGACCTTCTCGTTGTCCCACTCGCGACGCCACAGCCCCTCTGCTGTCTTCTGTCGGTTAATGCGGTCCTGGTCAATGCGGTTGCGCTCCGCACGCCATGCTTCATATTCTGCGAGATGGATATTGTTCCTCACATCCTGCGCACAGAAAAAAATGCCCACCAGGTCAATTCCACTCTCACAACACACTAAATAAACACTCATATACATTTGGCTTCCAATTTCTTAAAATTGTGATACTATTTAATAACTGTCTGCCAGCAACTTTTGACAGTGTGCCTATCTACAACATTTGACTTGTGTCAAAGTGAATATTTTTATTGTCATTGGCGAAAATTTGATCCCTTTGAGCCACCACAACAGCAATGATTTAATCCCCCCATCCCCCAAGTATAACCTTTATGCTGCTACATGCCGCTGGGTCTACAGAGGAGCGACCATCGCTGAGAAACATGTGCCTGCAGAGTTTGTATGTGCACTCCACTAGAAGTGTCTTTCTGCCCCATATGCTATGTTGCAGGTAGATGCAAGTGCACAGCTAGTCCACACAAAGGAGGATAACTCTCTTCCTCTCTCTCACACTCTCTCCCCCTTCTCGCCATGCACCCCCCTTACACACTACTGGTCAGATAATAAAGGGGCACCAAGCTCTACCTTTAGTTTTGTCCGTCACTGACAGCCCTTCCGGCCACATTTCCACTTCCCCGTTCATGCTCTGATAGTATGCAGCATGTCATCTCGAGACAGTCTGTCTCTGGCTGGTCTGCCAGCCACATCTCTGCATATCTGTGTGCCAGTTCGCATTCCAAGATATGTGACAGCATCAGATGCAACACATTGGCTTCACCTTGTTACGTTCCTGCATACCTATAACTAATAATACACTACTATTCCTGCTACTCTCAATCCTTCGCTCTTCACAACACTATCTCCAGTAGACCAGGTTCGTAGAAGGGAATAATTACTGCTAGTGACTATTAATGAAAGAGGGGATTCTACCAAACATATTTATTACAACTCTCTAACTGGATATAACACAATACTTGAAACACAGTATTACAATATATCTCTCCACAATCTACTAATTTTACTTTACTCCGTCTGA
This sequence comes from Dryococelus australis, assembly GCA_029891345.1. Taxonomy (NCBI): domain Eukaryota; kingdom Metazoa; phylum Arthropoda; class Insecta; order Phasmatodea; family Phasmatidae; genus Dryococelus; species Dryococelus australis. The sequence continues at coordinate 92,899,593 of CM057000.1, read as the reverse complement.
CAATATTATTACATTAACATGAGAGGTTACAATTATACAAAACGGTGAACTGCCTTACTGATATAATATAGAATACTGAGATACACGAACAAGTTAACAAGTAATTAAACGCAATAGACACTAGCCTTGCCACACTATATTATTCTTTACTTACGGGGTCTCGATAAAGGGAATGGTACCCTACCACCTAGTCTGACTTATGCTTACCAGTAAGACGTATGCCGTACATGGCCCAGTGCTCCCCAGACCTCAGCATTCTTCTGTGTCTCACTGACACTAACGTTGACGCCTCACATGTCGTCTGCCAGTGGGGGGAGAAGGGAGCGAGGGTCTCGCTTTTATACTCTCTCGTCATCACAAGGTCACTCAGAGGTGTTATTAAAACAGTGGGCTGCTACTGGAATCCATAGTACATGCAAGGCTACCTTCTTCTAAGTTCTGGTGTTTGGGCCCCCTGGAGCCCGCTACTCTAACCCCTCGGTTGAACAAGCCCCGGCTGCTGTAGGTTAGAAGTTCCAGATATTGAGGTAAGGTGTTCAAGTTGGGGTCCGGGAGGTTATATAAGTCTTGTTGTAGTTCGTAGGGTACCAGTATCCTGAAGACGGGTGGTGGCATTCGCAATTTATATTTGTGGCAGTATCGAAGGTGGAGTACCTAATTTGAGATCCCGTGACATTTAACTGAACAAGAATAGAGGTTGATTTTTGAAAAATGTTGTGGCAAGGCAGGAAGATTTATTAATACATTTACAAGGTTTACAATTTTGTACGAAAATTTTGGTGAATACCTACGTACGTGATAGCGTGAAACAATGGATGGGGTAGGGTATGCCCATTGCCACATTTAACACTCAAAAGTTTAAAAGGTCCACTTAATTTTTAGGCGTATGGACGTGGGTAAGTGGGAAAGTTTGTGCAATTGTGGTATTTTCACGCGTCCTGAGGTACGAGTTAATCAAAAAGAATACCTTACAATACCACTTAATTCATGAATAGCGCCTTCTGGCTGAAGTTACGAGTTTGACATTAAAGTTACAAATTAAACTAAACAGTTTGAAATAAAGGAGTAAGTTTGCATCTAGCAATAATTTTCTGGTTGAACGGAATTTTTATATGTAACAGTTAATGAACCTGCACCTTGTCTGTTTGCGCCTTGTATTGCAAATGGGTTTTAGTTTTATGGTTAAATAGCATATTTCATTTTCGTAAAGCGAACACCTTACATTATATATTCTAATGGAATACTTACTAACATTTGAGCTAAGTATCATATAAAACACGATTGAAATATGAAAAAAAAAGAAAAAAAAAATTAGTGACAATTTGTATGATCCCATTGGGAACATTAACCTATACATATTTGTACTGATACTTTCTAAAATTACACAGAGTGAAGTTACTGGTTTTACAAAGTTGAATACAAAATTTAAATTATTAAAAGTTATAACGCACATTTATATACGACTAGCAATTACTTGCACAGATAAAAAATATTTTGAATATTACCACATGGGTAATGATTTCATTTAGAACTGTCTTTTGTAAGCCGTTATAATATTCTGGACTTCACTGAGTATTTACATTGGTTTCTGGGTACAGTCTTTGTTCATATAGGAAGATTCACTTTACAGTTTATATTGTGTGAGTTAATTGGCATTGATATACGCTGGGTGTCCATGTCTCATTTGTCACAGTTTCACTTTGCATTGTATCTTTGTGTAAGGCATTACATTATAAGAATTAATATGCGTTATTGTGCATGTTATATGAATTGAAATTACACTTGAAAATAAAATACTTACATCTAATAAATGTTATATACATTACTGGCCGGTATCAGTTAACCTACAATTGTGAAAATATTTCATTGCATTTGTATTTATATAGTTGAAAACAATTAAACATATATGTCCAAAGGACTGTTACGACACGTTAATATTTTATTGGAATGAAATAACACGTAAATGACTAAGGATAGGGAAATAACGGGAACACAACCACGACACAGACAGGTAATTAAAAACAAAAAATGCTGTTTGCATTTTGAACTATTAATAAGAGAGTTTGTATTCTTTTGTGGAATACATTTTGTTTCAGTTGAACTAGATTAAAATATTTTTACTCTGCCTTCACTTTATATTATTGAACATAATAGTAACTGGATATATGGTACTGGAAATATTAATGGAATAAACTAATCCTGTTCCTTCATCCTCTTAGAGCCAGGCTGTAGTTGTTGAAAAACTTGAAAGAAAGTGTGAAGATATACCAACACCGCCTGATTAACAATACATGAATTGGTGTGACCTAGTATATTGTTTGCTTGCTTTTAATTTTAAATTATATAACTGAATTACTTAATGTCTGCAATTTTGATTGGTTAACTTCGTATATACATATATTATGATTTGGCCAGGGGATGCCTCTTAATAATTACCATAGATTCATTCATATTAGTACTGATTTCATAAGCATAAGGCTAGGAAATCTAGAAAATAGTAGTTAAAATTGTTGCAGCTTAGTCTACTTTATGTTTACCAGGCATTCAATTTATTTCTAGGCCACCTTTATAGAAAAATGACATTGTTCTGATCCACCAGGTTGACTTATGTTGGTCGATTTTATCTTTATATATAGTGAGTTAGTTACTAGCTTATATATAAATTGAAAACCAAACTTATAGTCTGGAGTGTTGAATATATACATACATTTTTTTTCTCAGTAAATTTAGTCTTTTGGTCAATTTTATATAGCTCCTCTAGAAGAGCAGGACTATAAACATTATGAAGTCTTGTAAGCCTCTGAAAAAATGATGTTGTACCATATACCAAGTACCTAGTAACTTACAGGTGGATACACTGACTGACAGCCTTTGTTTGTTGCATAGAGCAGTCGAATATAATTGAGGAAATATTCATCAGATAATTGAAATGGCCTATTTGTTGACACTGGAACTGCTGTAGGATATTTGTGAACTAATTTCTGTGTATATACAGTCCTGAAGATATTAAAAGTATTGAATTATTACTGGTAGGCTATCTTAAAGCCCCCTGAACATTAGAATGTATAAAATACTTGATTGGATTAGCATTTTGTGTAAGAAATTGTTGAAATTATACTGAAGGAAAATGCATACAACTGTGGTTGTTTGGAACATAATGTCTGTTCATGACTACCTGGCCAACTTTGGCTACTATTGGTGTCTACGATCTCGTCTTCCTCTGCTGCAACAAAATGGGGGAAGAAAAAGGGAGGGGGATTTACATAGGTTAACACTGACACTGCAGTCCTGTTATATAGAAGGTGAAATATGGTAGTGGATAAAATTGTATAAACTGAAAATTATTAGGATGTCAGTGTTGACGTGCGCTACCACAGTAAAAGTCGTAACATGTAGAATTTTATGAATTGTGTGGCTGAACTTTGTTTCTTGCTCTTTGTTTATGTAAACTATCAACTACTCTAGTTCTCACTACCAGTGAAGCTGTAACTTACTTGTGACTTGTGCAACATCACAGAGAGATTAGTGCTGTACAGAAATCTATTTTATGCATTTACGTCAATAGGCTTTCATTATAGTTGCAAAATAGTTAAATATAATATATTTAAATTATTTAAAGTAGATGATAATTAGGCTGGCAGTAAATATTGTGTTACATTAGAATATCTATCATTACTATAAACAGATTGTATTTAATGCCTACCCTTTGTGAGCGTATCAGTAAAAAGTAATTATCATGTGACATTGGAATTTGAAAAATTATTAATTATAATTAATGAAGCATTGAGTAACTGTTTGGGATTAACTATAACAAGTTGGGTGTAGACGTGGCTTATAATTTATACAACCATGGGAATTAATTGGCAACTGTCTTCATAATAGAAGTTGACCGGCGTGATCGCCAGTAAACCCCGGCGTGGGCTCTGTACGTGGCTGGCTGTGCAAATAAAACTGGCACGAGGATGACGCAAATGGCAGCCACAGCCGTGACCGCCAGGGAATTGGTAAGTCATACCCTCTCCACCATGTGTGGGCGGGCTCCGCCCACCATTGCCATGACGACTAGCGCGCTCGTGCGCAAGGCTGTGCATGGAGGGTGCGACTTGGTGCCAACTGTAGTGGGCCGCTCCAGCAGGTTCACATCGCGTTAAGCGGTAACTGTGGACACGTTGTGAGGTTGGCAGCTGCGCTGTCAGGCTCGGCTTGCTTCCCTGCTGCGGGTGTGGAGTGACACGCAGCGGCGTGAAGGCTGGCTGTGCTGCGTATCGCACGTTGACACACTTGTTGCTGGACACAGCGGCCTCAGCAAATTCCAAGAAGCAAGTGTGCGTTGTTTACAAGTGCACACTGTATTGTGGAGTTCCTGTAACACTCTTTCATTGCATATTAATAACTAGAAATACAAGCTTAGAACTAAAACATTTAATACTGAACCGTTCTAGAGAATGTACGCCTGCTTTGTGTAGCGTATACAAATGAAATCTGTTTTGGCGGTCCCGTTTTATTGGTCTGTATTCGTATTGTGGATTTCCCAAGGACTTGAACTGCTCTGTACCGATGTGTCAACGCCTTTTGACGTCTCCTATTGCTTACCCAGATAAGATCATTGACTTTTATGGGTTTTATTATTTCTTAAACACCTTGGTTTGATGTTTTTGTGTGTGTATTAAATTTAAATGGGCGGTTTCTCAATTATGTTGAAGAGTTTTGCACCAATCGTGTGCTCTGGGAGAATTTTGTTTGCTGACCACCTCAGCCGGGAGGATAGCCTCTAACGCCATGTATAAGTTAGAAAAGGGGTAAATTTTGTGGTAGTGTTTATACTGGTATTAAAATTGAAAGAAATGAATTGGACATAGAGGTCCCAGTTTATCTGATCAGCATTGGCACAGGCGGTCAGCTGGTCACCAAGAATGTTATTTGAGGATTCCACAAGGCCATTGCATCGTGGATTGCATGCTGTGGTGGTGAGTTTTTTGATGTTAAGGGATTGTAACACGCAACTGACCAATTCATTTTGGAAGCTTTCCCCCTATCCGTAAGAATTTGCTGCGGGCAACCGAACTGCAAAATTACTTCTGTGATAAAATCGGCGCACGTGGCCGCGTCTATGGAGTGTACACGTTTCGCGACAACGTAACGAGTTGCATACTCAGTCATGACAATAATGTATTTGTTCTTATGAGTGGTAGAGGGCAGGGGACCTTTCGCATCAAGAGCCTAAGTTGAGAGGAGGTGCTGGGGGGGGGGGGGGGGGGGGGTCAACGTCAAATGCTCAAGGGGTTGGGAATTACTGGCCTTAGTTTTCTGATACGTGGAACAAGATTTAACATAATTTTTGACGTCGTTGGCCATATTATCCCAGTAATATGACTTTAATTTTGGCAAGGATTTTGAGTGTGCCGAAATGTCCACCTCCGAAAATGGCGTTATGGTGGAGTTGGATAATTTTGTTTATATAATTCTATGGGACAAGAGTTAATTTGGATGGGCCTTGGGGTGTGTTAATTTTGGAAAGTATTTCATTGTTGGCTGTGAGCTCATAACGGCGACTGAGGCTTGGGTGGGGTTTTGTAGGGCGTGTCTGAGTTTAGCAATATGGGGATCACGATCATACTCGTGGTAAAAGGGCAGGTATTGACAGTAATGGGGCATAACAAAAATACTGCATCATAGTCTATTTTTATGTACTCTTTTGCATGGGTGTAAACTGGGAGATAATGTAATGTGTTGGAACATAAAACAATAAGGATGGTATATTTTAAGAGGGGATTAATACAACTACTTTCTAAAGGGATGTCACAATGTTGTTTAACAATTTTATCATTAGGGAGGTAATAATTTTGGAAATGACAGCCATAGGAAAAATGTGTTGTTGAGTTATTTCAGAGGCGATTCTACCCCTATCTTTTGTGTCTTGTTTACTAAAATTAGCCTTGATTTTGTCACAATAGTTTTACATACTTCGCTACTGCGTTTTGCATTTCTTGTGCTTTATCGGGATTTTGCAAGATGGCTTCAGCAAATGATTTAAATAATGAAGTGCAGATGAGCATTGTTTCTTTAACTTGGTATACCTCGTTGTTAATAACAATATGGTGGATGGGGATGGGGGGTGCCATGGGCATTTGACTAAGGGCATCCGGAAGGATGTTTAATTTACCTTTTATAATGTGAGCCTCAAAGATGTATTCAATGAGAGCAATGGCCATCTTTTGTATAAGCACATTATATGCTTGGCCATAGATAGGATGCACCATAACCTAGCGTGGCCAATCTCTATGGTGAAATTGTCGGAAGTGGGTACATAAATAACGGATCGCTCCACATTTTAGTTCGGTGGTACTGCAATTTCCTTCCTGAGAAATTTCTCAGCCGCAAATGCAATGATGTGTCGTTCCTTGTTTTGGGGATCTATTTGTAAGAGGGCTCCGCTTGCCGCCTCATTACTAGCATCGCATGCTACTATAATTTCATGGTCCTCATGAAATTGAAAGAGAATAGGGGCTTGGGAAATCGCTGTTTTCAAGTGAGTGAACACGGTGTTATGGTTATTTGTCCATTTGAATGGGGTGTTGTGTTTTGTAAGTTTTATGAGGGGTTGTGCTATGGAGGAGTAATTTTGAATGTATCAACATAAATAGGACATCATGCCTAGGAAGGTTCGTAATTGTTTGATGTTACAGGGGGGTGACATTTTGACAATGGCTTCAACTTTCTCAGGATCAGTAGTTAAGCCTTCAGGTTGATAATATGTTCGAGGACCTTAACTGTCTGTTCCGCAAATGTACACTTCTTGGTGTTCACCATCACATTAAATAAGCGGAGACTTTCAAAAACTTTTGCGATACTTTCAACATGCTCTTAGAAAATATTGCCGAGAATGAAAATGTCGTCTATGTATGCGATTGCCACGGTCCATCGGAGGTGGCATAGAAGTTTGTTGATAAACATTTGGAAATATTGTGGACTTGTGCTTAACCCTATTGGCATTCTTTACTGGAAAAGTCCTAAACAATCTATTGTAAAAGCTAATTTGTGCCTATCCTCAGGTCTAACAGGAATACTACAAAATCCCAAAAATAAATCTATGCTAGTTATGAAAGCTGAATTTAGGAGCACGTTCAAAATATCTTCTGTACGTGGCTGCGGGTATTGTACTCTAGTTAGTTATTGGTCGAGCTTCCTAAAGTCTGTTAAAAACCGCAATCCGCAGGACTTTTTAGCAATATGAGAGAGGGTGCGGAATAAAGCGAATCTGCTTCTTCTATAATGCCTGCATCTACCATGACCTTAACTTGTTTTAGGAGGTCGTTTCTTACCTTGGGACTGATTCTGTATGAGTGTATTGTGACAGGTTTATCTGTAGTAAGGTCCAATTTTATTTTGAAATTGTTGGCTTCCGTGAGCTCCAAAATTGAATTGGCAAATCAATCTTGGTACTCGGTTATTATATTCTAAAATATTGATGTTTGTTCCTGTGTAAGATTAGTATTGATGTGGGGAGATGTGGTATCACCAATATCAATGGATTCCAATGTGTTCAAGGGATATAATTACTTCCGTGTTGAGTGGATGGAGGTGTAGTGAGACTTGTATAGTTTTAAGAGGGCTGTGTCTATATTTGAGCATGATGTCATATTTGAAAATGGGGATAACATAATGTTTAATCAAATTCACCCTAAGAAAATGTCTTGTTGCATATTATCTACTACCAAAGAGCATTGAGTGTAGGTATGCCCTGAAATATTTAAATTCATATGGGATTCAAATTTAGGGGCTGCAAGTATACTGGTTGCCCCCCCACTGAAGTAATTTGCTCCCTAAGGGGGAAAGGTTTCGCAGTCAGGCACTAAGAGTGCTCGCAATGCTACTACGTGAGCACCCGGTATCAAGAAGAGCATAGTAATCAATACCATTTATTTTGACCAGGACTCGGGACGTTGTGGCTGAATTACCAGCTTGTTGGTGTAGGGTGAGATGAGGTGTATGTGGGACACGCTGCGACAGTTTGCTGAGTGTGTTACGCTTCTACGAATGTTGTAACACATTTTCATCATTGCAGACTGAACACTGTGCGTCATGAAGAGAATGATTTATGGGGGTCGTATAGTGCTGGTTTAGGGAGGGCAATTTCGCTATCTGAGGTGTAAGGCCAAATTTACTCTTAAATTTGTTGAAACCTTCCCCAATATTTGTATTGAACTGTAACTCTTGATGAAGGAAGAGGAGACACCAGTTGGCTTTGTGCCCAATGTAGAAACAGAGGGTACACGTATCTTGCTGAAGGCTGCGTGGCCCGACAACTGTGCGCGTGTGCGTGGGTGGCGGTGCAGGTGTAGCAACAGTGTCGTGAAGGTCACAGTGGTGCTGCAGTTTGGCTACGACTGTGTTTCGAGCGAGGGGGAGGGGGTCACATTGGCAATTGTCACGTGGAGCCAGCTGCGCTCGCGCAGTGTGGTGTTTAGAAACATTCGTCGTATTGGGGTGACAGACTGGCCGTGCCTGCTGCATGTATATGATCCGAGGTTGCGGAATGTTATGTGTTGTAAACCCCGGTAGTTTTTGTTTTGTGTTTTGGCATCCACTCATGTGGTGTATTGACAGACTGCGATTGCACAGACAATGCAAAATTGTTTTGGGATGCGGCGTGGTGGCGATTGTTTGTGTAGTGGAGTGTTCGATATGGTTTACTTACGCCTGTCAGCCATTTTGTGTTATTGCCAAGTGACGTGTGGGGTTTGTGATTTTTCTGCAGATTTTGGCGGTGGTGGCTTTTGAGACAGAATGTTAATGAAGGAATTGAACTTTACAATTTCCGTATATGTCCTGTTGGGTGCAACTTAATTAAAAACGGCATTACAAGCTCCACAAATTTTTTGTTTGATTTCGTCTGCGTTCTGCCCTAAAGGGGCGTGTCCAGGGGTGTGTGTGTTGTTTATAGGGCCCCTTGTGTGTCGTGTGGCTTTAAGGTTCCCTATGCTGTGTCCACTGTGTTACTGGTAACCTATTGTATAGTGTTTGGTTGTATGTGTCTGAGTGGGTGGAGAGCGGGGGTGGACATGTTGTGTGAGTGCCCGTGATGGGATGTGAGGGTGGTACTGTGTAGGTGTGGTCATTTTTGAGAGTGTGTATTTGGTATTTTAGTGACTGCATTTCTGTTTGGAGATTGGTATAATAGGCAGTTCGGGAATCCTGGTGTATATTTTGTTGGCGTTGGTACATGCCCACTTCACTGTTGTTGACATTGTCGATCAGCTGGTGGAGGGTATCGTTTGCTAGTGGGATGAGTTTGTCTGCAATGACGGGTGTCAGTGAGGCCCAAATAATATTCACAAATTCCGACTCTGATACTTGCGTGTCACATTTGTTTTTATAAAATGTCAAGATTTCAATGTGTGCTAGTGTGTTTTGTTCCGTGTTCTTTTGTTGTGTGTAATAGGTGCTTGTAGTGGCATTATGTATCTGATTTCCTGAATGTATGTAAAAATTTATCTTCAATCTGCTGCCATGAGATTTCCTATGCACTGGCGTAATACAAATTTTCGTATGTCCGTTTGGAAGTCCCTGTTAGATAAAACTTTTAACGCCACTTTTTGTCTAATTCCGACCAGTTGTTGAGTTCACCAACAGCGTTGAATGTTTCTAAAAATTCCTCAATGTGTTTGGTCTTTTCCCCTGAGAAGGTAGGAACATGTTGTGGAGGTTGTAAGATGATTTGTGTGGGTACTGGAATGTTGGGTAACTGTGGGTTTTGTACTGTGATGTTAGAGGCATTAAAAGGGTGGTGTTGTGTTGTAGAATTGATGTTCGTGTACTAGTGTTCGGGGATATAAGGAGTCGTGCTGGGGATGGAAATTACAAATGGGTTTGTTGTCTGTAGTGTTGAAAGTGGGCGGGGTCGGAGATAACCACTGGTGCTGGGTGCATGTGTCGTGAAAAGAGTATTCTAATGCTGTGTTCTGTTGTGTAGGGGAAATGTGATCAATGTGTGTTATCTGTTGTGGTAGCAGTGGTGACTTGAGTTCTTAATTGTTCATGCACTTCTACAACATGTTCCGCTTCTCAAAAATCTAACAATAGGGTTTAAACTAATTTGCGTATATTTTGTGTTTTAGTAGGAGCTTCTGTGTTGAAGGTGGTGTAGTAAAGGTAGTTCCGCGCACTGGCGTAACGTATATTTAACTTAAGTGAAAGAGAAAGAGCTGTTGCAGAAGCACTCCAAAATCACTCAAAACACGTGGAGTGGCTCCTGTTGTCACTGGAACAGATGATCCTGCATGCACTTACAAGCAATTATGCATTATTAAATCACACATTTAAAGAATAAGCAATACTGGGGGCAAGGAAGATAGAAACGTAGCTGCTGCTCCATGGCAAGAAATGCTGCGCAATAACGCTCCAATCCGCATGTGGCTCCCTGACCTACCGTAATTGACGCACGCTGCACGTGGCCTTGGCTGGAAGGCTAACAGGCACACGCCTACATTGCGTGATACACGTTTCTACGCAAATTAATCTATAGACTTTTGAACTAAAGACATTAACTGTATAATTAGTTGTAATGTTATTATTGCAAAGGGGGCGTAAACTATCTCTACGCGTGTTGTGGTTAATGTGATGCACTGCCACGTGTTTTCGCTGCGAACGTCAATTTTAACTAATGAATTTACTCGCGTGGTGGAGTTAACTGCTTCACTACAAGAGGGAGGAAACAATTATGCCTCCACCAGTGTTACATTCCTGCCTACCTATCACTAATTATACACTACTATTCCTTCTACTCTCAATCCTTCTCTCCTCACAATACTATCTCCAGTAGGCCAGGTTCGTACAAGGGAATAATTACTGCTAGTGACTATTAATAAAAGAGGGAATTCTATCAAACATATTTATTACAACTCTTTAACTGGACATAACACAATACTTGAAGCCCTATTACAATATATCTCTCCATAATCCACTAACTTTACTTCACTCCTTCTGACAATATTATTACATTAACATGAGCGGTTACAATGATACAAAATGGTGAACTTCCTTACTAAAATAATATAGAATACTAAGATACACGAACAAGTTAACAGGTAATTACATGGATACAAGAATATAGCTTCGCAATAGACATTAGTCTTGCCACGTGATGATATTCTTTAATTACAGGGTCTCAATAAGGGGAATGCCACCCTACCACCTAGCTGGACTTATGCTCACCAGTAAGATGTATCTCGTAGATGGCCCAGGGCTCACCGGACCTCAGCGTTCTTCTATGTCTCACTGACACTAATGTTGTTGCCTCACACATCGTCGTCTGCCATTTGGTGGGGGGGGGGGGGGGGAGCGTGGCTCTCGCTTTTAAACTCTCTCGTCACTACGTAATTCAGACGTGTTATTAAAACATGGGGCAGTTACAGGAATCCATAGTACATGCAAGGTTAACTTCTAAGTTCTAGTGTTTGGGCCCCCTGGAGCCCGCTATAACCTGTACCAACTTACACCTTGTCTTTGGGGTTACCCTTGCCCCGCAATACAGCGCACCTCGTGATTTCCCTTCAGGCAACCATTTCTGATACAGGCTGGAGTGTGTCTTATGTATTTGACACACAGTAAACAAGCACAAAGAAACCAAGCTCTGCTTATCTAGCTCTCAGTAAACTTTGATTCTGTACCTCCATTCCAATAATTCTGTTAGTCAATTATTGATTTCTCTACTTTGAGGGAAGGCACGGGTGTGCAAAACCCTCCCCTACACCCCTCAGACTTAAATTAGTCCTGCATTCATGGGGATTACAATGTGTAGCTGATCATGCGCCATTGGGACACCCAGGAAGGGGCTGCAAGCCCCTCCAGCTCTCCAAAAGGCCCACCTAGGTGAATCCCTCACACTACCTCATGTTGTTGAATCACTGCTGCATATGCCATTCCTCGTAGAACACCCACTATTTTCCCTACTCTCTTGTCCAACCAACACATGGCTGGAATCTGGAATGCCCCAGATTCTCTTTGCCGCTACTGTACAGATCATCGCGGAGCTTGAAGCGATGGGGTTGGTTTTACAGGAGTCTCTGGATGTCAGTATCTTGTTGCTGAAAATTGGCAATCAGGTACTTACTCAGGCGGAGTTGGAGTAGCTGAATGTTCTCTTGAAGGGTGCGTTCAGTTGCTAGTGGGGGAATCCTCCTCCCCCATTCTTCTCCTTTCTTCTCATTGCTGTCCAAGTCCAAGTCTGGTCAGCATGATAGGGCATCGGGTAATTTAATGGACTTCCCCGGGCAGTGCTGGACCTCGAAGTCGAACTCGGTGAGAAACATCTCCCACCGGCCGAGCTTGGCTTTGGATCCTTTTGACTGGTAGAGCCACTGAAGTGCCTTTCTATCAGTCCACAGGATGAGATTCTTGCCCTCCATGTGGTAGAGGTATTCGCAGATGGCCCATATTACAGTGAGACACTCTTACTCGTTAATATGATACCATTGTAGAGTGGTGTTCAGATGTATGCAAGAAGCTGGATGTGACGAAAGCTTTCTTCCAGGTCCTGAAATGCTTGGCACTGTTCCAGTCCCCACTTCCATATTGAATCCTTCTGTAATAGCAGGTGTAGGGGGCCATCTTGCTGGCAATGTCAGGTACAAAGTCTCTCAGCCAATTGCAGAGACTCAAAAAATGATGCAGCTGTTTCTTGGTAGCTGGTTCTTTGGCCTCTTCAATGGCCCTGATTGACGATGCTTGAGGTTAATTTCTGTCCGGTGTGACTACGTTGCCCAAATAGTCAATTGACGTCTTGCCAAAGTGACTCTTCATTAGTTTACACATGAGACCATGTAGTTTCAAGTGCTCCAGTACACACTGTAAATGCCCACAGTGCTCTTCCCACGTTTTAAAGTAAACCATGATACTGTCAGTTAAGCGAAACAAAATTGGCCTATGCAGCCGATAAGGATTTTGGCTGACATTAAGCATTGCAATGTTGCAGGCACATTTTTTGAGCAGAACGGCATCACCCAGAATTAGTGTGTTTCCCCTTCTGGCATGGTGAATGCTAAGTAATTTCAGCTGCCAGAGTGGACCGCAATATGCCAGCACCCTGATTGCATATCTAAGGTGCTGAAGATTTTGGCTTCCCAATGTCTCTCAGCATGTTGGATAGGTTGATTGCTGACGGTGCTATCGGATGTGTAACATCGTTCAGATCCTTCTAATTTACACAGAAGCGCAGCTGGCTGTACTTCTTCGGCACCAGCACAACGTGGGAATTGTAGGGTAAATCTGAAGGTTCAAGATCAAGAATCGCTTGCTTCTTCATCTCTTTGACCTGATTTATGATAAGATGGCATCGTCAGGGGGATACTCAATTCAGGCGGCTCTAAATTGGCATGTTGGTGGTGGTCCAGATATCATGCTGCATTGAGTGGGTTTGACATAGTTGGCCTGGTTGCCCAAATGCCCTGGAGTGCTCATGGAGTATTTACTTCAGTTGGTCGAACTCGTGTCTACTTAGGTTGTGGTTGATCTCGTCGGGGTTAATCAGCTGGGGGCTTAACGGCAGTGGGACTGTGTTCCCAGTTTACCATTACCCTATTCTTGTCTCCCAAGTAGACTTTTCCTTGGCCTAGATCAAGCACCCATTGTTGCTGGCGCAGCCATGGGTGGCCAAATATGACGGCTTCAGGTAGGTCCGGCGAAACAACGAAATCAACATGCTGGTATTCTCGGGTACTGTACTAATGTGGTACGGCCTTCTACTAGTAGTGTGGCATCGTACTGTGCCATTCATACAATATTTTTTCTGGGGCACAGTGATGCCCTTTATTGAGCAGTGAGGATATAACTGCGGGTAAAATTGCCGGTGGTGGCAGAATCTAGCAGGGCTAGTATGGGTTGATTGCTGATTGTCAACTCTATGTGAGGAGCTTCAGGTTATTTGGATTCCCCCATTAATTCTTGGATGCAGAGCTCTTGGCTGCAGAATAAAACGGCCCTGCGTTTCATATTGGGCAGGTTTTCCCCAGCTGCTGTAGCTTGGTTTTCATTCTTACGTGGCAGAGGAGGAGGGGCGCATGTCCTTGCGGTTTCCCCCTTCCCCGCGCACCCTGGTCTGCTGGTCTGTCTGGGCGATCCCGGTTAAAGAGGCAGCAGAGACAATACCAGCATCTAAGCAAGGGGAGGTTTACAAGTCGCTGCGCTTGTGGAGAAAGCGGCCGAGAAAGCGCTAGAGGGGAAGGAGAAGTGACTCCTTTCGTCTCTGTCTGCCTCTCTGGTTCCGCTCGCTTCTCATGTGGTTTGTCGAGGGTGGCTTGTGAATTGTAATTTTGTTTGATTTCACACGCTCTTCCTACAAGTTCTTGTACAGTTGTAGGCTTCGGGATTTGCAAAATCATTGCGAAATTTCAGGAGGAGCATTCTTGCTATGTTTCTTAGACAGCTCTCTTCATCAGTGTTAGGGCATAATCATTGGTAAAGTTGTACTTTCCTTCAAATATATATCTTGGCGTCCTAATCTAAATGCTGGGTTCTTCCTTACAATTCCATAGTTAGGTGGGCCGCTACTTCCTTGCCCGAGAACTGTGTGGCGAGGCGAAAGCACAGCTGGCTCCAGTCTGTCACGAATTCACCATACTTTGACCACCACTCTAAGGTGCGACCATATAGTTGTTTGCTAGTTCCGGTGACCCAATGTTTGGTAAGAATCTCGTGCTCGGACAATTCCTTTTCACATTCATCTGTGAATGAAACTGGGTCCTCATGGGGGTAGCCCGCGAACTCTCGCAGTTGCAGTTCGCTGGAACCACGTGATGTAGTTTGACTGATCATGTGTCCAGGATTACTTGGCCTGTATTCGGTGGCTCGTCTGCACACCTCACATCTATAGGCGACACCAGGGAGGGTGACACATTCCTCCGGCCAGCCTACGCACATGTGATGGAATGGTTGAGCGCATATCATATAGTGGACCAAATTTATACAGCGGTCTGTACAGGTAAGCCAGCTACAATAGACTGATTGGAGTTTCGGCAATCCTGACATCTGAATTCTAGCCCGTCCATGTACCGTACTTCATTGGGCCAGCCTAGGCACCAATAGTGAAATATCTCCTGGCAGTGAGCGCATGCGATAGAGTACATGCCAGTTCTGGGGCAGGCAGCCATATGACAAAGCATATCATCATGGGTGGCCATTACAGCTTTTTGGGCTTCGTTCAGGCTTGCTTTGCTAGACAACATAGCTGAGTTGGGCACCATAATGTTTTATGGGACTCCGCATGGAGCTCCTCAGCTCATGCTGGCTCAGTTCTGATCCTGCTACTTGTATTGCCAAATGTTTTAGTGCCAATTAATCTATTAGGTTTGGATATCAACCGAAGTGGTAAGTAGGCGTGGCTGACTCAGTTCTGCTGCCTAGTCAGTACTTTAATACCAAAGGCCCCATGTTGGGAGCCAAGAAAATTCCTGACCTACTTCTTGACGCGTGATGGGTTCTGGTTCAGAGCGATATAGTGAAGCATCTCGAAGTAACGACTTTATCAGTGCCCGTCGGACAGCACATTCGGGAGTGACCCAGGTCTCAATTAATGTCGGGCAGGAATACGACCTGAATGTAGTGTGGGCCATGTTGACTGCCGACTCGGCACAAAGTCTGTTGCTGGTTTCTTTATTGGTCTGCTGACCGGTTTGGGAGCTGTTGGCTTACTCAGGTCGGATCAGGGCAGCCGACCAGTGATGTTGGTTTGCTGGCTACGGTGTGGCTGCTGGCCTATCTGGACAGAACCTCACATTCTGCGGTGACTAGAGCTCCAACTGCTAGTGTTGAAGGACCCTGAAGGCTGGGGTAGCATCGGGTCTTGATTCAGGTGCAGGCTGCTCCTAATGGCACCTTTCTTCTCGGTTGAAGGTGGCAAAAATGGTGTGGATAGCATCTGAAAGCTTCTGGGGAGGGTGGTACAGAGAAGGGGAGGGGGTCGGGGGCTAGTCGCAACAAACTGATGAGCAGCTTGAGCACGTTCCCATGGCGTTAATTGGCAGAGTGCAAGAATCTGGGTCCAGGAGATAGAAGCAGGCAATGCGTGTTCCCTATCTAAATATGTTCTGCTGTCTAGGCACACCAGCAACACAAACTGACAACACAAACGGTGCGGTAGTTAAGGAGCGGGTTAATGTAGAGGTGCTCCAATAACTTTGACAGGTGACCCTCTTGAGTGGCCTGGTCCGACCCAGAGCTAACCAAGCACACCCTCCGGCAACACAAACAGTGCGATGGACGGGTGAAAGTTGATCTAGCGATTTATCCTCTCAAGCAGGGGTATGACAAGTGGTTGGTGCTCTACCGTTCGATACAACATGTTTATTGAATGGGTGGCAGTTGAATGGTGTGTGTTCTGAAGTACGAATTCCCCCAACCAGAAGAGCTCGTAGTCCTACACTAAGCAGCAACTGGTTGGTAAACCCGGTCTCCTGCTCCACTCTGAGGGATGTAGGTATTTACTATGGTAATCTGGACGAACACAAGGGAAAATAAGAGAGAAACTAGGTTCAAATTGTGTTTATTCAGCGAGGAATAAGACACGGTGGACATACTATCTCCTGTCTATCCAAAATTGGCCAGCAGTAGTAAACTACGAAGTCAAGGTGAAGAAGACGTGGTTCTAATCTAACTGGGGGTAGTATCGACTAGGTACTTAACATAACTGTCCCAGTCTAATTGTATAAGTGTGCACTGATGGGGCTTAAGAGTGCCTACGTCCTGAAGGGTGCATGGCGTAGCCATTGACCGGAGCAGACAACTAAGGGTGGCAGATTGCTTCTGAAAGACTTCACAAGGAGGAGGGCTTCAGAAGTACTGCTGTAGGCGGTGGTGTGCTGGTGATCCCTAGAGGGATATTGGTGGCTGGTCAGGACTCTGGCGAATGAGCGCAGTGGAGTTATCAGTCCAACTGGTGCAGCTCGTAGATGAGCCAATGAGTAATTGATGTTTCTAGCCTCTGCACGGGCATATATTCTACTTCAGCTGAGGGCACGCCGGCCCAGTGGTAGAGGGTACTATGTGTACACATCTTGGGCAGAGCTAAGAGCAGCCATTGTTGCCAGCTAAGGGCAGCCATGCGACATCTCTCTGTTCGCCCTAGTAATTTTTCAGGGTTGCAATGGTTTCCGATTACTGATAATCGATTGGTGTCATCTTCTCGAGGCAAGGCAGCATATTGGATGGCTTACTGGCTGGTGGTATTGTTCAAACATAGAACTCCGACACATCTGTAATAATCCCCGTACCAGGGAAAATCATGTAGAGAAGTGTGAAGATGAAGCGAATTCGTTTATTCAAATGGCCAGAAAGCACCACATGACAACACGTAGTCGTGTTGTGATGCATGTTGAAATAAGGAAAGTGCAGGTGGTCACTTTTGGCTGACTTTACCCACCACACGAATTTAATATGAAATTTACAGAGCCACGTCTGCATTTGTGTTCTATTTTTAGACATTACCATACCATGCAATGCCAAAATTTGGCTGACTTTACCCACCACACGAATTTAATATGAAATTTACAGAGCCACGTCTGCATTTGTGTTCTATTTTTAGACATTACCATACCATGCAATGCCAAAATTGGGAAGTTTTCAGATTAAGAAACTTTCGATCAATATTTAGAGAAGGTACGACCATTGTCGGGCAACAGTAACAGACAGAAGTTGAGAAACACTCGTTTAGGGAGGAGCAGTAAGTGACCATCGTAAATCACACTGGCAGCGCTCATGACTTCAACATTATTTTATTTTCCGGACATTTGAAATCTATTAAATTAATTTCCACTGGTGTAAGGAGTTGTTATGACACCGGGAGAAAAATAGTGTCTGTCTTCTATCTGCTCAGTTTAATTATCCTCGAAGTAAGAAGTTTTTTGCAAGTTAATATTAGCAGGCTGTGATTGTGTTTTTTTTTTTGTTTTTACTGCTGCGAGTGCTAAGTACTTCTTTGTATGCTGATATTGTAGGAAAAAGCAATAAATCAATAGCATGTAGTGATTTTTTTTTTTTTACAGGGTAAGCAATTTCTACTAACAAAAGCAACTTCCAAATTTGCTTACCCTCCACATGTATTTACCGTTTTATAATATCTAACATTAGTTATAAAGATGGAAACAAAAGACTGTAATAATAATTAAAATAAATATAATTTAGAGAGTATATTACAAATTATAAGAAAAAAACTTTTTCCTGAACACTTTCATCTACATTCCAAGGAAAAATGTAGGACTTGAGGACGCAAACAGAACGATACTTACCCTGCCGAAGGAACGCGGTTGCGTGTGGTTTCTTGCGAGTTTGAGTTTGCTCCATTTGTGGAAAAAATACTACATAGCAGCACTGTGTGTGTATAGTACCAGAGTTACGAAAACTCTGTTTCCCGAATCGGAAACAGGAAACTCAAAATGAAATGTGTTTAAAGGCAAAAACTATAAAGGGTTAAACGTTTCCAATACGTATAGGGTAAACATTGCTTATCTTGCATCTATGGAATAAATATTCTGTGAACAGTTTGCCAATCTCATCATTTATTTATTTACTTTTGATGCTCTTTTTATCGAAAACCTTTTCTTCAATTCAGAGTATCTTGCTATCAAACTGAGCTAGTTTGAGCTAATGTTTATAGCGAACTCCACTTGAGTCATCGCACAAGAAACATTACACGGTGGTTATGCTTCTGTCATATCTTTTATACTTAAGATACCTGTGTATTGAATTAAATTAATACTTCACTTGAAAACATAGTTAGTATTATGCTAGATATGATTACACACAAACTTTGGAAGGAAAATAAATTACTCTAAATGAAAATATTAATGTGCCATATTTTGTAACCCATCAAATTGATAAGAAGTTAATTTATTATTGTGAACATGTGTTTCTTACATAACAGCCTGAAATATCATTCAAAACACATCAGCCAACTCTTGGTACATAGCACGGCCATCTCACTGATATTATAAAGCTGAGCGATTGACAGTCAAATTACAGTTAACAGCTAGGTGTCACTAAACTTCTTTTTTAAATAAGAAACACAGAAAGCTAAAAAATTTACATGAAACTGTTAAACAATAATCTTTTAATTGAAAAAAAATTCCCAGCTCATAATAATTTACACCAAGAAACACGTATAATTTTTTAAGCAAGAACACAAAAATAAAGATGATATAATTTTTCTATATACGAGCAATAAGAAACCAGGAGGAGACACATGGCAGGTTTCCTGTTGAAACATTAATATAGGCATTGCATTAAAATAGCAAAGTGCGGTTTAAATGTGACATGCAAAGCATCATTCAAAGTACGTTGGGTGACGTGGTAGTAGTAAAATGGATATCTAAAAAATATGTGGCTTTTCTGTAATTGTTTAACGAATTTCGGAAAAAAAGGCATTATCGTCGGTGGGTATCCATTCTTATTTACCAAACTTACTACTAGTATTTAAACTTTTACGATCACCAGAAATATCCATAGGAATTTATTTCATATAACTGTATGTCAGTACGTAGTTTTGATAGCTGTTTTTAAATTTCACAGATTAATTTCTCTACCCCAAGCATTATGAATGACCTAACAACACTTTCTCACACAGCATGGAGAAAAGACTGACTTGAAAACATGCTGGCAGGTGATCTCTTGTCTATTTTGGCCTTAAGTTTAGACGTGTGCTTGTTCAATGCGACATGTTGCGTTCCATCTGACTGAACTGCTACCAACGCCATCACCTGCACTTGTAAAATGTTTGTTTAGTTTGCAGCATTTGACCACATAGGTTACGTTCTAGCGTGTAACCCACTGCATGTGGCCTACTTAGTTTTAAAGGGCTCCGCCTGGCTGGCACATATGTTGCAGTGGTTTAGTAGAAAACACATGACTAAAAAATTGTTGTATATTTTGTAATAACTTCTAGTAATGAAAAGTACTTAAAAACATTTTATACCCAAAGATAAGTTTCAAGTTCTCATTTTAACTGCAAGGATAATTTTTTAGGCATGACGTTTCAGGTGTTTGGTTAGTTTACAATACAAAACTTGGACATCATACTTTTATCTTATAACTTTGCAAGCATGCCATAAAAATATAGGGTCTCCACATACAGTCACATTAATACAAGTCGCTGACAGAAAGACTGCACATATTCAGTTGAGCGTATAGCACGTAAGAGGCAATGAAGTAAGTGGTGAGTGAGCAAGAGTTGGCATTAGAGCTGAAATGTTTTGAGGCTTTGAATGCACGAAATTGCTGCAGGCAGGCGGAACTCTTGTCTATTACAGCCATTTGATTGAAAACTTTTATATATTCTTTGTTCTTCCTTTTTCTTTTTTTTTAAATTTCAATTATCAATCATTAAAAATATATATGGATCAGTTACAATCATGTGTAATGAATCCAGTGTAAATTAATATGACAATGGTCTATCTGTACATTAAAACCATAAATAAATAAATAAACAAACAAATAAATAAATAATTAACACATAAACAAATCAATACGTTGCCCGGCAGTCTACAAGTACAAAGCTGCAAATAGTACATGTTCTGTGACAGTATTGCCAATATGCAAAGAGGCTATGTCGCTGCAGAACTTATATGTTCACAAAATGAGGGAAATATAAAAACATACAAACTAATTAAAATAACATTTTAAACTAAAAATGTTAATCCTCATAGAATAATACAGTCAGATCTTCATCATTCGTGAACTCATACATACCTAACATACATACCTAATAGACTTCTTGAAGTGATCATCTATAAATGGATATGTCACACAGCAATTGGTTTCGGTTTGCAAGTACAATTTAAATCTTAGCAAATTGCTTAAGTATTTGTAGTTTTAATCTGTTCCTTTTTTTCTTTCTTTTTGTTTTTATGTGTTGCCCATCATTGAGAAAACCCTTTCAACATTTGCATTTCCATAAGCCAAATTAACAAAATTTTAGCCAATTTTGTGCTGTTTGAAAAAAAATGTTCTCCATTTAAATATTTTATTTTGCTTTGAGTGCACCAAAAAGCAACAATATCCAACTCTCAAAACTGAAATTTTTTGCAGCATCCTGCACAGCTATGACTTGGTCTCTTCCTGCGCGGCGCCAGCAACTTTGACTCTCAGCAGCTGGTGCTGCGCTCTGTCGTTACCAGTCATTTCTTCCTTTCATCAACCGCTATGCACTAACCTACCCACTCTCCTCGCACATCCGTATTCCAAGCCTGTCCACCTGAGAAATTTTGAATTGTTCTGGGGCTCGATCACTTCACTACTGATACTGTCGTGGTACGACACACTTTTTTTTCAATATTATAAGTTGAGGGGCGTCGCTAACTCCGAAGTAAGTCATGGGTGCAGTGTTAAATGTTTTGTGATGTGAGCTGTAGCACTATGTGCGAGGGATAATATTTAATATTTCTAGAGAACATCTGTGTATTGGCTCAGCTTCCAAATTGTGTTGTTTAGTCCTCCCATTGTAAATTGAGTTTGGGTTAGCCGCTTCACAGTATGTTATATGGACTTATTGATTGTTGGATTTTTGTAAGAATACCTGGTGCGAAGTTGAAATGATTAAATGGGCTTTAGTATGCACCGCACTTGGAAACTATTGATTTTTTTACACTGCACTTAATAAGGTATTTTTAATATTGGGGAAACTATGGAACATCCCTTTAATTCACGTAAGGAACTACCCAAGGTGGTTTAATACTACATGGCACACCCCTTTTGCAGCTATAAAATGACAAGCCTGAACACAGCTTTAATGTGACACACATTTAGTGACAAACGGTATATTCAACCTATAGTGTGTGGAATACTATGAGACAGCCTTTTATGGCATTTGGTACCTGCCAAAATGTATCCAAGTACTGTACAACTTGAATGTCAGGAAAGGTATATTCTAGTCATTTGTGTTTAGCCTGTAGGTGGTTAAGGAAGGCAAATTATTAAGAATTCTGTATGAGAGAGAGAGAGAGAGAGTGTGTGTTTGTTGTGTGTGTGCTGTTTAACATTTTGTATTTATATTGGAATAATTCTTTACATAAAGAAAACAATGAATGATTTAAAATTGATTTTTCCATTAAAATACATTTATTTGTACGTCTCTAACAACAAATATGCTACAACTTAGCTGCGCAACTCTGCTACATCATAAGTTTGACTAAGTATTGCTTTTATTTTTTCACGCTCTACGAATGTCACCACGGGGGAAGTTTCCTTTATATATACAACAAAGAAAGAAGTTTTACAAGAATTCCTGTCCGATCATGGTGTGGACTTCAGTGCCAACGCAACGGTCGCACACCTGTGACGTACTGCAGTTTCCTTTTGGTGTGGACGCAGTGAGACGGCCCATTCACCTCCAGCAACAGCCTTGGTAAGTGTTGGCAATCCCACCTGTGGCAACAAATTTGCCTTAAAAGCCTTAGAAAATGTTCCTATCTTGTCTTTCGCTGAACCCAGTCGTATACTGGATTTTTTTGTGTCTGTGTCTAAGATTGTTGATATTAGACTTAGTAGAGAAAGTGCCATATTAAAAGCTCTGGTTTTAAAATATGAGGGATTTACATTGCAATTATAAATGGTAGAAATAAATTCTGAGAATGGAGGGGCATTTGAGGGTTTCAAAAATAAAGTATTGATTAGGCATTTTCCTTTCACGTGTCAGACATAGGTGCGAGTGAGATTTGGTGTTCAGATTTCAAAAACCCGGTGAACCCTTGTATGAATTTTTTGAATCTGTCATTGCATATCAGCATGTGTTGTCTATGGACTTAGTAGAAGGTGAATTAGTTGGGATTATTCTTGATAACATTGCACCTCACGTTAGGGCTTTGTGTGTGCTTCTTCCTGCTTCTACTATCTTGCAGGAATTACGTGGTTTAGTGGTCAAAGTTGAAGGACCTGCGGTCGCGGCAAATGAATAAAGAGCTACGTTTCCGTTGCCTCCTCCGCTTGTGAAACGTTCTCAGCCAGACAACCGTGGTCAAGTGGGCCTCGCAGTGACGCGTAATGCACAAGAAGATACCCGCTGCTGTAGTAACCGTTCTAGATGCGGTTACTTACATAGTGAATGTAAACAAGCTGCTGTGTCTTTGGAGGTGCATAAATGTTTTTCGCTGTTTACAATCTGGTCCCTTGCACCTCCGATTGTCCGTGCTTGGGAAACGGCGATTAACTGCCAGCAATGTTAGCTGTGTTTCCGGTTCTCAACAACCAAAACCGTGTCTCATAAAAAAATGCATGGTGCAAATCACTTGTGGTAAGAATTTGGTTCATGACCTCATTGACACTGGAGCAACTTATTATAATATTAATAAAGAATTTTTCGACCAGTTACTAAAAAATAAAGTGATTTCCAGCTCTAAAGTTCACACAGTTCCAGAGTTACATTTGTGTATTGCTAATTGGGAAATTTTTAAAAGTAATGTTGTTTTTCTTTATTTTAAAATTGGTCGTTGTTTTGCTCCCATTTTGGATTTTACCATCCCTGTATTGTCAAATTGTTTTAGGATTAGAATTTTTAGGACTTGCACGGGCTTTGGTGAATTTTGATGAAGGTAATTTATTGTTTGGTTTTGCCTCTAATATTAAAATCAAGTTGTTTGTAGAGGCTCCCAAAGAATGTATTGTTCAAGCGTCAATAAACGCGGTTCTTCCTGCTGACACACAACAGTGCCTGGAAACGCTCTGCGAAGAATTTCATAACGTAATTACATCCAAAATTGGGAGGTATGATGTATTGCCTTACAAATTCATTATTGATAATATCCCTTTAGAGATAAACATTTTAGATACCCTCCTCCTAAACTGCAAGAGTTCTGTGGAATTATAAACAGGCTGTTAGAGGAGGGAGTAGTTGTACCGCCCACCTCAGAATACTGTTCACCCGATTTCTTGATTAAAAAGAATGATGGAGACAAGTACAGATTAGTAGTGAATCACATCCTAGTGAACAAGAAATTTCCCCTTGACTCTTTTCTGTTACCAACTGTTGACTGTGCGCTACAACTTCTAGGCAAAGCTAAATTTTACTCAGTACTTGATCTCAATAACATCTTTCACCAATGTTTACTGGATGTTTTGTGTAGAAAATTCACGGCTTTCATACCCCCTGGAATCAGTATGAATTTACATGCGTCCCTATGGGAGCAAATTTCGGGAGTCAAGCTTTATCCAGGTGTAAGATGATGTACTGTCAGACTTTAAATTCAAATTTATATTCAACTACGTGGATTTAGAAGCGCACATGCCACATTTAAGTTTAGTGTTTGAACATATGTGGAAAGTACGATTGATGGTAAACCCTGAGAAGGTCGCATTGTGTTTGACGAAAGTTAAATTTTTGGGTTAAGTTTTAAGTGAAGGGCATTTGCTAACTGATCTGGACCGTGTTCTCCCTATTGTAAATTATCCTCGTCCACATACCATCAAAGGCGTACAAAAGTTCCTGGGTCTGATGGGTTATTATGCAATATTATAGAGCATTTTTTCAGAGTTGGCAGCCCCCTTAACTATGTTGAAGAAAAAGGACAGGATTTTGTGTGGGGTCCGGATCAAGAATCTGCATTTTAGGTTTTGAAAAAGAAACTTCCTTCTCCCCCAGTTATGAGACTACCTGATTTCTTGTAACGTTTCATTGTCCAAGTCCATGCCTCGTCTGTAGTTTTAGGTGTTGCCTTGGGACAGTGGGAGATTGGTTATATTGCTCCCGTGGAATAGAACGTAATCTCGGTGTTTATGAAAAAGAAACGTTGGCCTATTTGTTCGGCATAGAAAAATTTCCATCTTATGTTGAGCTCGCCGAATGTGACTTATTTACTGACAACCAGGCATTAAGTTGAGTACTAAATCACCCCCATCAACTCGGTAAACTTGGCCGATGGATGTTGCGGTTTTCGCGTTTAAAATTTAAAGTCCATCATTCTCCTGGTGCCGGAAATCAGGTGGCAGATGTATTGTCCCGCATTTACGATCCTGCAGACTTTGAGGTAGAAAACAACATAGTGGAGGCCACATTAAGCATGATACAAGGGTTCCCTGAACTTTTCATTCAGTTTTGCGAGGCGCAAGCCATGGATGTTTGGTGTTCGTAAGTACGGTCGGATATTACAGCTGGAATGTTTGTTCCTTATGTAGAAAGAAATGTACTCTTGTATTACACCGGGAAACTTGGACATGCAAAGAAGTTGGTAGTACCAGAACTGCTGTGTCCCGTTATTTAAAAATATTTTCATGATTCGGTATATGGAGGTAACCTAGGGATTAATAGAACCTTTTGTAAAAATCCAGTTAATTTTTCTTGGCACACTTTAAAAACAGATATCTGCTTACGTCCGCATGTGTCCTGATTGTCAGAAGTGTAAGCAGGCCAAACAAACAAATTTTGACAAGTCGGTGGTGCAGATTCTTGAATATCCTAGGTAGATTGTACACCTTGACATATTTGGCCCCCTGGTTCTTTTGTGTAAAGGGAAAATTTGCATGTTAATTTTGTTAGACATGCTTACAAAGTTTGTAATCCTGTTGTCACTGCGAAATATGAAGGCAACTAGCATAGTGAAGGCTCTATCAGAACAAGTTTGCAAAGTTTTCAGTACGCCTACAGATCTACTTACTGATAATGCCCGTTATTTTCAATCTTATGTATTTAAAGACATGTGCTTTCGGTGGGTAATCAAGTACTATACATCCAGTCCTTACTTTCCAAAAGGAAACCAGGAGCAGCGATTTAATGAAAACCTAGGTGTGTTTATAATTTTTTTATAATCAGGATCAGGTCGCCTGGGATAAAGATTTGGATTTTATTAACCTAGGGTTTAATAGTGCGTTTCATGATTCGACTGGGGTTACTCCTTCTCTGTCCTTCCTAGGTCAAAAACAAAGTCATTCATTGTTTAATATATGGAATATTTCCTTCCCCACCTGTTTCCTTGTCTGCTGACTATAGCGAAACAGGAGGTGGCAACGCGCCTTGATCAAGCTAGAGTGCCGGTGCCTTTTCAAGTTGGGGACAAGGTCCTCTGTAGGAATTTTACGCTACCTGACATTAGCGGAGATTTGGGCTCTAAGCTAACATCTAAATTCAGTGGCCCCCATGTAATTCGTAAGTTCCTCGTCCCCAACACAGTGTTATTAATTCATCCACGTTCTAAACCAAGGTGGTTTGATAGTATGTGGCATACTCCTTTGCAGCTATTAAATTACAAGCCTGAACAGAGCTTTAATGTGACATGCATCTGGTAATAAACTGTATCAAGTGGAAACTTAATATTTGAGATTTTAAGAGTGTTTCATATATGCTCATTTTTGTTTGTACAAATGAGAACTAGGGAACTTTAATGTGTGTATCAATTTGATTTGAGATACAGTTATTAGCGAGGCATATTCACCCGAGATCCCGTAATTTGTAATAGTTTTAACATTCATTTCATTGTCATTTTGAGTAATTATATTTGCCTCTAACCTTGTGGAAATGGGAGGCTATGATTAACCGGTTCTGTGCCCTATCATTTCGAGGCATTTACAATTTTTAAATATTTTATTATTGTTCTATATTAAACCTATAGTGAGTGGAATACTACAAGACAGTCTTTTGTGGCATTTGGTACCAGTCTAATTGTATCAAAATACTGTACAAATTGAATACGTGAAAAGGTATGTTCTAGTCATTTTTAATTAGAATGTTGGTGATTAGGTATTTTTTAGCTGCCTTAAAGACAAATTATTAAGAATTCTGTATTACAGAAAGAGTTGCATAAAAGTCATTATATATATATTATATACACACACACGCACACACACATGTGCGCGCATGCGCACACGCACACACACAAAAAGAAAACAATGAATGATTTAACATTTATTTTCAATTAAAGAACCTTTCTTTGTAAGTCTCGTAGCAACAAATATGGCACAGTTTCTTCATCTTAAAAAAATAAAACAGAAGTTATTAACCTCTTTCTCAACTTGCTGTGGGTCAATTTTCATATTATATCAAACTTTCTTGCAAATTCTGAAATGTTATACTTCTTACCCACACTCGAGTTCATTGCATTATTTGGTACAAGAAATAACATATTTTTAAAGTATGTAGTTTACAAGAAACATTTTAAAAGATTTAACATCACACTTCTGGTAAAGTTTCACACATATAAGGTTGAATTGCTCTTTGTCTCTCTCAGTGCATTCTGATAATGCTTCTAATGTATCTTTTCCTATAATTACATGTTCTATAAGCAGTAAATCATGAAGATGATACACATTCAACTTAATTTTTCATCATCATCAATAGAAGAAAATTTTACAAAATTTCCTGCTAGAATCCTAATAAACCATCTACTTTTAGGATACAGACCTTGGATAGACACATTTTGGTTTTAAAATAATACATTAAACTAATTGACAGTTGCTAACACATGACTCAAAAAGTAAAGATAAGGTTTAACATATTGTAGCGGATACACTAATGGGTTCATGAAGGCACCTTAATTAAGCATCCAGTTCTGAAGACGGCATTACTAATCCAAATGTGACACAACATGCAATCCAAGCAAGCATGCAGATTAGTGAGGTCCGTTTACAAAACAAACATCAAGGACGGGCAACGGGAGGCGTGGCCTGGAGTCTTTTCTACATTGGCCACCAACGAGGGAAGAACGCTGCATGAGGGGGTGTGCTCGTGTGCCGTTTACCTTACTGCTAGATGCAGCCTCCGGACTCAAGAACAGATGGAAATGTTCTAATTAGGGATCAACTAGGATGGTATAACAAATAACTATGTAGATTAATTAATATAATAACCTGTAGGCTCCCCAATTGAATAACTAACTAGAGTCACGTAAATTGAATTGAATATGTTTTATTAACTTAGTTAAACCCCAGCTGTGTTAGTACAATGTTTTATGTTATTCTCAAGCTAATAATTCAACCTCCGTAACATCTAACCTTTAGTACTATCATCTCTACCTCCGGCTATTGCCACCCACGTAGCATCATGTACAAGCATAGGATGCCCAAGGCATATGTCCGTCACATGGACGTAAGACCCTAGCAACAAGTTTGCTACACTGGTGGAGGCTTTGTTTCTTCCCTTCCCCTTGCTGGCATGCATTATTCTCTCGCCATCCACTTCAATATGTTACGTGTAACGAAAGTTTGTTACAATGCAGGAGGTTTGGTTACTAAATTTCCTCTTACTGCCTTGCAGCGGCAGTACAAATACCATTCTCTCCCTTAACATAATTAAAATTCCCCACCCACCCACGCCACAGATTAAGGAGGTATTAATTATAAGTTCATTCGTGACCAATTTAGGTATTTTATTATCTAAAGTAACATAATTCATGTAATGGCATCCTGTTTACTTTAATATCTATAACTTTAAATACCAAGTAACTATCTGCTGGCTGTTATCAATGAAACAGTTCAATAAGATATGAAGAGATAAAGTGTAACATGCTTAATCTTAGGCTGCAACGCAAGTTCCTTAAAGTGATTTATGAAAAAGTAATGTTAAACACGTGCGACACATAAATTTCATTAGTAAATTATTGGATAAATTAATGAAACATTGTTGAAAATGTTAAGGGTATTTATGGAATGGGTGTATTGACAGAGACAAGACCACTTCAATAATGTTGCGTATTGCACACCTTACTTGCATCTACCCCAATTATAAGAGTCCTTATCGAAGAAGTCACCCCCCGCCCTCCCATGAGTACATGTGAGACGTGGAACACAGGTTCGCTAGACGAGAGTACTGCCACACGAAACCTCCATTTGTCTGCTTTACTTGAGGAGCTTCTGTAAGCAGAGGAATGTCCCTTCTGGCGGTGTAAACGAGTGCACTAGCCGTTATGACTTTGATGAGATAAGCCAGATGAGTAGAAATTCCCCAACCCCGTATGTTAGTTTTGTGTGGAAGTCGTAAGTAAGTTTAATTAAGAATGATTATAGTTGTCATATTATGTTATATCTTTTATTTTAGTTATTAGGATTAGCGAATTAATTAAAGGTTAGTATCATGTAAGTTCCGCAGTCTGCGATGTAGCATTACGAACTGTATATATCTTTATAAGTGCACATGTTAGCAGTAAATATTCCTAAAAGTAAAGAATTCTCAATGCCCAAAAGGGAAATTTAAAGTATAAGTAATAGTCAGACAAGAAGTCTAAGTACCCAGAAAGTGACACTGAAGAATAGCATACATTGAGGAAGTCACAGAGCATACTAATTATAAGAATAATTAAGTACTGCAGTTAGTGTAATGTGTTATTGAAAGCAGAAGTTATGGTTGATAACTCAATATATTGCTTAGTACGGAACTCGAAATATAATTATATTATAACGCCTTGCAGCAACCACAATTTTTATAAACAGATAAATTAGAAAGCCAGCAGGTAAATGATAACCAGCCCGAGCACACCTCTACATGAATAGCCTATATGAGAAGCCTACATGAATATCCCCATATGAATAGCCTATGTAAACCTTTCTACGAATAATGAGTGTAAAAAATTTAAAGGAATTATAAAATTTTATTTAAAGACAGGAGAGAATCTGAACTTACATATACATTCCAGTCATTCAGATTAACGCCTAAATATCTCTGAATAAAGTTTAAAATTATAGTGAGCATAAGTGTACATTAACTGTTAGCATTGGGGTATAAAAACAGCCAACATAAATATTATTCAGGGCTACTTACATCAATTATTATAAGATTGAACCATAATATGTTTACAAAATTATAACGGCACCACGTTCAGACACACACATAAGTTTCAGGTGACCGGGAACTACACCCCAAAAGAAAAGCCCTTCCGGAAGGCGCGCTGACGGATACATATACATCACTGGCGACAGCAGTCCCTGATCTACGTCAACCGACTACAGCTGACGTCACATCGGCCGCTCTGCATTCGCGTGCGCAGATATATATATATATATATATATATATATATATATATATGAATGAAATATTTAAATTATATATATATATAATTTAAATATTTCATTCGCCTCTGGACAAAAATACAATATCGGCTCTTAAAATAAATAAACATAACAAGGTGCGCACCATAAAAAAAAAAAAATGTTTTAAGTAATATAACACAGTATATTGTTAGGGTATGAATTTTAGGGTAAAATTTTTTTTTGCGGTTTTTAGTTAAACTAAGTTTTTTTGCTAAGTGTGATCTCTGTAGTTGAATTTTTGCTGGCTAACTCTTTTTTTGTTCGAATGCCTTAGATTTTATACTAGCAGGAAGTTACCTACCCCTTTGTCTTTTTGTTGTTAAGATGCGATAGGCCTACTCTTAATTGATTTTTCGTTTAATATTTTTCATATGGCGATCCCTTCCTTGGAGGTTAGGTTAGGAAATTAGGCTGTGTTGGGATGGTTTAGGCCCTCCTTATTCTTTGTGGCTTTTGTTTGTTAAGAAACATGTGTTTTCTTTTTCTTCTTTAATACGTAAGATGGTGATAGTTACTTTATTTATTTTTTTTTGTTTCAAAATGCGTTTTCAGGGAAGTCAGTTTCAACAGTCACGACCTTAAGATAGATGCCGAGGTTTTCGTAGGAAAGTTAACTGACAGTCACTCTTTTACAGTTCTGCCTTTAATTCTTTCAAAAATACTTTTACTTTTTTAAACCAAGAGACAATTATTTATTTGTTGATTTTATTTGTTTCGTTTGTGTTTCCTTTTAATTGTAAGGTTAGATCATTTAAGCTATGGTGGAGTCAAATAAGGAATCAGTTATTTTACCATTATATCTTGTAAGAATAAAGGGTTAGTACATTTTTATACTGCAGAGTTCTTAAGGAGCTGAGATCAGTAGTTATTTTTAATATTGAAAGCGTTTTGTCACCTCTTAGATCAGCAGGCTTCCTCTCAAGTGGCGGTGGCAGGCTGTATTTTTCTTGGCCACGTGTGAGTTATTATCCCTCTTTCAGCAGTTTGGAAGAATTGTTATCTTCTGCTCGTTCGAAGCAACGAGCACAGCTGCAAGCGTTGTCAGTGATTTCCCTGGCAATAGCCAAGTTTGTTGTGGTGTAGGTTCTCTTCACTGATGGGCAGTAAGAACGATACTGGGAATCAGGGTGTTGGCTGCGAAGAATCAATGTATTAATCGCGGCGGTGGTGGGCTCTGATTGGCCCGCCGTGATGTCGGCCTGGCTCGTGACGTCAGGGGAGGCAGCTGTTATTATCGGCTGTGTGTGACGAGGTCAGGGTAGTCAACAACAATGGACAGGCTGACTAAGTGAGGCAGGAGTGGGACAACGGCAGTCGAGGCCGAGCAGTTGGTGTGAGCAGTCGCATGTGGTGCGGCTGGTGGGTGGTCTGGCAGACAGCCATGGCAGCACATGGTTGTGATAAGTTCGGGGTAAACCTGTGGTGTGGTGAGTGGTTGGGTCGTTCTTCCCTGCTGGGCAGGAGGGATGGCCCTGGCCATGCATTTCAGTAGGTTTAGGGTTAGAGTAAGTTTTTATTAAATAAACAAGGGCTCAGTTGGAGATGATGTAATGCACCGCGTCTGAGGTGCGTTGGTGGTGTCGAATCGGGGCAGCAACTCCATAGGTAAATATGTACTCTCCATCAGTACTGGCCGAGAAGCCATCGGTTTTAAGTTTCCATGCTTTAATTAATTTAATAGGGATTTAGGAGCGAATTCATTTCTTTTTAAATAGTATTGTTTTCGTTTGTAAGGATGTGGATATCAGTAGTACCTGGTGTGTAGATGGCTCCGAAGATAGTTGGGTTCGTAGGTGGTGGAGTTGTGTAGAGCCTACTGTACTACCAGAAACTGAAGTCCTTGTTCCATTGCCTGATATTTTCATTTGATTGGTTCCTCTCTAAAACTAAATTCTAAAGTTTCTTTTTTAAACATTTTAAAATTGTTCGCCCTTTTCTTTTGTTTTCTGTTTAAATTAAATCTTGTTACTTTGTTAATTTTCCTGGCCAATCTATTAATAAACTGAATGAATTTATAAGCGCCCATAAATAAAGTACCTTTAGTGATCCTGAGTTTCTCTTTATTAAGCCCTAGGGGACAAAGGGTAGAGTGCTACTACATTGGGCAATTGGCAGTCAATTAAAATTTTCTGATGCACAGATCACTTTTATAATACATGTGTGAAGGGCCACTGTGTCAGCCTTACAACACATTCTTTTTTTTTTGCCCTTAATAATTTAATTACTGTAAGCAAATGTATTTGATGAATTTTGTTTGATTATACCTACATACCTGGTAGTTCAAGAGAACTAATTTTAGACTCATATCCTGTAAAATGTTTTAATTGTTTCTGTTAGTTAATATTGTTTGATAACCGGTTAATTTACTTGTTTGTTTTTAATAAAACTATATATATTTATTTATTTTTAATCATAGTTCCTCCTTGTCAGTTGAGGAGGACAACCTGTCTCCTCTATTTGGTAGGTCTAGAACACCTCAGATAAAATTAGGAGCATAGTATTGAGGCACTGGATGCCTATAAATGGATAAGTTCTATTTTATTAGTTTTTACCTTGATGGATGGTCTCTGTCTGTGACTGACCCATGAAGTGTTCACTGTTTTCTTCTCTGTTGCCTTCCGAGTAAACACTCTCTTTCCCTTAACCACCCCACCGTTTTTTTCCATTCCCTACACCCTGTACCTTTTTTTGCTTTAAATGGGCCTTTTTTAAAATATTAAAATAGCTGGTTAGGTTACAGGGTATTGTGCTGGCCCTGCTAAGTAAAAGTTACAGCATGTGGTGGAGGCTTTGCAGCTTTTGGTGTTGGCTCATTTGTCTATTATTTCTTTTGTAAGTCTAAATTTTATCGTTCCCTTACCCTACCCCCTCTCCCCCCGCATAACATTTGGTATAGTCACCAGGTAGTTTCCTTGGTTGGTTACTCCTGGAGATCACACTTCCCTACATCTCACTGCTACCCCTTCCCTCTCTTCCTTTTAACATTTGGTTTGGGGTGCCAGGTACTCTATGGGTATAGTGGGCCTGACACTGACGAGGCAATGCATGATGGTGTTGGTGTAAGTTCATAGTAAAATATGTTACGTTACGTTTGTAGTTAGGCAACTGTGTTTAGTTAGTGGGTTTATGTACTTAGGTGTTAGCAGAGGACAGTGCATAAGGTTGACTTTTTTTTTTTGTGTTTTTGTGGTTTTTTTGAGTTGATGTTATTTGCTCTGGTTTCCAGTGCTGCTTATAAAAATTTATTTGTGCTCGGTTGCTTTATTTAAAATTGCGGTGTTTGTTTTTGTTGTGGTGTGTTTTTGCAATATTTTTTTTGTGTCAGACATGATAAGCCTGGAGTATTACTCCCAGTGGAGGATCCTTGAACCAGTCAGGAAGCGATGTGAGTTGACTGGGGGTTTTTGTGTTATTGTCCGACAGAGGGTCAGAAGTGGTGCTTTTGAGTTTTGAGGGAACTGTGGAAGAAACGAGGATGGAGGATATCAAGAATTTTGTAGAAGAAGAGTTTTACATGATCACACACCAGCCTGGAAAGTGGCAGTGATGGTGGTAAAGTCCTGGATCTTTACTTCGGTTAGAATACCAAAGGGTTATTTTTAAAAATATATTATGTGTTTATGGGGCAGGTGGAAAGTATATTTGTGTCCACAAACGGGTGTGTAATGGATTGAAAGTGAGAATGTGGCCAGTGTTTCATTTGCTTTTGGTTTGTTTAAGTGAACTTGGGTTATGGATGTGCTGTGCCTATAAAGAAGAGAACAGGTGATTACAGGACTGATCAGCCGAGGTAAGACTCGACAGAAGGGTATAGAGGTTGGGCACCCCCACTCTGCATGTGGCCGATGGCGGGGCAGTTCGTAGAGAAGAACACCCTGGTTTGTTTCTGGTCACGTGGGATCCACAGAGTGTGAGGCTATGACTCAATCACCCCTACTGCCAGTGTTCAAGGTTCGTCAGAATGTTTATGTTTGAAAGAAACCCATATAAATAGTTGAGATTCAAATATTCTTTTGTTCAGGTAGTCATTTTGGAAGTTAGTTAATGACCCCCTTATGCTTTTGTTTAAATAAGTGATTTGTAATGATGAAATCCCCCTTCCTGCACACACGTTTGTCAGGAGTCATAGGCCAGAATGTAATTTTGTTTGTTGGGGCAAAGTCTGTTGTAAAGTTTGTGGCAGTGGAAGTGTGAGTAGTTAATTGCCTATGTTTAAAGTTGACCCATACTATCCGTGAAAAGAAAGTTGGCAGTTCTAAGTATGTAACTTAGCACAATTAAGTTTTTTTAGTTGTGTAATTAGTTTGGAGGTTGTGTGTAAATAAGGAGGATTTTGTAATTTTTTTTAAATGATAGAATAAGTAATTTGGTAAATTTGTTTGTAGGCCTAGCTATAATGGAATTGTTGTTAAAGATGGATATCACTACATGATTTCCACTAGTAGGGTTCACAATTATTATCATTTAAAGAAAGTACTTGTCAGATTTTCAAAGATAATCTTTTTGTAAAAATAAAAATTCCTTTAGTCAAGAAAGACGCCCATTGGAAGTTATATGATTTTGTTGCTGTGCCTTTTAAATGGGAGAAGTCTGTATGCATGCTTCATCATGAAACACAGTCACTACCATTAGAGGTAGAACCCTGCAAGATTGCAGACCTTTCCAACACCATTTGTGTTTTATTCCTACATACTCTGGCGATGCTGTAATAGGGGCCTTATGCCCTAGAGCAGTTTTTCATGGGGCAACTGCAGAAAAATTAGGTGATATATGTGCATTTAACTATCAATCTGGTACACATTTAATTGTTACTTAGGTAGGGCTTGAACGGTACTTTTTGACTAATGTAGAGGGCAAGTTGGAATTAAATTGTACTATGAGTAAAAATGAAACTCGCATGCTAAACTTTAGAGATAATCCTGGAGCTATTGATGTTGCAGTGCCATGTGATTGTAGGTTTATATACCAATAATGTAATGCAGATTGCGGAAACCTACCCCTGCGACTGTGATACTAGAATTGTGTTTGATATAATTAACGTAATTTCTGCTGCTTGGACTAAATGTAAGAAACTGCATTTTCATGCACAGTCAACAGCTACTGATATTGTTTTTCCCTCTTTTCATGATTGTCTGGCAGAACACTGGCCATCTGCCAAACCCCAATTAAAGATTTTTATGTGTACTAACATCCATAAACTGGAATCCATTGTTATAGATGCCCCACTGGGTTTTGAAAATTTTTGGATACGAAACTTACAGTGTGTGTACTTAGGCTTAACGATAATTGTGTTGTTAGTAATTGTTGTAAGGAATCCCTATTTAATTGGTTTAGGCGTTATACCTAGAGTGGAAGCTAGTAATCTTGATGTTATTGTAGGCATAGAGCTTGGGTCTACGGTGTTTATTATTCTGTTGACAGTACTGTTTGTGTCTTGTATACTGTGTAGATGTTTCAGCTTAAGGAGGTTGAAGAAGGCAGAGCCTGTACTGATATACAGGAAGCACAGGAAGGTAGCCCTCCGGAGGAATAAAATGGTCCCTCTATAGAATATGTTATTTCACATATAAGAGACAGTGGCCGAGTGAAAGCATCTATCAGGGATGCTGATGGCCATAAGGTGGCTTTGTGGTTGTCTGTGAAGGAGCATTCTTAATGTCAATGTAAAATATTTCAGGGAAACTAAGAGGGGCAGTATTTTTTTTTGTTGTATGTATAAAGTTTATAGGTAATGTTTTTGTGACTGTGGGAATAGAATGCCAGGAGAAAAGTCATAAATGTTTTTTATTCAGTCTTATGTAACTATACAAAAAGGGTGGACGATCCCTTGGTTTATTGAATATTCTAAAGCCAGTCAGATTTGGTAGTAATTTTTTTTTTGTGTGATGTCTACAATACAGTTGAGGTGCTGGAAGTGTTTTGATGTAGTTTAGGGGAGAACTAAGTGAGCCATTATAAGATGAAATAGGTATAGGAATTGGAGATTTGTTTTTTTTTTCTCTTGCTGTTATGTTATAAATAGGAATCATTTTTGTGGGTTAATCTATTAATATGAGTAAATAGGAAGGCAATATCAGGCTGTAGATCTTCGCTTCATCCCCGAAGATATGTGGAGCTATGGACAGATTGTGAACCCCAAACAGTATCGTCAAAGTGTTTGAATCAACAAAGACAATGGGTGTAGTGCGACATACATTTTCAACTACAAAAGAATTTTTGATTTAAACAGTGGTGAAGCTGCATTTGAACTGTATTATGTAAAGATTTACCTGCAGCTAGTTGAGGGAGCTGGGGGCGATGGACACTTATTATTGAATTATTTGTCGTTGTGGGGAAAAGGGTACTCTGTAGCTCCACGCCAATTAGACTGTCCACTTCATGCTGGAGAGTGTATGTTGAGCTGGAGTATTGTTCAGAGGAGATTTGGACATTCCTGTGGATGCAATAGTACTTGTGGCTCTCTGAACCTCTCCCTTTCTAATGTTGAAGTGACTTCAAGAACCATAACCCCTCTCATCGTGCTCATTCGAAATGATGGTGACCAGCACGCTTGGCCAGCTGATGTCTCCAGTGAAGCAGATGAACGGCTATGGTTCATGTCCTAGCCTGATGGGGAGACCCTGCCATACCTGGACCACCGAACCATCCGAGCTGTTTCCCTGTTCCAGAAGAAGATGGTCTTACCACTACCCCGACCTACATGAAGTGTATCTGTATAGACTTCCAAAGCCTGGACCTTTCCTGATGCTAACTTTAAGGATCTACCAGTTCTGAAGACATGTGCTAAGAGTTTGTGTGTGTGTGCAGCCTGAACTGTCTTTTGAATTTTTTTTTATAGGTAACCCAGGTTTTGAAGTTGTGGGTGGTAGTTTGAGGTCATTTTAAGGGTTAAGGTATTTTTTTTTAATGGCACTGAGTAAGGATAGTAAGATGGCACCTTGTTCCTCCCCTAAACTATATCTTAAATATGTTAAATACAGGGATAAAAGATTAATGAAGGCCAAAGTACTACTAAGATACTGTGATTTAAGCTATAGGGACCGTTTGTGGTCGTGGTGTTGAAGTTATTTTTTCGTTCCTGATACTTGTTTCCTATGTTTTTAGTAAGAATATTGTACCAAATAATGAGCGGCTCTTCGTGTGGTAGCTGATGATGGTTTTTGCTGTCTCGGAGTTTCCCAGAGCCTGTGTTGTCTCGCTGCAAATCTCAATGTGGGAATGCGCTGCACACACAGCAAATTCATCAGAAAGCAGCTGGCATGAGTGCTGCTCAAAGGAGAAAACACCAAATAATCTTTTTTTCTGTTGTTTTGTTATGTCATATGTAAAATTTGTGAAAGGATAATGACCATGATAAATTTTATTTTTGGAATGTGAAAGTATCATCGCCGTCCTGGAGCAGTATTGTTGTACACCTAATGTATATGTAGCATGTGAAAACAAGTTAGTTGGTCCCATTGTATGGGAAATAGAATTAAAACTAGGTCACTTAAATATTGTTTTACTGGAACTTAGAGGTTCCTATAGGAATACTGTGGATTTTGCAGCACAGTAACTTTGACAAAGATTGGCCGGACGTTTAAGGACCGTACAGATTTATAGACCCTCACTTTAAAGTCTCAATTGATGTAAAATTTAACATTGTGTTGTACCATTCTCTGATCTGTAATATACTTGGCTTACCCATTGTTACCAATTTTAAAATTACTGATATTATAATTGAACAAAAACATACATATTTATTGTCTATAGAAAAAAAAAAAAAAATCATGTATGAAGATAACAGCCAGTGTAACTTAATTTCTTTTATCTTTTGGAGTTTGGTATTTGTAGGGGTCCACAAATTTGTATGTGGAGAAGAATGTTACTCTGTGAATTTTAGGGTTAAATTTTTTTTTGTGATTT
Source organism: Dryococelus australis (assembly GCA_029891345.1). Classification (NCBI taxonomy): domain Eukaryota; kingdom Metazoa; phylum Arthropoda; class Insecta; order Phasmatodea; family Phasmatidae; genus Dryococelus; species Dryococelus australis. The sequence continues at coordinate 92,861,700 of CM057000.1, read as the reverse complement.
TGAGTAAAACTAAGCTTTTTTTGTTAAGCGTGATCTCTGTAGTTGTAGTTTTGCTGGCTACCTTTTTTTTTGTTTGGATGCCTTAGATTTTATGCCAGCAGGAAGTTCCCTACCCCTTTGCACTTTTTTTTTTTTAAATGTGATAGGCCGACTCTTAATTGATTTTTCATTTAGTATTTTTCATATGGCGATCCCATCCTTGGAGGTTAGGTTAGGAAATTAGGTTGTTTTGGGATGGTTTAGGCCCTCTTTATTACTTGTGCCTTTTGTTTGTTAAGAAACACGTGTTTTCTTTTTCTTCTTTAATAAGTAAGGTGGTGATAGATACTTTATTGATTTTTTAAATCAATGGGATTATTTACAAGGACAAGAATACTTTTTTTTCCTTACGTCTACAATTTTACATACAAAGACAAATACCCCTTTTTTACCCTGTCTTACAGGCATCACTTACTGTTTAGGCACGGGCCTAAGAAGTCTGTTTAGGTGGAACAAAGCACGTACAGCATCCTGTCACGGATGCAGCATCTCACACTCACTACTTCACAAGCTTGCGGTGTTCTTCGGTGACACCTCATGTGCAACGCCCTGTCGTTGATACCAATATCATACAATACGCAGCTTCTTACACTGAGCGGCAAGGTTTATTTTGAATGTCATGCCTATGCGGCGTTCACTTCCGGGACAGTTTCTTTCCTGCACACAGTTCATTGTCTCTTCTACTATGCAGCAACAATGTTTCGCATACAAATTACTCAAAAGAGAAAAGTTTGTCCATTGAGGTTGCTGCTGACACTCCCTACCCTAGGTGATTCTTGTATTAAAAGTTCATTTATCTGTTGACTCACCATTTCTGCATAGGATGCAATGTCCTTTAAGATGCCCCCTAATCTGAGGCCGCCCATTACTCTTTGGTGGTTATTGCGGTAGTGCAGGTCAATGATAGATGGGTGTGAGCCTCCATGAGGGTTTGCGATAGCAGCCCGGTGACCTGGGAACTCGGCTTACTCTTATGGGTAGTTCTGTTCTGGTGGCGCCGGGTCCGAACGGGACAGACTCACTACCAACCGAGGTATAACTGGATTGTCTGCAGCTGTCGTGGATGGCACTCTCCTTTGGGAGAAGCAGTCTAGGTTCAATGTCTGTTACAGGCACTAATGATGCAGTCTCGGTCTAGCTGATAATGTTTGTAGCAGGTTGAGACTTTTTAATTACCCCGGTACTAAGGCATACCAAAATAGATTCAATCACAGGAGTGGCACTCTGGGTGACATCCTCACCTCTCTCCTGGGTTCGAACCTTGGTGGTGATCGAAGGAGAGGGACTGGCGATTCCTTCACCATGGACGATCGGCACCCTCTCCGTCTGCGATGGTCAGGGAGGTTGTACAGTTGACCTTGGAACTGAGTACGCAGAAAGGGGCCTGGTTGACTAATCAAAAGGCCTTGGAATTGCATCAGCAGAAAGGGGCCTGGTTGCTTGATCATGAGGCCTTGGATCTGCGCCTGCAGAAAGGGGCCTTTCCATCGCAGAAATCCCATTGTCCCTGGATGGCGAGCCTCCTGCAGTTGATGCAAGTGGTCGAGGCATCTCGGCTGCTTCGCTCTCTCGTCTTCCTGGTGTCACTGGAGTTCCTGGGGATGCAGACGTGTGTGCGTCGCCCGTCCCAGGTAATAGTCTAGCTTCGTCGACTTCGACGATTCTACTGGGTGATGAGGAAACACTGGGAATTTTCCCCACTTATACGTGGTGGTAGCTAAGGGGGTAGCTAAAGTGGAGACATATCTGGGTCGGTTCCTTGGTTTCGGACAACTGTCCTCTTCTGTTTCCATGTTTCTGTACTGATATCCAAGGAAATCTGTACCATGTCCAAACCCTATTTGCTGTAGTTGAACCCCCTACTCGGGTTTGAATAGATCCTTCGAAGAGATTCTACCAGAGCATGTGCTCGTTGGGGCTATTTCAAAGTTAGGTTTTGGTGTGGTCAACAATACCTGGCATTGGCTCAATGGTATTGTCTTCCCTTCTCCAGACCCGAAATATATGACACTTTGATCATGGTCCAACAGACATTTCTGATGTGTTAACCAGAGTTGACCTAAAATGACCTCCTTCCAGATGCCCGAAGACACAGTGAATTCAGTCTTGTGGGTCAGATGGTACATCTCAATGTTGAGATCTATTCTACCCTCAACCTCAAGGATATGGTCCGGTTGTGCAATAAGGACTATTTGATGTTGTGGCTGTAATTTGGCTCGCTGTTCCGCTGACAAGAGGTCACTTCTTATGAAATTTCCTGTTGCTGTAGAATAAAGTAGTACGAGGCATTGGTACCCATTTATCTCTATAGGTATACCGGGAGCCTCGAGATAATGCAATCCCGTAGACCCTACATCTAATTGAGTCATGTCGAAGGGCAAGGTTTGACCTGCGATGGCTGCCTCACGCGCAGCCCAGTTCCCGCCTGGGTGGGCTCTTTAAGCAGTGAGCACTGGTGTGCACTTCACAGTCAAGAGTAATTATCTTTCCCTCTGTGGCGAGGCTGATTCAGGCAATCCTTGTTGAGGTGACATCCCGGGTAGTGCCAACAGCTGGTATAGGTTGTTCCCGTTAAAGTGAGCACTTTTGAAGCACTATATTTTTTTCTTTCAACCAATTTATGTACTTCCACTACTTGTTAATGTAAACCCTGCCATGTGAGTAATAAACACAGCGTATACATTCACCATGCCCAAAAGCAAAAGTACGAGGCCACAATAGAATGTATTTATTGGTTATTATGTCTGATGAAACAGCTTCAAAAAGTGCTCACTTTACCGTGAACGGTCTATAGCAGGGGGCGAGGTAGTGAGTGGTGGGTGGTAGACTGGCTGCTGTGCCAGAGGAGGGGGTGATGATGTGACATTTGGGGTGCATGCCGAGCTGTGAAAGCGTGCCAGCACTTTAGCATTTCTCTCAATTTCCCTTGCCCGGTCAACTAGCTCTTCCACCGAGTGGGGCTTGGGGGTGATGAGAAGGTTACAGTAGCAGAGTGCGTGTTATATTCCGTACACAACTGACTTCACTCTCAGCTGGATATATAGGTCTATGCAACTGCACCTTTTGGCGAATGTATATTTCAACGTCCTCCTCTGGAGACTGCACTTTGGTGTGGAATTCTGTAATATGCGGAGACAGAACTTCTTCCCCGGTAAATTGAGAAGTAAGCCAGTAACTCAGTTGTTCACATTCAGTAATGAACTCACTGTACTTGTGCCAACACTCCTTAACTTTTCCCTGTAATTGGTTCTGAGCTTTCAACACCCACTGTTTGCGAGGAACGCTATGGTCTTCGAATTTCCTCTCGCACTCGTGTATGAATACGACAGGGTCTTTGTGTGGCCTTTTGCTGAATTTCGGAAGTTGAAATTCACAGTCACTATAGGATATTGAGATGTCCCCTTATCTAGCAGGGGAATCAGGTAGGTCAATCCTGCCTCATTATTAAAACAACAATATCTAATATTACACACCCCCACGGGGCAGAAGAGAGACTAGTCTTAAATTTGCTCTTGTATCACGGACCAACATAACACTAATAATATAGTCTACTACAATTACTAGTATTATTTGAATAGTAGAGAAAATTTCTTAGTTAAAAATTCAGTCAGGTTTTCAACAACACAATAATTATTCACATTGTCAGCTTTCAGTTTGATTGTTTGATTTATTTTCATAGCAGTACGTAACTTGGTTACAAAAATTCTATTTGTTTACAGGCACAATCTTAATTAAAATTAATATTAAAATGTTTAGCAAATTTATGCAGATTACCACATTCACAATTATATAAATGTTTCCATGATGATAGCAAGTAACTCAATATGATATTGGCAATATAAAAATTATTTGCCTGTACAAATAATTATATAAAAAATATCTTTCAGCAAGTGGCACAAAATGAGTCGTCACCGATGCTGGCGATATGCTGGCTTGAACGCTAATAATTAAAAATAACAAAGTTTTGCGATAACTGCACACAGAAAATTTATGACAAAAAAGCTGTGCATCATTCTCATACCTGTTTATTCTGCATGCTGGAACACATGCCATGGTCATGGGGCATCTTGAAGAATATTCCAATGTACTGGTAATCCAGGGCATGCACACGTGCATTGGCGCGCAATGTGCTGGAGAACTGTGAAATGGGATGGGTTTGACAGCTGACTGCTCGCCACACCACGTAATGCAGTAACACAGGATCGCTGAATTCCACAGAAGGCTTCACATGATGCCAAACTACGGCTAGCATTAACCGTCGGAACCTACGTACCAATATTTCGCAAAAAATTACAGCTATGTAAAATTTCCAAAGTCGCAGCTTTACAGTTTAACACTCCCGGATTGCAGCATGATTCATACAAGAAGTTACTACTGGCACAGCAGCATACGTGAGGTTTCAACATGCGTAATTTTCAGGCAATCTTTCACGGCAAAACAATTTATAACTTTTCACTGACAAGCATTTTTCTTTCTGCGATCCACACACATTCACCGGGTTAAAATTTACATTGAGAACATACTTAAGTTCCAGCCGATACATTATAAGCTCGCCGCGTAACCCGAAGGCTGGCTTCCAGGGCCAATTGTCCCACTCATACCAAGGCGACACACACTCGCCATACTCAAGCGGTCACCGGCACTAAGTTCTGTCTGCCAACATAATACTGCTGCGTACTGCACTCGACCGCTTACAGCACTTGACTCTTGCTCGCCCGTGCCGTGCCAGGGACACTCAACCTAACTACGTCATAGCCACACAGGTGGCAAGCTCCAGTGGCGACTCTTTACATTAACACATCGCTACATATAATATATAAAATACTTTCATTAATACATATATTAAATATTCGTAGGCCGGCCTATTAAATATATAAATATAAAACGCTGAAATACAGCACACTACCATTGTTACTTTACAAGTTACTAATAATACTGGTGAAAAATAACTAGTAACAACCTATTTCCCCGAGACTAACAAATTTGTCTTTTGTCTGAACAACTTCATCCCCCCCTGAAATTATCTGGGGAGTTAAGCACAAAAACTTGCACAAACATCTACTAATCACAAGATTTTAAAACACCTCTTCCAACTCTCTTAATATACTTCACACAGGTAATGGATGGGACATCAACATTGAGCACAACATATACAAAAAGAAGATCCCACCCCCCACAAATAACAGAGCAGAGAAGTAATAAGTAAGTGATAATGAAAACCTACATTAACACAAAGATAAGGATCTCAAATACAATTGAAAAATAAACACATCCCAGTCATACCATCATTTTGTTGGTATCTGTACCCACAGATCCAAAACCTTATACTCAGTATTTTTTTCTTTTCAGAATCTCCATTACGCTCACAATACTGTTTGATTAGAGAGATATGTGCTTTCTTGTAACAAGTAAGTAATTTGCAAGATCACCCAGTAGCACTGTCACTGGTCCCAAAAAAATGCTATGCCTTATTGCTTTGTACATAGTGTCAACAAACCACCAGGTCACCCACCTGATAGGGGTTATCTACCATATCTCTATTATACTTTTTTCCAACACTCTCCCAGCCTTTTCTAAATTTACACATGTTTTCTGCCAAATTTCTTCCAGTTCTTTACCACTAGTTGCCTTCAAAAACAGTGGGGGAATTCCCCACAGATTAATAAGTGGCAACGGGAGCTCACAACCAAGAAAAACCTTACCCTGGGAGAAACTAGTTGAACTGTGTGGCACAGAACTGAAAGCTAAATTTAATTAAGGCAAGTTTTTATCTCAGCAGCGCTGGTCCCCAATGTGAAAAATACTCAAGGCCACCTTGACATTTTTGTTAATCCTGTCCACCAAATTTGGACAAGGGTAGTAGGGGCTAGTATTAACATGTTTTATCCCATTGAAAACACATGTCTTTCATAGTAAAGGAATTAAAATAGCTAGTGTTATCAGAAACTATAAGTTCTGGGCTCCGAACTATTTTCAAAACTTTATCCACCCGGGCCTTAACAATAATACCTGCCTTCATGTCTCGTAAAGGAGGTAACACAAGAAACTTAGACAGAAGGCCATAGATGTCAATAAAAACTTTTTCCCACGAATGAGTACAAATTTTCACAGAGTACTGTCCAACCGTACTATTACGTGGTTGCTTAGCTAATTGGCATTCATTGCATTCCTTTACAAACTTGTTACTTGTATGGTTTATGTCCGGCCAAACAAATTCCCTTTTGATTAATGCCTTTGTCTTTTCCCTTCCTATTTGGGCACCTCTAGTTGAGCAATGAAAGTACCTCAAAACTAAATCCCTGGCTGTTTGGGGGACAAAATTTTTTTTTTAATCTATCAACAAAATAAATCAACTCCTTATCCAGGTGGTATTTAAGTTATTTCCCGAAGCAATCATGCCCTTTATCTCTTCACACTCCTTATCATCTCTTTGCTATTCCTTGAAATCTGTGAACAACTCCGGCATGGTTCTAACTATTAAATCACATTCTTTGCTCTTAACTCTGTTACTAATATTTTCAATTTCAGATACCGCTTCCTCAACAAACTCACTATCACCATCCTCAAACATACGGGATAAATAATCAGCAACAACGTTGTTCTTTCCCTTTATATGTACAATGTTAAATCTAAAGTTGTTCAGCTGAGCTATCCAACGTCCGTTCTTTTCTACTTGCTTATAGTCGGTGTATAGCCAGGTTAATGCCTGATTATCTATTTGCAAGTTGAATTCCTGGTATTCAATATAGGTGGAAAATTTCTCAGTGCCCCAGATGCAAGCTGAGGTCTCCTCCTCAAATGCACTTAACTGCTGTTCACTTTCATTCAATGTTCTGCCTGCAAATGCTATCAGCTGTAATCCCTGTCCCAAATCCTGTAATAACACCCCACTTAGTGCAGTAGAAGAAGCACCAACCTGTAAAGTGAACTTTTTAGAAAAATCCGTTAAGATCAAAATAGGAGGGTGAGAGATGGCATATTTTAACTCACAAAATGCTTTATTCTGATCTTCACCCCAAACAAATGGCACACCTTTTTGCTTCAAATTATTTAAGGGGGTGCACATTTCAGCATAACCATAGATAAAACTGGAAAAATACCACAGCATTTCCATAAAGCACATTACACCCTTAACATTCTTAGGTTGGGGGAAATTGACAATCAGAGCAATCATTATCGGGTGCATGATAAGCCTGCCCTTGAAAAGAATGAGACCTCTTTCACACGGGGCCACCATGGTGGCGACTCCAAGAAATTTGGTAGCGCCACCATGGTGGCTCATTACGTTATTGCAGCCACCAGACAAGACACCAACAATAGGCAAGTACTGACAATGGAGTCGGAAGAGGCAGTAACGCTAATTGTTTTGCTTTTATGTCTATGCAGATGCCGTAAAAAACATAGATTTTGGGTGCACGCAAATACTAAAAGACTGATCGATTAAAGGTATCTTCTATACGTTATACAGTGACCTTCATGTTTACGCGAATGAGCACCACTTCTTTTGATGAATTGCTACTTTTGTTAAAAGAAAATCTCAGTGGTGTGGACACTAATATGAGGGAATACATAATGCATACCAGCAGAGGAAAAACTCATCTTCACTTTGAGGTAAGAAGACATTTTTAATGTATTTAGATTTATTAAAAAACTTTATACATGATATGAATGTCATCCACTCCCCCTGAAAAACATAAAAACATTAGTCACTGAAAACATCAAATTCAGAATCACAGCTGTACTGGGTTGTGGGAGAAACTTTCTCTGGAGACTAAGGACAGCTGTACTGGGTTGAAGGAGAAGCTGCCTCTGGAGACTGAAGATAGCTGTACTGGGTTGTGGGAGAAGCTGCCACTGGAGAATTAAGACAGCTGTACTGGGTTGAGGGAGACGCTGCCTCTGGAGACTGAAGTGGAATGCTTTTTTAATAGGTGGTATTTTGTAATGTGGTGTAGTCATGACCGACTAGTTGATACACTTGGCAGCATGGCTGTTGCTGCCCGCATTCATTCTGCAGGTTTGATTGATGGTGATAATGTCCTATGAACTGAGATGACGTGTCTGGCATTTGTGAAGCATTTTCAATTGTCCTCATTTTTGCATAAGAACAGAAAATTTCAAGTGTTCTGCAATTTCTTTCATAGGTTTGAGTAGTGACAGTAAAAACAACCTATCACAGTTTTCTTTTCTTGAACTTTCTCTTTCTTCTCTAGATTGAATGCCAGTTTGAAGCACATTGACCAGTTTATCAACATCAGAAGATTCTTTTTCTGTTTTCCTCCTCCTCTTGCACGTATTTTCCACAACGAGCTCAGACGTACTTGTTGTAGCCTCTTCGCAGCCGGAAATGGTCTCATCAGTCGTAGCAGCACTTTCTTCAATGTTACTCGAGGTTTTTTTTAGAGTTTGTGACTTTTTTTTAGGAATGAAAGTTGATTGTAGAACACATACAGATTTTTCCTTGATGTAGCTGAGCCACTTTTCTTATTTGACAATCTTTGACACTCCCTGGAAAAGCAGTCTATCAAACTTTTCCACTTTCGTTGCAAAATCTGACCTGTAACAAAAAGAAATAAATCTTACATAATATATGATAGTAGAGGGGTTTAACATCAAAGGTATTGAAATAAAATGAAAATGAACTGAGGATGGTTATAGAGGAGTGCCGAAATGCAAGGATGAGGATGGTTATAGAGGAGTGCCGAAATGCAAGGATTAAGGAAACCGGAAGATCCTGAGAAAACCCATTGAGCAGAAGTACTATCCAGCACAAATCTCACATATGAAAATTTGAGTTAGGACTTGCCAAGGATCGAACCCGGATCACTTTGATAGGAGATTAGCGCTTTAGCCACTAGAACACCATGGCCCCAACATAATCAAAAACGAGACAGTTTATGCTATGTTATAATTAATTGAAAACATTCTTATACCAGGTTTGCGCTTATCCTAATATTCTTTTTACAGATATCTTGCAAGTGGTTGCTTGATGACGACTTACACATTTACTTCCAGCTAGGAATATCGACAGTAAGCAACATGATAAAAGAGGTATGTTACGAGAAATGGCGAACACTGAAAAATACTTATTTATGTGTACCAGATACAGAAAAGTGGATATCTTTCGCTGAGGAATTCTACATGAGAACAAATTATCCAAACCGCATCGGTGTTCCCGATGGTAAACATGTACGTATGATCAAATCTGAACATAGTGGTTCTATGTATTATAATCACAAGAACTTTTTTTCTGTCATTTTGTTAGCCATGTGTGACTCAAACTATTTGTTTACCTATGTTGACATTGGTGAATATGGCAGGGGTTTTCAAGGACAGTACCTTATGGGAAGCCATCAAAAACGAGTTACATTACGTCATAGTTACAGGTGAAGCCTTTGAATTTTCTGATCACGTAATGTGCCCTTTCGGCAAGAAACACTTGACAGAAAAACTAAAGGTATACAACTATCGTCACGCCTGAGCTCAAAGGTACATAGAGTGTATATTTAGAGTCATAAGTAATAAGCAGAGGATTTTTCATCATCCTATGACTGTGGGTATTTCCTTAGCAGAGATCATCAAGGCATGTTGTATCTTGCAGAATTATGTCAGAAGTAGAGACGGCTTCAGATTTGGGGAAACCCTTAACATTTATAGGTTGCAAGATGTGGATACAGATTCGTAAAGCAGAGAAACAAGTGCAGCAATACGTATCCGGGACAAATTTGCCGAATTTTTTGTGAGTGAGGAAGGTGCACAACCATTGTCATTTAGTTTTTTCAGACATATTTTGTGGACCTACCACTTATAATAATAATGTTAACGTTGTACTCAGGTTTTTAAAAATATGGTCTATGTATCAACATTTTCAATTAAATATTATATGAGATATGCTGTGTTACTACATTCTAGTAATATATAGAATTGCTTTAAATTTATTAAGTTAACTTAGATTTCAGCATAATACTATTAGGAGTGCGTAGGTATGAAAAAAAATTAACTCCATTCTGCTACAATCTTTTTGTAAGTATTTATAATTAAACATCAGATTTTTTTAAATCTCGCACATAGATTAATACTGACATAAAAGTTTCATATTAATTCACAAAATAACTACCCCATATTTCTGATTTTTTTTAACTTAATCAGCGTAAATATATTCATGTCATAAATGTACTTTTTTAATAATGAAGAATAAAAAATATTACAGTGTTTTCACTTCTCAAAAGCACTTTCCTTTTTAATTGCTTCGTGTCTGCTCAATTATTTATAGATTAACTGTAATTATATAATGAATTTCTTTGAATATGCTGTATAGATATTCAAATTAATTTGATAATATTACGCGATACATTTAATGGATAAAGTCTGTGTTGCTGCTTTTCTATGGTGATACATATGAAGAAACATAAAGAATTTATGTTTCCATTAATTTAGTAACACTTTGAATGAATTTAGATATTAAAGCGAGATGACTTTGAGGAGTGCTAATACTATTGTTTATGATATTTTGTAACTTTGCATTCAGCCTTCATGACTATGTTTTAATTGTATGCTAGTTTACTGCTAATATTTGAGTTTTGTTATCTAAGTATGGGCAACAATACTTGGAAAAGACCATAGACATGCGATTAACAGGCTGTCTATCAAAACGTATAAAATATCATAAACAATAAAATCATAAAATACACTATTTTTCCTACACTGACAAAAAAAAATATCAATATACATATTCAACATGTTTAATGAGCATGCCCACTTACCATACTTATTTTTCTCTGCAATCGTGGCTTCTTCTTTGTTTATGAAAATATTCACCAGATCTTCCCAGCTCTTCCCCTTCATATCTCTGTTCATATACACTGCAGTAGGCATGTCCCATAGTGCAGCCCTTGAATGAAGTTCAACAATAAATCTTTCCATGTCAAAGTCTGAAAGCTTTTGAGCCATTTTGCGAAAAATGTGTCATGCAGTCCTGAGTATTCACAAACACAGAGCTAAAGAATGACTGGTCATGCTCCTGGCAGCGTCCCGTGTGAATAGCTTCATTTAAAACAATTTCACAGCATGGTGGCACCACCAAACTGGTGGCCCGTGTGGTCGTGAGCACCCGCCACCACATTTCTGGCAGCGCGGCCAGAGCTGCCACCAACGTCCCATGTGAAAGGTTCCATTTAAACCTATAGGTTGACATGGTGTCACCATCATGGTGGCTCAGTGTGAAAGAGGCCTTAAACATAAGAGTTTAATCTCTGATCTTGCCCAGGTAACTTTTTCTGCATTTACTGTGAAACCCAATTCTATTAACTTATCTAACACTACTTTGGTGTGTTTTAGATGCTTGCTACGATATTCAGAAAAAATGCAAATGCCATCTAAAAATAAGATAAGAAACTTGTAGTGGTATTCTTCCAGAGCCTTTTGCAATATACGGGCAAGGCATTGCCCCCAAAGTTCACACCGAAAGAGATGCAATTCCACTCAAAATGCTTGCTGGGCATAACAAAAGCAGTATAATCTTTACTTTCTTCATTTAAAACACACACTGGTGGAAGGCCATATTCAAATCTATAACAGAAAAAATTTTTTGTTTCCCCAAAAAATTGTAGAACATTATCTATGTTTGACATGGGAAAGGGACCCATACAGACACTTTTATTTAATTGTCGACAGTTGACAACTAACTGGAATTGCCCTGGCTTTTTTTTTAAAACTAAAATTGCCGGAAAAGCATAAGGTGACACAGAGAGCATGATTATATCCTGCCCTCGTAAATCCGCCACAACATTTCTGAAATCATTTAATTTAGGTGGTGAACATTGATATGGTTTCAGATGAATTGGGGTATCATATACCTGAATACTCTATAAGGAGCACCTACACAACAATCTACCCACTTAGTTATTACATCATCATACTCTCTAAGTAACTAGTTCAATTCCTCTCTTTGCTCCTTATTTAACATGTCTCCTTTACCCTGGATATTCTGGCAAGTAACTTTCCCCACCTTTCCGTTTAAAAGATTGATCTTAGGCCCGTTAGGATCAAAACCAAATTTCAATTCTAGGTGTTGAAAATCCATGTTGGCCTTGGTTTCAGCTAAAAATCCAATACTAAAATTACATCATTTAGTAACCCTGGAACAACCCAAAAATCTTTAGTCCCGCTGTACTTTTGGATCTTAAAATGTAAACTCAATTTTACGGACACATTACAAGATGATCCATTAGATAGCAGTAATTAAAATCCCTCTCCTACCTGCAACTTCCTCTTTAACTCCGGGAATTCCTTCACTAACTGGTTAGCTAATTTCTGACTGATAAAATATTCACTAGTGCCATTGTCCGAAAGGGCTACTTGGTTTTTTCCTTTTATTTGAACCACTACAAATAACTTTTTCTTTCTTTCTTTCTTCTGATTTTGGCATCCTATTGTAGCAATCGTTACTTTACTACCATCTCTACTATTTCTTTCTTTTTTAACTACCCTACAGTTTCTCGGGATATGTCCCTTCAAGCCACAATTAAAACATTTTTGCTCCTCTCTCCTTTTGCCTTTACAAAAAATGATTGTATGTCCCTCTTGTCCACATCCATAACATTTCCTATTGGTGTTAACTTACCAGGTGTAGTTATTTCTCCCTTTTCACTTTCCTTTATATTGCTACTCTAACTTTTGGCATTAATCTCCTGATCATACAAATCCAAAACGTAAGTCCTATCCTCTACATCTACAGCCCACTTCCAAAAATTATCAAGAGAAAACGGAAGGCTCTGACCAACACAATGAGCCCTAATATGAGGTGACATATTTTCAACACGTAAAGCTACTAATTTTTCCTCATTCATGGAAATGTTGAGGGCCCAGGCATATTCACTCACTGATTAGTGAAACTGTAAAATTCTTTTGTTGGTTTTCTGAAAACAAAACATATGAGTTTTGCCTAGATTGTTCCTTACTCTTCTAGGGCATAAATTTTCCCACAATCTCTCATTCACCTAGCACCATTCCTCCCCTTTTCCGATTCCTGCTGCAAGAATTTCCATCACTACTCCTGCACTCTAGTTAATTACTGATTGCAATAAACTGGTGTCATTTGGAAAATTTTTCATCCCTTGCAACTTACCCATTTCTAAACAAAAATTCAAAATGCTACAGCATTACAATCACGAAGCTCTTGTAAGCTACCAAGGGAGGAAATAGCAATTGACTGTACGTCACTACTAAGGGGTTGCTCTAACTGACCTGTTTGACTGGTAGTAAGTAATATGACTATTCTTATCAGAAGCTCGTACTAACCCTGCCATCTTTTTACGAAGTTCGTCAAAGCTCTCTGTTTCCTATGCCATAATGTTAATGGCACTTAAATTAACCAGGAAAGTGGGCTTATCGATCTGGTAAATACAAGAGGTCATGATTACCAAGTACACTAGACTTATTACTAGCCACATTGGCCAGGAAAAACAAGATCAGCAGCAGATTGGCAAAGTTTAGAGACGTCCTGTACCCCAGCAGGGGTAGGTTAATAAACCATCAGGTAGGTTAATCCTGCCTCACTCTTAAAACAACACTATCTAATATTACACACCCCACAGGGCAGAAAGGAGACTAGTCTTAAATTTGCTCTTGTATAACGGACCAAAATATTGACAATAAAACTGTCTACTACAATTACTAGTATTATTTTAACAGCAGAGAAAATTTCCTATTTAAAAATGCCATCAGGTTTACAAACCACAATAATTATTCATATCTAAAGCTTTCGGTTTGATTGGTTGATTTATTTTCATATAAGTACGTAACTTAGTTAAGGAAAATTCTGTTTGTTTAAAGGCACAATCTTCATTAAACTAAATACAAAAAAGTTTAGCCAATTCGCACAGATTACCATATTCACAATCATATAAATGTTTCTATGAAGCTAGCAAGTAACTCAATATGATATTGGCAAAATAAAAATAATTTGCCTGTATAAATAATTATATAAAAAATATCTTTCCATAAGTGGCACAAAATGAGTCATCACTGATGCTTATTATTCAAAATAACAAAGTTTTGCGATGTAATTGCCCACGGAAAATTTCGGGCATAAAAGAAGTGCAAAGTTTTCTTGGACGCACAACGTGCTGGAGCGCAGTGAAATGGGATGGGTTGAAGAGCTGACTGCTCGCCACACCACGTAATGCAGTAACACGGGATTGCTGATTTCCATAGAAGGCTTCACACGATGCCAAACTACTGCTAGCATTAACCATGGGAACCTACGTACCAATATTTCGCAAGTAAAAATTACAGATACGTAAAATTTCCAAAGTCGCAGTTACACAGTATAACACTCCCGGATTGCAGCATGATTTCATACAAGCAGTTACTACTGGTACGGCAGCATACGTGAGGTTTCAACATGCATGATTTTCAGGCAATCTTTCACGGCAAAACAATTTATTATGTTTCATTAACAAGTATTTTTCTTGCCACTATCCACACACATTCACCGGGTTTAAATTTACATTGGCAACATACATAAGTTCTGGCCGAAAGACTATCAGCTCGCAGCATATCCCAAAGGCTGGCTTCCCGGGCCAAGTGTCCCTCTCATACCACTGCGACACACACTCGCCATACTCAAGCGGTGACCAGCACTCGGTTCTGTCAGCCAACATACTACTGCTGCGCACTGCACTCAACTGCTTACAGTACTTGAATCTCGCTCGTCCACGCCGTGCCAGCAACATCCAGCCTAACTACGTCACAGCCACGTGTGTGAGAAGCTCCGGTGGCGACTCTTTACATTAACGCATTGCTACTCGTAATATATTAAATGTTGAAACATATTAAAAATACATTCATTAATACATATAAGCTGGCCTTTTAAAAAAATAAATACAAAACGCTGAAATACAGCACACTACAATTGTTACTTAACACCTTCCCTGTTTTGCCCAAGTTATTTCGGGCATAAGCCATGTGTGTAAAAGATATAAATCCGAGTATACTCGGGCAGCAACCTCACTTTACTGCACCTTGTTGTTTCAACCGAGTTTAGTCTCCTTTGACATGATTACTGTGAAAAATTGTAGATGGCATCACAAGTCACTCAGAAAATATATTTGAAGTTTGGAATATGCTTCTTAGGTATACTACTACAGTGCAGCAGTAGTTGCTTTCCATATGAAAAAAAAGTGTGATTATTTGCTTGTCTTTCAAAATTAGATAGCCTGCAAATCTATGTTGTTGGAAAAAAACATATCACATAACACAAGATAGCAGCATTTCTTTTTTGAACATTATTGTATGCTCACATTTGAAGTTAATGTTCAATCAGTTGGTACTCCGAGCGGTTGAAAGTTATACATGTAACCAAATAGACTCTGATAGCGAAGTTTTTAATAGGAATTGAAAGTGGTGATGGAATTCCATCTGAAAGCAGCAGCTCATGTTCTGAGAATGACGCAGATCAGCAGATTGAATCGGCCCGGCAGTGGTGTAATGTAAGCATTACGTCTCCACCACCAGCATCACCACGATATGACTTTACTGGCACGAGTGGCATGCATTTCGACACAGATCACGAGCACAGCATTTTAGATTTTTTCTGTAACTTTTTTGATCTCTCTCTCATGCAGCTAATCACTAACGAGACCAACAGGTATGCTCAACAATGTAAATACGAAAAGTGGAAAAACACAAACATAAATGAACTTTATGTCTTCTTTGCTGTTGTCATTCTACAGAGGATTGTATGAAAGCCTGATGTAGAGCTATATTGGTCCTTAAATGCCCTTCTGATGATACCAATTTCCCCACAAATAATGACCTACAAACATTTTTGTTTGGTGAAACTTTTTTGCACTTTTTGACAATGCAAGTTTTGACAACAACACACATCCATGTCCAAAGCTGCAAAAAAATTTGGCCTGTGTTTTTGGATTTGAATGAAAAATTCTAAAAGTTGTACACACCTGAAAGAGACATTGTTATCAACAAGTCTCTGTTACTCTTCAAAGGGAAGTTACAGTGGAAGCAGTACATTCCTTCAAAAAGGTCACGTTTCGGCATAACAAATTTTTGTGTATGCGAGTCCAGCTGTGGTTATGTCTGGAACATGGTAATCTACACAGGGAAAGAGAGACAACTTGATGCATCATATCAGTATCTCCGAAATCCTCCCAAGTTGTTATGACGTTGTTAAAGCCGTTACATAATAAAGGTAACCCTGGATAATTTTTATTCATCTCCTGCACTTGCTGATTTACTGATTGCTAATCATACTGATACCTATGGCACAGTGCGTCTTTCAATGAGAGACATGCCTGATTTGCTTCGGAAAAAGAAGTTGAAGAAAGGCGAGATTGTAGCATACCATAGAGGTAAAGCCACAGCAGTGTTGCGGCAGAACAAAAAGAAGGTGTCTTGGCTCACAACTTCGCATGGGGCACATACTGTGACCATTCAGAAAGCTGGAAAAGAACCAGTGGCAAAGCCAGAAGTTGTCGAGGCATATAACAATACCATGTGAAGCGCTGATCGTGTTGATAAACAACTTGCACATTACCCTGTCCCATGAAAACGGGGAAAAATTTACCGTAAGAAATTGATTCACAATTTTCTTGACATTTGTATCTTCAATGCCTTCGTGCTTTACCAAAAATGTGGAGGCCGAAAGTCACACTTGAACTTCAGGTTAGCTACTCGACAAGTATCATGAAACTGACATTTCACCAAGTGTGCTGGTTAGCCTGGACCTCACCTGCTCCTCTGCATCTGACAGAAAGGCACTTTCCAGAAGCTATATCGCCAACAGAAAAGAAAAAGAAGCCGATCCGGCAGTGTGGAATGTGTTCCCGTGTGAGGAATGCCAAAGGGAAAAATATATGCCGGGAAACAAGGTACTACTGTCCAGATTGTCCAGATTGTGATGTGCTCCTGTGTGTTACTTTGTGCTTCCAGATTTACCACACAGCACCAAACATCTGAAAACGTTTGTTATGTATTACTTTTTCAGTTACAAGAGGCAATTACACCAGATAATTACATTGTTTACGCAAAGTAACATGATTTCCATGTGATTTTTTTCAATGAAAATGTAACTCAGTATTTATTTGATGTGTTTTCTAATTACTTAATTTCAGTTTTCTTTTGTAGTATATTACTTTTCCATGTACAAGAGGCAATAATGTCAGATAATGATAACATATATGGTTATGAGCCATGTAAATGAAAAGGTGACTCATTTTTACCTTGATTTGTGTTTTTTCTAATATTTATTATTTTCAAGTTTTTTTTGTATTAATTTCTTTGCCAGGTGCTAAAGGCAATAATATCAGTGATATTGATTTCATGTATCGTAATACATTCTAAATTATATTGGTAGAACCTACCATTATTTTTGTGTTCTGAAATTTTTAAATATTTTGTATTGATTTACAGAAAATAAAAATAAAATACACAAAAAAATTATTACAGTCTGCCCGAGTATACTTGGGAGAGAAAGTAAAACAAAAATTGATGTACCAACAAATAACGTTACACAGTATGTATGTCTCAGATTTGTGGCAGTCAGAGTGGTTGTGTGTGTGTGTGTATGCATGCATGTATATATATATATATATATATATATATATATTAAACATCAGTGGAATATTCAGATTTACATCATGCCCAAATATACTCAGGTGAAACCTTTATCAAGTTTTTCAAAATTCGTAACTTCTAGAATATGAATCCCAAAAATGTAATCCTACAAGATGTGTCATCCCTCCACTTAATAGACAATGTGCAAAGCATAAAAAATTGTTTTTTTATGGGATGTTTTTATAGAAATTAATTAAACAGGGAAGGGGTTAAAACGTTAATACCAACCCTGGCGAAAAACAACTTGTAACAACATATTTCCCCGAGATGAACAAATTCGTCTCAATAGCTCTGGACTGTGCTTAGGGCCGGGATTTCTAGATCTGTACGTCAGTCCACGCTGACATATATTTCACATTGACAGCCTTAGCCGGGATGAACAATTTATTCATCCGGCCAGCCTGTACAGGTTAAATGGTACTCGTCAGCGCAGGTGATACACCTCGTAATGTAAGTACCTCAGCCATTACACTTTAACCAGTGGCACCTGGCTAGAGGACGGCGTTGGCATGACGTACGCTTATATTCTAGGCCATCAGAATATCTAGGAGTATCTTCCAAACCTATGTATAGATAGCGGAAATGCTTTGAGCAATGTGCACAATGGATGAAATAAATTCCCGTGCCGGGACAGGCGACACAGGGTGTTTTGTCACTCGGACTCCCTGACGTCCGGGGACTTATACAGGACCCATTTAGCTTACGCCAAAACTTCAGGATTGGTATGGGTTGCTCTTTTGGGTGCACTGGTTCCCTAAAGATGCCGGCTAGTTTGGGAATTTATTTTTAGAAGCCATTGTGGGCACGTTAATAACATGGCGGTGGCCGTGGAATTTTGTTGGGTGACTAATACAGGCATGTTATACGATTGCAGAGGCTGACAATAGCTACTCAACTATAACCTCGTAGTTTATGAGGGGTTGTCCATATGATCATGCGTGTTACGTACTTCGCTTGCAAGGGGCCCGTTTACCCCACTGGTGACCCAATGAACAGACTTAATAGACCAGTTTTGCCTTAATCAACTGTACAATCGGTGCAGTAAGCAAAATGCAATTAAATGTGACTGGAGGAAAATCTCACACGCACAACACATACTGTCTGTCTCATATAAGAAGGAAAGATTTTGACAGTTCAAAGAATGTTTACTTTAAGTTTATGTACCCTTTCGTCATCAGCTGGTGCATCAATTGGAGGTTACACGAAAAAAAGGAAATGGGTTTCCGGGAAAAAACATTTTACATACAAAACATTAGTTTTCAGCTTTATAGCTGGTTAGGTTTGAGAAAGAGCCCACAGATGGCGCATATGACACGGTAAAGTGTGTGAACCGTGGGCGGTACCAACAGATAGCAGCAGGTTCGCTGCCTCTAGATCCTCTTTTTTAAAACTTGACTTTTTTCTTATAAATGTCTTGAAACTACACGAATTTGAAATATATTTTGTCAAATTATTTGAAAAAATAATTCAATATTACCACGCAATATTTCTGTAGGCTTTTGGAATTAATATCAAGCACATATGGAAAGCATGGATGGACAGTTGGAATACGAAATTAAAAGATCAAAAGTTTGAAGTCGCGTTTCATTCGGCTATGAATCGTCTTATTGTGCCTCATTTTGAACACCTATACATTATTACTTTAGCACGAAGATTAGTTTGTAACACCTACAACCGCTGTTTTGGGACCACGTAAAATGAAATATATTAATTAATCTAGGAAGTCTTTGTTATCACGTATTTTTTACTTGTCTGATGTGCATCAGCAGAACACTCAGAGAAGCCAACATAATATTAACTTTTCTACGTTCGTGCATCAGCTGATACATGATTTTGTATTGTATATATCATGTTGCCACTCACTGACTGTCAAAATCTTGCCATTTTATATTAGACAGAACCTAGGTACCCCAGGGTATAACTGGCGTTTCCTTAACTGCAAATCTGATCTTTATGCAACGTTGGTCCCCATGAATATTTGAAGCAATTTAAGCCACCTGGTATAGTGACACAAAGTCAGATGTACCTAGAAATAGTGTAAAGTCGCCCTCTACCTAGATGGTCAGCAAGTGAGGATTAAGGTAAATGTTCTATATAAAAGGTAGGAAAATAAAGAGATAGTGGAAACAGGACCCTTATACTTCAACAGGTTTCACAAAAAAGTCCCGGGTTAGCTCATCAGCAAGGTGGGTATCCCCACACTGGTGTGGTTTATTTATTTAAAACCTTGCGAGCCTCTGACATATCAGAAGCTTGGAAATTATAACACCTAGGGTGAACTCCATTTCCAGAGATCTGCGATAAGCAGTCTGGACTTTCGTGGAGGTAGTAGCCTTCAAATACATATGCAGTGCCAGTATCGCAGAGGGCATACTCCGAGGAGGCTCTACTCACACTTGGACAATATTCCAGTGTACAATGTGGGTCTCGGCTTGCAAGTAGGAACAAAATCTAGACACAGGCACTGTGATCCGCCAACTCTTTACCTGCTGTCCACTCTGCGCAGGCACCCTCCTCTTCAGCTGTCTGTGGCAGGGGTGCAGCTGGTAGTTGAAAAGTGGCTGACGCTGGCTGCAGCGGAGAGGTGCTGTTGTTGCTGGAAGGTATCTGAGATGGGCGTGCAGAAATAGCTGCGTAATTTCAGGCAGTATCTTGGAATCAAGTCCAACTATATATTGTTTAAAAAGTATGATAATTACGTGTTCTAAAGACACTCTGCCTGGCAATCTAATAGGAGTTTTGAACAAGGAATTCTCTTGATAAGTGCCCGTATTCTGTGGTTGCTGAATCTGTGCCTCTAGTCCTTTAAGGGCTCTCTTAAGTTTATATTTCTGGTCACTTCTGTATGATTACGGCATAAGGCCAAATGAATAAACTGGTAAAAAATGCAACAGCACAACATGACGCTGTCGAGTGGGACATGAGACGAACAATGACACAAGTTACTTACGGTAGATGAGCACCAGTGGTGCTTCCCAGACACCGCACTTTTGAGACTCAGGGTTCTCAGGGATGCTGTGGGCTCTGTGTGTCCGTCTCACCTGAGCGTCTTTACAAAATATTGATCAATACTAAACATTTTATCATGTAAAATAGGCCGGAGGTTTGCTGTTCTCATGCTACAAGTAAATGCACATGTTTACACTACCATTAATTGATTTCCAATTACAAAGACGTGCCAGAAAAATGAGTTAATGATTGAAAACTCGGATGTGTCTAGCAAATTCTGTTGGGCTCTTACTCAAGGTCGCAATTACTCTAGCCTCTACTAAATGGATGACTTCTCTGGGGTGTTTGAAAACACAGCCCCCACAAGGAAAAAGGTCTACAGCCGCTAGGATGGACTGTAGGTTTTTCCTGGAGACAGGACATGGAGAATTACAAAATGAGCATCTAACATGTGGAATTATTTGGCATTGCTAATGCTGACTCGTCGGGACGTGTCTCCCAGCACGTGGTGAGTGTGGTGATGGTCTTTACACACAGCCGGCTAGGACACAAATAATGTCAGCATACAAATTACACAAATAAGGATACAATATGGGACACAAAATATGAATGGACACAATAAGCACGCAGATGCGTAAAAGTATGCTTAGGTAGCGCGGATGCTGCTGGATACACTGCGTAGCGGACCACGTGGTGCAGGTATAATTGCAATAGTTTTCTGTAGAAACTGCAAATAATTACTGGACAAAGTAGTAGCGGTATTAGGAAAATTATTCCCCTGAAGATTTAAGCATTTAAGAAAAATCAACATGTGTAAAAGACCACGTGGTCATACATACAAACGCATCAATCATGAAAAATACACGTAACCCTGAATATAACAACACATATTACACTGAGATTAATTACAGTGCACATAATATTACAAAAATAAACCATGAAAGTGCATGGATGGCGCAGATACTTATTTGGTGATATCTGACTGCGTGGCCATGAGCGATAAGACCGTAACACAATTAAACATGAAAAATACCCTGAAATACATACATAGCAATACAGCCCTTAATATTGCACGCAGCAATTAAACAGAAATTACAATGAAATGCCTTTGGTGTAGGCGGATGGCACCTGATTCACAAGTTGTGCGGGCTGCGTGACCTCTCAGACATTTTCACCTCCTCCTTCTCCCGTTTAAGTTCTAAAAAGCCACAAGGACTGCAAATTATTAGATTAAGCGGAAACATAATGCTGGGGAATGTCTAGCAAAAATGTACACAAGCAAAGGTTAACTGATATACTAATAAGTGCGTACGTGACAGCGTCCTACCTTCCAGCTCTCTTCAACGAATTGCTCCGAGGCAGGGGTCGCACGGCCCTACCACTGCTGCCTATGGGGTTCACACAAGTGGAAGTGCTATGCATGCTGAGTAAAACTTTTAATATCAAAAATAATAGGCACATAAATAATTTGCATACATAATCACTCTAAGTTTTTAAATTGTGAATTTTCTGTGTTCATTGATTGGTCTTTATGGAGGCGTTTCTGCCAGAGTAATAATATCTTTATTCTTCACGCAGCGTGCATTTTTAAATTCAACCAAACATTGTGAAAGACTTTAGAAACATACAATTTGAACATTTTAGAACACTTGGACCCTGAAATAAATTAGAAAGACATGGTTTACACATTAAAATAAATATTCCGTTAGGGGAAAGTTCAGGTTAAGGCTTCTTTGCGCATGTGCGCACCCACGTGTCATGTGAGTGGTGAGCACCGTCATGGTCCTAACGTTGCTGGCTGTTAGCCGGCGTCAAACGGAAGATGAAGCCTGGTATGATAGCAGTCCTACAGTGTACTTCGGAGCACGGCTTGTCAAGTGTGATCAACCGTATAGCTCCAGTCCAGCAGTTCACCCGCTAAGACGGAACTATAGGGCTAGGATTCCCACATAAACCGTCGGATTCCCATGTGTTCTGTGTTCATAGTAAAGGGTGTCCCGAAGATCGGCCAATGCAATATAATTTGCATTACTCTGGCAGAACTCTTGACTACTGCTAGGCTGTTTCGTGTATTTTCCCTTTGGCCAATTCGCAATAGCTGGCTTTACCTTATGCGCACCAGAAGAATGAAAATAATTTAATTAGCAAAGAATTAAAAGCAACAAACCAATAATTAAACTCACTATTTAAATTACTTGTAGGCATATAAGGGAAGTTCCATAACCAAATGAAAATATTAATATGAAATGGAGAATACGCTATTAATTGAACGTATTGGAAAGAAAATAATGAGTACATACATGTGGAGTAACACACTCCTTAATAAAGGGGAGAATAAATAAATATTATTTTTAAATTATTTACGCAGAAATCAATTATGTTAACGACCAGATAGAGGCAACCTGGATACAATAAACTGGTATAATGTATGACTGACTGATTTGGGTTTGTCCGGAAAGGACCTAAGACATGGTAAGTCAATCGGGGTGCTTCACCCAAGTGGCATAGTTGTAGCTGGGCTAAAGCCTTAAGGGTCGTCCACAGGGGACATTGTCACAGCGACCTTAAATACCGGGTGGTAGAGAGAGGAAGGAATTAGTGGAGGAATTGGTAAGGACAACTTTAGCTGGCCTTCTGGCAGTTGTTGACAACATTGGCGGCTGTTTGCAGAGGCGAAAACAGTTGAGGGCTTCTGGACGGCGGTGGCACTCCGAAGTTGCTAGAGGCGGCCGAAGAGGTTGAAGGCCCTTGGGTGGATGCTGGTCCTCAGGAGCTGGATGGCATCATTGTCAATCACTAGTATTGCCGCAGTCACCAGCACAGGTGAGGGACTTCACCCAGTGCTAACACTGACGGCTTTCTCAGCCAGGAAGGTGCAGCAAAAGTCGCTCCTGAGGCCTTTATACTAATTTTTCCAACTTCTAGGCGCTCAGAGGAGTGCGGGAGAATTAGTTCTGCCCCTCAAAGGTGGAGCTTATGTCATCACACATGGGTCCCTAGACCCTTATCTGGAGCGGCGCTCGGTGCTGACACATCCTGTCCATATGCACTCATGAAGGCCATGATTTTCTGTCAGGCGGCTCGCTTCCCCATAGCATCGCGAGATTTGAATTGTGCGCTGTTCTTCTAGCGGGAGCTGCAAAGTGAAGTGGGCTGCTTCTTCAGGAAGCGGCGATGAAGTGACGGCTTCTAGTACAGTTGAGGCGACAATAAAAGCAGAGAGCACATGGTTGGAGGTTGTGTTGAGGCTCTATAAACTTTGTGATGCTACATGTTCTGCCTCCATTACCATGTTCTTATTGGAGGTGACCTGCCCGTTGATTGTTACAACTTTCGGATAGGACAAAGTAGGTAATTTATTTTGCGCTTTCTCTAAGCGTGAAAAACGTCATACGTCAAGCTTCAACTTCCTTTTTGACTATATAACAAAATTCATGTCCATAATATTACATTGGTTTTCCATGCCTTTGAAATCAAAATGTCTAGTTTCTGAACTGAAGAGTGGGACAACTTTAACATACCTTCTTTCACAAATCGCTGGCGAACACAAACTAAAATTTTTTTCTTAGGTCTTCACTCAGAAAAAAAGCATGGGTTTGTCTGTTTGGTAAGCAGAGAGAAAAGGTTGCAGCAGTTTTGTTACAGATATGAATATTTTCAGCTTCAGAGGAGTGAGCTCATGTAAGATATATTTTCTTACTACAGATAATTATTTGCAAGCAGGTTTTGTTATATTTATTTTACTTTTATAAACATTTTCAACAAAACACTTCAATTTTGGTATCATCACCCAAAGCCTTCTCTGCAGCTGGGATAATCACTGCTGCCTGTTGTGGACTGATAATCTTATCTCCTAGCAGGAGCATCATTAAAAAGTGTGTATAGGCACCCTATAAACTCATGAATATATCAGCCAGTAGCACTGCAGACTGTTTTGAAGGCATTATGTGAAACATGCAAACCACACTCACCAATATTTACACAGTTTTGTTGTATTCTCTTAGTACATGATCCGGCAACAACCTATACATTTTCCAATTTATATTAGGACCATCCATTAACAAATGCAAAGAAAGAAAGAGTTTCAGCTGGGCAACAGCATTCAAAAATTCTTTAAGGATGTGTTCGGCAGTGCTATGTCCTAAAAAAATTAATGAAAAAAATTTGTCTTAACCTCTTTTCTATACTAACTCCTGATATGTATGTTCAGTTGCTTTTTCTGTCTCATTTCATTCAGGCTTTCATCAAAAAGAAGTACATTAATTTTTTCCAAGAGAGAGTGCTGTTCTATTATCTCATTTTGCAAATAATGAGCAATTCCAAAAACAACCAAGTATGCAGATTTATTTTCCCCACAGCATCACTTCTGCATCAAGGACATCATTGTTCAAAATGTGAGGGGCCATACTTGATGCTGGTGTTTGATGCACTTTATCACCAGGAATACAATGTCAAATTCCCTGGAATTATTTGAGTATTGGGGTTATTATGGTTTGTGCTGTCAGAGGGCAGCAGCATGCTTGTCACTAATAGCGATTTTTGCAGGCTTGTAAAGTCATGATGCTTTTTACTCTTCATGTGACTTTTGAGAGCACCTTCACCCATTGAAGATAAATTGAACTCTTTACTATAAAAACCAACATTTGGCACCATATTTATTTTTTTAAGCACGTCACCAGTCTTTATAAACATCTCTACACAGCCAGGAGTTACTCAAAACACACTTCCCAGACATTTTGAGAAAACATACAACTTACTAGAGAGGGAACATTCCCACTACTTTTAGAAGACAGGGAACTCTGATGCTTCATAATAACGTCAAAAACAAGGTATCAAAAGTGCTGCCAATGGAAACATAATTATAACATTAGGAAGAAAGTGTAATGAAAAATTAAAAGGATAAAAAATGTAGCAAATTTTTGTCACTTTATTAATGGCTTTCTAAAAAAAAAATTATTTCTTAGAAATACTATGACTTCCCTATTTGTTTCAGTTTGCATCTTTAAAAAAGTTGGCAAAACAACATTTACATAATGTCAAGCCTCATGAAGGACTTCAACCTATTCTACAGCCACAACGTTAAACTATAACATGTTAAAATATTACACAATACTGCACTATGTTAGGCTTTCATTTAGTCTTTTTTTTTTGTTTGTACTAACCTGATCTGACAAAAGCAGTTTCTGTGACACATAAAACAAAGTATTTAATTCCCATATGAATATGAAAGATAAATAACCATGTTACAACCACAGATAAAATATATAATAAAATACGTACCTTAAAATGCCTGGTGACTGTTATGCAATGTTGACACTAAAACAACCTAGAGTTTTTTGGAAGTTTAAATACCACTTTGTAAATAAAGAAAACTTTGGCACGCAACAGTGCAACCAACAACACAACCACAATATTGGCATATATTGGAATTTGTGTAGATATCTCCACTATAGGTTTGTTCATGTGGCGTTGCTCTCTGCTCTCGAAATACTGCTAGGTGCAAGAAGGAGCATACAGAGCAGTTGCTCTCTACAATGATCAACCGAACAACAAATTGCAGAAATGTAGTGAGTTGTTTTGAGTATGGCACATAGATGACAGCTTTGGAATGTGTAACAAGCAGCTATCGCTCAAAATTATTCGTCCTGTCACTTTCACGAGTGACGCATTCCTGTGTAGTTGGTATGCGCTCTCTACTTGCAACTTTGCCCCATCATCAAGCATCCTAAGCTCATTTGAGCAAGTCCGCAGCACATTATCATATTAAATCACGTGCCTACAAGATCTACAAGCATTACATCAATTGAAATTACCGACACGTGGTTAACAAAAATATTATAATTAATTAAAGCTGTCACGTGGTCCTCCTAACCCCAACGCAGGAATTTTAAATCTCAAAGAGCCACCGATATCACTAGAAGAGATAAATTAGTTTGAGAGTTTGCTGGAGAAATGCAGCACCGATTCTAAACGTTTGCCGCAACCTCAAGGGCCTCGCGCCGAGGCGATAAGATAGGTCAACGTCTCCACTCAAGGAGACAAGAAAAGGGTAGTGCAGCACCGAAGCCCGAATAAACTACCCCTGTGATGTGAGGCTAGCCACACTCTTGATCCCCTAGAAATCTACAAGCAAAGATTATGAATATAAATAGAAGTGCCATGCCAGGTACGACAGCAGTCGTCGCTTCCTCCAGTCTGCATAAGGCCGAGGAAGCTACATGGGCAAGTGAACTTCCACCCTCTTCCAGTCTGACACACGGCAGTAGAAATGTCTCAAGGGTGTGATGGTCACTAGACCAACTTGTCAACTTGCAGTCAACTGACCTCACAGTCTGAACAAGGTCGAGAAAAAATACTACAATAATGTGCTGACTACTAGGCCACGTGCCGAAGTGCGCGATTCAAAGTGAGAAGATGCCCACTGTCGGTGAGCCTCGAAGATGATTCCACAGCTGCGCTGCTTGATTTAGAGGACATCTCTCTCCACCTCACCCTCCCTTTTACCATTTTCCTTTACGTCAAATTCTGCTTGGGAATAGGTTTGCGAGGTACTAGTAAAATCTTAGGCTCCTTCCTAGCACTCCCAAATAAATTAGGGTAGTTTATTTGCTTTTTATTGAATCAATCACATTTAGATTAGTTAGCTTTGTTCAGAATGCCTTCACCTAAACTTTCATATAGGACACAGCTTCCTTAATTTATTTAATGAGTATTGGATATATTAAGATTGAGTACAGACTCACCTTCTTTTCTTAAAAATGTTAAATAAAAACGTAATTATTTTTGCCATTCATTTTAAGAGTAACTCATTGTACTGTGTGTATCTTCCTTTTTGTCCTTCACTTAAAGATAATTTCATTAACCTGAAAGTGCTCTTTGTTCATAGTAAATTCAGTATTGAGAATTACTGACAGTAAATAAACCACACATGTGACAAGTAACGTGTACCACCAAGAAAAATACACACCCCTCTAGGATGGCAAACAGAGGCCTGTCCTTAAGGTAGTTCATCGGAAGCGACTCAGTGCAGGTACAGTTGGTTAGTCAGAACAGACTGTTCTACTTCTCCTTCCCAGTCTGAAATGGTCAGAGGGAAAACTGAACATCCTGCAACTGACTCAATCTTGGGTGGGTGCCTTACCCAAGTCTCAGGCGAATATATACAATTCTTAGTCGGTCCCAGTCTGAATAAGGATGGAAAGTGGGTACTGAGTTTGACTGCACTGATTCTTGGTTCGAGACATTAGGAACACTTTAATTACCTGTTAATCCTCCTGGTTAATGTTTTTATCAGCTTAATGCCTTACGCAGAGCACGGGAAGCAAACAAGACTAAGAAGACAAGCTCTGAGAGAAACAGTAAGAGCACTTAATTATTTATATTCAGAGGACACTGAGAACGTTGGTCGTTCACTTATTGAGAAGTACTATATGTGTACCAAATTTGGTGAAATTTGGTTGACATGTTGAAAAATTGAAGGTGAGGACACATATACATTCAGATACACAGGCACACAGACAGGAAAGTTATCTCATAAGCCATTCATTCCCTCTGAAAGTAGGCTAAAAATGTTAATCCCTGAAGCCAGAGACAACAGAGATGACAGGAGAGAAACTAAGTGGAGGTGGCCATCAAACTCAACAGACATGTACTCGTAACTTCTGGCCAGCCATGAAAATGAATGAGACAAGACAGGGTGTGGGTGGAAAGGTGATAAAGCATATAGCATAGACAGATAAATATTTGATGTCCCAAAAACTGGACAGAGTGGGGAAGACTCTAAATTGTAGAGGAGGGGAGGAAGGAGAGAGGCATTGTGGAAGTGAGTGAGGAGGGATGTGGGAGGAATGCAGGCAGCATAATAAGGCAAAGTGTGTTACCTTGTGAAGTGGTGCTCTTTCGCGTACCCGTGGTCTGCCCCTTGGTGCCTCCTGCCTGTAGCCAAGCCGCGCCAGCCACTCCCCGTCTGGCTCCCGCTCAGAGTCCACCAGAAAGTTGTAAACTGGGTCTGGGGGCGGGCCGCCTCCCTGTCACATACACATCCATTACCACGCTGTGGTACAGCAATTTCTTACAAACTGCAGCTGACACAGTGACATTTAGAATATTAGGCAATGTAGAAGAAAATAATCTATACATGTACAAACATGGTCTTCTAAAGAGGTGTTATTTGTTGCATATCTTTTAGGCATCATGTCTCGCACTACAACAAAATGTACAAATTTACAATGTAAAAATTAAGTAAAAACAAAAACATTCTTAACACCAAATTATTTGCTTGCAAAGTTAGCAAAAACCTTTATCTAAAACTTTACTATCATGGTTCCTTATTACTGACTTTCAAAAACCTGCAGACTTGAATTACTGTACCACTGTATTTACTGCTAATTTATGTTGCAAGCATTTAAAGTCTTTTAGGAAGGCTCCTACACAGGATTAATAAGTGTGGCTCTTTTAACAAATACAAAAAATATTTTAATAACTTGTTCAAATATAAAATTATAATATATAAAAACTTAGCGGTAATAATTTCGAAATATGAAATCAAAACTTCAAAAATATTTCCTTTATGCACATCTGCGAAAAAAAAAAAAAAAAAAAAAAGTTAGTAAATTACATAATGAGTTTATGAAAGATGTAACAAACTTCTTGAAGTTATAATGAATTAACACAGTTTAGTGTTCTCATCCACATTTCAAATTTGGTTTTAAGCAAGTGTTTTTAATATCATAACAAAAAAGCATGTTCAATGAAAATCAAGCAAAATTTTTTTTTTTTAAACACTAACATTGTTAAATTTTCACTTCAATACTACTTTCAATGACAAACTTTCTTAATGAATAGAAAATAGAAGTTCTGATATTTCTGTTTATCAGTTTTCGTAATATAAATATTTATAACCATGATGCTTACACACTAAAGTGAAGAAAGCCCCTTTCTTACACTTCTCAGAAGACCATAAACAATGTTGCTAAAATGCTGGGAAGTGTGAAAACAATAAAATGTATGGTGTATGTATAAGCATAATACAGAACCTAAGAAAATAACTGTAAAATACAAAAAATTGTAAAAATTGGTTTTTACCATATTACACAAACCAGCTTACCCTAATTACTTCTAAAGCACATCTGAAAATTAAAATGCAAACAAATAACTGGTGTCACACCAGCCAAAACTGCAACATTTTAAAGGTTGAGTCATTCTTATCAATAACAAATTTTTGATACGTACAATTCTTAATTTCCTAACACAAAAAAAGTACTTCACAAACCAATATGTTGATACTACTGTGTAGTTTCATTGCATCTGCTTCCGTTATTTACAGAAAACTTCCCTCAACAATAAACAATTACAAAATAATGCACATTCTACATTAGAGAGGTTGGTTAAACAGCACTTTATGACACTGCTCAAATTCTCATCCCACTTTTATGGTTTGAACATGAACCATGAATAAACATATTGTTATATGTGGACCCCCACACCAAGCATGCACGGCAGCACAGTAGGGGATGGGTTGCCGCAACTCTGGTCAGCCCTTGCCCAAGGTGGACCTGCTACATTGTCAGGTAGGTTACGATGAATTGATTGACATCTGTCCTGAAATTGTATCATCACTACACATCCCCCCCCCCCCCCCCCTTTAGAGGAGTAGGCAGCTGCTGGCTATTGCGTGAGCTTTAGGTCATCTCTTACCTCTTCACATGCCGGTATGTGAAGAATGTATTTGGCTATAGCACAAACAATTTAATACCAGCGAAGCTGGAGGATCGAGGAATCTGTAATAACCTTCTGATGAAGTACTGCAAACAAAAAACCACTAGAAAACAACTATGTAAGACAGTGGCAGATCAGTGAGAGTGTGGTAACTACGAGCAAGAGGTTGAGAGTTCTACAGAGGGCAGTTTACCCGACAAGTAGAGAGTGGATGTGTACGGAATTGCTTGAAATGCTCCCAAAATTTCCAGACATTAAAGACTGTTGACATCTATATTGAAATAAGAATAAGGTGGGATTGAATGAACGATTAATACGTGTTTCATTATAAATACTGGAACTGTCAGAAAGCAAATGCTATATAATTTTAATAGTAATTCAGTAAGTGTTAGAAAACTATGTATAAGATAAGGGCTGGTTTGAAGTGTGCCATTGTGTTAATTTCTATGAGGTGAGGGACAATAATGTAAATATGAACTGTAAGTAGCACGTGATAGCCATTGTTGTTAACATAGTAATTTGGATTGCTTTTTTGATTCTTTATAAATTAATCATTTGATTTTTATTATTAGCTTTTATATTTAATTAAGGCATCCATCCCTTAAAGAAACTGGATACACCCATGGAATTTGATAAAATTGTAACAATACAGATCACACTAAAAGGCACAGCACAAAATAACACAGTCTATAATAATATGCATTGAATTGAAACAATGATTTGCGAGATATTTATGCAATGTCATACACTATTTACGTAGGAATTTTTGAAACGTCTGACAATACTTTGACAATCATAATCAATCAGGCACAATCAATCAATTCAATGAAAAAAATTTTTATAATATTCTCCTGAAAAAAAAAAAACCATAAATAATGCAATTCTCTTTGAAGTTTTTTCCTTGATTCTACTTCTTACTGCTACTTAAAACAATTTGTGTGACCCCTTTCCACCTCAGATCCCGCAGGGTGTGCCAATGGACAATCTCCATGAGACTAAGCTTAGTAGTTACAACTGCTTCCAATAGGGCACACTGTAAGTAAACTTCATGTAGTAGATGCTGCACAATAGCAGCATTGGAAGTTCATATACTTGCAAAAACAACAAATTATGTGAAAAAGTTTAACAAAAGTTGCATCTTTAGTAAACATATAAATGCAGGTAAAAAGAGAATCCACGAATAAGGTCACAGTTCGTGTAATTATATAACGAAAGTAGTGTGAATGACAAAAAGTTAAATTTGTGAAATACTTTGCTGTAGCAAGAAATGGGAAATAAAGTTTTATAATTGAATGCTTTCGTAACTTACAATGAGGTCACTTTTTTTTTAATAACTTGGTTAGCATTTAATTTGCAGTTCTTTACATAAACAGATTCTGTATACAATTTCATTAATGTGATGTAAAACTCAGCTACTGTGAAATTATTAAGCCTGCATATTGGGCATATTTCATAACCTAAATGTGTTTGCATTTGAACAGACATACTATGTAATGATTGTTGAGACTATTTATTTATTTTGCAGTATTGTATTGAGTATTAAGTCACATAAGCAATTACAATAATATTGATTCGGAAAACGGAAATTTTTTAGTACGATAATACTGAAGTGTGGTTTAACAGTAAAACCATCAGCTCAAACTCACACGAATGTAACACCTTCATTGATCACTGAGAAATAATTATATAAAAATTTTTTTTACATAAATTATATATTTGTTTCATGCAATACTCACAACCCTTAAAAATAACAGTAATTTTATTATGAGGACACATGATCTGCTGTCCATAGCTCCTTTTGTGTTCAACAATATTACTTCTAATTATTATAATTTACAAGTCTGTATCTGTTTCTATGTATATCAGTTACATAACACATAAAATTTGAAATAATGAGCAACAGCTAAGCAAGTTCAGAGGAAACATCCTATTATTTGTTAAATTGTACTTTTTTTTTTTACTAGGCCTATATCACATTATGGTAAAGTATTGTCACTTCTTAGTAATATTTTATAGAAACATACATGTATTGGTTATTTTTCGTGAAACTGATTAAATTTTTTTACTGTCTTCACAGTTATCTCTGTGAGGGCTTACAACTTTATTTTTAAATTTACTTTTAAAACAATTTGTCTGAAAATGAATAGAATTCAGTGACACAAACATTAACTGGAAAACAGGAAATATATGTTTTGTTTATCTACGTGCACTAAAGTAAATATTAGCGTGATATGTAACGCGTACACTACATTACGTCTATGTACATATTTTTTCCGTAACAGTTAAACATATTTTTTGCTCAAAACTTTCATTTTCATTCAAGAGGATGATACAAAATCTTAAGAAAGGTGATTACTTATTGGTTGATTAATTTTTTTAATGTCATCTACCACCACTTGACACTGTTCTGCAACATGAACCTAGGAGATTGTTGTGGGCTCAGCCGGGAAGTTAGGTGAGCCAAGCTGGAGGAGCTGCAAGGCGCCATAGCAGGGGCCACACTTGTTATGACAACAGGGTGGCAAGAAGAATTCAGGCCAGGTATCGCTAGAGAATATAAGAGGCAGTGCGTGCGGTGCACCCCCTCCCCCCCAGACTGACCAGATATCCAGGCTGTTGAGAGCGTCGTCCACACGCGTCGATGCACAGTGGCAAGAGAGAATCCAAAATAGGCGTGATGTCCTTAAGAAATAATGTTAAATGCGAGAAATTAGAGAGATTCAATTTAGCAGAAGGTTATTACAATTGTTGTTACGAGAAAGACAGATTAGTCTCAGAATTGTATTTGACGTAATTATTGAATGGATAAATGTATTAACATTGAGATTTAATAAATAGCTCTGCTGGTTAAATATTATAAGTTGCTCTTGTTCTTTGTAAGGTAACCAACCATAACGAAATGTTTAAAACATGCCCGCTCTAATGCAAACTATGAATGTTGCATGTTATGATTGTCTCTAATATGACTAGAAAATAGACTGCATAATTTGTTATTGTTTGTAAAATTATTACAAACAAAACTCTCGTGCTCTCAAAAAGAGAAAAGGTTGATAATTTCTGTTGTAAAAAAAT
Organism: Dryococelus australis; assembly: GCA_029891345.1. Classification (NCBI taxonomy): domain Eukaryota; kingdom Metazoa; phylum Arthropoda; class Insecta; order Phasmatodea; family Phasmatidae; genus Dryococelus; species Dryococelus australis. Next base: position 92,828,289 of record CM057000.1, on the reverse strand, counting down.
GAGGAGTGGAATAAAGTGAAATCTGCGAGTGGTATTAAAGCAAGTCATTATTGGATGGCAGAAGGGGTAGAAGTTGGTGTTGGGAACCTTGAACAGTTTGTTGTTTTTTAGGTTATAAACTCAAGTTTATTTACAGTTTTTTTTGCACTTTTTCTATGTCACAGAGTAATTGTGACCATCAACTAACTCACAACCATTGAACTTGTGTCCTATTCAATGTTTAACGTTCAAGTGAATGGTCTTGTGCCTAGGTCTTTGGAGGTGGTTGTTCTCTGGGGAGAAGTGTGTGTAACTGTTGATTTGTTATTGTATGTATTGAATATTGTGAGTTGAGCAACAAAAGTGACCCAATGAGTGAGAGCTACATCCGCATTTCTTCAGTGAAATTCACGGAACATTATTTGGTCCTCCGGGCTGAATTTATGCAAGATCTGGCGTTTGTTTTTCTGTGAATCACTCATCAGGAATCGGATGAAACTGGCGTCTTGAGACATCCGCAATGGAGAGACTTTTAGCAGAAAAAAAGATGATCAAAGCGAATGTTACTTGTGCTGAAAAGGCAGTTGACAAACTTACAAGTGGGGATGTAAGTGGAGCAACAGTACATCAAAAAAGAGTTCAACTCATTCTCAATGAAGTTGATACACTGTTAATAGGTTTCAACATTGATGCAAGTGGTGAGGAAAGTGAAGCACATGATGAAGACTTGGGAGAAGTCTAAGATCTACTGACTACACTACTTTAAGATTACATAAGATTGGGACAGAAAATTGTGCTATTGTGTCACCAAATAGTGAGGTTACTAGTGAGTTTAGGTTGCAGAAACTATAACTTCCAGTGTTTGGTGGAAATTTACAACCATGATTATCATTTAAAGACTTGTTTGAATCTGCAGTGTACTGAAACAAAAACCTTACAGGAGCCCAGAAACTCCAGTATCTCAAAGGATCTTTAGAAGGTGAAGCTGCAGCACTCCTGAAGTCTGTACCAATCACTAGTGCGAATTACCCTGAATCTTGGGGTATACCCACTCCTGATATGAAAACAAGCGTGAATTACTGGACACAACTTTAAAACTGCTATTCTCACAACCAGTTGTACAGCAGGAGTCTGTAGTGATGTTGCGCCATCTGCTAGATAGTGTTGTTGAATGTACTAGGTTACTAAAAGTTCTTGGACAGCCAGTTGAAAAATGGGACTCAATACTAGTGTTTCTTGTGACCGAAAGGCTAGACTTTGAATCAAGAAGAGAATGGCAATTGTCATTAACTGATGATAAATTGCCAAAGTTTGAAAAACTTGTACAATTTCTGGAACACCACACTCGTGCATTAGCTGCAGAAAATGTTACCAAACTAAAGACTTCCACCACTGTCAGTACCAGTAGATTTCAAGGTAACAGGAACCTTTTAGCCTTGAATGGGACCACACAAGACAATGAATGCACAAAATGTGCTGGATCTCTCCCGCTATACAGGTGCCGTGAGTTTCTGGTATCTCCAGTGCAAGAGAGATATGCATTCGTCAAAAGTAAATGGCTGTGTTTTAACTGTTTAGGTGCTGATCATATGTCTTGCACCTCCTAAAAATGTAAGGTATATCAGGGGCATCATTACACATTATTGCTTTGTGAAAGTGTTGTGAGTGAACCCTCTGAACAGACAGACAGACAGAAGTTGCAACTCATTATTCAGCACAGTCTGTGTCATCAAGAGTGTTGTTGTCTACAGCATTAGTCAGTGTCCAGGATTGCAGAGGAATCTTCACTTTGACTCCATTGGGTGAGACACGAGACGAACGATGACACAAATACTTACTAGTAATATGGGCGCCAGCGATGCTTCCCAAATACAGCACTATTGAAACTCAGAGTTCTGAGGGATGCTGTGGGTTCTGTGTGTCCATCTCACCCCATGCGTACTTACGAACACGTAGCCAATACTAAACTTTTACTAAACACCAATTTGAAAATAAGTACTTAATAAATAAAATACATTTGGCTAGGACACTGACACTACTGAATAAAAGAGGTAGGTTCACTGTAGACTTGCTTTTATTATTATTGTTCGCAAAGAAAAATGTGCCAATGAAATTATGATTATCTCGGTTATGACTAGCCAATTCCGCTTGGGTGCTCCCCAGCCCGCAATTAGTCTAGCGCATGCCTAGATGGATGATCTCACTGTGGTGTATGAAAACACAATCTTCACAAGGGAAGAGGGCCGACAGCCGCTAGGGTGGACTGATGGTTTTTCCCTGAAGACAGGACAGTGTGAATTACAAAATGAAACCCTTGATGAAAACATTAACACATGTGATTACTTGGCATCACTAACACAAACTTGTCTGGGATTGCCCGCCAGCACGTGGGTAGTGTGGTGACGGCCTATACACAAAGCCGGATAGGACGGAAGTAATATCACCATACACAAATAACAAAATTACATAAATTGCACAAAGATCATTAAAAGATGATGGGGCACGAGATGAGTAGTCACAATAAACACACACATGTGAAAACAAGTTTATATGATGCGGATGCCGCTGGATAAAGTTCATAGTGGACCACGTGGTGGAGATGAAAGTGCAACATTTCTTTGTGAAAACGGCAAATTAAATTTCAACAAGAAATTATTCTGATAGAGGAAATTATTCTCTTTACAACTGAAATGATTACAGGCTTGTAGCATGCCTGATGGTGGAATAATCAAACATTACAGTGACCATGTGGTCAAACACAAAAGTATCCATTTACGTGAAAATTACACGTAACCCTGACAAAATTTAACATAAAACCCTGAATAAAAATATTGCACACACTATATTAAATAAATAAGCTCTCAAAACGCAATGATGGCGTAGACACAGACTTGGTGTCAGTTAGCCATGTGGTTGTACGTGATGATGCAGTAAAATATTCCAACATGAAAAATACCCTCAAATACATATATGAAAACAAAACCCTTCAAATTGCATGCAGCAATTATACAGAAATGATGATGAAACGCCTTTATCAGAAGCGGATGGTGCCTGATTCAAGTTTTGCGTGTCACATGACCTATCCGACATATTTCTCCTCCTTCTCCTCGATTAAGTTGAAAATGCCACAAGGGCGAAATAAATTAGTTAAGTGGAAACATAATGCTGGGGAAATGTCAGGCAAAACGTATGCAATCAACGGTTAACTGGTACACTTAAAGTGTCATTGAAATCTACATCAGTGAACAAAAAGTTGTAGTACGTACGTGACAGTGTGTTACCCCGCCAGCTCTCCTCGACAGACTATCAAGAGGCAAGTGTTGCACGGACCTACAATGGTCGTCTATTGGGTTCACATAAGCGGAAGTGCTATGCACGCCAAGTAAAATATTTTATTATTCAAAATAAAAGTGGCAAAAATAAATTAAATATTGTTTAACATTTTATAATTTTCTTGTGAATTTGCTGTATTAATTTGTGCCTCTTTACTACGGCGTTCAAGCCGGAATATCAGTGTTCTTAATCTCGGTAATACGGACACTTTGAATTTCATAATCAAAATTTTTCAAAATAACAGCACACACTTTAAAACATTTTAAGACATTTCAAACCATAAAAATACAAGACACATTTCACACTGCTAAATAATATTTATGTGAAAGTTAAAAAAATTGGCCTCTTTGCACACGTGCATGTACACATAACACGTGCGTGGTGAGCGCCGTCATGGGCTCTAGTGCCGCTGGCTGTTAGCCGGCGTCAAATGACCCCTCCCTCAAAAGCCAAGACGGTGCGAACAACGCAAAATTGCTCTGGCTGCCTCTGCCAGGCTGGTTGCCGGTTGAGGGCAAAGAAAACATGGCATCAGAGGTCTTCTGTTTCTGCGGCGTTTGCAGGGAGTGGGGTTGTAGGCAGGAACAACATTGTGGGTACGTGGTGTTGACTCGCCTCGACGCTTGCAAGTGCTGTGTTGCGATTTGTTGACACTTGACGTCACACTCACTGCCCTACTATTCTTCCCAAACCCTTTCAAATTATCTTGCCCTACTAGGCTCTCACCTGCAGGAACTGAAAAACTTCAGTAAGGTGTCTCGCCTTCACTTGTATAAAAATTTACATTTTCACTATTGAAACAACCAAATTCAGCTTAAAACTTATTTCACTGGCATTTTGACATTTACGTGTACACTTGGAAACCCCTTAAAATCACTCTGATTTGTTGTATCATTACAGACATTAACAGAAAAACCCAGAAATGATGTTTTGCTACTGTTCGATCCTACTTCTTCACTACTAAGTGTTGAGTGTTCTGTTGGTGCAAAACCCTTAAATGACAGTTCATTACTTTGGCTGGGTGTTCTCGTGCAAGTGTTGTTGTTTACAGTAGTGCACATGTTATCCGAGCTCACTGAGGTACTGGGCGTAACGTTGTTTCCTCGCCTCTCTTCCCTACAGATGGGCAGGCTATACGCAGGTCGTCACGGTGCCGTTTCGTGACACGTCTTGGTCCCAACTTCACTAAATATGTGGAATTTCCCATCTTTTCCACCACTCTCACTGGCGCTGTCCATCTAGGTGCCAGTCCAGCACAGTAATTTTTCGCCCTGGCCGATAGCAGGTTTTCTCTTACATACACATACATTATGGGTACAAGTTCGGGTGGCGGCCTCTTGCACTCCGGTACCCACACATTATAGTAGTTGATTTGATTCACCCTTTTTCCTCATGTAGTTGTGCCTGGTGTTCGACAATTTGTTCAGATGGTCTGGGCAGATTTTGCGGGGTGCTCCGGGGGCACGAAGTTCGCGACCTTGTACCATCTCGGCGGGTGTCTTACCGGTTGCTGCATTTACTCTATTTCTTAGGCAAAACATTACCTCCGGGATCAATTTGGCCCACCTGTGTGATCTTTGCCTAACTGGACATATAATTGGATTTTGACATCTTCGTTACGTTTCTTGGTTGGGTTAGCCCTGAGATGGTATGCTGGGATGATACTGTGATCTGTTCCCCATCTGGTATAGTATTCTGTCCACTTTCGCCTCACAAATTGTGTACCATTGTCCATCAACAAATACTCAGGGTGTCCCCATCTCGGAAGGAACTCATTTTGCATCACCTATGAGACTGTGTATGCATGGACGTTACTAACTGGGAATCCCTCTGTCCAATGGGTAAACAAATCTGTGGCAACAACAAGAAAACTTTTACAAATTTTTCAACGCGGGTATGTGCCCATGATGTCAATGGCTACTGTTTTGAATGGCTAGGTTGGCAGCCTTGGCTGTTGTGGAGCGTCGCCATCTGCTCTCCGCAGCTTCCGGGTGTTACACGTGATAAAACTCTGTACATGTTTCCTGACATCTCCCTGAATCCCTGGCCAGTGAAAAAAATTTCTGCACGTTTCTTCGTGTTTACTTGGATCCCAGGTGTCCATGCTCCAAACTGTCGTGTTCATACTTTTAATACCAGTTTCCGTTTCTCTTTTGGCACATACATCCGCCATCGTTAACAATTACCAGGGGGTTTGGTTTGTATCTCTCGGCCCACTACCCTCCAGTGTTCTGCGTACCACGTGGCACAGTGTTGTTGGCGTTGCGCAGAATCTGGGGAATTTTCTCATGCAGTGTGTACCTCTCTTAGCATGTCACGTACATTCAATGAAACATGTTCGCCGGGTGGTGTGGCAACAATGTTTTGTACAATGAGTGTTTGTGTTTCTGCAGTTGGTATTGCATGGCAAGGTGATAAGAGTTTCTTTCCACTCCGCATCATCAGTTACCGTTAGATTCGGACAAGGATTCTTAGACAAGGCGTCCGCGTACTCGTTGGTTTTCAGTCACATGTTCTACCTTGAAATCATACTCCTGAAGCAACAGCGCCCAGTGGGCAAGTCTGCTTTTCTCTTTAGCCATGCCCTCTAACCGTACAAGACATTGGTTGTCAGTTCTGAGCATAAATTGCCTTTCTAGCAAGTACGGCCGGTACTTCCACAATGCATGTACAATGGTCAAACATTCCTGTTCGTTAACGTGATATTTACATTCTGTGTTCCAAAACTTCACACTGTGGTAACTGATTATGTGTTTTTCCCATTGTGTTCCCACCTAATACAGCATGGTCCCGATGCCTTCTTGACCGGCATCTGTTTGTATAACAATGGGTAACTCTGGGTTGAACCTAGATAGCGGAGATTACAGTTCTGAAATGGAAGTTTGATTTCTTTAAAGGCTTGATCGGTTTGAGGTGTCCAGACAAATTTACGTTTCTCACACAACAAAGCAGTTAATGGTGCGGTAATCACAGAAAAGTTTGGGACAAATTCCCATAAACAAATAATTAATCCAAAAAATTTCCTGACTTGTTTACGTGATCTGGGTGTAGGTTTGTTTTGAATTTCCTGTATGTGTAGCTGTTCTCGTCCATGTCCATGTCCTGTTTACAGAGTGTACCAAAACTCAAATTCTACTCATACCCAACTTACACTTTTCATTTTGCACATAAGTTTGTTATGTTTGAACTGTTCAAACACAAGGCTCAAATGGTGCAAGTACTCTTCCCAGCTGTTAGAAGAAACAAGTACATCATCCAAATACGCCATTGCAAAGTCTCCAATGAATCCATCCAATACATTAACCATTAAGTTTTGAAGCGTTGCAGGGGCACACTTTAAACCAAATGGCATGGCAACAAATTGAAAACTACGTTCATCTGGGGTAGCAAATACTGTTTTCTTTCTATCCTGTGGGCGGGTAGGCACTTGCCAATATCCCGACTTTAGATCAAGTGATGTGAAAACGGTAGCTGGTCCTAATCTTGACAATGTGTCTTTCATAATAATGGCTGGTGGTGGCATGTTTACAGTGGTATTATTCAAAGGGCGGAAATTAACACAGAATCGCCATTCACCATCTTTCTTTGGAGTAATGGTAGTACCTAAATTATAGAGACTCTGCATAGGTTCAATTACATTGTCGTTTGGCATCTCACATACCTGCTGGTTGATAACACTGCAAAAGAAAATCACTGGACTTGACAGCACCCAAAGGAGGCAAACAGAAAGAGAGAAACTTGGTGCGGTGAAGAGGATCACATGCATTCAAGCAAGAATAGCTAAAAAATACCACATTTTCCAGGCAAAGGATGTACTTATTCCACCAAGGATGGCGTTCACTGTGAGTTGTTTGTCACGGGTGTTGAAGGCGGGGGCCACCCCCCGGTCCCTGGCAGGCCTCGTTGGGAGAAAGTGAGAAGGAGAAAGGAAGCTCACATCCAAATGAAACTTAAACAGATGTCAAAGCATGCTTGCACTGCAGATGGGATCTATCAGTGGCTCATGTTGTGAAACATGTCGCTTGCTCATCTGATTTGCATTTTACAAAGGGAAACTAAAACAAACAAAAGCAAATTATTTGTGGCATGCCAAAAAAAGTCCACTTTTCTGCATTAAGCCTGGTCCAAAATAGCACGTGTGCAGTCCACGACGCATGTCCTAACGTGCACGTCTTCAGGACAATAAAACTGTGCATCTCAAATTTCTGAATTAGTTTCTTCGAAAATGGGAAGATGTACCAAATAACCGCTACATTTCTTGATGCGTGACAGTCCTATTTGTCAGACTGCCGCCGCCCCTAGGTAACTTGGGCGATGCTAGGCGAGTCGTGTATAATTTACTTTATTCAGTCCAGGGTACAGGTGTCCGTCCGTTGTACAGTACGGGCCTTGTGGGTCGGCGGCCAGGCACGAAGTAAGGCCCTATGACCTTGACCCCCTAAGAGGTACTGGCTTGTGTAGTGGTGTCACAGTTCGGCGAGGTGGCGTGGGGTTGCCGGGTACAAGTGTATTCACACTGACTGGTGTTTCTCTTGACTGGGATTTGATCTGCTCTGGTACGGGTGCTACTGGCTATGGTTTGGGTTTGCCTGGCTGTCTGATGCAAAGAGTAACTCCTGCACTACAGGATGGTATTCCTCCATGACCCTGGTTGGTGGTTTGAGGCATCGTTAAAGCGCAGTTTATTCCCGTGGACTGAGTAACCCGAAGGCGATAGGAAGGATACATACTCCCTGGGAAAGCTTAGCAATTGCCCTCACCTTTCTGGCCTGTGTCTCAACTCCACCCCTGCGGGTGTACTGCATTAGGTATAAATCAGAGCAGCAGGAGTTGGGCAGTTGACGTGTCAGTGTTTAACAGTGTGTGGGTGTCCCATGGGAGTAGACTTCCCTGCACCAGACTGCAGCCCTCTCAGCACCACTAGGGGAGCGATGAGAGTTGGGCATGTGGTTGGCAAGTCCAATCCACCAGGAGCGTATCTAATGTCGTGGCTCTACCGTTCTTTGCACGTGGTGCAAGGAATGCGTGGCCGTCCAATGATGGTGTGGTGAGGGTCCCGGGGTCACTGATTTCCCCGAACTCAAAGAAAAACCCCTCCTCGGCACCACAGAGGGAGCGATGAGGAAGGGGCGACTTCGAGCTGACAAGCCAATTTCCACAGGACGGTATCCTAATGCCATGGCTCTACCGTTTCTCCTACGACGTACAAGGAACAGGTGGCCTTCCAAGAATGTACTTGTTCTGTTTTGCAGTGTGCGTTCAGCAGTATCAAAACCCGGTCTCCTGCCAAGTCCTGTAGTCCCAATGTGAAAGAGGAAGGAGCTTGGAATGACAGCTAAGATGACTGGTAAAAACGGTGTTTATTTTCCGAAGTGAAATAAACACTGATGGCATAGGTGCTAACTCCTGATTCCCCCACAGAGTATATGGAAGGTTAAACATTCTATTGTTAAACAGGGGAAGGCGCCCTGTGCAAATCTGGGTGGATTAGGCAGTTACATAATGCGTGTTTCCTCGAGGTGAGTCTTAGGTGACTGTCCGTAAGGGACTGAACATGTCTAATTGTAACTTCTTGACAGCCGCTGGGTCTTCCTTAGGATTTCACTGGAGAGGAATTTCTGCCCTACAAAGAGAGCAATGAAGCTTAAGAGAGATTAGAGCCTCTGCACCAGTAACTGGGGCGGTGAGAGTTCAGGAAGTGATTGAGTACTGAGAAGAACTGGCGATCAGGAGGCTTGGCTGCCAGTCCTTTCATACTTCTCGGCCATCCCTTCTACTGCTGGCATAGTGCTTTTGGGGAGTGGGCACAGCAGGTGCGAGCCCGGCATCTGGATCCTCTGAGCGAGCGGCGTAGTGAAGAGCACCAGGATCTGTGTCTCTTGTCTGTGGCGGCATCTAGCGGTGCGCTGTAGTACTTGCCACGGACCTCTTGCATAGTCTTGGTGGCTCATTGGGCGTGATAATAATTATAAATGGGACGCCTGTCCCGGCCTGGTAGGTTATTACCTACCAGTCTTGCAGATATTGGCGAGAGCAACGTGACTCGTGGACGAGCTGTTAGGGATGTAGTTGACTGATGAGTAGCAGTCCTTTATTATGATAGAGAAGACGTCACTCGTCAACACATTATAATTGAAGTGTCTACATCATCATAATAATTACAATGAATACGTACAGTTATACCCCATAGGTGATTAATTATAAGCCTGTAATTGACTTAGAAGCACGAATTTCAAAGCCCACCTCTAATTTTTAGATTTTTTTTTCTTCTGAAAACGAGAATATGTACCGAAAAGCAGCTATTCACACATTATAATCAAAGTCGCTCCATTATAATTATAATGATTATGTACAGCTGTACTCCGTAGGCGATTAATCATAAGCATGTAAATTATATAGAAGCACGAATTTCGAGGCCTGCCTCAAATTTACAAATTTTTTTCTGAAAATGGGAAGACATACAGAATAGCCGCTATATACACATTATAATCTAAGTGTTTATATCATAATTATAATGGTTACGTAAAGCTATACTACAAAGGCGATTAATCATAGGCCTGTAAATAACTTAGAAGCACAAATTTCCAGGCTCACCTAAAATTTCGGAATATTTTTTACCAAAAATTGAAAGACATACTGAATAGCCGCTATATAAACATTACAATCAAAGTGTCTGCATCATAAGTATAATCTTTATGTAGAGAGATACCCTGTAGGTGATTAATCATAGGCCTATCAATGACATAGAGCACTCATTGAGGCCCGCCTCAAATTTATGAATTTTTTTTCCGAAAATGGGAAGACAAACCGAATAGCCACTATACACACATTATATACAAAGTGTCTACATCATAATTGTAATGGTTACGTAGCGCTATATCCCATAGGAGATTAATTATAGGCTTTTAAATGACTTAGTCCACAAGGTAGGGAGTCAGAACCGAGAGCCCCTCACATTGCAAGCCAGTTTTATACAGAATGCGCCACAGATGTCTGCAGTATTTCAGCGTATTTTAACGTACTTTAGTTACATATGTTTGCACTGAATAATTGTAATTGCTTGAATGTGTTACGCTATACAACGCATACACATTTCATCAAGTTAACTTGTAAGTGCCAGTAAAACTTGGAATATGGCAGTGCCATCCCCCACACTGATCCAACGCCCAGATAAGATGGAGAGATTGCTACAGTAACCTTTTTTGTGACCTGTTTACAACCAAACAGCAGAACAGGTATAATAGGGTCACATGAAAAAGGGACCACTAGGACAACACACCATACCAAGGAAACTGAATACAGAAAAACATATAACATTGGCTGTAATGAATCAGTAAAATAGATTCCCCCCTCCCTCCCTCAACCGTTTCAGCGACCCACGACCATCCGCTGACATACCACACGCCTACCTAATGGCACGCTTTCCACTTACTTATTTATTTATTCAGGCTGACGGACATAAATTGCCTCGCAGTATAACAGGCAGCAGTAATCTGGGCTTCCACTGTATGTAAATTACATTACACAGCTCCAACAGTAGCTCTGGTTTCAGATTTCTTCTTCTCACATTTAGTCCCTTGTTCAGATTTGGTATGAGGACGTTCCCGTATAGAAATATTTCTGAGATGTCTACAGTCAATCATTTCTAGAGAAAGAGAATCGTAGAAAGAAAGTTAGAAGCTTACTTACCTATTTGTTTTCCCAAAAGTCCTTATCTCATTGAATTTTCAGCGATACCATGCCTTCTGTAGTCCATACGACGAAATTACATGTCTTCCGCCATGAAATATGGTGGACCCCCTATACTTGGTACATATAGTTATGGCTCAGTTTTAACAGTGGCTTTCCATCTTTCGTTTCTAGGTATTTTATTTTACATTTTGCAAGTGCATCTAATGGTAGCATAGATATAGCAGAGGATGGGCACTTTACTTCAATTATTTGGTATCGCCTATGAGGACATCAGACATTACTCATAAAAAAGGGTATTCTGTGTTGACAACTAAACCACTTCTGTTTTCTACTATGCCTGGATTTTCTCTTTCAAACTGAGCAATCGACACTGACACTTTTCAATGCTCCAATTTGTACTATAATTTCCCTTGAAGACTTGGACCTAATTTCCTTTACAACACTTGCACAAGAAGTTGTAGTCTTAATTTCACAAATCTTTCCAAAGGATGATGATATGTGTTTGCTACGTTATAATTTTCACTCGTGAGAAGAGCTCTGTTCTCTTGTTCTTTCCTCTATCTGTTCTCTGTTTTTAAGTTTCGTCACATATAAAAATTGTTCTTCGGCATTTTCATACGTATATTTTGACATGTCTGGTGTGCTCAGAGAAGCATCTGGACCATAAACACTATCCAGTTCTTTTTACCCATTGTGTTCAATTCTCTTTCTCAGTTTTTCTGCAATTTTTTTTATCGTCCCATAAATGTCTTTGTGTGGACTCCAGGACATGTGGATAATTCTGTACAACTCTCCATGTGAGTTGACTGATACCACTACCACTTAGCACCTTGTTTTATAGAAATTAGCAATGGAAAAATTGATACGCTTTCCTCCCACAAACTTCCCTACATCAGAATTGCAGTTCTCTGCCCTATTGTTATCAACATCCAAAATGAGACAGCTGGTGTTATTTGCCACTCTTTGAACGTACAGAAATATTTCTATAACAATCCTGCATTCTCTATTACATTTACTAAATTAACTTCTCTGGGTTTTGGAAATCCATTACAAAAGTACTGTCTTTCAAAAAGTGCTGTCTTTCATAGCACTTTGAATGGTCACCGAGGACGTGGAATGGACTGTTCCAGATATCATTTTTAAGTTCTTCAATTGACAAGTAGTATTTGTTTTCACTCTGCTTCTTTCTGTATTTAATTGCAGAAATGGCACCTGTTCTTAGTCTCAATATACTATCTTTAAGAGCTCAAAGTAGTTCATAGCTACCCAGTTTAGTGTTGCTGCATAAATTACGTACTTTATTAACATAATTCCAACAAATGTGGTTTCTGTACTGTACTTTTTCTACTTATCTTGTTGACCCATAAGGTATAACCTCTATTAGCTTTCTCTGCAAACTGATGTTACCATCTGCAATTAAACTGCGATAAACGAGGCCATATATACTAATACCATGCAAAAATTCTTCGACAATGACATTTTGCTCCACTGATGCTGATAACTCAGACCAGTTCTTAGCACATTTGTGGGATGAAACAGTGTTCTTATTACAATCTGTCTCAGAGGAGTATGCACATACAGTACTGTGCAGTATTTATTTCTCACGCCAATAAACAGCATTTTCTTTGTTCTGTAACCTATTATACAATCCTGCTATTGGAAAATTACATTAAATTTACAATAAAACAACTAATAGTTATAGCACTAAATAAAAAGGTTTTGCAATGACATCAAAACCTTCTGTCCAAATACACCACACTATTTTCTTTAGTGCTAAAAATGTCTATTAGTGACTAAGAAAAAATTGTTACATGACTTGCGAGAAACTAACTTTTATTACTGACAACTGTCTTACTGTCAGCATCAATAACCAATAGATTGGTTACCAATAAATGAACAAAGTTTGTGTGGTCTGTATTAAAATTAGTATTCAACATTTATTTACATATATATGTGTGTTCGAAATCATGCAATAATAACTTACCACACCTGACAGTGAACTGTATTTGGTTTTGTAGGAACGTTTTGACCAAGCAGCATCTGCTACAACGCACTTTAAAAAAAATCCATACATAAATTTCTGTACGACAAAGAAAACCATTTCTTTGATGCTGTTTTGTTTACTGCAACACAATGTAGTTATAATTCAGATTACAGAAACATAAGTTTGCTGCTAATAAATGTTTTCTTTATACATTTTTTGTTTTATGGCAATATTACTTACTTTATAGCGAAACAAAAAACATATCTGAGCTGCTTTTGTTCACAGTAAAGAAAGATTACTTTGTACCAAAGGTAATGGTTTAAAGATTTTTGGTTATATGTTGCAGTTTTCAGTTCGTGACTGTTGTCACAATGCAAACATTAGTGGAGGGAGCGAACAACTTCAAGACTGATATTGACCCATGACCTTTTGACCTTGAGATTGTACCTACTTTTGAGATGCACCTGTGACCTACTTTCAAATGCACTTTAGAACTGCTTTTCTGTTTTTAGCACAGCATGGCCTATATTTCAATGGACTTCTGACCTACTTTCTATTTTTAGTACATGTGGTCACCTAGATTTTTCTATGAACTACTGTTTGCACATTTTTTACACTTCCGGTGCAACGTACTTCCGGTACGGGGGTTCAATCAGCAACTAGTGCAAATCTTGGAAATTTATATATTTGGCATATGCAGTTCCGGTGTAATGCACTTCCAGTTCAATGCCCGGTGAGTGTAATTCTTGGAAATGTTGAGACTCTTGGGGTTGATTCCTGGACAGGGTACTTAATCATACCCGCCAACCTTGAGTGTTCGAAAATCTTGAGGTCTAGAGGTAAATAAAGTGGGGGGTCCAGGGGTCCTCCCCGGGAAAATGTAGAATTTCTAGGTGCAAATGTGAGCTATTTAAGTAGTTTACGCATAACATTTTTTATATACAGCTGGTAAAAATATGCATTTTTTTGGTTTGAAGGTTAAAATTTATTTTCATTTTGGGGGGGATATTCCGATACCACACCCCCCCTGTTCTAAGTCCTATTCTATAGCTTCAGTAAATTTTATATTTCCCAGAAAATGCAAATGTTCCAATACACATCAAATATATTTTATAAGTACAACCAACCACAAAAATTTTTAACTACTTACCTGTACATTGCATAGCCTCTGTTCCTCATCAAGAGATTTATGTAGGTTAATTAATAAGATACCAGTCATTTTGTCAAAGTAGATACGGGTGAACACACTTCATAGTCACATCACAGACGAGCTTCAGTTTTGTTCATATAGAACCTTACTTCACACACACACACACAAACACTTTTCCACATAACCACACACATTCATAAAAGTTGTAAATATTTTATACTGTCAGAAAAAGCTGTTTAAATGCACATAAACAAGAGTTTTATTTCGCCCTAAACCTATACAAAAGAAACAGAATTTGTTTACTGTTGTCAGTTACATGTTACCAAACAATTCCAATCAACTTTTAGTTATGCAATGACATAAAAGTTGCCGATTCGGCCTTTTTCAAAAAAATTTAATAAAATTCTTGCTCATAACATAGCCCACGCTGGGCAGATTTCAGTCTGATAAGCTTTTCTAAAACTGCGTCTGTCATTGATGATCTGAAATGTGTCTATTTTTAAATTGAGAAAATATTCTTTCGCACTCACTCACCATTCCTATGTGGAATAGAAAGAATTGCAAGCATTGCTCGAGAAAGTTTGTCATACTTCAAAGTTCCATCTACATTTTTCATCTGCCCAACTATTGACCATTAAGTGTCAATTCTAGAGTATTTTGACAGTTCTTCTGTAATGTCTTCCATTTGAAAACAGCAAAACTGTGCTTCCAGTGTGTCTATCTCTGAATCTAAATCCAGTTCTTTATCATTACACAAGATACAGGGAAAGTTTTCCACAAAAAACCTCAAACTTGAAAAAGAAGCAGCACTAAATGAATTAATATCTGCCACTTCAGCATGTGACAACACATCACTTTTTTAAGGAATAAAAAAACATATTTCTGTTTTTTGATGGAGCTTCTCCAACGACCTGCAAGCTGCACTACCAATCACCAAATCCATGTCAGATTTCTGATTATTTTTGTTGTGGCAGTCAACATCTAAAACACAGGATGATTTAACTGTCGAGGCAATGACAAACCTAGAAATTAAATTTCTGAATAAATCCAGCAACACTGACATTAGAACATGAATATGAGGTTCAGCAGATTGCAAAAGTATATTTTTTTTTTTTTTTTTTCAAACACAGGAATAACATTCTGAAGAAACAAACAATGTTTTGTTCAGTTCACACGACAGGAATATGAAAATCACTTCTTCTCTGGAAAAAAATTCTTTTTTACATTTCCTGGCAGGTTTCTTTTTATTTTTCTCGTCTGAGTTGAGCTTTTTCAAATCCTTTGCCTTCAATTTCTTCACATTGCTGACAATGAATTCTAACTGTTGCTTCTTTGATAATGCAGGCATATCATTTGTCTGTATATCATGACCAGTTTCATGAACACCTAGATCAGATTCAGAATTCTGGAAGCCAGACTGAGTATCTTTCAATTTGGGAATGTGATACCTCTGTAGGAACCCAGTTCTCTCACTAGTGTGTGCAGATTTAGTTTCTTCAAAAAAAAAAAACTTGTCACGGGCTGCCATTGTTCAATCAACCTACCTAAAAACTTACCCAATGACAACCAGCGTGTGCATATGTGTTTTATGATTTTCTTTGTATCTATATTGTGTAGTTTTTGGAACTCTCTTACTTTCTCTTTCCGCTTCTCCTTTTTCTCTAAATAATAAAATATATCCACCAACATCTCATCCACTTTCACTGGAAGAAAAGCAGCAGCTTTTTCTGCCGCTAAATTTACTAAGTGACATGGACATCCAATCACAACTAAATTGGGAATTTCTCATTTCAGAACACTGGCCACTCCACTTTTTTGTCCTACCATCACAGGGGCATTATCAGCACCTAGGGCTAAACAGTTAGAACAAGGAATTCCATTTTCTTTTATGTTCTGAAGAAGACGGTTGCCAATATTTAAGCCAGTTGAATCACCTTCCAAAACTGGCACAGACAGCAAATGGCTTTCAATTAACCACTATCGGATAGATTTTCGCACCTCCCTGATTGCTCCCATCCGCAGAAACTGAAAAAGGCACAAGTTTTTAAATTTGGATAGCAGATGCGTGAGTTTTAGATTCCATTTCACCCACAATGGAAGTAGTTTTGGTTCTTGCACAACTGTACTTCTTCGCGATATCGCTGTCTGGAAACATTTTCCAGAACAATTGACCGGTATGGTCAGCACAACTCCAAGGCAAATTGTGTTCCATAATAAAGTATGTAAACAAACATTCTGCACGAGTAATGCGATTTTCACCAGCGTCACATATACAACTCAGTTTCTTGTTGGATTCTAAGCACTTTACATTATCAAGATGTTTAATTTGTGAATGTTTAAACCCATTCTTTCAGCCTGCATGCGCAAGCGAAAAAACCACAATGGCACGCAGCATAAAACGCAAAGGTTTTACCTTTCCGTGATGCGGTAATACGCGGAAACTCTTCTGAATAGGTCTGGTTAGATATTGTTTTGTAGTGTTTCTTACTAGTAGTCTGTTCAGACATCGTAAGTCCTATAAACACAGTCTACAGAAAATTCACAGCATAACCTAACCTCAGCAATCCTGCGCGAAACATTACATAAATAATAATGGTCAACAGAAGTACGAAACCTTCAAACGCCTAAAACAATAGAGTACACAAGTCGAAGCTGACCGATCTCAAAACACAGCACTTATTTGAATTGATTCCCCCATGATGATGACAAAAGTACATTACATTACACAGACAATGTCAACCGCAACGAGAAACATTGATTTCTTCGCACAAGTGAAGCATAAATTGATCTCTCTGCGATTAATCATTGATTCATCGACTCATGTACACAAAAAACTATTCTAGTTAAAGGATTTGCAAATAATTGTGAGGATTTCATGTAAATGCATGCGGGCATGAGCGATATCCAAATAGTAAGCCTCATGCCTAAATCGTGACAGTTTATTCTCAGACAAGAGTACTTAATAATCTTTGAATTTGGGAAATTTTTGTTTTTGGTTTTAAATCTGAATCCCGTACAGAGTACTTAATAATCTTTGGACTTAGTAAATGTTTGGGTTCGACTCCCGGGCAGGGCACTTAATGTAATTTTGGTCTTGGTAAATTTCCTTTTAATTTGGCTTGGACTTGCGAGTTTTATTCCTGAGCTATGAATTCAATATCTTTAACACTTGGGATTCGTCTGATTTTGGATTACCGAGTTCGATTCCTGGGTAGGGGTAGTTTTGGAGAAGTGTTAATTTTGAAAATTTTTGGAAATTCGGGGTTTGATTCCCGGGCAGAGCACTTATTATTAATAGAAATACTGGGTTTGATTCGCAGACTGGTCATTTCCGGGAACACATTAACTTAAACATGCTACTCCCTCTATGTTACCTACACGGTGTGTCGCTCGATCAACTGACATAATGCACTCGCTCGTGTCGACTGTTGCAGGTCAGCTGATGATGTGTGAATGTACTTACATTGAAAATTACGTAACCATGTAATGAATGTACGCTCTTGCATAACCATGTAATTAGCAACAAGAACAAGCATTATTACCATTATGCAAGTATGCAGATGCGTAACCACGCAACATATCACACAACTACCAACGTCACACACATGTCCTCTCTTCAAGGCAGCCAGATCTCAACTGACATATACCAAAGAGTATTTGTTTAGTCGGCAAACCTACAACACCTTCGTTTAATCATTTCGTTATTATTATTATCATTCAGTGATCGCCACTCGTCATTCGGCACTTGTAGGAGTAAGATGTGCTCCTCACCTCCTCCTGCGTGATCTTAATTTTTTTACAGTAAAAAGTGTCAAAGTTTACTAAATCTTTTGACTTTAAGAGCTTTTATATGCCCCCTAGCATGGACATTTGTAAAGTTTGTGGTAAGCCATTTTATGGCAAACAAAAATTTGTTAAGTGATCTAGAACTTGTGGGACTCGTTCCCACCTTCAGTGCGTCTCTTTAACAAGTTAACCTGAAGACTGTGAGTGTGAACACTGCAGTGATGAGGCAAGTATGTTCGGCTTCTCGCCTAAACACAATAGCAAGAATAGTGTAGCAGAAAAAAACTATTTCCAATGCCATTCAAAAAAAATATGAGTTAAGTGTACTCTTGTTAATAGTGAGACATAAAACCAAGCTAATCAGTACAGTCATGAAGCTGTTGAAAAAACATTAGGCACTATGGAAGAAAGTGTTAAATCTTTATTTGAGGTTTTGTGTAAAAAAAACTGATGACTTATCAAAAGAAGTACCTAATTTGTTTGAAAGTGTACAGTCCTCAAATAGAAAAATAATAATAATAATAAATGTGTGTGCCTCATGTGCTGCTAGTAAATCTAATTCAATTTCTAAAATATCTTATAGTAAAGTGGCAAAGATGGGCCTGGAATCTAGTTCCAGTGGTACAGACAAAGGGAAAACTAAGCCACTTCCTAAAAATGACATGTCCCCACTGCCCACAAACAAATCTCCGAGCTAGCAAGAAGCGGAAAACATTTGGCGGCCGATGCTAACTACTTTATCACGGTGAACCGACACTGCACAAAGACAGCACCTGAGTCAGCGGGTTCCAAGCCAGCGGCGGGACAAAAGCAAATACAATTGGGAGTTAGGAATAATGTTAACATAAAGACCGTTCCTAAAGTAACGAGATCTAAAATTAAAGGAATATTTGTATCCCGTTTCGGGCCTGAAGATCAAGAAAATGATGTAGTGTCGTACATAAATCAGGAATTAAAAGTGTCGAACCTGAAAGTAGTTAAACATAAAACAAGACATACTTCATACTCTTCCTTCTGCGTTTCCGTAGAAGAAGTTGAATTTGACCACATTTTCAATACAGTCTTCTGGCCAGCAGGCTGTCTAATCAACACTTTCTATAGTAGACTTTATAATGAACAACTGCATGGCGCAGAAAGTGCTTCTCAACCTATTAATGAAGTCGTCCTCTCGGATATGACGAATGATAATGTACTGATGGCTGGGGGAGCTGTTTTATCTTCCTAGGCAATCGGAGGTGCCTAGACTAAGAATGTTTGTTGGCTAGTTTCAGTGTTTATCATCAGAATGTTAGGGGTTTAAGAACAAAATCTCTAATATTTTCTCAGAACGTATTTAGTATAGATTATCCAGTAATTTGCCTAACTGAAACTTGGTTAAATAGTAATTGACAAGATTCTCATTATTTTCCTGATAATTATTTAGTTTATCACAAAGACCATGGTCCTTTACTTACTCACCTCAATAGAGATGGTAATGTTTTCAGTAAACTCATCTAAATTTCCTCATACTGTATTCAAAAATGATTTCACTACAGAGAATGTTGAGTCTGTAAGGGTAGAAATAGCCAGTGGCAATAACAAAAAAATTATATTAGGAAATATTTATTGTTTGCCAAATTTGTATGGTAATGAAATTATTTATTACTACAATTTTTTAGAGCTAAAACTAGATAGTTATCCTGATCAAATTATAATTGTTGGTGACTTTAATACACCGGGTATTGACTGATATTCAATGCATACCCAGAACATAGTTCATTATTACATCAAACAAAAAGGTCAACTTAAGAATTTACTTAATCTTGCCCAATTTAATTTTACAAAACTTTCTTCTGAATTACTAGATATACATTTTTGAAATATTCATATAAATGTAGGAAAATTTACAGATGCCCTTGTTGAAGAAGTCAACTATCACCCTGCCTTCATTTGTTATTGTAATGTTGATTTTAAATATTATAAAAGGAATCAAAATTCATTTTTTAATAGAAATTATAAAAAAAGGTGACTATTACTCGCTGTATTTAGCAATTGACGCTATTGATTGGAGTCCTATTTATCACATGGAGGATATAGATCAAATGGTTGACTATCTCACAAGGCATTCTCAAAAATGTATAAATCAGTTTATAAATAATAGACAAAAAATATAAAAGGTAAATATCCAATACGGTTTTCTTCTGACATTATTAAATTACTAAAAATGATAGAACACTGTTTCAAATTGTATAAAAAAACCAAATCTGATTATAATTATATGCAATTTTCTGACTATAGTAAAGCTGTAAAAGTAATGATAAATACTGATAAGTTAAAGTGGCAAATGAATATCAATGATGATCTTAAGAAATACCCTTGTAAATTTTGGAATTTTGTTAAAATCATGAAGAAAGGTTATAAGGAAAAAATTACCATTATGTCTAATGGCCAAATAGTTGATGATCCAGGTGAAATATTCAATATGTTTGCCAAGCCTTTTGCACATGTCTATGTCCAAAAATGTTTAAACATGAGTCCTCAGATAAGTTAAAACAATTTTAATTTAACTCCTCCTACAATTACTCAAGACCTGGTTCTATGGGCCATCAAAATAAATGTTATTGGTCATTCTTAAATATTGCTCTTTGCTGATGATCTTAAATTACATAAGAAAATTAATGTTATTAAGGATTGTTTACACTTCCAAAATGATTTAATAGCAATTAAAAAATTGTGTAAAGATAATGCTACGTCACTCAACTTAGAAAAAACTGTATGTATTAGCTTCTCTAGGAAAACAGATCCTTTTGTTTTTATGTATAATATTAAACCTATTTTAATTATCAGAGTTGAATTTATTTGTGATTTTGGAGCAATTCTGGACTGTAAATTGTATTTTCTCCATCATGTAGATAGTTTAAAATGTAATACTAGTCATACAGTATGGTTAATTAAATACATTATTCTGCAACATCACCCAATTCTTTATTGTGTTTATATTATACTTTAGTAAGATCTAGATTAGATTACTGTTCTCTAATTTGGAATTTTATAACCAACACAGATTCTATTAGAATTGAAAATCTTCAAAAAAAACATACCTAAAATAATTCATACTAGATTTCCAGTTAGTTCAAAATTTGATTACACTAATGAACTGATTAGATTCAATACACAAACACTTAAATTACGACATGATCTTTACGATACCTTATAAATATGAGGTATTGTAAAGATCATGTCGTAATGCTTATATGTCTCACATTATTTGAACAATTATTGGAAATTAGGTAGGTCTTAATATTCCAATTTACAGTCATAGCGTAATATGTACTTTTAAAGTATCTTCTAAAAAAAAGGACCTTGTAAATAGATGTGTGCTAAACTTTAATAAATTACTAGGTATTTTTTATCCTTTTAAGGGGAACAAAATAACTTTTTCTGAAATATTTAAGCACTACAATAGACAGAAGTGAAAATTATAAATATTCATTAATTTGTATGTTATAATATATTTTATTTTATATTATCTTTGTATAATATTATGTGCTGATTGATTTTGATGTCCTTTATCATTAATAGTGGGATATTTTGAATGTTTTGTTTGTACTGGGGTTATAATCTCTAATAAATCTCTGTTATAATCTCTAGTTTTTTATTTTATCATTTTTGTATGTTTTCTTGTCACGTGTTTTGTATTGTTTGTGTCTGTTTTGCCTTTGTTTGCCCTTTGTCCTTAATGTAGTGTCATCCTGTAACTGGTTGTACTACTGTCGGGTGGCACTTCAAGCCAATAAATAACATAAATACAAATAAATAATTATTATATTAATAATAATATTATTACTAATAATAATAAAACTAATAATAATACAAGGTTCTCTTTTGGAATTCTACTGGTCAAGTAGATATACAGTCTAAAATAGAAGAATCCATGGATTCGGAGGTTAAATCTATGTTTTAAGTACTCTGGCAAAAGATTGATGACCTTCAAAAGGAAGTAAACGAACTCAAAGAAGATAATCATTTATTTCCAGCTTCGATTGAAAGTTTGCAAATCACAAACATAAAGAATCAGTGTGCTTCATGTGGTTACAGGGGATTCACTCCCTTCTAAAAAAATTGTGCAAAAAAAATTGTACAGCGAAATTGTAAGTAAAAATTATTAATCCACATCATCTTCTACTAACAATGTTAGTAATAGATTTCAATATGGCAAAGTTCCGAAGGCTTCACGTATTAACGAAAAAGACGTAACTCAGCAAGAGTTGCACAAACAGGTCGTCGTTGACGACGAAGGCTTTGCGCTTGTAGCAGGCGCGGGAAAAAGGCCTCGCCCAGGACAAAGGACAGCGGGTCGCAGGCCGTCAGACAGACAGCTGCTCGTAAACCGCTTCAAGAGGGGGTACGAAACATTGTGAACATAAAAACTGTTCCAAAATCAGTCAAACCTCGTACAAAAGCCATCATTGTGTCACGCTTCGCACCAGAAATTCAAGAAGACGATACCATTTCTTACATCAACCAAGAGCTAAAAGTTTCCAATCTTAAAGTGGCCAAACTGAAAACTAAATATCACTCCTATTCTTCTTTCCATGTGGCAGTAGACGAATATGATTTTGAGCAAATATTTAACACCGTATTTTGGCTAGCAGGGTGTTTAATTAGCCCGTTCTACGGCCGACTTCAACCGGAACAATTATTTTTTTCTGCTACTGCACCTAAAACTACTAATGACAAAGCGGCAGGAAGAGCTGTTACTAAAACCCCATAATTTATAGTGAGGCCATCGGAGGTGTGATTACTAAAATATAATGCCAGATAATAATTTTGTATTGTATTACCAAAATGTTAAGAGACCTAAGAACTAGATCTATTAACTTTTTTAACAATATATTTAGTTCCGAATATTCAGTTATCTGTTTAACAGATACCTGGTTCAATAATCATAGTAGAGATTCACACTACTTTCCACAGTACTATAATATTTTTCACAAAGATTGTGATGCCAACATATATTACATATATAGAGGAGGAGTATTAATCGCTACTAATCAACAATTTATTCTCATTTTGAAAAATAGTTTGATATTTCCAAAGAAAATATTGAATCCATTTGGGTGGAAATTACTAGCAATAAAAAAATTCTAGTCGGAAATATTTATCTTCCTCAACATTTATCAGTTGAAGAAATTAAAGAATATTTTACTTTTCTTGATGGTAAATTAACCAATTACTCCCATCAGATAATATATCTAGGGACTATAATATACCGAATATAGACTGGAATATTTTTCACACCCAAAACATTGTTCATTATTACAATAAACTTAAAGGTCAAATTTTATTAGACTTTATTAGTTCTCTTAACCTTGAATAGTTTAGATATTCCAAAACATACTCTGAATTACTAGATTTAGGTTGCGCCAATGTTTACATTAATGTTGAAAAATCCATTGAACCAGTTGTTGAGGAAGATAATTATCATCCAGCACTTTGTTGTCAGGGTCGAGTAGCTGCTCATAAAAACCAATCTAATGATTTTAATTCAAACAGAAATTATCAAAAAGGAGATTACATGTCTTTATAGTTAGCAAGTTAACATTTTGATTGATCTCACATCTATCAAATGGATAATGTTAATGTTATGGTTGATTACTTAACAAATAACTTACAAGTATTAATTAATCAATTCATACCAAAATCTGAACATGTAAAAAATTAATATCCAGTCTAGTTCTCTAAAGATTTGATCAAACTGTTAAAAGGAAAGAGCACTTCTTCAGGCTTTTTAAAAAAAAAAAAAACTAAATCGGAGCATAACTATACCTGCTTCTCTGAATTTAGAGAAAGGGTCAAATTGAAATTTAAAAATAACAAAATCTGGCAATCTAAAATCAATGATAACTTCAAAAACAATCCTACCAGTTTTTGGAAATACGTAAAAATCATGAAAAACGGTTTCAGAGAAAAAATTACTTTAATTTCAGAAGACAAAATGGTAGAGGATCCATATGCTCTAGCCAATATTTTTGCAAATTATTTTTCCAAAAGTTACACACAATCCACCTCCTGTGTCGATTTAAAGCCTCATAATTCTATTAATAATGTAGATATATCTCTTCCTAGCATCACACATGGTTTGGTTCTCTAGGGTATAAAACAGCTTAAAAGCAGTAAAGCAACTGGTTGCGATGAAATTCCAAATTTATTAATAAAAGGTTGCGCCAACATCTTTACCCCTATTTTAACTTACTTGTGGTATTTTTCCTCATATTTGGAAGCAAGCAATAGTAGTTACCATTTTTAAAAAAGGAAATAAGCATGAAGTTAGTAACTGTAGACCTATCTCGTTATTAAGTAGTTTTTCTAAAGTTTTCAAAAAAGCAATTTTCAAACACTTATCTTTTCTTACAAAAAATTTAATATGCGAGTCCCAACATGGTTTTCAAACAGGGAAAACCACAACAACAAATCTGTTCAACCTAGTTGACGATTTATCCTCTAAAGTAACTACACAAAAACAAGTGGATGTTACATTTTTTGATCTACAGAAGGCATTTGATACATGTCAACATCAAATAATTTTGAATAAGTTACATGCAATTGGGTTTGATTTTTTATTTATTAAATGGTTTGCTAATTACTTTACAGACAATACTTTTATGGTAAAAATAGAAAATTGTTTTCAAAATCACATTATGTTTCTTCCAGAGTTCCACAAGGAAGTACTTTGGCTCCACTACTCCTTAATATTTTTATAAATGATATTGTCGGCGTAATAAGGCACTCCTAGGCACTTCTTTACACCGACGATCTAAAGATTTATAAAAATGTTAAAGATGGTGGAGACTGTACATTATTACAAACTGATATTGCAGTAATTCATGATTGGTGTTTAGTAAATTCAATGGGACTCAAGATGCATCTCATTCACAAGAAAAACCAATCCTATTTACTATAAATACCATGTTAAAAATGTGCTAATAAATAGAGTAGAACATGTAAGATATCTCGGAATTATCCTTGACTCTAAATTATACTTTCACATACATGTAGATAGTTTAGTTAACAACACAAATTGTACTCTAGGTTTAGTAAAATTCATTACTTTTTCTGCTACTTCTTTCAATTAACTATTATGTCTCTATTATTCACTAATTAGATCCAAATTAGATTACTGTTCAGTAATATGGAATTACATCACACCGACAGACTGCAATAGATTAGAAAATGTAGAAAAAAAGGTATTCAAATTGATTTTTAATAGATTTTCAACTAGTGAATGATTTAATTACAATAATGCATTAGTTATTTTTAATACCCAAACATTAAAAGAACGTGAAATTAACGACACATTATTTTTAATCAATGCATTTTTTGCATATATATCTTGTATAGCTGTAAAGAAAAAAGTAGGCCTAAAAATTCCAATGTATATTCATAGAACTCCATCTACCTTTTCTGCATTAATTAAAAAAAAAAAGATTTAGTTAACAGGTGTGTTACTAATTTCAATAAAAAATGTTCTAAATTTGATCCTTTTTCTGGTAAGAAACTCACCTTTCTGGATCTATTTAAACATTACAGTAGTTAGCAATTTTGTTTTAGTAAACTGTTGTTTTTTAAGTTGTTTTCCTTAGACTATGTTGTAAAGTAATTTGTATATAATATTCAGAATCTTCTATCAGAATTTATCTTTATTTTTTTATTTATTTTATGTTTTTCCATTTTTATGCCTTTCTACGTTGTGTTTGTCTTCATTGTTTGTGGTCACCCTGTGCTTAATGTCTGTTATTGTCTTATGTGTTATGTCTATTTTTTTGTTATATTGTAGTTTTGGTGCCATCCTGTCATAGATCGTTTCTGTGCTATTGGATGGCACATAATGCCTGTTAATAAATAAATAAAATAACTGTTGGGAGGCACACAAATCTGCTGTAAATAAATAATAAATAAGTAAATAAATAAATAAATAAATAAATAAATAAATAAATAAATATATATATGGCATCAATACATTATGGCATTGGTACTCATGGGATGAGGATGTATTTCACCTTTGTTCCCGAGAGAACTACGTTTTTGGAGTGTAAAAGTGTCGGAAGAATAATTAGTCTTGGACTTTCGGGGCTTTTATATTCCTCCGAGCACGGACTTGTGTAAAATTTGTGGGAAACAGTTTTACGGTAAGCAGAAATTTGCTAAGTATGTTGGAATCTGTGATGCTCATTTCCATCTTCAATGTCTGATATCTGAAAGTGAATGAGAAAACTATTTATGTGGTTCCTGTAGAGATAAGTCGGAAATGTTTAACTTTTCTCCAAGGAAATTTGTGAAATCAACCAGTGCAGTTTAAAAAACTAATTCTGTAGGGTTAAAGAACTATACTGTGATGGTAAAGTTAAGTGATTGTGAAGAAGATGAAAAAACACCTAAAGCTGTTTCAAATACAACAGAAAACATGGATACCTACACCAAAGAATTGTTTGAGGTACTGTGTGAAAAAAATTAACTTATTAACTAAAGAGATACGCAATCTCAAAGAGGATTATGTATTATTAAGGGCTATATTGGAAAGTGTTCAAGAAGTCAGTGATAATGACAATAAATTATATACAGTGTGTTCAGTGGGGAGAGGCTGCCCGACCCTCGGGTAATAAAACCTACAGTGAAATTGTAGGAAAAAAAGTCTGTAGCAAATTTAGTTGTAAATCTTTAGGCAGAGGAGAAAGAGCAAAAAAATGTAACGTATGGCAATATTACACAGCTGCAGCGAGTGAACAAATTGCAAGATCAGCCAGCTGCTTCAAAACAAACGGCTGCTGACGAAGATGATTTTGTACTAGTATGAAGACAAGGAACAAAGGTGACGACTGAAAATGGGTCACCATCCTCTTAGTCGATGATAAAGTGCAAACAAGTGCAGTTGGCAATCAGAAACAATGTAAATATTAAAATGGTGCCCAAGGTAACAAAACTGAACTTGAAAACTAAATTTGTTTCCCCGCTTTGGACCTGATGATAAAGAACATGATATTGTGAATTACATCAATGCTGAACTAAAAGTTTCTAATCTAAAAGTAGCCAAACTGAAAAAGAAATACGATACACACCCCTCTTTCTATGTTGAGGTAGCAGAAACTGACTTGGAAAGAATTTATAACACTGTATTTTGGCCGGCCGGGTGCCTGATTAGTCCCTTTTATGGCCATCTGCAAAACAAACAACTTTACAGTCATACTAACATTGATAAGATAACAACAGATGCTCAACTGGCAAACACCACTTCTGAGATGGCAGGGCGAGCTGACAGCGGGAGAGATTAAACTATGTTGGACAAACAGAGGTGTCTACACTGTATATGAATGACCAGGAAAGACGTATTTACTATATATTATCAGAATGTGAGAGGTTTACAAACAAAGTCTTTATTATTTTCACAAAACATAAACATAATTTGCTTAACAGAAACATGGCTTAATAGCAATAGTATTAATTCTCACTACATTTTTAAAACCCCCTGATATTTCGTAAATATCAGGATCCTAAATTTATTAACCTCAATAGAGGTGGTGGTGTTCTAAATGCTGTAAATTCTATTATATTTCCACAATCAATACAAAAACATGATTTCTCTACAGATAATATAGATGCAGTTTGGGTTGCAATCATCAACTTTAAAAACAAAAAAATTCTTTTACGCAATTTGCATCTTTCTCCATGTTTATCTGTTGTTGAAATTAAGGAATATTTTTACAGTTGGAAGACCAACCATACTCAAAATATTGATAATTTTTACATTAAACAAAAAGGTTCAACTTCTCCTACAGTTAAGGAGTATATTAAATCTGGACCAACTTAACTTCACAAAACCATTTATTCAAATGTTATATTTGGTATACTTAAATTTTTTTTATAAATGTTGAACAAGCAATTAAGATTACTACCATCCTGCGCTATATTGTCATTGTAATATTGAATCTGATACTAATATAAGATACAATAATTTCACTTATGTAAGAAACTATAATAAGGGAGACTACTTGTTGCTGTACACAGATTTCAATACTTTTGACTGGAGTCCTATCATCAATATGGATGATGTAAATACCATGGTCAAGTTTTTAACATTAAATTCTCAATATTTAATAAATCGGCATGTGTTAAACAAGAAAATCATCAAAATCCCATTTGGTTTACCAATGAATTTATTAGATTATTAAAAACAAAAGAACATTTCTTTAGACTTTATAAAAAACATAGTAGACTTTATAAAAAACATAGAACAGAAGATAACTATAGTCGATTTTCTATAAAAAAAAAAAACACACACACACACACACACACACAACAACACAACCCAACAACAACTTAAGTGGCAAGTCAATATTAATAACAATTTGAAGCATAATACCATTAAATTCAGGAATTATATAAAGTGATGAAAAATGGATATAATGAAAAAATCAATTTAATATCTGATTCAGGGATTGTACATGAACCCAAAATTATTGCAAACATGCTCTCCAAATATTTTTCAGAAGTTAATGTAAAAAATTCACATAATAATAATAATAATAATAATAATAATAATGATGATAATAATAATACTTCCTACTGTAACAATGCTTTTAATCATCTACAGCTAACACCACCTTCAATCACACAAAATATAATCCTTTGGGATATAAAAATGCTCAAAAGTAGTAAAGCTACAGGTACTGTAGCCAGGGGATGTCCTGGCATGTCTACGACCGAGGAAACAGGGTAAGCCAAGCCAGGGACGACGACATGCAGCCTGGCTATGCTATCGGCTATTCCACAAACATCAGTCACGGCCGGCTCAGATGCATTGTGCCCTTTTAGAAACAGACTTGTAATTTTTTTTAATATTTGAATTTTGGGTTAATTTTGCTTTAAGTTAAAGTAGATATTTGATCAGTTTCTTCCTGGGGTGCTTTATTTTTATGGGTGATAAATGATATAGGTTGGTCAAAGGGCCTTTTAAAGTGTTATTCTCTACGAGACCGTGCATGTGGTGTTTGCTGTCCGTATATCAGCGTCTCCTTTCCCGTCCAGCCGGACATGGCGAGATATCGGCCACACGACACTGTCGCCACCAGTTTGTATGGTTATCACAGCATTTTGCAGCGCTTCGTACTTACTGTCACGTACTAGTGCGAGGTTACCATCCAAGCTGATGCACCTGGATACGCAGTAAGAGCCCACTGACTTTGCTAGTTCCCAGCGCTTGATTCGATGGAAGAGCGTCTTATAGACCTCTCATTAGTGATATTTTGTGATCCCAGAGCCATCTAGCAGCACGTCCTTAACTACTAAAGGTTTAGTTCCTTGCCTCGCCACTGAGCACGAATCCAGGACGCACCCTTGCGGCTGCGTACCAGCGTATGGACACTCTTAGCCCAGCTCTTGACAAGACATCCACGCTTTTCACCGCTCAACCTTCTCTAAATACTACAGGATGTAGTCAGCGACGAGGATCTTCCTAGTAGCGTATAGGATGATGGCAGAATTGTTGTATGGCCCAACTGTAGTAGAACTAGTAGTGTTGTTATTTATTTCTTTAATTTGGTGCTAGCAATGGAATCAACGAGAGCTGGAGACACTGCTATTGGTGTCTAAGTTCGTCCTTCCCTCTATTTGGGTGAGTGTAATTCTAATGTTCACTACTTCGTTTCTCTTGGGGTTAGGATGCATATTTAATTACAGTTTCTGTACCTAACTGTTGCAGAGGATGCAAGTTACATGGCGTAAAATTTTCACTTCTCACTGCATCCCTTACAGTTTCGACCACCCTCAGCAGTGATGTCCCTTTCTATTCCCGCTCAGCTTTCCTAGCTGCATTTAGCAGCTAAGATGGAATTTGTGGGTCAACTGGCAGCATGACAGCTGCAGTGACTGTACTTGCGACACGCACCAATAAAGGCCTTTGAATTAAAAATGAGCACAACATAATTTGAATTCTGGACAGATTATGGCATTCTAAATCAAATTTTATGTAAAAGAAATTAAAAAAAAATGTGATTTTATGTGAGTGACAGTATGTCCAAGTACTTACTATTCATTAATGTTAACTGATTTATATATAGCCTAGTTCTATTTTATAATTTGATAACAAATTAAGTAACTGATATGATGCATGATGCTAGCCAAGATAAGTTGGCAGTAATTTGTTTCTGTTTAACTTTTTAACATAAATTATCTATGTGAGGGGCTCTTCCTTTAAATGCTAAATTCTCAACTAAATTTTGCCAAACTAGATACTTTAAAACAAGTTTGTATTTTTTTTAAAATATAACAGGGTATGAATTGTTAATTGTGCTAATACTGATACTACTGACGAGATATATAAAATAATTACCTGCCCCAATTCATTTTGATTTATTAATTTATTTAATTTCTGATACCAGATCAATTTTGCTATTTATATTGATTAACCTTTTAAATATTGGTCTAGTAATATGTTAGCGAATTGTACAAGCCAGAGCTTCAGCACGCATCAATATTATTAAATATATTTCGTTGTTGAAATTTTCTCAGAATTTAATGAGCAGTTCAATTGGTAGTTGAGAGCATGGTTCGCACATAATTGTTGTGCGTGGACTTAATTAATTGGTACAGGAATACAAAAATTACCTGTCCTGCAGTATAACATGTTTGGGTATGCTCATATTTGCCCTGTTTGGTGTTGTATCCATATATCTTAGCCACATCAGTCAAGGTAAAGTTATTTATTCCTTGTAATTTAGGTATGTTTTTGTGTTGCCATGTTAAGTAATTAAATTAAGTGCATCGTGTTAAGTGTTTCCCTTAGCGACTGTATTTTTCTGCATGACATTGGGCTTGTGTGTATAGCCGATTACCTAAGCCAGAGTTTTGCTTTATGTTACACTAATGAAAACTAAGTAGTAGCATAACAGTGGTGAGCTGTTGTGCAGTTCAAGGGTTTATATTTACGTGCTGTTTACCACCCATAAAAGTAAGCAGGTTATTTGTTTACAATCAGATCCCAATGTTTATTTTAATATGTGCAGAAGAGTGCTAATCTCCCGTGTGGGCGACGTTGTTTTGTTCGGTGCAGTAGTACCAACTGCGCACCGACATAGTTCACCAGTCATCTGTGTTGTTTACATTTCATCCTAGGGGAATTTGTTTTGCCCCTTAATGATTTAAAAACACTTCGAAAGTATTAATTTTATCATGGAGTTGTGTAAAAAGGGTTTTTCCAGAGTTTTAATTTAAATTTAAGAATATTATTAAACCATATGCACTTGGCCTGGCAGGGAATGTAGGTCCAGTATACTATGTAAATACATAAAAGGGGAAGTACGTATTTGCTTAGTTAACTATTATATTATTGTGACTTTGTTTAAAGGTTAAACTGTAAGTTAGTTTTGGCCATCATGGAAGGCAGTTTCATACCAGAATATATGCTTAAAGATGAACTTGAATATGAGTTGAAATCTCGTAACTTAGACTATTCTGGTGATGCGCAGCAGTTGCGAAAGAAATTACAAGTGCCACTGAGGCAACAAATCTACTCATCAGTAGAGTATTTAAAAAATGTGGATATAATGGACGAGTTCTCCATTTGTGCACGAAAGGTCTATGAGCTTAACAGAATAGCTTCATGTTTACAACATAGTTTACGTCAAGCAGAGCGACAAAGGTGCTTGACAACATTAACACATATCATTAACCGGCAAGGAATACTTCAGTCACTCACCCACCAGGGCCAGCTGCATCTTGCCTACTTAACACAGACACGCACATTTTTGTAGTTGGTCAACACCGATTATCAGAGCCTCTCCCAGCAGCTGCAATTAGTGATAGGAGCAGCGTTGTTGACTACAGATAGTAATCCGGGCAGTATTAGTGCAAGAAAGACGCTGCTAGGTTCACTAATATCAAGGCAGTCAGAAAAAGATGGTGTCCGCATTACGAGTGTGGAAATAGCGACATCTCCATCTCCACTCACAACCCCCTCACTCATTTCACCATCCATTCCCGCTGTCCCCACATCAGGCTCTCTCATTCCATTCGACCCCATCCCCACCTCAGTTGTGTATTTTACCTTCGAAACAGAACAGACTGGATTACAAATTAGTGAAGAGAATCTAACCTCTGTAGTGGTAGTACCCACCAACAAAAATACACTGGATGTCACTTCTGCCATGTTACCCCCCCCCCCCCCCCCCCACATCATTTCAACCCTTAATCACTTTCCATTCCACTCAGCCCTCAACAGACATTTTGACTGGCAATCTGCAAATCCAAAGTCACGTTTCAAATGTTTCACAGCCGGTCCACACTTCAACAACCACCCAACCACCCCTAAACTCACAATATCAACCCCTTCCCTATCACATGACTTATACACCCCATACCCAAACTCAACAACAGTCAGTAGTGACATCCCAAACTTTTGCCACATCTTTTACACCAGCCCTACCCTCATACACACCTTCCACCTCCTTTCGTACCCAATCACAACCTCAACTCCCATCCAATCCACATACAAAAACTTTTGGCATCCAAACCACAGCAGACCTACACCACTCACCCCATCTCACCACATTCCACCCCCTTCCCCCCAAACAGGCACCACCATATCCTATTTCCACCCATCACATGTCATCCTCCTTCTCCACCTATGGAAAACTTTCACACCATTGGAAAGAATTTTAGCTGTTTTTCCTGAAACAGAATTAATTAGAATCAAACAGAGGGCTAATATACCAGACAACTAGTTATTAGAAATTGTTTTTTCCTTTTACTCGCTCTCCTTTCAGTGATAGCAACTCTAGCCATTACGAATGGCTATACATTTAACCAGTTTCACCAGGACATTTTAAATTATTTTATCCCTGCCGGGATGCTGGTCAACATCCTGCTGGAGTGGTTCAATCGTATAATCGTTTGCAGTTACCTTCTGAGCCCTTGGCTAATTATATAGCAGATATTAAGGAGGCAGCTACAGTGTTACGCTTGCCAGTATCAGAGATGGAAGTACTGTCGACCACCAAGCGCTCATGCGCTGCATTTGCTTACAGCCCCTATACTTTTGTAAATCTAGACAAATTGTGCATTAATTCAACTAATGTTATCTTTATTGACTAATCAAGGGAAACCGCATCATTTCATTTCAGGAAACCTCCCACCTCATTTAACAGGCAAAAACAAGATAAAAGAGATAGAGGAAAAGCTAAAGATGACACCAGAGCGAGCATCAAAGATAAACCTAAACAAAAGCTGAACTTTAGCAAAATTCCAGATAAATTTTGTTTCTCTTGCCAGCAACCAGGTCATTTCAAGACAAAATGTAACAAATTACTGAGATTTATGGAAAAGAAGAAACAGAAAAAGGAACCAAAAAACACATTGGTGGTGGTCTACACCCAAGCCATCTGGTGAGACACGAAATACAAACGTGCCAGAAATTTACTTATGAATTACACTCATTTAGCACTGATTGGGTGCTCCCCTACCCGCAATTAATTTAGTGCACTTCCTAGGTGGATGACTTTTCTGTAGTGTTTGAAAACACAATCTTCACAAGGGAAGGGGGTCGACAGCCGCTACGGTGGACTGACGATTTTCCCTGAAGATAGCGAGCAAAGAATAATGAAATGAGACCAAATAAACAAGTTACATAAACACGTGAGATTATTTGGCATCACTAATGCGGACTCATCAGGGCTCGTCTTGCCACACGTGGTTAGTGAGGTGACGGTCTATACACATAGCCGGCTAGGACAGCAATAATATTACCGTACAAACTACATACAATCATATAAATACCCTTGGAAAATGATGGAGCACAACATGAGCGGTCACAATAAACATGCAAGCGCGTGAAAGCAGTATTAAATGGTGCTGATACCGCTGGATACATGTTGCAGCGAAGCACGTTGTGTAGGTGAAAATGTATTTCTCCGCAAAGACGGCAAATTATGGTCAAACAAAATATTATTCTGGTTGAGAAAATTATTCTGCTGCAGATTGAATTAGTTTCGAGCTTCTAGCGTGCCGGATGGCAAGAAAATCAGACATGAAAATAACAGCGTGGCCAGACATACAAATCATCAATTACACGAACAATACATTGAACCCTGAAATAAATTATGGTGCACATGATATTACACCAATAAACCCTCCAACTGCATAGATGGTGCAGTTATCGACTTGGCGGCTAGGAACCACGTGGTCGCAAAAGATGTGGCCGTAAAATAATTAAACATGAAAAATACCCTTGAATACATACATGAAAATAAAGCCCTTCAAATTGCATGCAGCAATAATACAGAAATTACAATGAAGTGCCGCTAAAATAGGCGGAGGATTCAAGTTGTGCAGGCCGCATGGCCTCCCCGACATCTTTCCTCCATTTATTCTCGTGAAAGTTTTAAAAAGCAGCAAGGGCACAAATTATTAGTTAAGCGGAAGCATAATGCTAGGGAAATTATATGGCGAAAACGTACACAAACAAAGGTTAACTAGTATACTAAGAATGAGGTATGGTAATCGACATCAGTGCAAAAAGTTTGAAGTGTGTACGTGACAGCATATTACCTCACGAGACCTCCTACAACGACTGCACCGAGGATAGCGTCGCACGGACCTACCATGGTAGCCTACGGGGTTCACATAAGCGGAAGTGCTATGCACGCCGAGTAAAACTTTTATATATGAAAATTAAGAGGCACAAGAGTTATTTAAATATTGTTTTACATTTCAGAATTTTCTTATTCATTTTCTGTATCATTTGAATGTCTCTTTATGATGGTGTTCACGCCGGGATATTACTGTTCTTAATCTCCGCACAGTACACATTTTGAATTCAAAACCAAACATTTTTCAATATCAACAAACATACATTTTGAAACACTTTAAGACATTTTTGACTCTGAAAAATAAAAGACACATTTTTACACTGAAAATAATATTCCGTTATAGGAAAGTTCAGATTGGAGCCTATTTGTGAATGTGCATGCCCACGTGTCACGTCCGTGATGAGCGCTGTCATGTGCTTAGCGCCGCTTGCCGTTAACCAGCGTCAAGGTCTAGACCACCTAAAAAACAAAAGAATTCTAAAAAACAAAGGACACAAAATAATAAGAAATTTTGTACAAAAGTACACCCAGTATGTAGTGTAACAAATTTTGTGGAGGATAATAAAGGAAATAAATGGATTTGCTTTGGCAATAAAAATCGTACGGAATTAAAGAAAAACCACATTTAAAAATAAGAGAAGGTGTCAGATTTTCCCATTCACGTAACCATTTTTACCTTTTCTTGTCACACAATTGGGTGCATTTGAAATTGAAGTTCTTGTCGATACAGTATCAATATATAACTTTATTTCAGTTTCACTATTCAAGGAATTAGATAACAAGGGCTATGTTAAAAGTACACAACCAGTAAGCATTAAATGTGTTACAGCTTCAGACCAACCTTTGCCAGTCGGTATTGCTGCAATGGTAAAAATTAAAATTGACTTGTTTTCATAGGTTTTTCCATTTCTAGTGTGTGACTCTATTGGTACTGATCTCCTTCTGGGATCAAATTTCATCTCAAAAACTGGCATGTTAATTGACATACAAGCCAGATGCATTCAATTAAATAGGCAAGTAATAATTCCATTTGTTAATTGTAGCCAAACCCAAGGAAAAAGGCCAAGTATCTGAAATTAATAATAATAAAGATCCTCCTGTGTTAAGTCACCTAGATGAGGTTAAACAAAAAGTTACCAGAGAATTATGTGCTGATTTCCCAGACATATTGACACCTAAATTGGGCCAAACTAATTCAATTGAACATAATATAATGCTACTGGACCCCCAATGTGTAAAGCGTCATCCTTATGACTTGGCACCTCCAAAAATGGAAATAATGAGAAACAAAATTCAGGATTTGTTAGAAAATGAAGTAAATGAACCATCCAAATCTTCTTTTAGTTCTCCAGTTTTTTTGGTACCAAAAGGCAATGACCATTGTTTAGTGATGGATTATCATCTACTTAACAAACAAGTAGACATAGAAAGTGTTACTTTGCCTAATTTAAATTCAGCATTCCATTGGTTCAGTAAAGCTAAGTTTTTCAGTGCGTTTGACCTAAATTTGGCTTATCATCAGATCCCCCTTACCAAAAATACAAAGCATGTTGCTAGATTTTGTGTGTCATGGAATATAATTCAGTACAAGGTTGTACCTTTTGGTCTAGCTACAGGAGCCCAAGTACTCACACGTCTCTTTGACCAGGTTTTGGGAGATATCAAGTTTAAATAAGTTTTTAACTATCTAGATGATTTAATTGTGTATTCAGAGATTTTTTATCACCATGTCATTCATTTGATGGAAATCTTGGTAAGACTGCGGAAGACAGACCTCACAGCCAATCTGAAAAAAGGAAAATTTGCAGTCAAAGAAATTTCATTTCTCTGGCATTTAGTTTCAGAAAAGGGTGTCTCCATAGATCCAGAACCAAATCAATCAGAAGTTTCCCACCACCCAAAGATGAAACAGGTATTTCCTGTTTCATAGGTATGGTAAACTTCTATTCAAAATTTATTCCTAAATTTGCAGAACATGCCGCACCATTAAATTCTCTCAGAAAGAAGGAAGCTAAATTTAACTGAGGTAAAGAACAACAGGAAGCATTTGAGTTCTTGAAGCAAGCAATTACAAGTCCCCCAGTACTCAGAACAGCAGACTTCTCGAAAACCTTCATCCTGCAGACTGATGCCTCCAGTACAGCACTAGGTGCTGTATTGTCGCAGGAAATAGATGGGCAGAGGCAGCCCATTGCTTTCGCTTCATGTACCCTTACCCACCAGGAGAGAAAAGATTCATCAGTGTATGAATTACAATGTTTGGCGGTTGTTTAGGCCGTTGGATAGTAAAAATTTTCTCACAAATTCAAAATCCAACACATCTGAGGAACACAAAATATTTTGGCGGATGTTTTGTCTCGCATGTTCAAGAACTACCATGAAGAAACCTTTTCCAACCAGGAAACAAACTTTTGTAATGCCTTGCTAACAGACTTTCCGTTAGCATTCCAGGATATTGAGACCCAGCAGAAGGCATACCTGTGTATAAAGGAAATTATAGATGAAGTTCAGAAGGGTACTGCACCAAAACAGTATAGACTGTTTAAGGGTGTTTTGCATTGCTTAACTTGTTCATCCAACCAGTATAAGATTGTTTTGCCTCAGAACCTGCGTGCCATGATATTCCAATATTTTCATTCATCACCATTAAGAGCCTATTAGGGAATTTATAAAACAATTAATGCAATCAGATGATCATTTATTTGTAAAGGTATGTACCAAAATATTTCAGGCAGAGTAAAAGTTTGTAAACGTTGTGCCGTAAGCAAACAAGCACAAGACACTCAGCTAGGGTTACTCTCTTCTGACATTGCTGAACGTCCTATACAGAAAGATTTTGTAGATTTTGTTGAACCTTTTCCTCATTCTAAATCAGGTAATACTATGTTATTGGTATGTATAGGTGCCTTCACGAAGTTTGAATGGTTATTTCCCTTACGTAAGGCTACTTCAGATACCACAATAGCAGCGTTGAAAAATTACATTTTTGAAATTTCAGGGGTTCCTTCTGTCATTGTGTCCGATAATGTTCCACAGTTTACATCCAAGACATTCAGGAACATGTGCATCAATCATGGCATTAAAAATGTTACCACCACGCCATACTATCCCCAACCTACCCATGCGAAGAGGTTTAATAGGAATCTTCGCTCAGCTTTAATTGCTTTTCATGGTAATAGCCAGGATAGATGGGCTCAGGATATTAAATGGCTCCAGATTGCACTCAATCATGAGCACCCTGAGGGACATAAATGCACCCCCATTGAACGCATGGTCACCTACAAACCAAACACTCCACACTCCAATCTTTGGTCGCTTGACAACCTCTTATCTGATGATCCGAGCGACATCAGGAAGATTTGGAAAAGGGCTGGGGAGAATTTAAAATTGGCGCACTGCAACTCAAAGGAGAGATATGATAAAGACTGTAGAGTTAACCCATTTCAAGTGGGAGATTTTGTTCTGTACAAAACACACACCCTGAGGCTGTAGATAAACGGGCAGCCAAACTCGGTTATCAGTGGAAAGGTCCCTACCAGGTGCAAAGATTTTTTACTCCTGTAACTGTGGCACTTAGTGAACCAGTGAATGGTAAATTTGTTACAAGAGCCCATGTTTCACAACTCAAGATGAGTGTTCCCAACCTGATATAGGTTACGGGCTAGTTGCCTAGTAAAAGGCTTTTTAGTGTCAGCATGGTTCAGGCAGACTGATCACCCCCTGGATGGTATTCTTGCTTAGGAAAAGCGCAAATTTTAAAGTTTAACCTATATAAAAGTAAGGAGGACTAATCCTCCTTTTGGTAAAATAATAGGGTGGCAGCTGCATATATGATAAACCCATGGTACTAATATTAAGATACTAATTATAAGTGATTACTTATAAGTTAATGTGCACATTATTTTGTTTTTGTCGTAATGGTACCCATGTTGTAAAAGTAAAGACTTTTATTAGCATTAGAATACCTTTTTGATAGTAGGATATTTCATTGTCTGTACAGTGTAAGATACTTTGCCTGCGTTTCAAGGGTCATTGTGTGATAATGTTTCATTATAAGTGTTATGATTGTACTCTAAGTGTTGTTAGATGATTTTGTGGGATAAAGATGATAGTAATGGTCAGGTATTGATTATGAAATACACGTGAAAAAAAAATCTAGCAACCATTTTAAGGGGGGGGGGGGGGGAGGAGGGGAGTCTGTGCCGTTTTAGAAAAGGACTTAGGAAAAATTTTTTTCACGCTAATTAAAATTTTCAGTTGATTTTACCATAAGTTAGAGTAGATATTTGATCAGTTTCTTTTTGGGGTGCTTTATTTTCATGAGTGATAAATGATATAGGTTGGTCGAAGAGCCTTTTAAAATTTAATTCTCTAAGAGACTGTGCGAGTGGTGTTTGCTGTCTGTATCTCAGTGTCTCCTTTCCTGTTTGGCCGGACATGGCAAGATAACGGCCACACGACCCTGTCGCCGCCAGTTAGTCATGTATATTTATCGAGTGTTTTGCAGCGCTTCATACTTACTGTCATGTACTAGTGCGAGGTTACCGTCCGAGCTGATGCACCTGGATACGCAGTAAGAGCCCGCTGACTTGCAAGTTCCCAGCGCTTGATTTGATTGAAGAGCATTTTATAGACCTCTCATTAGTGCTATTTCGTGACCCCAGAACCATCTAGCAGCGCGTTCTTAAATACTAACGGTTTCGTTCCTTGCCTCACCACTGAGCATGAATCTAGAACACACCCTCCCGGCTGTGTACCGACGTACGGACACTCTTCGCCCAGCTCTTGATGAGACCTCCACGCTTTTCACCGCTTAGCCTTCTCTACATACTACAGGATGTAGTCAGCGACGAGGATCTTCCCAGTAGTGTATAGGATGATGGCCGAATTGTTGTATGGCCCAACTGTAGTTGAACTAGAAGTGTTTTATTTATTTCTTTAATTTGGTGCTAGAAACGGAATCGACGAGAGCCGGAGACACTATGATTAGTGTCTAAGTTCGTCCTTCCCTCCATTTGGGTGAGTGTAATTCTAATGTTCACTACTTCATTTCTCTCAGGGTTAGGATGCATAATTAATTACAGTTTCTGTACCTAACTGTTGCAGAGGACGCACGTTACATGTCATAAAATTTTCACTTCTCACTGCGTTCCTTACCGTTTCGACCACTCTCAGTAGTGATGTCCATTTCTATTCCCGCTCAGCTTTCCTAGCTGCAGTGACTGTACTCGCAGCATGCACCAATGAAGGGCTTTGAATTAAACATGAACACATCATCATTTTTAATTCTGGACTCATTATGGCATTCTAAATCAAATTTTATGTAAAAGAAATAAAACGTGATTTTATGTGATTGACAGCATGTCCAAGTACTATTAATTAATGTTAACTGATTTATATATGGCCTACTTCTATTTTATTATTTGATAACAAATTAAGTAAATGATGTGACGCATGATGCTAGCCCACACAAGTTGGCAGTAGTTTGTTTCTGTTTAACTTTTTAACATAAATTACCTATGTAAAGGGGGGGCCCCCCCCCTTTTTTTATGCTACATTTTTAAGTAAATTTTGCCAAACTGGATACTTTAAACAAGTTTTTTTTTTTTAAATATAACAGGGTATGAATTGATAACTGTGCTAATATTGCTAATACAGAAAAGATATATAAAATAATTACCTGCATCAATCCTTTTGTTTTATTAATTTATTTAATTCCTTATAGCAGATCCACTTCTTTATTTATATTGATTGACCTTTTAAATATTGGTCTAGTAATGTGTTTATGAATTGTACAAGGCCAGAGCTCCAGCACACATCATGATTATTAAATATATATTTTGTTGTTGAAATTTTCTCAGAATTTAAAATAAAAGTAAACGAAAAAGATAGCAGATTGAATCAAAATTTTTCTAAAGAGCCAATGTGTAGTACAGTATGTAAGGCAATGAAGGATGCAGGACGTTTGCAGAGGCACGGAAAAGTTATCCCCAGTGTTAAAAAAGTGCACCTGCGCACAATATCCATGAACTAAAGTTATCCCCAGTGTTACAAAAGTGCATCTGCGCACAATATCCATGTACTACATTTCATAAAAATGATATATAACTGAAATACTACGTAGTTTGCAACACTCGGTGCAATGTCACGTAGATTAATTTATGCGTACATTTTAACAAAGTATAACTAAACCGTAACTTTACGTTAATGCATTTTATTTAAAACTATAGAAACGTTGTATAGCTTTATGTGTCCAAAGTCACGATAATGGGTGTTTTTATTTATAGTAGACTGTCCCGCTGCAT
Organism: Dryococelus australis; assembly: GCA_029891345.1. Taxonomy (NCBI): domain Eukaryota; kingdom Metazoa; phylum Arthropoda; class Insecta; order Phasmatodea; family Phasmatidae; genus Dryococelus; species Dryococelus australis. Next base: position 92,787,444 of record CM057000.1, on the reverse strand, counting down.
AAAGAAAGCCTACACACAGATGTTATAAAATAAGAAATAAAATAATAAATATTAAACAATGCCACCGTTACGACATATTACACTATACAGTGTAATGTCCATCGACTTTACAAATTCCACCCAATTAATCTGCGTGTAAACATTCTTGCTATGTAACTGTAGTTTATTTGAAATTGTGGTCTGCAAACACATAGCTGTTCAAATTATAAAGCACACGTAAATCATAATAAATCATTGAGAGTTTATATAAAAAGGTTTTAATTACCATGTTGATTTATGTATTATTTCTAGAATTCTGCTTCATGTGCAAAAGTAATGCCCTATAAAGATGTTTTCCCAAATAATGCTGGCTTCTGCAGCACAGTGTAATCTCTGCAAAAATAACTATGTAGCCTTTATGATAAAATAATTGTTTTTACTAATTTAACAGTCCGTAATAAACTTTAGTATAATTTATGCCAGTAAATGGTATTCCAAACACAACGTTCATTAAGAAAAGTTCTTGATTATGAAACAAAACATGTGCAAATATGTAGTCGTATTTGAAAAGCATTGAAAACTAAAACATTAAAAGGTTAAAATTATATGCCTGCCAAATTACTAGACAAACAGTTTTGAAACTAACGCTATCATTATACAAATTAGTTTGTTGCGGTTGAAGTTACATTCACATTTATTTGCTCAAGAAGATGCAGGTTCAATTTTGTGTTGTAGCCTTTTAGTTTTAGATATAATATAAAAGATAATCTTTGTATTGCAGTTATGGTACAAATAAAGATATTTTCAATAGCAAAATATATTTTTACATTCACTATTTACCAGTGTAATTTAAATACAAGTGTAACTGTAATATTATATATATATATATATATATATATAATATATATTATATATATCTCTCTCTCTATATATATATATATATATATATATATATATATATATATATATATATATATATATATATATATATATATATATATATAAAATATATATATATAACTTGTAAAAACAAGACAAAATGCAAATATATTTCCAGATGTACAGCACACACACTTATTTAATTCCGTGACAACTGTGTTCTCGCAGTTTTCGTATTGGATGTAATATTTCCCACGAAAGGATGACCCATACGGACGAGCATAAATCAAACTCATGCCTTACCTGGGATTCGAAACCAGGACCACTCACGCTCAACACTCAACCGACTGCGTCACAGAGGGCAGCAAATAGGCCAACCAGAACACTGTCAGTGGTAATATGAACTTATTTAAAGTGAACAACAAACTCCTTATTTCATTGGAGATAATTTGTAAGTTACAATTTACGTAATACATTCAGTGATTGTTCCACATTTTATGATTTTCTGCCATGTAAGTTGGGATTAGCCTGCCTATATTTGCGCTAAATCAAATGCAGTTATTGGGGAAGAGTTTTGAACGTTGATTTAAAACATGTATAGTTTAGCTTGAACTTCATAGATCACGTCATTATTTTATCAGTTCTATTCTGTGTTATTCTATAGCACTGATTATTATAAATATTTGTGTGTCAGTTAATATAACATTATTATATTTAAATATGTTTTATATTTATTATTCTTTATTACACATTTATTCGCAGCTCAAACCTAAAGGTTGTAACATTATTGATTTTGACAAGAGAGTAATGTGAAACACAATTAAGGAATTCTATACCATCAAACAGATTGTGCTAACCACTACGAACATGCTAGGAGATTACATTCGGCATTGGCTAGATAGATGACAGCTCTGTACAAATATATGTGTTATTATTTGTATGATTTTTGTATTTTTGTTAGAAGTAACGCCGCTGTGCTGTAACACGTGTTTACGTTGGCTTGACAGTATGCTGTCTCAAACACTTCAATGTTGGTATATTGTATGAACATATATTGTCTTCTGAGTAATGAATTCTCGTCACATCCAATAGTTATATCCTCCTCCATCCTCCCCACCACTCCTTTTTCAAGGTGCAAGCATTTGTAATACGTTTATTTTGTCTTCATGTTGTGCAAATGTGAAAACGAAACAAGTCATCTGCTGAAGCATCAAACCACATAATATATTCCACCTCCATCATTGTTTCTTTTATCCAACGTGATTTAAATTTGACACTGGTGAATATTCTAACAGAACAGTCACACTCAATAACAGAAAAGCAATTGACTTCTGTCGAACAGCGCACGCGTACAGTTACCTATAGCAAATGCCAGTTAGGGATTTTACTTTATTTTACCAAAATGTTAGGGGTTTAAGAACTAAATCACATATTTTCTCACAAAATATTAATAGTACTAACTATTCAGTAATCTGCCTAACAGAGACGTGATTTAATAACCTAAGTGTGAATTCTCATTATTTTTCAGAGCACTACAGCATTTTTCACAAAGATTGTGATCCCAATATAACTAACCTCAATAGAGGTGGAGGTGTACTAATGGCAATAAATAAATTACTATTTTCCCATTTTGAACAGAGATTTGAACTTATGTACAAAAATATAGAATCTGCGTGGGTTGAAATCATCTGTAAAAATGTCAACAAATTGCTAATCTGAAATATTTATCTTCCTCCGCAATTATCAGTGGACGAGATCAAAAATTACCTTAACTTTTTAGAATCTAAATTAAATAATTATTCGCACCAAATATTAATAGTAGGTGATTTAAATATACCGGGTCTAGACTGACAAACTTTCCACACACAAAATATATCTCATTATTTAAATAAGTTAAAAGGTAAATTTTTGTTACAATCAATTAATCTTCTTACTCTGGAACAGTTTAATTTTACCAAACCGTTTTCTGATCTACTAGATTTAGTTTTATACAATTTTTATATTAAAGTTGATAGATCCATTGAGCCTTGATCGAGGAAGATAAGTATCGTATGGCCTTATGTATTCAGGTTCTTGTTGATTTAGAAAAACGCAGCTCAAATAAGCAAGTCTATTACAGAAATTATCAAAAGGGCATTTAACATTATACTCAGCAATAAAAAATTTTGATTGGAGTTCAATTTCCCAGATGGAAGACGTTAATGAGATGGTGGACTTCTTAACAAGAAAACTAAATCTGTAGTAAATTATGCCAGTTTTTCTGATTTACGTAAACTTATCCAAGAGAATATTAAAAGTGCAAAGATAAATTGGCAAGCCAAAGTTCAATTTTAAACGAGATCCTAGTAAACTTTGGAACTTGGTAAAATTCTTGAAAAAAGGATATAAGGAACCTATTACATTATCGGTGAATAATAAGATGATTCAGGATTCAACCTTACTGGCAGATATATTTGCAAACCATTTTGCTAATGAGTATGCACAAACTTCACCTGTTATTAACGCAAAGCCAAATATTTATATTTATAAAATTGACATAGGTACTCCTACTATTTCGCAGGGCCTAGTTACTATGGACTATTAAAAGTCTTAAAAGTAGTGAGGCTACGGGCTGGGATGATATCCCCAAATTCATAATAAAAGGCTGTGCTGGGATTCTGACCCCAATTTTAACGCATATTTTTAATCATAGCTTGTCAAGTGGATTATATCCAACGGGTTGGAAACGTGGTAATAAATATGAAGTAAACAACTACAGGCCGATATCTTTACTTTGTGCACTGTCTATGGTGTTTGAAAAGGTAATTTACAAACATTTAGCTTTCTTCACTAAAAATTATATAACTGAATTTCAACATGGATTCCAAAGGGACAAAACAACAGCCACTAATTTATTTAATTTTGTAGATGATTTATACACTGAAATTACATCCAGAAATCAGGTAGATATAATATTTTTTGATCTACAAAAGCTTTAGACACTTTCAAGACAAGATTATTCTTCAAAAATTAGAAAAGTTAGGTCTACAACCTCCGTACATAAAATGGTTTTCAAATTATTTTGTTAACCAAACTTTTATGGTCAAAATAGAAATCAATCTCATCTACATATGCTGTCTCTTCAGGTGTCCCTCAAGGGGGCACATTAGCAATGCTACTTTTTAACATTTTTATGAATGATATTGTCTGTGTATTGAGGCACTCATGTGCTCTTCTCTATGCAGATGATCTGAAGATTGATAAAAGTGTTAAGAATAGCGATGACTGTATGTCTTTACATGATGATATTGCTGTCATTAACAATTGGTGTGATGTAAATCTTATGACACTAAATATTAATAAGACTTAATGTATAACTTTTTCACCTAAAACTAATTCTGCCTTTTATAAATATCATGTTAATAATGTTTTAATAAATAGAGCAGAATATGTTAGGGACCTAGGTGTAACTCTTGATGCCAAATTGGATTTTCATGTATATGTAGATAGTTTAATTTGCAATATTAGTCGTACTTTAGGATTAATTAAATTTATCACCTTTTCTGCGACCTCACCAGATTCTTTTTTATGTCTTTATCATTCACTTGTCAGATCTAAATAAGAATATAGCTTGGTAATCTAGAAGTACATTACAAAAAAATGTCTTTAGATCATTCTTCGACAGATTTCCAACCTCCATAAATTTTAATTACAATAGCTAGTTACTTAGATTCAACACTATAACTTTAAAATGTCGTTGTGACATTTCAGATGCGTTCATTTTAATTCATTCTTTTCTTGCTTTTTCATCTTGTGCTTCTATCAATAATAAAGCAGGTCTAATAATTCCTTTGCATAGTCACAGAAATTCCTACACATTCTCTGCACTTAGTTTTAGAAAGCACCTGGTCAATACATGTGTAAATAATTTTAATAAGTATTTCTCTGATTTTGATCCCTTCATTGGGGGAAAAATTTCCTTTAAAACAGTGTATAAACATTTTCGTAGTCAGTAAAAATTGATCGTAGTTAGTAAAAAGTGTTTGTGATTTTCTTGCAATAACAATTGTGAGTGTTATGATCTTTTTTTACCTCCTAAGTGAATGATTCTTTACATGTTATTTTGTATAATCATATGGTGATGGTTCATTTCAGTGTTTCTTTTTGTTTTTTTATTTTTGTATGTGTGTGTTGTCTTTGTATATTCTCTGTTGTATGTGTCTGTACCACCCTGTTAATAGGTAACACTGTTGGGTGGCACACTAAGCTAATAATAAAATTAAAAAAAAAAAAAGAAATTATTATTATTATTATTGTGTGACCGGCGCTTGTAACAAGAGGTTGTGTCTCACTTCTGCTCCTGCGAGACCTTCGTTTCTGAGGGATTAAAGAGTCTGAAACTCCCGAGCCTGTGAATTTTTGGGGCTTTTATATGCCCCCTAGTACGGACTTATGTAAAATATACGTTAAACCGTTCTATGGCAAACAAACGTTTGTAAAATGTTCTGGTTCCTGTGGCACTCGTTTTCATACTCAGTGTGTCGATATCAGTGAAGTGATGCATCAAACATGTTTGGTTTCTCGCCAAAATGTAATAGTAAAGTAAACACCGGGGTAGAGAAAACAAATGGTAATGCAAGTGTTGGGAAAAAAAACTACGCTCTTAAAGTTACGTTGGCAGGTAGTGAGGCCGTTAGTCAAGAAGACACTTCAGTGAAAATAATGGTAAACATGGATTCGAGTGTGAAACCTTTATTTGAGGTGCTGTGTAAAAAGATTGATGAACTTACTAAAGAAGTGAAACATCTTAAAAAGGACAACTCATTGCTTCGGGGTATGTTTGAAGGCCTACAAGGAACAAAGGAAAATTACATTTGCTGTAAGTGTTCTGCCGCTGACGTATCTCGACCCCAGTTCAGTGAAATTACAGGAAAAAATCTTGAATCTGCTTCAAGTTCCGTAGTTAACAATACACCATATGGAAAATCCACATTGTAAACACGTGCACATGAGAACGCCATACATTAGCAGGAACAATCTGCACAGCAGGCGTCTGACGTTGACGGTTTTGTTGTTGTCCGCAAACGCGAAACAAAGGCCTCAGCTGAAAGTGGGCCACCTGCGGCGCGGAAACCTATTCCACTAGCCATAAGGAACAACGTAAATACAAAAACAGTTCCCAAAGCAGAGAAGCCAAATATGAAAGCAATGTTTGTGTCTCACTTTGCTCCCAACGTGCAGGAGAATGACATTGTGGCATGCATCAATCAGGAACTTAAAGTTTCAAGTCTGAAAGTGGCGAAGCTCAAAACCAGATTTGATTCATGTACTTCATTTTATGTTTCAGTGGTCGAATCTGACTTTGAACATATTTTTGATATAGTATTTTGGCTGGCTGGCAGGTTACAAAATGAGCATCTGCTCATTGGCACAACTAGCGCATTCAAATCTCCTACTTCAGAAATTGAAGATCCACCTACTGTAATTAATAGCAAGTAGGCTGGAGGAGTATAAACAAAATCCACTTAGGATATGATGAGGCAAACGGAGGTGATATTATTTAATAATGAATGATTCCAAGGAAAGATGAATTCAGTATTTATTATCAAAATGTTAGGGACCTCCGAACTAAATCTCTATTATTTTCACAAAATATTAACAGTGTCAATTACCCAGTCATTTGCTTTACTGAAACTTTGTTTAATAGTAATAGTCATGACTCTCATTATTTCTCTGATAATTACTTTATATTCTGTAAAGATTGTGATGCAGAACTTACTTACCTCACAGGAGGTGGTGGAGTTTTAATAGCTATCAATTCCTCTAGATATCATTCTATACAAAAATTTGAGTTTCTTAAAGAAAATATTGAGTCTGTGTGGGTAGAAATTACCAGAGGCCATGCCAAAAAATCTTAATTGATAATATATATCTTCCTCCACAACTGTCTGTAAATGAAAAAAATGATTATTTTAAATTTTTTGAAACGAAATTGGTTCATTATCCCAATCAAATAATAGTTGTAGGCAATTTCAATATACCTGGAATACACTGGAATGTCTATCACACTCAGAATATTGTTCACTATTATAATAAACAAAAAGGTCATTTTCTTTTGCAATTAATGAGATTGCTCAATCTCGAACAGTTTAATTTCACTAAACCTAATTCGGAATTACTAGAATTGGTATTTTCTAATTATCATATTAATGTTGAAAAATCTGTAGACCCTTTTCTAGAGGAAGATGTTTACCATCCCATTTTATTTTGCCACTGTCAAGTTGATTTTGTAAATTTTAGAGGAAGTAATACTTATTCTGACTATAGGAATTATAAAGAAGGAGACTATTCATCCTTGTATTTAGCCGTTAATATTTCTGATTGGAGTCTCATTTATGATATTGAAGATGTTGATCAAATGGTGGACTATCTAACATGTAATTCCTAATTATTAATTAATCAGTTTATTCCGAAAGGCAAGGTAAAATTTTTTTTAAACTAAGTATCCTGTTTGGTTTTCTATTAAAAAAAAAAAAAAAAAAAAAAAAAAAAAAAAAAAAAAAAAAAAAAATATCTGAGAATAATTATTCTCGCTTCTCTGAGTATAGAAGAGCTGCGAAAGAAAAATTTAAAATAGATAAGAAAAAGTGTAAGGCTAATATCAATGATAATTTGAAAACAAATCCTACTAAATTCTGGAATTATGTTAAAATTATGAAAAAAAGTTATAAAGAAAAAAATTACTTTATCATCTAATAGTAATATGATTCAAGATTCTGGAGTCATAGCTAACATGTTTGCTAAACATTTTGCTGAAGTATATGTACAGTCAATGAAAAACAACAGTTCACAATGTAATTTTTTTACATACATAAATACATTCGCAATATTAGGCTACCAGCCGGTGGCGAGCTCTCTCACCTCTCCTTCACCCAACCAACTCCTTTTCCACTCCCTTCCTGAACTTACCAACCCCTCTCACAGATACCAAATTCCTCCCTCAACACATTCCACTCCCTCACAGACCTCACAAGCATGGACTGCCTACCTCGCTCTGTTCTCCTCCATACCCTCTGAAGCTTCTCACTATTGTTTCCTCTTCCTCTAAACACCCCCTTACTTAGCTTGCAGTGCAGCCCTCCCCATCCTCCCTCTTCATTCACCATCCTGTATATCCTGAATAGCCATTCAACATTCCTCCTGTCCTTCAATGAGCTCCACCCCATTTCTTTCATCATCACTGATGGCCTATAGTTCCCTTCTTTCTCATCATCCTGCCCCTGCCTTCTCCACCTACCATTCACCCATCTTTGCACCTTTTCCAGTTCTCGCACCTCCACCTCCACATACGGATCCCATTCTGCTGCAGCATATTCTAACATTGGCTGTACCATTGTGCCATACGCCTTCTCCTTCACCTCACAGCTGACTCCCTTCAGCACCCTTCCCTGCATACCCAGAGCCCTTCTTCCCTTTGCAACCACCCTCTCTACCTGTTTTTTCCACCTGAGGTCTCCCTACAGTACAATCCCTAGATACTTATATTCTGCTGCTTCTTCTATCTCTTGTCCCTCCCATCTGTACATGTCCCTGCTTATCACCTTCTTCCTTGTAAACCTCACTACCTTAGTTTTTCTTATATTTATCTTCATTTTATTTTTCATGGTCCACAACCATATTTTGTCAATGTCCACCTGCAAATCTTCCCCCCCCCCCCCTCCAACACCGTCCCACTTCAGCATACACAACACAATCGTCTGCAAACAATCTTATTTTTCCCCTAATCCCCAAACCCATATCATTTACCATTATGGTAAATAACAAAGGACCCAGCACACTTCCCTGTGGTACCCCTAACGTAACCTCCTCTTCCTTTGATATTCCCTTCCTTACTTTCACCCTCTGCCTTCACCCCCTGAGGAAGTCCCCTATCCGTTCCACTACCCTCCTGTCCGGTATTAGAGCCTCCACTTTCCTCATCAATGTCCCATGGGGCACCTTCTCAAAATCTATGAAGCAGGCATCCACCTGCTTCCCCTCATCAACTACCTGCACCAGATTTTCTAATAACCCAGCCAGCTGAGTTTCACATTAGTATCCCCTCCTGAAACCATGCTGGGACTCCTCCAACCCATTCCTATTGTTCATAACCCTAACCACATACTACACCATCAACCTCTCCATTACTTTTCCCGTACTTAATGTGAGACTCACGGGTCTGTAGCTGCCAGGTCTCCCCCCCTATCCTCTCGCTCCTTGTGTATAGGTACCACCATAGCATCCTTCTAATCTTGTGATAACTTACCCTCTCCTAAGGACTTTTTAAACAAATAACTTGCATCTGTTACCATCTATAATTACGTCAGACATGGTTCTCTGGGCAATAAAAAGGCTCAAAAGCAATAAAGCTAATGGAATTGATGATATTCCTAATTTTATAACAAAAGTATGTACCAAAGTGTTTACTCCAATATTAACACATATTTTTAATTATAGTCTATTCTGTGGTGTATATCCTAGCATTTGGAAACAAGCAATTGTAGTTCCCATTTATAAGAAAGGGAAAAAATTTGATGTAAATAATTATAGACCTATATCTCTTTTATGTAGTTTTCCAAAGATATTTGAGAAAGTAATTCACAGACATTTACATTTTTATACAAAAAAAATTAATAACAGTTAGCCAACATGGTTTTCAAACCGGTAAAACTACAACAAATGTTATTAATTTTGTTAATGATTTATATGTAGATGTAACTACCAGAAACCTAATTAATGCTATTTATTTTGACTTACAAAAAGCCTTTGATAACTGTCTACATTCAGTTATATTGAAAAAATTACAAGCTTTAGGTTTAGATAACTCATATGATAAATGGTTTTTGAGTACCTTTTCTGACAGAAATTTCGTAGTCATATTTGAAACTTCTCTTTCTTCTCTTTATAATGTCTCTTCTGGTGTCCGACAAGGTGGTATATTATCACCATTGCTCTTTAAAATTGTTATTAATGATATTGTAAGTGTAATAGTGAATTCTCGAGCCCTTCTATATCCAGATGACATGAAGATATACAAAAAACATTAAAGATACAAATGATTGTGTACAATTACAACATGACATTTTTTATGAGAGCTGAAAAACAATCATCAGTTAATCTAAAGGACATCCCGTTTATGTTATCGTTGGATGACGGTAATATACAACAAGGAAAATCTGCCAACATAGCTGCAAGTATGGACTCCAGCATCCAATCAATGTTTGAGGTATTGTGCACAAAAATAGACGACTTAGTAAAAGAAATCAAAGATCTTAAGGAGAAAAATACTCTTTTATGTACAATGTTTAAGAGCCTACAAACGTATAACGATAAACAGTACGCATCGTGTGGTCTTCCTGGCCAGGTATCAGAGGTGTTGCATCCTTCTTCTATAACAAGCAAAAAAAAATCATATAGTGAAATGGCTAGAAAAAATGTTGAATTCTCTTCCATTAGCAGTAACAGCCATGCCCAGTACGACAAACCGCAGTTGGCAACACGACCTACGAAGAATGCAGAGCAGACCAAATCACCAAAACAGCCGGCTGCTGATGACAACAGATTTGTGCTGGTCAGCAGACGCGGCACAAAAATATCGACAGATAGAAACTCGACTGCGACCATGCCTGTGTCAACAAAGATACCTATTCAACTTGGAATCTGTAATAACATGAACCTCAAGATTTTCCCGAAAACGACGAAACCCCGCATGAAGGCAATCTTTGTTTCGTCTTTCGCTCCGGAAGTACAAGAGAACGAAATTGTTTCCTATATTAACGAGAAAATAAAAGTGACAAACTTAAAAGTTGTAAAATTAAAAACTAAATATGATATCTCTTCTTCTTTTATGTTGCTGTGGTTGAGTCTGATTCCAAACAGATTTTCAATACTGTGTTCTGTTCTGGCCGGCAGGCTGTCTTACCAGCCCCTTCTACAGCAGACTGCAAAATGAACAACTTTTTGTAAATGCTACTGAGTCTTCTCCCGTAAAAGATAATAATGAAGCGGTCGGGGGAGCCGCAGATGAAACTTCTTAATTATGTATTGGCAACCGAAGGTGCCTACTTATAACCTTTATGCCCTTGAGGGATCTTGATTTATACTATCAAAATGTGACAAAATCTCTTACTTTTTCTCTCAATAAAAATAGTACTAACTATTCAGTTATTTGTCTAACAGAAACGTAGTTTAATAACTCTACTATATAATCCCATTATTTTCCTGATCATTATTTAAAATTTCAAAATGATCATGATCCAAATTTAACAAACCTCAATGGAGGAGGTGGTGTTTTGACTACAGTTAATCGAGTTTATTTTTCACATGTTGAAGAAAAATTTGATCTAACTCAGGAAAAAATTGAATCTGTTTGGATTGAAATTATTATTAGTAATGTTAGCAAATTTCCAATTGGTAATATTTATCTCCCCCCCCCCCTTCCCCCTCCAATTACCAGTTGAAGAATTCAATAATTATTTACCTTCTTTGGAATCAAAATTAATTAACTATCATCACCAAATAGTTATTGCAGGAGATTTTAATATTCCCGGTATTGACTGGAAAACACTTCACACTCAAAACATTTGTTATTACTATAATAAAATTAAATGTCAATTTCTTTTACAAACAATAAGTTCATTAAACCTTCATCAATTTAATTTTTTAAAACCTGGTCCAGAATTACTAGATTTAGTTTTCACTAATTTTTTCACAAAAATAGATAAATCAAGCGATCCACTGGTGTTGGTAGATAGGAATTATCATAAGGGTGACTATTTCGCTTTATATTATGCTGTTAATGATTTTGATTGGTCCCCCATATATCAGATGGCAGACCTTAACTTAACGAATGACTTTGTAACTAGTAATTTACAAATATTAATCAATTCTTATATTCCAAAATATAACTGTATTTAATAATAAATATCCTGTCTGGTTTACTTCAGATATAATCAAATTACTAAAAAAGAATGAACATTTTCATTGATTGTGTATAAAAAAAACAAATCACAAGTTAATTCTTTCATTTTTCAGAACTAAGGAAAATAGTTGAAGGAAAAATCCATTCTGCTAAATCTAGTTGGCAAGTAACAATAAATAACAATTTGAAAAGCAAACCTAAACAATTTTAGAACAATGTTATGCTAATGAAAAAAAGTTACAAACAATCCTTTAAGTTATCTGTTGACAATAATACTGTCCAAGATTCTGGTCTCCTCGTAAATATTTTTGCTAAACACTTTGCAAAAGGGTTTGTACTTGTACCTTCCGGCAATAATTTAAACTCTGATGTTCACAACAATAACTTAAATATTGCTTCTCCTACCATTACCCAAAGATCTGTACTAAGGGCTATTAAAAAGCTAAAAAGTAGTAAGGCTACAGGCTGTGATGATATACCAAATTTTATAATTAAAGGTTGTGCTGACAGTCTCACCCCTATAATAACTTATATATTTAACTTCAGCATCACTAGTGGTATATATCCCAAAATTTGGAAGTGTGCAGTTGTTGTTCCAATTTTTAAAAAGGGAAATAAACTGGATGTTAATAATTATAGGCCTATTTCTTTGCAATGTAGCTTGTCAAAAGTTTTTGAAAAATAATATTTAAAAAGCTTTCTTTCTTTACTAAAAATTTAATTTTAGAATGTCAGCATGGCTTCCAGATAGGTAGAAAGAAAACCTCCAATTTATATAATTTTGTAGACGATCTATATTTTCATGTAACTGCTAGAAAGTAAGTTGATGTTATATTTTTTGATTTACAGAAAGCCTTTAATTCTTGCCAACATGAAATTATTTTTAAAAAATTGGAAATTCTAGGACTAGATCACTCTTATGTCAAATGGTTTTCCAATTATTTTTTAAACAGAACTTTTGTTGTTAAATTAGATAATTCCTTTTCTAGTTCGTGTCCTGTCTTCTCTGGTGTTCCTCAAGGAAGCGCACTAGCACTGTTACTCTTCAATATTTTTATGAACACTATCGTCAGTATAATAAAGCATTCAAATGCACTTCTTTATGCTGACGATCTTAGGATAAATAAAAGTATTGAAGATGTCTCGGATTGTTCGTTGCTACAAGTGGATATCATAGCCATTAGTAATTGGATATAAATATAAAACGAGTTTTTCTATTTCATTTACGAGGAAGACCAACCCTGTGATGTATACTTACCATACTTACCATGTAAACACTGCTATAATTAAAAGAGAGGATTTTGTTGGAGACCTTGGAGTCTTTCTTGACTCCAAACTATATTTTCATATTCATGTAGATAATATAATTAATAGCATTAGTCGTACGTTAGGTTTGATTAAATTTATAACTTTCTCCAGTAATTCCCCTGATTCTCTGTTAGTTCTTTAGTTAGATCCAAATTACAATATTATTCCGTCATCTGGAACTATATTACTCATGCAGACTCAAGTAGATTAGAGAACATCCAAAAAAATTTATTTAAACTAATTCATTGTAGATTTCCCCTGCAACCTGAATTTAACTACAAACTTGAACTTGCCAGATTTAATACTCTCACTTTATATGAACATCGTAATATTAATGATGCTCTTTTTTTAATTAATTCCAGCTTTTACAATTTGTCAAGCTGTACAGTATAAAGTAGGTTTAAAAACGCCTGTATATACTCATAGAACCTTTCCCATGTTCTCTTCTGTAACACATAAAAAGGACTTAGTCAATAATACTAACATGTACAACAAATTTTTCTCTGGCTTCGATCCATTTTTGGCTAGAAAAATTACTTTTAAGGATCTTTATAAACATTATACATACAAAATAAATTTTGTAATTTAATATTAAATTTCTATATGCACAATGTATCGTAAATTGGTTTATCATTAGTTTCTTTCTGTTCTCCATATATAATCTGTTTCTTTGTTTGTCCTATGTGTTTGTCTTGTCTGTATTGTTTGTTTGTTTGTACTTGTCCTGTATAGTGTAATGTATTGTCTTCTTATGTAGTATGTTCATATGCCAACCTATCATAGGTTTTGTATCTTGGTCGGCACTTTAAGCTTTGTTCAATAAATCAATAAAATAATAATAATAATTATTATTATTATTCATAGTTCGATAGTGCTCTTAGGGGGAGGATGTGTTGCATTTCTGCTCCTGCGAGAACACAGTTTTTAGTGGGTAAAAGTGTCGGAATCTCCCGAACTTTTGGATTTTAGGGGTTTTTATATGGCCCCAAGTTTTGATTTACGCGCAGTATGCAGTAAACCGTATTACAGTAAGCAAAAATTTGTTAAATATTCAGAGACGTGCGGCACCTGATCTCATACATTGTGCATTACTGGGACAAGTGAAAATGAGAACTATGAGAGCATAAACTACAGGGATGTGTAAAACACGTTAATTTTTCACCTAAAAAAAAGTAGTAAGCTAAATAACATAGTTGAAAAAACTAATATGAATTTCAGACAAAATAATTATGCATTAAACGTGACGTTAGTGGACAGTGGAGTGGTTGGACAGTAAGAAATCACTGCTAAAATACCTGGAAATATGGATCCCAGCATTAAATCAATGTTTGAGGTTCTTTGTGGAAAAATTGATGAACTTTCAAAAGAAGTGCGTAAGCTTAAAGAGGAGAAGTCTCTGCTTCGTGCTTTAATCAAAAGTCAACACGTGTCCAAAGAAAATAGCGTGTGCACGTAGTGTTCGGCTGCTGGTGCTTTATGCCCCTCTCAAAAAAACTTAAGAGTGAGATCACTTCAAATGTACAAGGATCAGCTTCTAGTTCCGTATTAAATGTACAAAATAAGGTACCGTATGGTACATTTGTCTCACACGACAGTAAAAAAACATGGATGGATTTGTTATGATTCGCGGACGCGGAACAAAGGCCTACGTTGAAAGTAGGTCACTAGCACTCAAGCCAGCTATTGGCCATAAACAAGTGAAGTTAGGTGTTAGAAATAATGTGAACATTAAAACTGTACCAAAAACCTTGAAGCCCCGCATGAAGGCGATTTTTGTTTCCAGAAAATTATATTGTTTCTTATATTAATCGAGAACTCAAAGTTTCCAACCTAAAAGTTGCTAAATTGAATATTAGATTTGATTCATACTTATATTTCTATGCGTCAGTGGCAGAACTCGAATACAGTTGTATTTTTAATACGGTTTTAAGCCGGCCGGCTGCTAAATTAGCCCCTTCTATGAAATCATTATTGTTTTCACAAAATTTAAATAGTGTTGATTATTCTATTATCGGTTTTACCGAAACTTAGCTTAACAGCAACAATCTTGATTCACATTATTTTTTTGATAATTACAACGTATTTCGTAAAGATTGTGACCCCAAACTAACTAACCTCACAAGAGATGGTGGAGTTATTGCCATCAATTCATTAAAATATCCACATTCAATACAAAAAAATGAAATTCGAAAAGAACATATTCAGTCTGTCTGGGTTGAATTACTCGGCTGTAATGCAAACAAAATTTTAATCGGAAATATTTATCTTCCTCCACAGTTGTCTGTCAATTAATTCAATGAATATTTTAAATTTCTAGTCCAAATTAGCTGATTATCCGGATCAAATAACCATTGTTGGTGATTTTAATGTACCTGGTATTGATTGGCATGTTTTGCATACAAACGACATTTTGCATTACTATAACAAGCAGAAAGGTCAAATTATTTTACAGAATATGAATTTACTTAACCTTGATCAATTCAATTTCACCAAGCCTTTGTCCCAATTACTTGACTTAGTGTTTACCAATTTTCATATAAATCTTGTTGAAAAGGAAGTTGTAGAGGAAGACAATTATCATCCTGCACTAATTTGTAAAGCTAAAGATGAGTCTGTTAGTTATAAAGAAAATAACACATTGTATATTAGGAATTACAAAAATGGTGACTATCTATATATATTTTAAGCCTTTAATGGTTTAGACTGGAGCCCCATACATGCTATGCAAGATGTTGACTCAATGGTTGATTTTCTTACAAGTCTCAATTATTAATAAATCAGTTCACTCCTAAGGCAAAAAAGTTTTAAAAGCAAATATCCTATATGGTTCCAAAGATCTTACTCGACTCTTAAAAACGAAAGAACATTTATTTAGATTATACAAAAGAAACCAATCTGTTCATAATTACTCATGATTTTCTGATTATAGGAAAGCTGTGAAAATTAAAATTAAAATAGACAAGGAAAATTGGCATGCTAAAATTAATGACAACTTGAAAAATAATCCTAGTAATTTTTTTAAATATGTGAAAGTTATGAAAAAAGGTTATAGTGAAAAAATTTCACTTTAATCAAATAAAACAATTATTCAAGATCCTGAGGCTCTGGCAAATACTTTTGCTAACTACTTTGCTGAGGTGTATGTACAGTCAACACAAGGAAATCGTATGCAGTGTACCTTTTATGAAAACAATTTACATCTAGCACAAGGTATGGTTTTATGGGCAATAAAAAGGCTTAAAAGCAGTAAGGCCACAGAAATAGATGATCATCCCAATTTCATAATTAAAGGTTGTGCAATGTCCTTTTTCCAATTTTAACACAGATTTTTAATTTTAGTCATTCCTGTGGTAATTATGCTAGCTTATGCAAAAAGTCAATAGTAGTCCCTACTTTTAAGAAAGGGAACCAACATGACGTTAATAATTATAGACCTATTTCATTATTGTGTAGCTTTTCCAAGATATTCGAAAAAATAATTCACAGACATTTACAAAACATTTAATAACAGATAGCCACCATGGATTACAAAAAGGTAAAACCACAACCACCAATCTTTTTAATTTTGTTAATGATCTATATAGCGATGTTACAACCAGAAATCAAAATGATGGTATTTATTTTGATCTAGAAAAAGCATTTGATACTTGTAAACACTCAATTATTTTAGATAAATTACAAGCTATAGGTTTAGAACAATCATATGTAAATTGGTTTACTAATTATTTCTCTCATAGAAAATTTACTGTTAAAATTGCACCTCTTTTTCTACCTTTTATCATATGTCTTCTGGAGTTCCTCAAGGTGGAACACTCTCCATTACATTTACATATATTTATAAATGATATTGTCAGCGTTATAGGTCATTCATGAGCTCTTCTTTAAGTTGATGATTTGAAAATTTACAAAAATATAAAACATAATAATGACTGTGTATTTACAAGATTATATAATTGGTATTACTAAATGGTGTACTGTTAATGCTATGACTCTAAATCAAAACAAAATCTTATGTATCTCTTTTACAAGGCAAACAAATCCTATTATACATACATATTCTGTAAACAATAATATAATTGAAAGAGTTGAATATGTGAGAGATCTTGATGTGTTCTTATTCAAAATTATATTTTCATTATCATATTGATAGTCTTATTAGTAATATTAGGTGCACTTTAGGTTTAATTAAATTTATCGCATTTGCTGCTTCATCACCTGAATCACTTTTGTGTCTTTACTATTCTTTAGTAAGATCTAGATTGTATTATTGATCAGTTATTTGGAATTTTATCACAACTACAAACTCTAATAGACTAGAAAGTATAAAAATAAATATTTTTTAATTTATAATTAATAGATTCCCAATAGTTTAGTTTTATTACAACAGTGAATTAATTACATTTTACACTCTGATGTGTCATTCCCCACCTTAGGCCGTTTGTCACGCCGGCAGCTCCCCTGTGCAGCACGCATACGCACTCGACAATTGATCACTGGCAAGTAGTGTCAGTGTCGTGTGAGTGCAGAAGTGGTGCACGCAAGTGCAGGATACAGCAAGTACAGTCAGTGCAAGGTAGTGTAGCGCCACATGCATTTACCGACCCGAGAGAGTGGGCAGAGTGATACACAAACACGTGTTATTTCATTAAAAGGGTTATAAACATATTTGCAGGAATATTTCTCGACACAAGATGAGGACACATGACCAGTAAATAAAGTAAACGATGCCTAGAAACCCTTATGCCCCTGTATTATTATTTTGCAGTATTGTTGTTGCTTTCATAAATGTTTATTTTCACAGCCACAAGTGTTATGTCCATTCCATTTCATTCTATTTGCAAGGTAAGCCTCAGAATAATTATTTTATTTGTTTTTGCAGTATTTAATATTGTTTGTAGCATATAACAGTCAATATGTTCTTCCGTGTGTGCAAGTAGATCCCTCTGCGATGCGTGGGCCCACCACCACCAACCCTCGCACCACGGTGGGAAGTTAGTCAGCAAGCCACACCCAGAGGGGGAGGACCGTGTGAAATCTCGCTCGCACTTTTCACGCCCAGACGGCCTCAATTCTTCATCACAAATAACATATCAACAATAGCTTAATTTCTCAAGAACCTTTTTGTTTTCTGCCATCCGGGACACTCCCACTCGCCTCCCCAGGAATTGCATCGCTTGGGGAGTTCGTAAATTCATCAGCAATATTAATTCCATACCAACCTAGTGCTTTTATTCCCATGTAGCCTGTGCTGCAGGCTGAAAGTGTGCAACTGTGTAAGCTGTTTCCCTGAAGGGAGCGTTAGAATCTCCAATAAATAGCATGAACTGACATGTGCTTTTTATTCAGTCGCCAAAAGGCATTTCAGGGTACGAGCCCCTTAAAACCTGCCATTTTCTTCTGCAAGTGTTTATGTGCATTTAAGGGTAACTATTTGTTTTCATGTGTGCTGCAACGTATTTCAAAGTAGCGTGTTTAGCATTTATGGGTGTGTGGTTTGGCCGTAACAATCTACGTGTAGGGAGTCTGATTGCGCCAATTCAATATATCAATAATTTGCAATACCATGCGGTGATTGGGCCACCTGAAGAGGCCCTGATTTAGTAAACAACAAGGTCTCCAAATCAGGTGAACAGCGAGATCATTGCATGAAAGTTTGACTGGGTGATCAGGCCGCAGCACCCAGAGGTAACGAGGACTCAGTTCTACCGCAACAGCATCAGTAATGCCGTCACGGCGACGTCTGGTGCCTACCGGGTATAAAATTCCAAACACACCTTTCCACATTTTGTTCACAGTCTTTCTAAATTCCCAATCAACCCAGCATCACCCCATGCCTTGGCGACAAATTAGCTTACCAACGTGTGGCCAAGTCATTACTACTCCTTTCCTAAATTTTTACCCCATCTCAGCCAGTCAACCAGCATCAAATTGGCGCCCTCCTGTGGTGCCAAATTTCCCGCCAAAATCTATGTATGAATTTTTCCCACCTTAATCAGTCCATCTATGCCATCCTAACCCTGTCTAACCGCCTACCCTCAACGAGAGGAAGCCGAGGAGAACATCCACATCATCGTGACACCTTCCAGACCCCTGGGAGACGCCATAAAGCGGACCACGTGCTCTGCAGGGAAAAGAGTGCACAAAGCTGGTTCATTGCCATTGTGGGAAAAGCAGAGAAGAAGGGCTAGAAAAAGAGCCATCTTGGTGCAGTGAGTGACGTCAGGGCTCACACCACCAGGCAGGCAGCCGGACAAAGGAAAGGGAGGGCACGCCCACGCCACCCCGTCCTCCACCAGCAGCAGCACCCAGCCGGACAAGAGGGAGGAACGAAGGGAGGAGAAGTTCTCCTCCTTCCCTGCGCTCGTAGCTAGTGCCGCCCGCTGGCAGTGAGCTGAGCGGGACCGATTCATTGACCACTGCATTAGCACGTGCTCGAACAGGACTGCCACGTCATGACCACCGCGCCACGCACATGTACTTGAACTGTCATCCGTGCCACACACGTGGCTGTGTACGTCACCATGGCCAGCTACACCACATCCACCACGACACCAACATCATTGTGCTTACAGTGCCTCAAAGCAGTCCCATTTGACTTTGTTGACAATTTAAGGTAAGGCTCGCAATGTTGCTGTTGCGATAGTTGACCGGACTCAACAACAAACAGCCGCACCACAACCATCCGTGAACAACCGCACTCAGTGGAAACAGTGGTGTCACAGAAAAATTCACAAGCAGAAACAGTGCAATCACGAGTAATCAAGATGGAATCAGACATTCCCAACTATCGCACACCGTGTTATTGTGATAACCTCATTTATGAAAGGCAAGAGGCAAATATCCTACATTGCCGGAACTGTCAAGCCAAATTCCACCGGGAATGCATCAGCGAGAAAGAGCAAACAACAACAAGCGTGTTACAGTTTACATGTGGTACCTGACGGACATTGCAACGTACAACAACAAATTCAGGACTCAATGTCAACATGTCACATCCAAGCTAGCACTAGTGAGAGGAATATTCAAAATTTAAATTGGCAAGTGGGCGTAACGAGCAAGAGGGAGGAGAAATATGAACGTGTTGCATAAGTCACAGGAGGGGAGGAACGCCTCACATACATGGTGGAAACGCAAGCAAGGGAGCAACACGCACATGCCAACAGTGCGCACGTGGTGAGTGGAGGAATATAGCAACCGTTGGTGTCAGCAGCGTTACCTCCATCCCATCCTAATGCAACTCCATTACCATACTTACCTATTGGTACCTATTTACCACCAATGCCTATCATGTACCCGACACCGTGGTACCCACCCCTACTACCACCACTAACCACATCTTACCCGACCATACCATCCACTATGCCTTATATGGCACTGCAAGCAGAAGTAGTAGAGTCAATAACAAGAACTGCAATCGAACCGGCTAGGTAAACAGGAACTGTTGAGCCAAACTATAACACAACACCTCCAGGATACACATATGCGAGGACGCCTAGCAGATTTAAGATTTTCCCCACATTTGTGGGAACATGGTCGGAGGACCCCACTGCCTTCCAAGAGGACTGCGCCTGCAGGCTCACTAGGTATGGTGTCAGGGAGATACACAGTCTTGGTGGAAATCGCTAAACCATTACCAGTTACAGTGGCAAGAGTTTCACAGTACCTTCCAAAGCTGCTTCAGAGGCGTGTTCAGCTCTATTCAGGCACAGAGCCATCTCACGTTAGAAGAGCAGCAGCCAAACGAACTTCTAACTGCATTCATCACATGCAAGATGTACCTGATCCGCCGAATTCACCCACAGTTGCCGGAATGGGAAGTCTTGGAAATCATTGCGGAAACAGCAATGCAAGAATTCAGGGCAACTTTGATACGGCTACTGAATGGGACCGTTGAAGACGTCATGCACGCAGCAATATTACTGGAACGCAACAGCGAGCAACCGCATCACAATCCGGGAGTAGTTAGATGGCGTCACAGGCAAAGAGATACGGGAATACGCAGCCCCGCCACCGATACATCACGAACAAAAAAAACTCTTCAGCCGACCTATACCAAATTTTTTTCGACAGCCACAAGTGAACAGACCGACATACCAGAACGGGAGGAGGCAGGAAGTGCAAGATACGATGCACAGTGCAGGAGTGCAGCCATGTAAATGGGACCAGAATTTAACACTGCGACATGTGTCGGTATTGCCCTACACCGGCATACCACTGGCATAATAAATGCCTCAACAATCCTCACCTACCACTCATCAAAGAAGCAGAAAGTAAGAAGCAGGGAAACGGGATGCAGGCTAGACATCTCTTCTACCCCTAATCCACGTCAGAAACAACAGGACCAGACACCACAACAGGCATTATTGCAGCAGGTCAGTAACAGCGAACAACAGTTTATCTGGATCCCTGTAAACGTGAACAGGCGTCAACATCAAGCGCTACCGGAGTGTCACAGAATTTAATTAGGCCTGAATTTGTAAAATCACAAGACGTAGACCCTGTTAATTTTGTCATTAGATTAGCCACTAAAAATCAGAACAGTACTGCATTTGGCCAAGTGAAAATTACAGTTAACATACGGGACATTAGCACCATAACAACAGCTATTGTAACGCCAGAAATCCGGGAGGATGACATCTTAGGAATACCTCGGTTATCCGAGCAAAACAATTGTGGAACTGGCTGCTCACAGAATACATTTTGGGGAGAAAGAAAAACGTACGGTTTATAATCTGGACAGGAAACCGGCAGGTAATTTACTGCATGTCATAATGAGTGATCTTGGCTACAACATACCGCCCGAACACCAGGCCGCTTTTCAACGTTTGTTAAACGAATGTAAGGATATATTCTGTACATGAGACGCTTTATGGCCGAACCATAGTAGCGGAACATGAAATACCGTTAGAAGCCGAACCCGTACAGACACCACCACGCATTTATTTACCGCACCAGGCGAGAATAATTAAACAACAGATCCAGGAGATGCTAAAAGACGGTGTTATGGAGCCAACAGACAGTATGTACAACTTCGCAATAACGCTCGCGCCTAAAAAGGTCAGCACATGGAATTTTTGTATCGACTTTCGGCCGTTAAATCAAGTTACAAAAAATTCATTACAGCAGTATATAAGTGTAAAAGATGCTTTCAGCTCATTAAGACAGGAAAAAATTACGTCATCCCTTGACTTAAAAAGTGGTTATTGGCAAATACCAGTAAAAATGGAAGACCGTGAGAAAACAGCATTCACTGCACCAGACGGCCGCCGATTCCAGTTCTGCGCTATGCCCTTTGGGCTTAAATGTGACCCAGCCACTTTTCAATTCATGATGGTGCACATGTTGGATGGTTTAATAGGCGAGTACAACATGGCCTACCTGTACGACGTGATTGTATGGTCAAACATGTGGCAGGAGCATTTGCACCATCTGACTGTAGTTTTAGAGGGATTAGCTATTAATGGGCTGACGTGTGCGCTGGAAAAATGCCACATAGGAAAAACCAGTATTGACTTTCTAGGGCATGTCATAGATGCAGATGGAAATAAACCAAATCCAGAACAATTGAAACTAATTGCAAAGTATCCACAGCCAAAAACCAGAAAACAGTTACGAACATTTTTCTGACTAATAAATTAGTTAAGAGAGCACATTGAAAATTTTCTGTCATAACAGCAACTCTGACAAATTTATTTTCACCACAAAACAGATTCCAATGGTCAGCTGAAGCAAAACTGTCTTTTCAGGAATTTAAGGAAAAGTTCCAAACAGTCCTAAACTGGCAAGGTACGACGCAGGCAAGCACTTGCATTTGCAAACAGATGCAAGCCAGGAAGGAGTAGGAGCAGTGCTATACCAACTAGCCAACAGTGGTGAAAGAAACGTAATTGACTATGCTAGGGCCAACTTAGGCCCTACCGAGTGGCACCACAACATTAACAAACGTAAATGTCTCGCTGTAATTTCAGTGATAAAAAAATACCAGGTGTACGTAGAGTACCAGCGCTTTACGTTACGCACCGACAAAAGATGCCTGCTCTGGTTACATAATATGCATGTGGCCCGAAGTAAACTAACCAAATGGGCATTGCATCTGCAATTGTTTGATTTTTTTTTGAACACGTAGCAGGAAAGGAGAATCAATTAGCAGTCACTTTATCACGAACACCGACCCCGCAGGTTATTTTGCAAGATGAGGCAGAGTGGGACGAGATCCATCCGCCAAGCGACGGGACTATTTTCAAACTTAGCATACAGTGAGTGCCGTAGAAAATTACATTTTGATCTCCGAATTGTTTGAGCAAGTAGAGCAAGTGGAGCAGGGTTACCAATTTTTGCATTATTTGCATTTGCACTATGTATAACTGTTTCAGTTACACAATTAGTTCTGTAAAATCTATTCCATTTTCGGATTTGCTTTTCCACTAACAAATACATTTGTAATATTTTTACTCTCTTATTTCCAGCACATACATAACATGAAACATAAGTTTCCGAAGCTTGACATTCATGTTCTGGCATAAACATTTTACTAAACAAAACCTTACTTTAGAATTGAAAATAAAAAAGGGGGTGTGGGCAGATGACAACTTTGCTCCCTCCCATGAAAAAAAAAAAAAAAAAAAAACCACACACACAAGATCCAATACTGGCAAGTAAAACAAAAATATATGACATTAATATGTCCTTGATATAAAAAAAGGGCAGTGATAATTATTTAGGATTAATTTTCCCTTGTTCGGGACTACAAAGTCGTGGATCACAAACACATAATCAGCACAACAGTAGCTTTCAAGAAGCTCATTTCCAAAAATATTTTATTGCATGGGAACTAAAGTTATTTGTTCATTTTAAATTTTTGATACTCGTACGCTGGAGAATTGTCCATACATACGTAGCTATAGATTAAGACAAATACAGGTGCTGGCAGTAATGACACATGTTTATACATATAAGTTTATATATACCTACACTGTTTAAAAAAATTTCCTTCATTTTACAGAAAAGTGCTTGTACAAATTCATCGAGAGGTGTCCGTAAACTTTCCGTAAAATTACGGAATTTCTGTATTTCTGATTTACGAACTTAACTCCGTTTTTCGTCATTACGGATTGCGATTCCATATATTTACAATGCATAATCGTAAAAATTTCCGTAAATGTACGGAAAATTCTAACAGTGTAGATATATAATATACACACACGTCATTGGCTGAAATTTAATTTATACAAGTTTTTGTCGATATTTTGCTGTGTGTTGACTTTTCCAAAATTCACAAATTTTTACAAAAAGTGATTGGTCATCAGACTGTGCTAAGAAAATACCTACTAAATATATAATTACATCAAAAGGAATACCTCACACACATTGTTTTTGAAAAAACACTCCCTCTCATGTTACATTTAAATAGAAGCATTATATGTAGGATATATTATTTTAGAATTAGTCCTTGTGTTCTTGGAAGTTTTAAAAGGTGTTATTCATTGTGCTCTATTGGCAAGGTTGTAAGCAAGAGGAAGACAGAAATTAGCGTAGGAGGGTATGTGGACATTTTGCCATTGAACACGAACAATTATGCTACTGATCAATGTAGAAAAAGTTGAAAATGTTTGAAAAAACCTTGGCCCATTATAATGTGAAATAAAACAAGCTAACATCTATTTCCTAAAATACATTGTCACAAAAGAGTAGTTTTATATAGTCGCACTACGCCGAAATGGATTATATTTATATAAACTTGCAAACTTTTTTTTTTTTAATCATCAGATTGTATTATTTTTAATTTTAATATTGTCATTAAAAATAGCAAGAGGACTTACGTAATTTACTTATATTTTTCCCTTTCAATATTAATGTTTTAGTGAAAAAATTGAAATAGGTCTGCTCGTTTTAATGAAATCTTGCATATGGAAACATGCCCCTAGTGACATGAATTTATCTCAGACATAAGGTACACGATATTTGGAATAGTAAGGCGATGGATTAACTTAACTTTTAAACTCGATTTTATAGTTATTCAAAATAAAGTATTTTATTGCAAATGTTTGGTGGTACTGGACTAAATTCTTACATAGAAGCTATCTTTTATACAGAAATATTTACACTGTATGTTAAGTTGATAAATATCAACATACTCTTGAACACTTCCTAGACACGAAGTGCTTCCTCTGGATTGTTTTCCTCTACTAAATTACTTGTTTACTTCTTAATCGTCGGGAAATTTAAAACCGTAAACTTACGGTCCGTTCGGATAATTTCCTTGACACTGAGGACACAGAATATACAATACATTAATTCTTTATTCTGTGCTGAGGAAAGTAAACTTGCACACCGTAGAGAATTCCACTTCCGCTTACAATTAAAGCAAAACATATCACATGCAGATGTAAACTGTAGATTCACTATACGCTGTAAACTACCAAACAGGTCTATGGTCATATTGTTCATAAACACCAGCAAAGATTGCCCCTAGCTGTGATATCACTGACTTGGTAAGAAAGGTTGTCACACCTTCTTGTCTCTGTGGTAACGTTTCAATTCGCAAGATTTGATTGATTTAAAAAAAAGTTGATTATAGAAAAATTAATAGTATGTAATTGTCGAATAAGTCATAAATTATTCAAAGTAGTAATGCATCTATTTAGATAACAGCATTAATTAAAAAGTTCATGCAAATGAAGTGTGTGTGTGTGTGTGCGTGCCTCTCTCTCTCTCTCTCTACATCTCTCCCCCTCCCCCTACCTCCCTCTCCGCCTCTCTCATCAGCCGTAAACAAGTTCAAGTTGGTGTCCATAATAATGTAAACATCAAAGTAGTCGCAAAACCCCTTTGACCTAAAATGAAAGCTATCTTTGTGTCAAGATCTGACCCAGAATTTGAAGAATATGACATTGTGGCCTATATTAATACGGAAATCAAAATTGCAAACTTGAAAGTTGTAAAATTAAAAACAAAATACAGTACATACTCATTTTATATTGCAGTTACAGAGACTGATTATAAGAAAATCTTTAATACTGTATTCTGGCCTTCGGGTTGTTTAATGAGCCCCTTTTACGGTCGTTTACATGATGATCAAATCTTTGCTAAAAACAACACAGATCTGTCTACCGCTCAAACTAACGAGAGTAATGTGAAAGTAAAACTCCTAAATCTTCCCCTGAAAAACGTTTACAAAAAAATTAGGCGGTTGGAGGAACCAGTTGATATTCTAAATACTGATGTTGCATAAAATGGATGTGTGGCATCCTTACTATCAGAATATTAGAGGCCTTTGAACCAAAGCTGTAGAATTTTCGGAAAATGATTTAATTTCCAATTTTTCAATAATTTTTTTTAACAGAAACCTGGTTAAATTATCTTTCTGTAAGTTCACAATATTTTCCTGATCAATATTATACATTACAAAAAGATTGTGATTATGACATGACCACTATTACTTATTATTAAGTACTATATTATACTACATATTATACTATATAAATACTATTATTATTAAGTGGAGTATTAATAGCAATTAAAAAATTATGTTTTCTTAATGCAATTCAAAAACATGAATTTGATGCTCCTAATGTTGATGTATTATGGGTTGAATTAGTTAGGCCTAATAGTATAAACAATAAATTTCTTATTGGAAACATCTATATTCCCCCAAATATAAGTGTTTCAGATTTTGAAACATATTTTTCATTCATACAATCAAAACTATTAACTTATTCTAACCCTGCAATACTAATAGGCAATTTTAATGTTCCAGGAATTGATTGGAAATTAAAACATACACAAGACACGGTACATTATTACAGTTAATTAAAGGTCAGTACCTACTAAAAATTTCAAATGCATTAAATTACTTGCAATTAAATTATACAGTCTCAAGTAGAAATTTGTTGGATCTTCTTTTTTTTTTTAATTGTATTAATGTTGATAGATATCCTGACTTTCTTGTTAGTGAAGATGCTGTACATCCAACTTTAGTTATTAAAATTATAAGAATATACACATCATCAAATATTAATCTCAATCATGTAAAATATAAAGATTATGGTCATGGTGATTATCTTTCATTATACCTGTATTTAAATGCTACAAATTGGGAAATACTTGATGGAATGTCAGACGTTAGCAAAAAAGTGAATTTTTAACTGACAGGAAAAAAAAGGCTATGAATAAATTTATTCCATTTGTTACGAGAACCAAATCCAAATACCCACACTGGTTTTCTAAAAATTTAATACATCTGATTAAATGCAAAGATCACTTTTTAAGAATAAATAAGAAAAGGAATAATAGAAATGAATATGAATAATTCTCAAATTTCTGACGCTTGGATAAAATCACTATTAAGAAAGACAAAAATACTTGACTTAATAGATAAATGATAAGGTTAAATCGTATCCTACAAAATTTTGGAATTATATTCAAATAATGAAAAATGGTTATCAGCAAAATCCATACATTTTTGAAAATAATGTACTTATTAATGATAGTGACAAATTAGCAAACTATTTTGCACGTCATTTTGCTAAAGTATATAATGAGGACAATATAACATACAAACAAGCCTATCACAATATATATGAAATAAATATATTACCACCTGTCATTACCAAAGATATTGTAATATGGGATATAAAATCATTAAAGACATCTAAATCAACTAGTTCAGATGGGATTCCAAATTTTATAATCAAAGGTTGTATGTTCATTTTAGCACATATATTAGTACATATATAGAAAAAATTACTTTTCCTAACAAATGGAAACATGCAGTATTAGTAAAGGTTGTTCACATTAAAGTGAGCACTCTAGAACTCAACCTTTGAAAAAAACCACTGTCCGCAACTGCGTACGTATAACCATGTCTGTTACCGCACAGGCTGGGGATGAATACACCGATGCAATGAAATTTGAAAAGTAGTTCTAAGAAATAATACTGTATTGCAAGTGTAATGTTTAAATTTATGGCTACTTAAGTTGTTTGAAGTGTATTTTATACACTTTAAAGTAATTATTGGCATAAAGATAATGTATTTACTGTAACTCATAATTATATTATGCCCCGTGATCGTGCAGCGGTCAAAACCAACAGCCTGTTGTTGTGGTTCCTTCATGCTTGTTGCTTGGCTTTGCTTGTGTGGAGTGGTTGCGAGGCAAGATACAAATTTGGAATCTGGAAGTAGTTGTGTTTTAATATATCTCATTTATTTTTCAGCTTATCTGCAATCATTATTGTTTTATTATATGTCGTATAATGTGTAATTGTGTTGTAGTGATTTTGTGTAAAGTCATGAGTACCAACAAACTACGTACGAATAGTCAGCGTAAGGAAGATAATATAAATCTTGCCAAAAGTATTTATTCTTTAATTCACCGAGGAGAGATGAAGCCGTGCAAGGTCATCAAACAAGTTGCAGAAATGACGAAAATTTCAACTGCAACTGTCCAAAGGTAAGTGTAAATGTGTTTTTATGACGTGTTTCCCCGAACAGGTTTCATGACATGTTTCCCCGCTTATCCCCAATACATTATTGAAGTAAATTGTTGAAAAAGAACAAGTAGGAATCGACAGTTGGAAATGTATTATACACGGAAAGTTAGACAACAATAATATAAAAAGTTATGTGTACTTGTACCTACACCTATCTGTTTGACCTTTCTTTTAAATTTTGCCATCAATAATTATACATTAATTTTAAACATTTTTATTTCATTGTGTTGTTTTGTAATGTAGGCCTAATCTCAAAACATCTGTACCTATCTATTTACGCCCAGCCATGTAACCTTTCTTAAATCTACTTTAATAACAAATTCAAATTTTGCCAGCAATAATTATATGTTAATTTTACACGTTTATATATCACTGTACTGGAGGTCTAACCTCAAATACGTCTGTACGTATCTATTTAGGTTCAGCCATGAAACCTTTCTTAAACCTGCCTTGGTAACAAGTACAAATGTGCCTGTCAATAATTATACATTAATTTGACACACTTTGAAATCACTGTGTTACTGTTTTGTAATGTAAGCATAACCTTAAACTTGTGTTCATGTAGTTACTCATCCCAAGTTACAGTGTTAAGTTTTACTATTGTTAACATAAACATCACAGTTTGATGCTACACCAAAGATGTTCCAACATATAAACTATAAAATCTTAAAGCTGGTTTTGTTAACTATAGACCTATAGCTGTGCTTGTTACCGACATTTTTTCTTGATGCAAGTATAGGCCTAATTTTTTTATTTGGTAATGCTTGCTATAATACGAATTAGAAAGTATTTTCAATTAATTGTCGACAGTTAGTCCTATACAATAATTCCATGTTTAAATTTTGAAATGGATGTTAAACAAGACAACTTGCTACCTTTTGAGAAATATCAACGAAGATAGTATGCATTCTTGAGTAGGCATAATTGTTTGTTATATCTGCCACATAGGCCACAAAAATATTGTAGTTATTAAAATTTAATGTAACTGTAAATTACACGGCATAGTCATCACCCCAGACTCCCAGAGCTCCTGTTTACATGCGAATGCATGTTTAGTAAAGGTTAGATTACATTATGCAGTGTATGTGTTAAATTAAGTACTTCGAAAGAAGCTGTATAAGCTAGCTTTCAATACGGGCCGGGCTACAATTGACATACCTAACAAGTCACAATTATAGCGATAAGCACATACAAAACAGAAAAGCACAGTGGCCTTGCTACAATTAATATAATAATAATATTAGTTTGTTTATGTTGCTACATTTGTACCGAAGAAATTAAGGTCTGCACATAGAGTTGGAAGTGGGTTTTTTCAAAAATAAATATTTTCAATTGATCTGAGATATATTTTAAATGATAAATTATTTACATTTCAATTTTTACTATAAACGTTACCTAAAACGTATTGCTTTTTACATTAATAATAAGACATTTCTTTCAGCTTTGTGTGAGCACACAAGAACCATTTTTTGTAAGTAAAGTCAACTCTCGATTATCCGCGATAATGGAGGGGGTGATTGCCGCTGATAACCCAAAATCGCGGATAATCCACAGACTAAGAGAAAAATAAATTTTTTCCAAAACTAAGTTTCGTATGGTCATAACTGAATACTGGGTGTTTCAGTGTGAAACCTAGCCTATCCTTGACATACTACTTTATTTACCCGCATATTTTATGGCCTTGCATAATTTCCATACCCTACTATTTTTTAACAAACCAAAAAACTTAAAAAAGGTGTAATTTATGCACCTCTGATTTCTAACTTACAAAACCGGGGTATAAAGTGTGTAAAATATGTGTGTAATCACGGTAGTTCTCTCATGAACATTACAAGAAATGCGCAGCTTCAGTTAATACAAACAACGCAGCGGGATGCGTGTGGTGTTTACCGCCGAGTGATACTGGAATCTGAAGTTGCGTAAGAGGGAAGGCAGGCTGACGTCACTCGGTTGCTAGGCAACAGGCCACCTCCCCCTCCCACCTTGGGGAAAGGAAAGAAAGACGTGCAAAGCGAACGGCATGACACCCGTGTTTATCAAAGGTCTTTGAAAAGGTAATTTTTTAACATCTTTCTTTTGTAACTAAAAACATTATTTCCAATAATCAATATGGTTTTCAATCAGGTAGAACAACAAATTCAAATTTATTCAATTTTGTTGATGATCTTTATGCTAATATAACTTCAAGAAAACAAATAGATGCTATATATTTTGATCTGCAAAAAGCTTTTGACTCCTGTCAATACAAAATTATTATACATAAATTAACAACTTTTGGACTTGATCACTCATATATTATATGGTTTACAAATTACCTTTAAAATAGAACCTTTGTGGTTAAAGTAAATAACTCTTTCTCTAGTCCAAGTGCAGTATATTTCGGTGTTCCTCAAGGAAGCACTTAGCACCGTTACTTTTCTGTTTTTATGAATGATATTATCAGTTTACTGGGTCATTCCAATGCACTTCTTTATGCTGATGATCTTAGGATCTATAAAAATATTGAGAATGTAACTGACTGCTTATTGATACAAGAGGATATTATAGCCATTAACAACTTGTGTATTGAGAACAACACGAAACTTAAAAATTGACAAAACAACTTATATAACATTCACAAGGAAGACCAACCCGTTAATAGCATTACAATAAAAAGAAAGGATTTTGTTCGAGACCTAGGTGTTCTACTTGACTCGAAACTCTATTTTCATATTCATGTAGACAACTTAGTTAGAAATATAAATTGTACAATAGGCTTAATTAAATTTCTAACTTTTTCAGCTTCTACTCCAGATTCTTTATTAATTTTATATTACTCATAGGTAAGATCTAGATTAGAGTTTTCATCTATTATATGGAACTATATCATAACAACAGATTCTAACAGAATAGAAAGTATACAAAAAAATATGTTTAAAACTAATTCATATGAGATTCCCCTTGCAATTAGATTTTAATTACAACTTTGAATTAGATAGGTTTAATACGTTAACCCTTTATGAACGCCGTAATTTTCACGACTGTCTGTTTCTTATTAATGCTTTTTTATCCTTCACCATTTGTAAAGCTGTTCATAAAAAAGTGGGATTAAAATTCCCAGCGCATATACATAGATCCTTTGCTACTTTCTCACTCTGTATATACAAGAAAGACTTAATCAATTGATGTATTATACAATACTTCACAGAATTTGACCCTTTCTTGAGTAAAAAAATTCCCTATAGTGATTTGGAAAAACATCACAAGCGATACGTTTATATTTCCACTAGAAACACTTCTGTACTATTGTTACCAATAAGCTGTAAGATTTCATAAATTAAAATTATTAATTATTTGGATAAAACTAAAATGATTATGAACTCCAACTTTAGTAATTCTATTTAACATTTATATTGTATCCACGTTTATGTTTTTGTTTTGTTATATGTTTCTATGTGTTTTGTGTCTATTTAGTGGTGGTCTGTAGATATGATGTAGTTGTTGTGTGTTTATGTATTAGTATACACCTACCAAGGCTGTCGTTCGGGAGCACTTTAAATATGAGAAATATAAGAAAATAAATAAAAAATAATATTGTTATTGTAATTACTATTATTATTGTCCGGGCACTCACGAAAGATGGGCGTGTTATGAAGCAGCTCCTGTAAATATCATGTTTTTGTGGTAATATATGCGTAAAAAAGTATCAGAAACTCCTGTACGTTTAGATTTTAGGGGTTTCTACATGCCCCCTAGCTCCAATCAATGTTCAATTTGTAATAAACCATTCTTCAGCAAACAAAAGTTTAAGTGCGCGGGATCGTGTGGAACAAGATTTCACTGCCAGTGTACAGGCACATGCCCTGATGAATACACGTGCGTGAAATGTGTAAACATTAATGACAATTTAAATATGTTTGGCTTATTGCCTAAAATGAAAATAAACAGTGCGGGGAAAAAAAAAAAAAAAAAAAACGAAAGAGTTATCTTTTACCGCGTCGCTCGGCAATAACGAATCAACTTCTTCGTCTGAACAAGCAACATCAAGTAAGATTACTGAGACAATGGACCAAAGTATTAAGGCTTTATTCAAAGTTTTATGCCAAAAATAGATGACCTTGCAAAAGAGGTCAAAGACCTTAAGGAGGACAATGGGGTACTTAGAGCTATGTTCAAAAGTTTGCAAACTACAAATAACAGGAATATGTGCACATCATGTGGTGTTTCCACCGAAAAACCTGGGGCTTTTTAAATACACTCAAGATAAGTCCCAGAAAAAACTTTTCAGTGAAGTTATGGGCAAGACGATAGATCCTGTGGCTCCAGCGTATAATAGCAAGTTCCTGCATAGCAAAGTTCAGTTGGCAGCATGGGTGATGAATAAGGAAACAGATCAACATGAACCGCAGACACAGCATGTGGCTGACGAAGATGATTTTATGCTGGTAAGCAGAAGAGGAACGAAAACATCCTTGGCAAGCGGCTCTTCTGGTACGAAGTCATCCACTTCAAGAAAGCAAGTACAGTTAGGTGTTCGTATGAAAGCAATGTTTATTTCCAGGTGT
Organism: Dryococelus australis; assembly: GCA_029891345.1. Lineage (NCBI taxonomy): Eukaryota > Metazoa > Arthropoda > Insecta > Phasmatodea > Phasmatidae > Dryococelus > Dryococelus australis. The sequence goes on along the minus strand of CM057000.1, from coordinate 92,754,305 downwards.
GTGCCAGAAGTGCAAGATAATGGTATAATAACATACATTAATAAGGAAATAAAAGTTTCAAATTTAAATGTTGCAAAGTTGAAAACAAGGTAGAATTCCTACTCTTTCTTTTATGTGGCAGTGGCGGAACCGGAATTCGAACACATTTTTAATACAGTCTTTTGGCCCGCCTGCTGTATAATCAGTGTTTTCTACGGGAAATTACATGACAAACAGTTATTTGCTCCAGATAGTAACACGCAAGACGAAATTGTACAGTCTAAAGAAGCGGCTGGACGAGCTGAGAAAACACCATAAATAATGTTACAGGCATTCGACGGTGTCAAAACACAATGTAGATGTTAACTAGGGAACTTGAATTATATTATCAAAATGTAAGAGGGCTTAGGACAAAATCCATTACGATGTTGGAAAACGTGATCAGCACTAATTACTCTATAATATGACTAACAGAAATGTGGTCTAATGATAAAAGCATAAATTCTCATTATTTTCCCAAACAATATACCATTTTTCGTCATGTTTTTCATATTTCAAAATTTTTAACTACCAATCTTCTATCAATAATTAATACAATTATACCTATAGCCAAAGCCAGAAAACCTAAATACCCAGTTTGGTTTAGAAGAGTCTTAATTAATTTAATAAAAAAGAAAGAACATTGTCACAGACTTAACAAAAAAACTAAATCTGAAATCAATTATGCATGTTTTGCTGAGCTAAGAAAAATTGTTAAAGAGCAAATAAAACTATCCATAATAACCTGGCACACAAAAATTAATAACAACTTAAAAACTGACCCAAATAGATTCTACGTTCTCATGTTTTTAACTACAGTCTAATAAGTGGCAAGTATCCCAATGCCTGGAAACATTGGGTGGTAGCCTCTACATTAAAAAATGGGAATAAGTTCGATATAAATAACTATAGACCCATTACTTTATTAAGTAGCCTATCTAAGGTCTTTGAAAAAATAATATTTAAGCACTTATCGTTTGTAACAAAAAACTTTTTTTCAGATTTTCAACATGGTTATCTGATGGGCAAAATGACTGCTACTAATTTGTTACGTTTTGTCAACAAACTTTTTACTGAAATCACAACAATAAAACAAATGGATGTAGTATATTTTGATCTTAAAAAAAGCTTTTTGACACATGTCAACATCAAATTATTATTCAGAAATTACAAAATTTTGGTTTAAACAACTCATATACTAATTGGCTTACAAATTACTTTCTTGGTCAGTACTTCTTAGTAAAAATTGAAAAAAAAAAAAAAAAAAACTATCAAGTTTTCATCCTGTATCCTCTGGTGTTTCGCAAGGAAGTACGCTGGCACCGCTACTTTTTAATATATTTATAAACAATATGGTCGGCGTAATAAGGCACTCTAGTGCACTTCTTTACGCAGACGATCTAAAGATTTATAAATGTATTAAGGATAGCGATGACTGTGTAATGCTACAAAAAGATATCTTAGCTATACATAAGTGGTGTAAAGAAAATGCTATGCAGCTTAGTATCAGTAAGACTCTTTGTATTTCGTTCTCAAGGAAAACTAATTCCATATGCTACAAATACCAATGGATAAGGAGTTAATCAAAAGAACTGACTATGTACGAAATCTAAGGATATTATTAGATGCAAAAATTATATATATATATATATATATATAAAACTTAATAAATAAAATTAGTCGTACTCTAGGCCTTATAAAATTCATCACATTTTCAGCCACCTCTCTTGATTCTCTATTATGTCTTTATAATGCTTTAATTAGATCTAGATTAGAATATTGTACTATGATCTGAAATTATGTAACAGAAACGGATTAGATTAGATTAGAAAACATACAAAGGAATGTATTTAAATTAATTTTTAATAGATTCTAATTAGGTGTAAAGATTGATTATAATACAGAACTAGTTCGATTCAAAACTTTGTCTTTAAAAACTAGACGTGAAATTCTAGATCCTTTATATGTAATTAATTAATTTATAAATTATACATCTTGTATTAGAGTTAACCAAAAAGTATGCTTATAGGCTGTTCACTGTAAAGTGAGCACTTTTTAAGGCCCCTATAGATTTTTCCTTTCATCCAATTTCTATCTTCCTGCTGCTTTTTAATTTATACATTACAATGTTACCAATAAACACAGTGTCTACATTTCACCACCATCAAAATTTAATGCCTGAGGCTGCGATAAGATATATTTATTAGCAGTTAATGTCTGTTGGGAGGGCTTTAAAAAGTGCTCACTTTATTGTGAACAGCCTATAAAAGTACTTTCTTACACGCATAGAACACTTCATACTTTTTCAGTATTGAAATCTCAGAAAAATTTAGTCAATCTGTGCATTAAAAATTACAATAAATATTTTTTCTAACTTTCAATCTTTTATAGGGAAAAAGATTTTATTTTGTAACGTGTTCAAATGTTACGTTAGTATTAAATATTATTTGCAATAGTTAAAAAAAAAAAATTTACCCAAACTTGGTAAATTCAATTTTGTTTTTGTAGTAGTTTCTAATTATAATGTTGTGTGCTCTGTACATATGTATTTTTTTTCTTTTAATCATTTCTGTGTATGTAAATTATTTATATTTATAGCGTGTGTCATGTGATGTATATTCACATGCCTCCCTGTCATTGGTGCTGTAATGCTGGGTGGCACTTTAAGCTTTGCAATAAATAAAAGATAAAATAAAAATAAAATCATCATCATCATTATCAATCAAACATTATCAAACAATCATCCATCATCATAATCATCAGCAATAATCATCCATCATCAATCAATCATCATCATAATCCACCATCATCATCAATCAATCATCATCATAATCCACCATCATCATCCATCACCATCATCCATCAATCATAATCCATCAATTATCATCCACCAATCATCATAATCAATCAATCATCACCATCAATCAATCATCATCCATCATCAATCAATCATCATCATCCACCACCACCAATCACCATCATCACCATCATTATTATTGTCTCTTGTGACCGCTCCTGTGAGCTGCTTGTTTATTGGCTGAACTAAGTCGCAAAGGTATCAGAATCGCCGGTACAGTTGGACTTACGAGGTTCTTCTATGCCCCCTAGTACTGATTTATGTGACTTATGCGGGAAACCTTTCTACAGAAATAAAAAATTTGTGAAGTGCAGTGGTTCGTGTAGCACTCGTTTTCACTGCATTTGTACAGGTACCGCCACTGGCGATGAATATTTATGTTTAAACTGCAATGCAAATCAAGTAACTTGGAAAACAAGTCTACTGAGAGTTCAAAAGAACCCTCAGTCTCTGTGAGTTCAAAATAACCTTAGTCTCTCTTTTGGGATTCAACTAGTCAAGAATAAGTCATTTTTAATGTAGCTGGGCCATGTCTACCTATTGCTTTACAGGTAGGTAGGTCTCCCGGAACTCCTCCTCACACTCTTGCGTTAAGGCCACGCGTCCTCGTGAGGTCAGCCTGCAAAATCTGTGATTTGGATATCGTCGTCCCTCTCGGTCGCTGGGTGGTCAGGTGCCAATCCAGGTTGTATATAAATTCACTATGGTTTTGACCGGCAGGAGTGGGAGGTATGCTTTCCTCTGCACCTCTCGCACTGATACGCCGCATACCTGACATAGAAATGCGCTCGTCAGGCCATACTATGCACAAGTGATGGTACGGTTTGCTGCATGACGTGCAAAGTATTCGGTTGATGCCTCGACCCGGGCAAGTGATCACATTAGAGAAGCTGGTAGGTTGTCGACGGCAGGTTTCACATCTGTATTCCAACCCTTCTGAGTCACGGGCCTAGTCAGGCCAGCCAGGCATACATAGTGGAATATCTTTGCGCAGTAGTTACTCTCTATCCGGAGTGAGCCAATACCGGGACAGTCGGCATGGCTACAATGTGGTTCTGGTATGTCGTGTTCTCAGACACGGTCTACGCCCGAGGTGGCATTGAGCTCTGAAACTGACGACATGTTTATGATTGTAGGCACCCTGAGGTGTTTATCGGACACCCGAAGTCCACTTGGTTCTCCGACTTGACCCCTAGTTGTCTGCATCTGGTTGGTCTGGTTTGGCCGATCGCTGCGTACAGTTAATAGTCTGACGCCCCATGTTAGGCACCAGAAAATCACTTGATGTGTGCCTGGGACGTGTCGGTTTACGAGTTGGCACAAAGTCGTTAATTACTACCTTATTCCCCGTGGAAGGTCGTTGTATCGGTAGCTGATAGAAGGTGTTAGTTTTACCTGGCTTACTCTTATGTTCTTTGGTCGGTTGGTGAAGTCAGGTTGGTGGCTGAGCAAAGCTGATACTTCAGTATTCTGGTTTCGGGTAGGTTGTACTGTGCCGGCTCACACAGTACTGTAGGTTCCAGGCTGCTGAATCTTGACTCCAAAACTTGGCGTTGGCGATCCCGTACCTGGTTTCAGTTCCATACATTACACCCATCAGGACTGGATGGTAGTCTAGACTTGTACGAACGTGTAAAAGAAAGGGTATGTAGCAAAACACAGGAGCAGTTGGTGTTGCTAGTAAGTGAGGCAGTGATCCGCATGTCTTTCCTTCGTAGGAAAGAGCTAGGGTAGACCGCTACTTTGCAACAAGATGAGCTGTCTTTTGCTCTCTACGCCGTCAGCCGTGCCTTACCTTAAAGGCCACAGAGCATGGTTCACCGCTGAACGATACACACTGTGCACCACGGACGAAAGCTATTTCTTATAATAGTGTATGTCCAGTAGTCGCTGGTAGCACGAGCTCGGTGCTTCAGAAGTCCCCACCCCCCCCCCCGCCCCTTAGCGGGCAGACAAGAAGCATTGAGCCGTGTGGGCCACCACTGCTTCTACTGGATGTGATATCCAGCCAAGACCAGGTAGCAACATCCAAGCAAATACCCCCTCCAGCACTAGGTGCTCCGGTAGGAGATACAACTCACTGTCTCTCCTTGGTTGGAGGAGTTGCATGTGGGTGTGGTTCCTCTGTTCGCTCCCTCCAGCATCTAGGTGCTCCGGTAGGAATAGAACAGGCTGCCGTTTAATGTGTGTGTTCAGGACTGGTGGATTCCAAAGGGGGGTTCCCAGTCAAAGCTAGTTTGGATTGAAAAATATCCGATTTCTGTCGGCAGTGCACAGTGTGAATTGTTCCTAGCTGGCAAAGTGGATATTACTCTAGGAATAAAAACTTGTGGCTACAAAACAAAGCTGTAATTATTGAGAACTCAATAAACACAATGACACGTGCTATCTCCTACCAAGCAGATGGTATACTGAAAGTAACCTACGTTAACCAGGTGTAGGCGACCTAGTTCTAGGCTAAATGGGAAGTAGAACTAGTAAACTGAATTAATTAATACTGAACAGAAACTGTCTAATTAACGGGTGTCTAGAAGAGACAAAAAGAAATTAAAGCTCCCTTGCAGTAGAAAGGTGTTTTAGTGTTAACTGCAATTGCAGATGAAGCTTCTGGTAGCTATTCGCTGTTGCAGTCACTGAAGTCTCAGGTGACGACAATGGTAGAAGCTACTCGTAGTTGTCGGACTGTTGTCGTCGCAGAGAGCAGTCGCTGGTGGCTGCTGAAGATTTGAGGTACACTTGAGGCCCCAGTACTAGGAGTTTGGAGTGAGCTCGAGAAACTGCAAGAATAACTCTGGAGCCCAACAGTGCACTGACTTGTATAGTCAGAATTGTAGGGTGCGGCGTAGGGTTGCAGAGGGGGCATGTGACGTCCCTCTGCTGTGAGGCCAGCGTGGGAGGTAAGAACCCTCTTGTCAGCACTCGGCTTTGTGAATGTTCGGCGGCGCTAGGCCACGCCCCGAGGTGGCTGACAGCTTGTAGGCACTCAGTGCAGGGAGTGGGAGGCGCCATGCTCGCTGAGTTATGCAACCTTGAAAGCCACATGTTCGGGCGGCCTCCAGGATTGTGGTGGCATGCAACGTCTGTGTGCAGGTTTGCGGGATCAATACTCACGTGGGTTGAAGTAGTAATACTTGACATGAGTCGTAATCGCTATTAGTAGTAGGATAAAGCGACACGGTCAAGTTAATAGTCATGAAAATTAATTAGTTTATAAACATTCTATACACCAACAGTGACAATATCACTAAATAAAGTTACAGAGGTACACAAACTTTGGGCCATACAAAATACTCTACGACAGAAACAAAATTATATTATTACCTTAAAAGTAAGACATCCGGACTGTCTCACTGGAGGTGAAATTGACGTTCAGAAGTGTGAACAAAGTTGGTTTTTCAAACACACTGTGGCACTTTTCAATGGTTTTGATATTGTAAAGGATACCAAAGATCACTACTGCAACCTAGAGATGTAGTTTGTACACATTAATTTAGATGGTTTAAACAATGTGGCATTTACATTAGATTTACAACTACAGATATGTATTATGTTTTCAAACACAAATGAAAACACACTACAGATTAGTTTCATACACACGTTTGTGTCCAATCTATTTTTTTACAGGTGTTGTAGTTTTTGTAATTTCTGAGCATTTGAATGGGATTTACACTGAAGTGACCTTTTCTTAGTGCAGCATTTGTATTTCAACTATCTGGATTGCCATTTTGCTTCATAGATAAGTCTTGTTTTTATTACTAAGCGCAAAATAAATAAGGAACCAGTTGACAAAGCTGCGGTTTATGACTTGCAATAAACATTCCTCTAGTTTTTGGGAAAGGCTTTAATGTGGCAAATATGGGGATAGAAATGTGAAAACTCGCCAAGCAGAAAATGTATTACTCGCCACAAGCTATCCGAAACTGGCGTCAAAACACATTCACTGGTGTTTTTGCTGTAATTTTTCAAGAACATTAATGCTCTTTCGTTTGTTACAGAGTAATGGTTTTCGTCAACGAACAATTCTTTACATTTCCCACACTGAAACCTTTTCAAGCATTGTTTTGCCACATAACCTGAAAAATAATAAGTTGTGTTTTCTTCCAGCAAAGTAGTCATGTTTGTAGAAGTAATACTTTTAGACGAGTCATTGCTGACATTTCGAAAATGAGTGTTCACTTCTTCAAAAGGTGTGTTGTCATTAACGTCAGAAAAATATGTGCTAATATCTTCCGAAGAACTTATATTTGCATTTTGTTCTGACGAAACCTTTTTGGACACATCAGCGTACATCAGTACATTTTCATCCACATCAGGTTTGCAGTTAGCAGTTTGTGGTTGTGACATTAACCGCACAGATATTATATGCTGCAAATTTCTGCGAAATTCTTGAGCTGAAGGATTCCTTTTGTAACCAGATCTCATCTGAATGATTGAAAACAAGTTTTCTAGTGGATCTTCCTGAAGTCTTGATGTCAGTAGATAATTCACACCTGTTTTCCAGTCACCCCAAAAATTAATAGTTGCTGTGATTGTCTGCTGAAAATTAAGAAATGTCGGTGGTAATTTCGTTCGGTCTCGTATTCTCCATTTGGAAATCCAGCTTCGAGCTGCGACTAAATTGTATTGAACATCAATGTTTTTGGCACTCAAGGGTCTTATATTTGGATTTTTATTATTTGCTGTCACACTATTTAAGTTATCAAACAAATAGTTGACTTTAAGAACAAATTCGGCGGTATACCATTTTATAACATCTCTTTCGTTTTCTGTTTGAAAAGCTGTCATGAGGTGCACACTCTGAATGAATACACACATGGGTAGCTAACTTGACGCTCATTTTGTCAAACGGTCTAGGATGAATATGCTTGGCACAGATCTTCGGAATAACTCTTGCAATTCATAAAGAAGAGTCAGTAATAAAAAGGTCTTCAATCTGTTTCCAAGAAACGCTTTTAATCATCTCCGATAAAATCTTTGCGTTCTAAGTTATTTCGTACTCCTTTAACCAAATGAGGCACATCAAAAACAACATAAATCTTTGCATTATTGTGCATATAGTAAGGCTTGACTCTAGTTATGCCCAACATCTCAAAAACTTTCTGATTTGTGGAGCTCTGATCACAGAAAACTGCCCTGATACTTAGTCCGATTTTAAGCAGCATGGTAAAGACCATATCTAGAAGCAGCAACGAGCTGTCATACTTCATAGGGCCCAAGGACACAAAATAAGCAAAGGGTATTTTCCACGAGTATGTTAGGCCTCTTACAAAAAAAAAAAAAAACAAGTGCTTGAGTCGCCATTTCCTCGTTTAGTCATAAATAGCCAAGATCCTGCATCCCTTCCTGCAGATTGTTTTTCATGCTGTAAGAAAGCCACTCCTTTATTGACATTTCATTGAAAATAAGAACACAGTTTTTCTCGTGGTTGGTCATTGTTTCAACTTTGCACCGAAGTTTGGATTTTAACTATTCTGGCTCTTCTGGTATTCCTGGCTGCAAGTTTACCAAACAACCCATTTCCGTACAGTTCTTTTGCTTGGCAGCCTAAAACCTTCTTTAAGCCATGACTCAAACAAGGAAGGCGACTTATAGTACAGATTAATGGCAAAGTCTATTTCATCCTGCTCCCACGTCTTTTTTTTTCCATGGTTTATTTCCATCTTTAGGAGAGAGACGGACACTGTTTCAAAATAATTGTCCATCTGTAGCAGTAGTTCAACCAGATTGAGTTTAGTGTTAACTTTATTTTGTCTGTAAGCACATTTACTGTGTGTACGTTTCCAGTTCAAATGTTTTTTACGCAACTGTTTAATCAATTTTGCTATCCTTGGAGTTACTTGTGAATTCGCAACTATTTCTGGGCTCCCAATACTGTCATTTGAAGGCACTGTTACAGCTGGGTTACTTACAGCTTTCTTTGTGTCCTCTTCTGCAACAGTAGATGGTTGTGGTACCATAGGCAATCTTTCACTTAAAACAGATTTGTCTTTACTATTTTCCAGGGTGGCCACAAACTAGGGATGATAAAATTCCCTGACTTTTCCAGGTTTTCCAGTCAAAATGGAAATTTTTCCCTGGTCGACATGAGCGGTATTTAGTTTCACATACAAAATAGAAAAAAAAATAAAAAAATAATTATGATAATTTAGGCACGTATAAACATATTTTGCTCACCTTTATAAGATCTTGATCTACAATGTAAGAGGTGTGCTAGTCATTTCAAAATTAATAAAATAGCAAGAATGAAACACACACCTTCAGCAAGGAAAGGGTATGCACGTTGCATGTACGTCGTAATGAAGATGGATCTCTCACAGAAATTAATCTTGAGCGATTAACAGATTGCTTCGCATCCATTTTCTTAAAGATTGCTTCAATTTAATTCAAGGTTGCAAGTAGTATTACGGGGATCATAAAAATTCCCCGTTTTTAAGGAAAACTCCCTGAAAATTTCAGGTTTTCCATGTTTTCCAGGTCTATGGCCACCCCGTTATTGTACAGTATGTGTACAGCGGTTCTCAGAAAACAACATTTTAATGAATTTGTAAAATCTTCTATACGAAAATGGTCTTCACAAATCACTGTTCTTTTCAGTTTGTTGTCTGGTAGTACCAGCAATGAGTTATTGCCACTGCGTAATATCCACTCCAGACATCTGATAAACACAACAAACACATTATTACTCAGTCGTACTTTAATTATGACAGAAATGAAACACATAAACCTATTATTATACTGTGAATAGAATAGAGTGGGGTGGAAGTTCGTAGGTTAAGTATTTAAGGTTAGGTGCGTAATAAGGTAACTAATATTTAATCAACAGGATGATATAGTCAATTATATATAAGCCAACTATGAGGTAAGCTGGTTGTTTGTGTTTGTGAAGGAAACCTTCAAGCATCTATATAATGAGAACTAAACATCAATAACTCATTAATTATGTTTTGTAATTACCCTTTCTGTGGAGTCTTTTGTGAAGTAAAGTTGCCCACAGCCCGTCTGCAACTGCCTCTGTCCCCGAAGATCAGAGAGACTTTCTGAGTTAGGGTTCTAAACAATAACTGTCAACTTCTCTAGCCCTACAGATTATCTCATCAGTAGTGTTTCATTATTAATGTCTCTTCCTTTTTGTTAACCGCAATCTCGATTCTCCATGGCCGGTAGTACAATTTATTATTTCCTGTTTGGAAATTCCCATTTAATCCGATAACATCCAATACGTCTTGATATCCTTTGCGGGTTGCGCGTATTACGTATGTTGTGCAACGTGATAGCATTGCAATCAGCTGAAGCGAGCACTTACTGCAGACAGCTTGCCTTCGGGTATGAACATAGACTATAGAAGCCTGTTTATCCTGCTCTAAATGTATTTAAATCTAGGCTGCATCTGCGGCCAGATGTGGAATTTAGAAATTATTCCCACTACCAATTTCAACTAATGCAAATTGTGTATAGTGAGAGGAGGGCACTTTATTCGTTTAGTGCACCAAGAGAATATATTGTAAAATAGTTACTTTCGCCTTTTTATTACGGCCTATCTCTCCTTTCTAAACACTGGTGGTCCGTTCTTGAGTGTTAGCAATTACATCCAATTAATGTGCGGAAACAGTTTACAGTTCTGACTAACACAAATATCACTTCTTTCAGACAATGAGATCTTAAACCATGTTTCCACTTAAGAACATAATTACCACATATCTTTGATTTTGATTTAACAAATTACACATATTACCGGCATCTACATATGTTAAGAGGGCTTGAAATATTTCCCAGTAGCAAAGAGTGTAGGCGACAGCCATTTAAAACATATTGCGTGGGACAAAACCTTGAATATCATGATGGGTAAAAACTTTGTACCGCGTGTTTTACCTGTCATGGTTGATCCCCCCTGAAATAGGTATAGTAGAACCTGTTTTGGTTTTGCTATCAGCAGTTACACCTACAAGAATAGTAATATGTTTTAATGTTTAATTTTCAGAACATGTAGAGGGATAACTGACAGAACGGTGTGCATTTCGGGAAATGTGGCACATAACTCAGCCGAAACTGATGGAGGGGTAATTCACAATGCAAACAATAAGTAACAATTACTAATTCATAATTTAAGGGAACTTAAAAGGTAGGATACTGGACAAGCCAAATAATTCTGACAATAAACCATTATGTCTATCTATTGAACGAAAACGTTACTTTTATGTTATAAAGGGAAAATGTATTAACTTACTCATGTTCCAGGATTAAAACAATGAAACAAATGTCAACCAAGATGTATTATGTGCATTGCGTGAAGAGTGGTACACAGAAGTTCATTATGACATTGGAAAATATTTAGGAAATTAGATAATGTTTAAGGACTGGTGCCATGCGATTTGTATGTGCTTATTGTTACATTATTTGTCTGCTACAATGTAATCAATTGTATTTTCAAACATTTTGAAGCCATTTTTTTATGTCCCAATATTCCGTTATGTGCACATGTTTGCCCCACCGCTAATACACCCCACTGGTCGGGTCACAATTGAGACATTAAATATTTTCTGCAACTACTACATGTCAAACTAATAAAACCCCTTTTCCCTTTCTAACCCCCCATCCCTCTTCCCATAATTTTACCTCGTCTTCCCTCTCATTTAGCATTTTTAGATTTTTGATTCGGTAAGTGGCTTACTGAAGTGGAGCCCAGACTTTTCTGTAAGAGAGACAGCATTTGAGGTGTTTTTTGGTATAGAAGTGTTAGTGTTAAGGGTACCTGGATTACCCACCAATAAGTTCAGTGGTGGAGGCAGTGATTTCTTGCAAGCGTTTTTCTTTAAATGAGAATGATTGGAACGACAATATAATTATTTATATATATATATATTCTTTTCATTTTAACTTTCTTTAAATTACTTTAACCCCCCCCCCCCCCGATACTGTAGGTTTTGAGTATCAGGTAACCCTGATTATTTTCTTCTCCGCCCATAAACTGTGTTCGAAATTGAATTTTTGCCTGTAACGTAGATGTGTTCTGCATGCCCTGTTTGATTAGCTTTGTGCCTTGTGGACTGGTATGTTCCACTTCACCACGACTCGTGCCTTGTTTCTCTGTTTCCGTTAAATATTTACCGGCGTGATAATCATTGTCTCTCAATCTAGTAATTTTTCTTGGCTGCCCTTGTCAGCTTTTCACAAACATCTTAGGAATGTGTCAGAATGAGTGCTTTTATAAAGGAAGGGCTTACTGGGCTCGCTTGAGTGCCCCTTCCATTACGGATTTAGTATTTGGTAAATGTGTTTGGTGGTCATGAAACCATTTAATTTTAAAATTTTTTAATGCTCTCATTTTAGAATACTTTGGGGTAAGAAGGGAGCAAAAATGTCTGCAAAACGTAAACGTGTGGTTTTAAATTTACAACAGAAGCTGGAAATTATTAATAAACTTGAAGGAGGAAGTGTAGTAAAACAGCTTTCAGTTATGTATGGAGTGGAAAAACAACAATTCGGGATATACGAAACACACCCGAAAAAATCATAATGCAAGAGGGTAAGGGGAAAGTAGGAGAGGGAGCAGGTAGGAAAAAGGAAGGGATATCAGACTCCCATCGAGATTGTTTGTTGCCAAGAGTGCCGGAGACTTTCTTCTTTAAATGCAACAAGAGTGCCGCAAGGCAGTTCAGCTGAACAAAATTGATCACAATTATTTACAGCATTCTTCCACAGTAATAATAGTCCCTCGATTCAAGTTTCATAAAAATTTGTCTAGCCATATTGTTTTTAAAACACATAAGATTAACGTATCTAAAGGGCCACATCTTTACTTACGAAAAAAATTACATTATGCTTATAAAATTTAAATCCCTTCACTGATATGAATGTAACTTCACAACAACAAATAAAATCACAATAACTATCCAATGCAAATATATTTCATGAAACTGCATCCACAAATTTAATGCATAATCTAACCTTGCCCCAAATTACTTACTTTGACGGAAGTAATGGAAGTCAGTACTTACTGTTTTGTACACTGTATCGGCTAATACAAATTAAACTGTTTGGACAGACATTAGAATACTGTTTTAATATATTCCTGACACTAAATAAATTATTCACATGCAGTGTAACACCTTTTTATGGCATTATTGTTTTAAAACGAGTGACACAGGATTGTAAGTACGGAATTGCCTAACTACTAAATAACCCAAAAACACATTTATTTAAACATTCAGAACTGCAACACATATCACCAATATAACAAATTACACTTACCCAAAGTTTCTTCAAGTTTACTCAAGGTTTAAAATTTATACTGGCTTCAATCATGAAGCATTATATTTTCCAGGTCGGCATATTACAGTAGAACCCACTTAACTGTGACTCGATCATCCAATTTGCGGATTAACTGTGATTTTCCAATCTTGTATGTTTTTTATGACAGCAGTTAAAATGTCTTTCTTTGTCTGGAAACACGGCACAGGCACAAAATGGTCAAAAGGAGGTCAACAGACTTCTCTGTTCTTCTCTTAGAAAGGAGAGGATGTTTCTCACCCCTCTATCCCATCTTCTGTTCAGTACTGCCTCTTCACTGCCCCTCATGCTCATGGTTGGCTGTTCTCCAGTTGCCAAGCAGAGAAGCATTGATTGCACGCCTACCAGCTGGAAGAGGGGAGGTAGCAAGCGATAAGGAGGGAGAACATGCAAAAGTGAGAGGAGACGGCCAAAGCAAAAAGACCACAGCACTTTGGTGGTAGATCACGCACAGTGGTTGTTGATGATAACCTACATTTGACATAGTTTAAGTTTCAAACTACGGACAATCAAGACTGCGTTCTGTGAAATAAAAATGCCTACAACTACACAGTTCATATCAAATTTGAAGCCGTATCATTTAAATGGTGCAACAACTACAATGTACAATTTTTTTACTTTCAGGCAGATTCGACGCCTCCTTTTTTATGCTAATTTCGACAGTTATATAAATGTTCACATCTGCACTTCTAAGGACGAATGTTAATTGGAACAGAGCTGCCTTTTAAAAAATTGTTTTATGAGTACAAAATAACATAATATATTTTATAAGAAACAATAAACAAACTGACTTGTTTGTTTATTGCGAATATCAGGCCAAGTTACGGCTCAGTTTTTTCGATAATTTTCATCTTTATTCCAGTGAATAATTTTAACTGGAACACGTATACTTTTTAAAATATTGTTACGTTAGTAAAAAAGTTTTATTCCTACAGTAAATGGTAAATAAACTATTCTGTCAGGTGATATCTTTTAGGCAGATTCGCAGCCGGGTTATGTTAATTTGGCTGTTAACCAGCATTCATATATGGATTTCTTAAGAATTCTTTTATTGGAACTGCCTACTTTTTAAATTTACATTTCAATAATAAAGAGTTAATTTTGTTTTGCAAAAGGTAAAAAAACCCTGTAACAGCCACATGCCAGCTAATAACCACGAGAGGTTAAGCATGACTCACCTAGCCGTGATTTTCAAATATCCGACTCGCTCATCCCCTGCAATATAGCAGGTAATCGAGGTTCTAATGTATGTGAAATTTCAAAAATTTCTGGGACAAGAAACTATGCAGAAACATAGGGACACAAAACTGCATAGAAATACAGTAGAAAGCAATAACAAAAGAGCTCACTTCACTCATAACACGTATAAAAATGTTTTATTTATTAAGTTGACGAATACTTTATTTCAGAGATTACAAACAAATATTTTAAATAAAATAATATGTAACCGGTTGTTTTGTTGGTCACACACAAGCATGGACAAAAAAAACAAACCATTAACCAGCAAACTGGAATGTTGCATCAACCAGGTAATGATATGAAAGAGTTAGAAACATAAATTTGTTACAATCACACCAAATTTTATTCTTACTTGCATACAACAAAGATAAACTAATTTGCTGATGACAAGAATTCTTAACTTTACGACTAGTGAGACGTTGAAACATGGAACTGAACTACTTCTCGTAGTTTGTTGCCAACTTAACTGTGAGTATTGCTCAGGGTTTAAAAACCAGGTTTTTTTTTAAAAAAAAAAAGCCCAACCCACTTGGGTTTTATTCAAAAACTCAGAGAATGTTAGGGTTTTCTGGATTTTTATAAAAACCAGGCTAAGTATAAAAATGTATATTCTAATTACAACTTGTTTTGGGTACATTTACCTGGACACTTATATTTTACTTTATTAAATCAAATGCTTGTATTTAGAATTTGAATTAAATGCATTGTTGAAAATATTGGAAAAAAATTTTAATTTCTGCTAAATATTGTGTGAAGGAAAAAATGGATATTATACCAGTTTACATAATGTAGCTAGCAGTATACACAATATGTACACTATGCATTATTATAACATTTTACATAACAAGTATAAAGTTTATATTGTCAACTATCTCCATAACCAGCAATTGTGTTGTGTTTTGGAAAACTCTTTCAATAATGATTGTGTAACTTGCTCTAAAGCAGTCCAAATGTAGAAAAGTATCCCCCGATTAAAGCAGAAGAAGCTGGTGCTGAATGCAAGCACAAGAAAAGTGGAAAAACCCAAAGAGAAACTTAGTTTCTTTCTTTTTTTTTTCGCCATGATCTACCACCATTTTTGCAAGGAAAACTCTTGTACATTTGACTGCATCATAGAAGTAGGATAATAATCAGGATCACTTATCTTGAAGGCCATGCTGCCAAGCAGAGATTCAGGACGATGTTCAGCTAACTACATTTCTAAGAGGTGTTCTTATTTTTTACTTAAACATTGCCCTCTCAATTTTGGAACCATAAGGTTGACACATTACATCTTTTTCAACATTATTAAATTGTCTTCTACTAATCAGTGCACATCACACAGCTGCACATTTCCACGGAGTTTGATTGCTCCTACACTCTACAAGATACCAAACTTTTACTGTCTACCCACAGAAAATGACACATGCTCAACGCCCAAAGATTGTACTGTTCACCAGCCGAGCCACCGAGACTATGCATCTAAATCATCCAAGTACTAAAGCACATTGCCAGATGGCATCAATAGTTTGATCGCCACATGTAACTCTGGATCCAGCGCTGTCCAGTGAGATCACACACCCAGAGGATTTAAAGCCATCAACCTCCTCCACACCCGATCAAGGGCAAGCCAGGAACAGTATAAATACTGAAGCCCAGCTCTTGGAACGTCAGTTTGTTCTGTTCCTTCACTACACTCCTGGTCCCGAAAAAACCATCAGCTCTCCTGGTCTTCACCGGACTCTTGGTGCTACACTTGTCTTCACCACACTCCCTGTGCCAAAGATTACTTCATCTACTGTCGTCGAACACGTAGACACTTCCAGCCCCTTCAAGGCAACAACACTGTAGCGTAGCCAAGTTTTAGTTATTTTCATAGCACTTTGTCTACCAACCCTGCTAGCATAGGAACAGGTTGCCTTCACCTGTCAATGTGTAGTCAGCTTCTGTTAAGCTCTCATCGATAGCAGGTAGTGCAACACAACCTTGTCATTTCCTTCAAAAGAATAAACAAGCTTTTAATCCACTTAAGGGTGTCTTTCCCATAGCCGTAGTACCTTCCTTCCTTGTGGACATCAACCCTGTTCGAGGGACAGCAGGTGACTGGGAAATTTATTCTAAACCACAAAACACATCAGTGGAGTACACACACACATACTGGACGGGCACCCTTTCTGTGCACCATGGTGTACGGAACGGTAGAGCCCCGACACTCGGTACTCCTCCTCTTGACGTTAACTTGTCAGCTTGGTGTTTGCTCTTTCCACAGTGTTTCTGGTGCCAAAGGGAGTATTTCCCCGAGTTGAGGAGATTGGTCATCAGGAGGAACTCACCCACATATTGGGACAGTCAGCATATTGGGACTCTCAGTATTCACCACACTTCCGGTGCCGGATACTGAGATAGGGATACTGCGGTGAGTTGATGGAGACAGGTATGTGGAAGTACACCTGAGTAGGACCAAGTTACCTGCTCCACCTGCTTGAGGTCTGATCATAGAAACTTTTTCCTCATGCCTTTCTACTGTCAAAGTGGCATCCGTAAGAGGGTAAAAATTGCTGAGATGACCTCAAAGTATCAGAAGGAGCCTAGCCAAATCCCCACCAGCCTTGAGCACATTGGTCCCCAGGAACAAGCGCAAGCTGTCCAATGCTTAGAGACCCATCTTACCAGCCTACAAAACCAGCTCTCTCCACGCCACCTACTTGAGTCGACAGCACAACACACCCAGTATTCCTGGCCTACTTGGGCGGACAAGACATGTCACTCGGCCTAGCTAACTTGTGGTTTTGGGGAACCCCGATCAGTCGGCAAACCCCGGCGTCAACCAGTACCTGCAAGCACACACCAATCAGTACAATGGATTCAGGGACCAAACCGGTCGCACCACGGTTAGAATCACAGCAGGTCCGGCAGCTTCCGCAGGTCATGCGTCACCCAGGCAACACAGTGAGAGTGGTCCCACCTAAGTGTAAAGTTATACTTGCAGAACTAGACTTTGTGCCCTGCCGGAAAGCAATCAGGCCCATATTGTACACTGGTCACGCACCAATTCCACATAAGGACTAAAGAATCACAGCATAACCCCGGGTGTGTCTGCCCTTGCACCCACTAATACACTTGGGACCATGACATACCTCAGTTGCCCACAAGACATCAAGCATCAAGGTTTGAAAGGATATATGGTGGTTGGATTGCCTGATAAAATCTTTTCTTGAAGTGATGATGGTAAGGCTCCAGAACATCAGAAGGTAGTACATCAAGGTATATTTCAACTGCCTCTGGAATGCATGTTGTTTATTTTTTAAGCTTGTCCACACATTTGCAATTATATGTAATGTTTCATAAAATACACTGCTTCATGGTAAATTGACATGTTTAAGCTTTTTGCAACATTTGGATGAAAGTCTTAGACATGTTCAAGGGTGATTTCCCTGTACCTATAATAATTTGTCACATATGATTTTAGACAGTCAGGGTGAGAGTAACACTGTGTTTCATTTGGCAACTACGGAATCACACAATCTTTTTCCAGAAGTATCCCATATGCTTGAACATTTCGAAAATAATTTTGCACTGCACAAAATACAACCCATAACTATTCTAGGAGATACAACTTTCTCAACTAAATTCAAAAGACATGCTGAACAGCCATAGGCAATTATTTAGATCTTTCATCGAAGTTTCTTACATTTTGCCCATTTTATTCCCATTATCACTAACTACCAATGCTACTGTGTAAGTTTTCTTGGCATTCTTTAATTTCTGCAGCTTTAGCTGCTGCACACTGCTAAGACTTTTTTTTCTGTGACCCTGCATCATAAACTATAAGAAGGTAATTTTCTGTCCCTGTATGGATGGTGATGACTTGAATTATATCATTTTTAACGCTTGGCCATTCATCCAATGTTAACAATAAAGTGTAATTTTATACTTTTTTCTACCAGATGTAGCTCTATTAGTTGAGCAGCATCATCCAAAAGCTTCCCACGTATATCTTTTGCTTATGGTGCTTTGTATCCAGTTCTTGAAATCTGGATCATCTCCTTGATTTGAAGTCATCAAGTTCAGCAACATTAAAAGGTACATTCGCAGCATAGAAAAACACTGACACTGCCTTGTCAAGGTTCCATTTTTGCTCTTCAGTTGTCTTAAGCACATAATCATTTATTCAATGTTGCTTTCTGTTAGTGTATGAAGAAGTACTATGAACTGATCTTAAACAGGCTGACGCACAAACGTTTGTGGAAGAGGATATACTCGATTTGGTAAAGGAAGGCTGTGCTGCTGAACAGTAGTTGATGTTCCAGATTTTCTTTACTTTTACTCTCCTGTACCTTTCAAGCTGAACATTTCTGTAGGCAAGTTATCCTTTCCATCTTGCAACTTAAAGTCAATTCACAATGTTTAAATTTACATTTTGAATCACCATCAATTGTTACTTCTTTCCACTCATTTGCATACTTACATCCACTCCCATGCAGTTTTGGCATTTTTATTTTGATGTGTTCCTGGGATCTCACATAATTTAAAATGTCTTTTATTACTACCCCATCAAAAATGTTGCTATTCACATACACACCACACTTGATATATTGTTTGCAAACACATTATAAATTTTAATTTACTTAATCGACTATAAACTTTTTCAGTTACAAGGCAACACCTCTACACTTCCCATTCAGGCTAAAATAATTCCTTCTAATAAACCGAATTATCCATTATATAGCAGCACCAAAACTTTCAATACCTTTATCAACTCTTTTGAAACTTCCATGACCTACAGTTTGTAAGTAGCTGTCATCTTACCGTGTATCTAACAAGATAACTCATGACCAATGAGCTTCATTTGTGTAACTGGAAAGGAAAAGTTCTTAGTGTATACTTCCCCTCAATCGGTCCAGTTCTTTAGCTTTACTTATTTCCTGTTTATAGAAAGAAAAACTATTTACTGTGAGTAAAATAAAATTTAATCAGCATGTCTAAATAGTTTAAAATTTGGAAAAAACCCACTTGGTGCACTAAATGGGTTTTTTCAAGTGGATCCATGCAAAAATGCCTGGGTGGGTTTTTTCAAGTGGGCCACTTTGGCAAACCCTGGTATTGCTGCAATTGTTCACAATCAAATATACACAGTTATGGACAGTAATTTTTTTCATAGGTTGATTTCAAGAGTACTCACTTTATCATGAACCACTCATACATTTGCAGATGTGATTAATTACAATTTACACTTTCACAGAAAGCAATAAACAATCAACCAAACACACAAAAACAAGTGGCAAACTACCTCATGATTTAACACAATCATTAAGGTAAATTTCTTGCTAGGGTAATAGGCCTAAGACTGTACTGCCAACACAAAAAATTACAATTCTGTAGTTTTAATGGACTACCAGAGTAAAAACAAGCTGTGAATTCAGCTCAAATTATTGTTGAAGAGAATCTACTATCATGCCTCACTTAAAAGACTAATGCAGAAACTATCATACCTCATTAGAGACGTAACACTTTACATTCTGCTTGGGCGGTTTCTGGCTATCTACACCATTTGGTTCACGCCGCCTCCCAGACTTGGGTGTCTGCAGGCTGTGCAGAGCAGTCTTGCGAGACTCTGGCACCGCTCTCTCATGTTGCTTGGGCTTGGCCGGTGGGGCAGACCAACCGGATGTCCAGTCCTCCGTCGATGCACGTGGCTGTACCAGGGCGTTCAGCTTTGCTGCATACTGCTTGTCTGCCTCCACCTCCTAGCAATGAGAGAGCACAGTCCACACTGTTGCCAACCTGGTGTCATACTACTACTCAACTCCCTATACATGGTGCAATAGAAGTTTAGATATTGGGAGGGTGCTGAACGGGACTGATCCCCACCATATTGCAATTTGTATTTTTTGGTATAACCTGAGAATGTGAAGATATAGTATTTAGTCCTAAACACAGATGGGACACAGGGCATTAATTAGTACACTTTCTGAAGTCAGTATTATTTGATTTCACCGCTGTCAGAATCTGTGAAGTTGGCCACAAAAATAATCACTTTGACCTATGCATATTTCTTCTTTATATTTCTAAGTCAGAAAATAACCAAAGTAGTGAATTTATAACACACTAAGAAATTTCAAGAACCTCTTGTTTATGCTCTTTCATTCAAAAATTTTTATGCAAATTCCCAAATACATCCAAAATGTGAGTTACGACTTCCCTACAGTACTAGGTCTTCAGTACTTGCACATAAAATGAGATGGGGTGAGGTAGCAATAGAATAAAAGGGTACAATGGAAAAGTAATGTCCCGGGAAGAAACAGTGATCAATGGAAATATCCACCACATTTCTTGAACATAAAAATTTCCACAGGAATGTAACCTGGAACACCACAGTGAGAAGCTAATGCATTAGCCACATAATGTACGACTCCTAATGCAACCACTACCATACACAGTAAATAATATCCCTTTCAGGACCTAACTTAATTTAATGCAAGTGATTTGATTAGAGTGTGACAAGTTCCCAACACACTTCTTGCTTACGTAATGTTAGCTATGGAGTTTTTTCTAGAGCTAATAGTCTATGATTTTATATTTTCTTGCTTTTTAACATTTTTTTGTGTTAATTTTTTTTGCTTATTTGCATAGCCCCATCTAAACACAAGCATGGCTATGCCGTAAAAATTCAACAACTTTTGCAGACTGCAATAATACTATTTTTCAAAATATTTCCCCCAATTTTCTAAAAAAGTCACAAACCATCAAGTGACTTACATTGGTTAAATTCAAAACTGTTTTAATTATTTTCTCTAACTTCATTCCCTTTTTTCTGATGAATGCATTATTTAATACCTTGTTCCATCTTTTACACAAACTTATTGAGTGCATATG
This sequence comes from Dryococelus australis, assembly GCA_029891345.1. NCBI lineage: Eukaryota > Metazoa > Arthropoda > Insecta > Phasmatodea > Phasmatidae > Dryococelus > Dryococelus australis. Next base: position 92,733,049 of record CM057000.1, on the reverse strand, counting down.
CTTACATCTTCTCGTAACAACACAAGACATTAACTTCACAGTCGCTTGTAAATTACCATGTAGCCTTCCCACAAACTTATTCACCTACTGTTTTCTATGTAAGTTACAATGAGTTTAAACTGTCAACAATATAAACCTACTAGCAGCCCGTCTTCACTCACTAGGGTTTTATGAAGTTATTAAAATTAAAAGCGTGGCATGAGAATTTATCCGTTGATGTAACGTAGCAATGCTGTGCTGATGGCAAGAACTGTCTGTTACCCACTTATACAAATTCACACACATATGATCAGGTTATTTCTCTCGTGCCACGCTTTTATTTTTAAGTTTTTATGAATCTAAATATAATCATTAGATACTGATTTGTCAACTATGCAGAAATGATTCCTCATTCTGCCCATTTCCATAAAGACTTCAGTATTGCAGGGCTTTTTGCCACTTAATTTTGCACAATCTAACTCTTTGATATGAAGACTGTCCAAAGACCTTACCCTACTGAGAGCAACGTAGGCTTGGCCAGAAGCAAAAAGTTTTGGCCCCAGATAAATCACAGCATAGTCCACTGTATTACCCTGAATCTTGTGAATGGTAGACGCCCAAGACAGTACCATCGGCAACATCCTACGTTCCACAGTTCCATAGCTTAACTTAGCTGGAAACTGTACTGATTTTGGGTGTATCATATGAATGCCCTCATTAGCAAAGTCTACCTGAACTGATGGTATATCCGTTTCATACATCTCGGCACGTCGGAAACATGGCCATATGATTTCAGTGATGTGTCCTATGACACCATTAACAAGTCCTTTGCCAACATCGATGTTGGATCCCAACATAACCTTGGCTCCTGCAAAAATTTCTAGTTTTTGAGGCATTCCTCCTGTTTTATTAATGTCTGATGGAATTATGGTGTCAATGTCAATATTCTTGGCATTTCTTGTTGCATCCATTAACTTATCCTGGGCTTTAAATTTGAACATCGTTATTCCCTTTGCCCTGAAGTGCTCAAGAACTGCCTGATTATGGTCATTGAGCTGTTGGTTTGTCAGATAAATCCGAATAGCTTTTTCAATAGAGCACTCACGAGTAGCTACTCTAGAGGTTAACATTACTTATGAGTTCGACAAAATGCTCTTGATTGTAACTCCCCAATCTTTAAAGCATTTAATATATCGGTAAAGGAAGCATTTCCTTGCTGTCTCATGTTCTCAGTTAGTTAAACCAAAGTAAAGAGTAGCCACAAGTGTGTTGCTGGTGCTAATCTGAGAGGCTGATCAAATACTTGATTACCTCTGACAGGGGGCAATACTATTAGGTCTCCAAATAACAATATATTAATACCACCAAAAATATCCTCGCTGTGTTTCAATTGTTTTAGTCAAGAATCTATCATTTTGTAAGGGACCATGGATATTTCATCAATGAACATGAATTCAATGTTCCGCCACCATTGCAGCATGAGCCTCAAATAATTTCCTGTTAGAATTGGAATCTCTACAATTCTTCCGTCCTTCTGTACTGGTAGTTTGAGAGCAGAATGAAGCGTTAAGCCTCCCACAAGTCGAGCTGCTACTCCTGTTAATGCAGAAATATTAACTACCTGCTTTGTGTAACATATGTTGGCTTGATTTTTAAGTAAATTAAAGAGAAATGTTTTGCTGATTCCAGCATTGCCGGTAACAAAGAAACGTAAACTATCAGTAGCTCCATTTATTTTATGTAAGATTTTTTGGGTAAAGTACGTAAAGACATCTTTTTGTCCAATATTCATCGCTCTTTGAGCTGTCTGAAACTGGTCATCACTCATAATTTGCTCTGTTTCTACATCTTCTGCCTCTAATTAGCTTGAAGTAGTTCTTGATCAAGAATTTCGAAGACGTGTACTTGATTAAAGGCATTTTCTAGTTGCCTGTCATGTTGTCTCGAAATATCCATGCATGTACTTGTTTATTGAAGATTCAATTCTTTCGCCAGAAAAGCAGCCTTCGATGTATCGTAATCTTCCACTAATTCACTCTCAGATCAATATGGTTAAGTATTGGAGAAGTAAACTGTAATAGTAATTATCTGGATCATTAGCTGCTATAAAGTAAGGCAACCTACGACTACTCGAGTGTTTCTGATATCTATTTTACTGTTGTCATTAAGTGTAACTAAACGTCGCCCAGTCTGCTCTTCAGACGGCTCATATTGATCAACGCTTTCTTCATTGTTGTCTTGTAATCGACGTAATACGGTTAAAATAACATCGAAAACTCCAGTAGACTCATATTATTAAAGTCATAATCAGCATGCTCTATCTGGTGTTTTTCGTATTGATCAAAAATGTTTTAACAACAGCCAGCAGCTTGACCAGCTTCGCTGAACTGGAGCACTCTGTATCTTTCTTCAGGCTTCCTGGAGTTAAGAAAAACGAACTTTCTTGAACTCTCTTTAAAATTTAAACGACACAGCCTGTATGCGCATTTGCAAGCCGAGATTTGACGTTCATTTGATAACTTCATACATACCTTAAAAAGCTTCCGGGAAATATTACTCTCTTCACGTATTTGGCGTAAAGCTTGTGCAACACTTGCATCAACTTCAGATTCTGCTTTAGATATGTACTTGGCTACAAACAGCCATGGCCTTGTTTGATCCACAAGGTTGAATGTCCATATTACCCTGCCACAGTCGGAGAAGTGTAGGATTATAATTATTTACCCACCTATCTTCATTTCGCCGCTTCCTTCCACCACTGCCAAGGAAATTGTCTGATGAGTGAGTAAAAATTTGTTTCTCATCACATTCTTGACGTGGGAAGCTAAAGCGACATGCTGATACATCTTTTTTTTTTTTTGCAGGTGTGAGTGCATTGATGTATTTGAGTCTTTTTTACTAACTCATATAGCTAAGAACTTTCAGGCAGTATTTGGCACGTACATACTTGATCTAGCTGATGAATTCCCTCCTCTGTCTCAAACAATGAATGGTTCTCAACCCATACCACCATATGAAGATGTGGGCATCCACAATTCTGGAATTCAATCAGCCACCAGAAATCTTTTAGTTTATCACCCAAAACTTCACAGTTATTCTGTAAACATTTCATGAGTACGTTTACTATAACCATGAAGTGATGACTTACCACAACAGGATATCGCTCAATTAAGAACCGAGTTGCGATCATATCCAGGTGTTTCGATTTTCATCTGGGTGGTTGTCAGCAATCAAGAGGACTTTACGCATATCCAGCCAATTAATATTGTTGCAACTAAAAGTTACAAAATATGTTGATGGGCCCAGGCACCTAATTTGGGTTAACAGTTCATTTAAGGATATACGCCAATAGACTGCTGAGTCCCTCAATTTTTCAGGTATTCATGGATATCCTCTACCATGCCATCTTGGTCTTGGACCTTTTTGTAACAAGCTGCAATAGTAGATTTGACGCTATGATACTTGAACATGGACAGTGCATACAACAAATAGTCGTTCCGCTGAAATCTTGTATCTTTGCCTAGTACCCGAAATTGATAATGGTGTTATTTTTATATTTCTGGATTCCTCATTAAGCCCATTTATACCGTAGGGAAACAAATGAAACCAGGCGAATTCTTCAGCCTTCCGTTCGTGGGACTCATTAACAATATTATCGTTTGTTTTACATACAATCTGATTTTAATTGTTAGATACTTGAAGTTCTGCCTCTACTTCAGGTTGTATGCAATCTACTGGAATCATTAGCGATCTTTGAATGGGTATTGCTTCTTTTAGAGGTGACACAGTAAAAGAAGAAGAATGTTCAGTTTCATTCTCTTGTTGCACTTGCAGATTATTTGCAATTGTTGATTGAAACACTGGCATGCGTAGTTCGTCTTCATTTTGTGTTTAGTACTCAATATGTTTACATTAATGTAATTCAAGGTAAACTGTATATTTCTTAAACCTGATGCACGTTTGCAGATCCTAACGAGCTCGTCTATTGAATCACAATCTATCACATAGGCTATTCCATTAGAGTCGTTAGCTTTGGCACCCTTCGGGCCACATGAATGCGAATCTGTAAAATAGAATTTGTTACTATGTTTCATAACTCCTACTGTAAGTGATGAAGCTATTAGTGCACCAGCATTATGAGTTATGAATATTTCAGTAACAGCTTCTTTCAAAGTCATTCCTATATTGCCACGATTTGCTCGGTCTTATAAATTCTTATAAAAAATTGTGTCATCTTCGTAGTCAACGCAAAATGAGCGGTTGTACATCCTGAAATTGTTTTTGATATCAAAATTACGCACTTCTAAAAAAACAGCTTTGTTCTATAGGGTACGCTAATGGGTAGACACCTGAAAAATTAGCAAACGCGATATAGCAAAAAATAACATGAATTTTGACATTAAAAATATATAATTTGCAATTTTTGAAAATTTCAGCTGTAATTCGCGACCATAGATAATATGAGCGCTACTGATGATGCGTCACTTTGAGTGAACATTCCACTCACAGCCCTTCAAAAGTTTGTTCATTACGAAAACATGCCATTGTAGTGTTTACATCCACCAAGCACCATGTTATCTATGGAATTCATGCCAACTTCGCTTGTTTACATTTGTTGCGTAGCATCGTCACGTTTTAACCAACAATTCTTTATTTATTACAAAGCGAGCGGTGCGGCGGTGAAAAATGTGTTTAAATGTATTTACTTACGTAGAATATCTTTGTAAATCAATTTATCACATATTTTAAACTTGTATTCATCCAGTAAACTGTATTTTTATAATAAACATTCTCTGTAAATATATGCAGTAAAAAATTAGACTTTTGAAGAAACGAAAGTTTTGTCAGCGGGCCTAACAAAAAAATCTGTTGTTGAAAGTTTCAATAGTTCAAAAACGTATAGGCAGATTTAGCTGATTTTTTTTTCTGTTCGTAGATGGCAATTTTATTATTTTTTTAACAGTGCTTTTATAGTTGTGTATAAATTGTTAACATTATTCTTTTCATGAAACAGTATGCCCTTGCCAGAGCATTACGACTGTTTGTTATTCTAGGTGACAGGCAGAATACAAAATCTTAAGTAAAATCTGAACTTGTTTTCAATGTTATCTGTTGATAAACTGTTGTCTGTATTAAAACCGTAACTATACGTTTCTCTGGGAGTTAGGAATTTTTGCACTGAAATAATTGATTAAAAAAACCGCTAATCAATAGGAATAACATTGCCAATTTCAGGTTTTATGACTAAAGTGACATATCTCACATTATGTATGTCTTTATAGAGCACATTAAAAATTGGAGCAAATTCTCATGCAGAGACCTGCAATTTTGTAGCAAGAAAATAACAGCTATTTTTGACTTTTTTTTTTTTAATGAAAAAATAACACCTACTTTTTCAGGTCTCTACTAATGGGTCACCCTCAATCATGCTCTCATTTAAAGTATTCGTAGACCACTGACACGGAGGGAGAACGGCGGTTCTTACAAAATTTGTGATGACTATTGCGCACCATTGAACACTTGCATATCTCAATGTGAAAATGTCCAGAGTCGCTTGATGCCACGAAGCTAGAAGAATTTTGTTTTTGCTTACTGGAATGTAAGAAATCATACTTTGCTGTGCAATTTGTTCCTGATAACCAATGTCCTCCAATTTAATGTCTGAATTATGAGAATTGTCAGTGTGATTATTATTCACAAGTTGAACCAAATTTTGTGGATATATTTGTACGTCACCATTGATAACTACGTCTTTCTACAACGGATTATTTGTGATACCACAACGTAAAGCGTTATAAAATTTTACTCGTGAAATAGAGAATTCTCATGATAGATTCAAGTTTTCTAGGTGTTCAGTAACAATTATCATGCTAATACTATCAACAGACCTTGGTAACATGTTGGGCAGTTTTTCAGTTACTTCAAAAATATCCTGAGCAAACAAAACTGCCTGCCCACAAAATCAATATTGTCCGAATAGTCCATCAAATTTAATAATCTTAAAAAAAGGTAGGATTCTAGACAGAATGCATTATTCAGGCTGTGTTAATGTTTCAATCACCTCAGGTATTGCACCCAGGTCCAAGCTATTCCAGTAAGCCTTCATCTGCAGTACTGTTTTGTTACTGGTGACATGGCTATTGCAGCGATGGCAAAGAATTAATGTTATTTTTTGGGCCAGTTCATCTGGAAAGTACGGTACAGCGGTTAAATTAACTCTATAATTCGTAATGTGGTTGGGGTAGCATCTTTCAATGCAAATTTCACAATATTTATAACAAAATTTGTTAATTGTTTTTTCAAAATGATCAGTGTCAGCATTTAGTGTTGTTCTTGTAATTGACATATATTGTCAAGTGCTAGCTAAAACGAGCATCACGTTGCTCCGGCATTTCAGATGCTCCAACTTCTGCTTCATATTGGCTAGCATTTTCCAAATGAGCACCACATTGCTCCGGCGTTTCACGTGCACTCTTTTTAGATTGATATCGCCTAGCATTCTCTAAACGAGCATCATATTGCTCTGGTGTTTCACATGCTCTCAATTCTGTTATACGTTGTCTTTCATTTTGCAAGTTAAGTTTGTATTGCTCAGAAGTGAGAGAACATCTTAATTGAGACATACGTAAGCAAGCATTTGCTCGTTCAATGCACTGTTGAGCTGTTAATGTTCTTTTTTCACGTTTATATCTTTTTTATAGCCTCTGACTTTTTCTTCATTAGCGAGTTTCTGCTGACGTGTTAACATCGCTTTCTCTGAACATCTTTTTCATTGTTGCAGTTTCTTTGATTTTGTTGTTATACGTTTTCATTGGTGTACCCATGAGTATCGGAGAAATAAACAGTCGACTTGCCTAGTCAAATGAGCCCAAACTTGAAGATTCCACGTACAGCTTTGATGAAGTTCCTATGACCACCTTCCAAATCCATCATCAGGCCTTACTGACCATCTACCTCCAAAGGTCTCATCAAGTGCAATCAAATGAGCTCAAACTCGAGTCAATACTATTAACTGTTGAGAAGTTCCCTCATGAAGAGATGATCCTGGCTGCAGCACCAGGTCGCTGTTAACATATTATTGCAATGTCATTGAGATTCTATATGTATACCAAGTTTCAGCTCGATTGAATACCTAGAAGCAGGTAAAAATTCACTTGCAAGATTTCAACTGAACGTACAAATAAACTAACAAGGCAAGTTAAGTAAAAGCTTGTAATAAACAAATAAACAAACACACATTACCTCTTTATAATATTAGTATAGATTTTAAACAGGACACCTATGTTGCACAATCACTAGTTTAGTTTCAGGAACTAGAGCAAATTAAATAATGTACTTACGAATAGTGACCAAACAACTTAATGTTGACTCTAGAAACTGACCATTCTCTGGTATTTTTATTTTACCCATAACTGATACACCTGGGTCCTGGAGAAAAGAGAGAAAAAATTTTCTCTATTGCAGAAATGATGGGCCACTTACTAATCTCCTGACCTTCAGATGTACAGCCAGTAGTATTATTGTTCGCACCGGTAACCTTGTTTCCAGTGGCTGGGTTTCATGGACCCATTTTGACCCTTTACTATTGCCAACCTTACAATAATGCACTACAACACATCCTCTTTTGAGATGTTAATGTATGTGTCTTCATTTATGTCACTATTTCACCCCATGTGAGCCACATTTTCAAAAATCTTAAACCATTCACCATTTTGTTGGCTCCGCCCTCAAATTCCTTGCGACTAAGTTCCATACTACTCCTTACTGTTTCACAGAGTAGTTATCTGGTTAGCTGGAACATCCCATACCGTGCTCTTGGATTCTTATAAATGGGTTTCATTTAGTCGTAACATTCTGCCACTCGTATACCATATTATGTATAACCTCGGATCATCATGTTTCTGTACGAGTTTTCATGCTTGCTTGTTTTTACTAGCGTCCTGTTTCCTTCCTTGAACTCACTTCCTCTTTTCAAAGCGGTCTTGTCATACTGTTATTTGTGTTGCTGTTGATTTACTATCATTATGTGTTTCCTTTTCCACTGTAGGAAGTAATGCTTCAGGATGTCCACTGAAATTTCATTTTAGAATTCACTGACATTTCCCTGTTTTCCAGTCAGAATCTTGCAAAAGTTTACAGCACTTGCCATATTAAAATTATGTGTGATGTAGTTTACTATTAAATGTCTATATTAGTAATTAGTTTATGTCATACATCACTCTGCACACAATTTTTTACATTCAAGTTGCTGATTTGCAGTAAGTTTACAGCCTCCTTTTACGTACCACAATGGCAGCGATTATTGTCATTTTCTACACTCAGTTTAACATCATTTTTCACCTGACTACAGTTTATTTTCAGATCATAACCAACAACCAACTTGACAACTGTGCTATGTTTTAGTTTGTATGTCTTCTTAATCATGCATTAATAACACTTTATCAACATCCTGATCGCAAAAACTTCAACACTGGTTAACTGATATATTGTGTCAGTGCCCAGATCCATCTCGAGACTAACTGTAACCGACCTTAGGATAACACACAACAGTAACATTATTTTTATAGGAACATAGATATTTTTCATGTTTTATTGTCTTGATTCTGCACCATAATTCTTCATAGTTTTCAGTAAAAGTATTTTCTATTACTCTTTAAGGTGTGTGGGTCAGTCCAAATAGGCCCACAACACTTTGCATGTAAGTACCAGGCACGAGCGGAGCCTGACTGCAACTTCATCCTGGAAAGATGAAGCTGCAGTCAGGATGAAAAGACTCAACTTCAATTTATCACCGAGGGAATGCATACATCTGGACGGACAGGCCCGACTGCAATGAGTTCCCCCCCATCATTACCATTGACTCAACCTGACAATGGAGTCTGGCGCCTAGTCAGGTCACCCTTCCCAACAATTGTTTCCTTCTATCATTTACCGTCCCTCAAAACCAAACTGCACCAGCCATAACGGCGTTAATTGTCACCCTTCCATAAGACACCCTCCTTTTACTTCTTCAAAAAATATAAGCCAGACACACCCAAATTTTACTACTACTTATAATCCTGTTGAACAACTTTCCATTCCATTTTGCACCTGACTGCATCAGGATTACACCTTGAGAGCACCGTGCTCAACATGGGATAATGATCTGATGCCAACACGATGTTAGAATAAGGGCTCGGAGATGCTACAGCACAAGGGTGACAAGTGCACCAAAACCAGCTTTTACAACCTGCCATTGTGCCTACAGCGCATGACAAGAACAGCATGTTGGCCATCTTGGTGACAACACGACACCACCACTCCTCCCCTTCCAGCACCTTTGATCCATGCAACGAGAAGGCAGGTGAACCTGCACTCAACCTCTCCCCACTTCAGCAGTGCTTCTCCTTCTCCACCTGGGGAAGTATCAGTCAACACAGAGGGCCGTGGGCGCAGTTGCGCACTGCTGGTTGGTAAACCCCTCCACGTGAGCACACGGTGGACCAGCTGTGAGTGCTAGGCAGTGGCCTTAACCCCCACTGCCGGGTTCGGATGCAGCGCAGTACATATCTCAACGGCTGGCCTAACGCATGCAGACTTTTCAACACTTCTATGTTTGCAGCCCCATCCCACGAGACGTAATAGATGCACTCTTAAGACCTAACAAGCAACCGTGTCACAAAAAACTGCTAAACGAATGGCCAGCTCTGAAGTGTTGCAAAATAAAATGTAACTGGAATTTGAATCAGAATTTTCAGCCAACAATAATCAAAATTTTTGAATTACTACACATTCAGCAAAATGGTGTGTGCAAGCCTAGTGTGTGCAGAGCAAGAAGTCCCTACCTTACAATGCGGCTTGTTTAAACAGAGATATAATTTAGTGTGCCTAACCACGGTTGAACTCGTTACTGTCAGTGGGAGAGACTTTAAGTGTCACTGGTGTTATATAATCCCTCAAATCACTTGAACACTTCTACTGTTTACAAGGACTTGCTAAACAGTCCAGACTTTCAATCCACACAATGTCAGCGCGCCCAATGTGCAAACGGGGGTGAAAATGCAGACGTATTAAAGTGCAGAGTGTGTGCAGTGTATGTACATGGGCAATGTTTGCAGCACGGCGAGAGGCTGACAGTAGAAGACAGCCAGTTCACGGGCGGTAATGCACAGTGGCAGCAGACCCAACACTGCACCTGTCACACACAACCAGCATGCACGTGGCAGATGTAAACAAAACCATGCCACTCTCTCATTCCACACACCATCAGCCGGCCTAGACCCCAGCGCCCCTCCCTCTTCTACCATCCTCCCCCAACATACCGCCACTTTTCACCTACTATCCCATACCTGCCTTTTCACAACAGCTAATCCCAGTTCTACCAAACCCACCCACCGCAAATTTCCCAAGCAAACCCGGCAACACAATACCATAACACCCTTCAACTGGCTGTGAGCACGTGGCCGCAAAGTAACAGACGGCAAAGCCGAATCACTGCAGCCATCTCAATCCCTGCACCCGGGCCAACCAGTGTTACCATACCCTTAAGATTTTATTTGCTGCCAATCTTCACACGCATACCTACAGAGGACCCACCAGCGTTCCTGGAGGATTGTACTTCCCACCTCCAACGTTATGCAGTATGTGAAAAGGAGTGGCCTAACTGTGTTGGAGTGCAACAGGAGTTCGACCATGCATTTCAGTGCCATTTCGAGAGAGTATTCACATTGCTGCAAGTGCAAAGCACGTTAACTTTATAAGAGCAGCAACTGGCTGAGAAACTCACAACATCCATCACCCGGAAAATACACCTCATTAGACGGTTCCACCCACATCTGCCTGAACGTGATGTGTTGGAAGTGGTGGCGGAAACAGTGTACCCAGAGTAATGTGCCACACTGGTACCCCTGATTAATAGTGGACTAGACGAACACATGCATGCCGCGACCATCTTGGAGCAGAATCCATGCCAACCGCAATGTGAATGGGACTCCGGTGCCACATGATGGAATCACGAGCAACCTCAGGACAGCGTTAGTGCACAGTACATATTGCAGAATCATGTCAAAACAAACTCTTCCGGCCAACAACGGGGAAACATTACAAGTACAACAACCAACACAGGCACAAGTGCAAGTTAAAATAAAAACAACCTGCAACAGACTGCATAAAGTAAAAATGTGAAATGGGACAATAGCCAACCACCACCAACTCCGTGCCATTACTGCGACAGTCAGAAGTGCCACAGGCATAGCGCCCTTACAATCCACATCTGCGCAACATCTAAACAAACAGTAACACAAGCAACAGTTTGGGAAACCGGAAGCGAAGGTAAGGGGACCAGATGTTCCTGATACCCCAGTTTCGGACAGTGCTACTAACTTGACACCACAACAAGCCCTAATCAACCAGGTCAGTAGCAGTCATTCACAGTTCACTTGTATTTTTGTGATCACTAACGGTTATCATTGCTATGCATTAATTGACATTGCTGCTTCACACAATTTTGTGCAAGCCAGTTTTGTAAACCCATCAGACGTTACAGCATCTGCTCACGTAATTCGCCTAGCAACAAATCAACACACCAATACAGCAATAGGGCAAGAAACAATGAGAGTTTGTATCCATGACCTTGAGACCATCACAATAGCAATGTTTACACCGGTCATTAGTGACGATGCCATCCTTGACATAACATGGCTCATGGAGCAAAATACCAGTATAAAAACCAGCTGCTCATTGTATCCATTTTGGCCTTAAGGAATGACGCATAGTGTACAGCCTTGACCGACGACCAGCTGACACAGTGCCAGCCATTTCATCAACGGAGTTTAACAACAACATTCCATCAGAACACCAGACCTGTCCAGGGAATCCTTAATGAACGCCGGATATGTTTTGCTGTGCCCGACACCGGACCACAGTAGCCACACACACAATACCGTTAGTGCAAGAGTAGCCTATATATACCCCACCACGCAGCTATTTACTGCATCAAGCCAAAATAGTAAAGCAGCAAATTCGCGAAATTTTGAGTGACTCTGTTATGGAGCCAACAAACAGTGAGTTCAACTATGCCATAACACTAGCACCTAAAATGAACAGCACATGGAGGTTTCGTGTGGACTTTTGACCATTAAATCAAGTGACACGTAGCCATTACCACCATACATCAACTTCAGGGAAGTGCTCAGTTCGCTAAGGCAGGCCATAGTCATGTCATTCTTCAACCTCAAGAGCAGCTCTTGGCAAGTACCAGTCAAGCTTGAGGACCATGGCAAGACAGCTTTCACAACCCCTGATGGCAGGCGCTTCAAGTTCCGCACCATGCCATTTAGACTGAAGAGTGCACCCCAGCCACTTTTCAGGCCATGATGGTGTGGGTGCTGAACAGCCTCGTCGGAAAATTCACCTTTACCTACCTGAATAATGTAGTGATATGTTTGGCAAGCTGGGAGGACCATCTACATCACCTGTCGCTTGTGCTTGAGAGACTGGCCATCAACAGCCTCACGTGCGCCACTGTAAAATGCCACCTCGAGAAGACCAGCATCAACTTCCTGGGTCACGTCATGGACGAAGAAGGCAACAAACCGAACCCCGAACACCTGCGGTTGATTGACGAGTATCCACCACCACTTACGCACAAGCAGCTTCCAAAGTTCTTTGGGCTAATAAACTGCCTCTGGGAGCACATCCAAGACATTGCCATCATGACTGCACTTCTCACTGACCTGGTGTCAATGCAGTGACGGTTTCAGTGGGACAACGCCGCCGCCGATGCATTCCAAGAAATTACGATTCATTTCTGAGTGTGCACAACCTTGGCAAGGTACAAACCCATAAAACACCTCTACCTGCAGACTGACCCTAGCTAGGAAGAACTTGATGCAGTGCTATACCACTGCTGCAACAACGACGAGTGTCACGTCATCGACTATGCTAGCGCCAAGTTTGGACAGACAGAGCGGAGGTACAATATCAATGAACGTGAGTACTTGGTAGTTGTATGGTCCATCAAGAAGTATCGTGCATACTTTGAGTACCAGTGCTTCATGCTTAGCTATGACAACTGCTGCTTGGTCTGGCTCTACAACATGCATGAGGCCTGCAGCTAGCTGACCCATTGGGCACTGCTCCTCCTAGCCTATGACTTAGTCGTGAAACATGTCCCGTGTAGCAAGAACCAGCTTGCGGATGCTCTATCGAGGTTGCCATGTGCCAACGTTGTGGTGCAGGATAACGCAGAATGGCAGGAGATCCTGCCACAAACTACGCGGGAGTCACTACATGAGGTAAACATTCATCTGATTTGTGCCTCCAACAATGACCTCAATGTGTGTGAGCTTTATCAGGATGTTGTGCAAGCCTAGCTCGAGTGCATACTCACCTCTAAACACCAAAACCATTGGAGTAAGCAAGCTTCCGAGTGTTAGCGCATAGTATACGGTAAAATAGAGATGTGTTCACCAACCAATCATGAAGTGGCTATTATTTGCTCCCCCAGTGTAAGAGGGTAAGTGTTGAAGCACATGCACAATAACAGTGTGGCAGGTCACCTGGGGATGGGACAAACAAATAATAAAGTGCGTAAAACACTTTTTCTGGCAGTGGCACGCATAAAGGCTGTTCACGGTAATGTGATTACTTTTGAAAGCCATACTAAAGATCTACTTGTACGCATATACCGTATACTTCTGCCATATGTAAAATAAACATTCCCATGGGCCTGGTCACATTATTCACGCGCTGACAAAGAGAAACTGTGCAATTATTAGAAAAGTAAATATTTCAAAATCTTGCCAATTCATAAATTTTTTAATGCTTAAAAAATATAGACAGTAAAACTAACAATTCCAGTATTATCAAATGATTCCTAACAGTTTTAATTCAGCATTAAGACATGGAACTACTTTCTCTACATTGTTACCAACTTTAGAGGGCGCATGTCACTCAGTGTGCCCATTAAAATATATGCAGATAGGAGCAGTGACATATTTTAAAGGTTGATTTTTAAAATGCTCACTTTACCGGGAACAACATAAAGACCTTTGAGAGAGTTCCTCAACCTCATGGAACCGTACCAAACAGCAGGTAGTAAGCATTTTATAATCATAGTTACTGACAATTTCTCTAATTGGATGGAGGTCTACCCTGTCAGTACTGCACACGCGGCAAGTGTGGCAAAGGTCTGGCAAACTGACTTTTCCCCAGATGATGATACCTGCAGAACTTATTAACAGATAAAGGCACCCAGTTTACTGCTCAGAAGTGGTGTGAACTGTGCACGCATTACGAAGTGCGGTACCTCAAGACTGCGATTTACCACCCATGGGCTAACTCCACAGAGCATCATAGCCAAGATCTCAAGACCTAGTTATGTCTCTGTGTGGGGGAGCAGCACACATCCTGGGCAGAACACTTGCCTGCTGCCCTCTTCACCCTCCATTGGTGAATCAATGCCGCCACTGGAAAGTTACCTGCTGACCTCCTGGGTCACGATCTCACCCTACCCTGAAAGTTTGACTGCCCGCGGGCAGTTGGCAACAGTAACCCAGAGGACAGCGATGCCTGGCACGAATGGTGTAAAAGGGAGCACCCCCCCCCCCCGAAATGCTACATCACGCAGTGGCTGCCACCCACTACATGACCACCACCTTCCCTCTGGCCACGACAACATATCTATGTCGATGCGCACCTGGAATCCACAGCCTGCAAGGACTTCTGCAGGGATTTTGTGGCCAAATGGAGAAGGCCGCATGATATCCAGCAGACACTTGGGATGACCACCTACTTAGTCCACCTCAGCAGATGATAGAGGGCCAAGATCCATTGGGGCAACCTCCGCCTTGCACCAGCTGACATCACCGCCAAAGTGCCCCATGACAGTGCTCCCATTGTCAACATCAGCAACTCCAGCATGGTGGCAGAACCTGAGACGGGACCCTCCACAAGGGGGTCGCTGCAGAAACCCACCAGGCCCATGACACCTAGTGCCCAGGTGCTTAACATAGAGCATTGAATGAGGAAACCACCTCCAACAGTGAGGTTTCACAGGTGCTGCCGCCCACACGACACAACCTTCGCCACTGCAGCAGCAGCAGCCAGAGGAAGGAGCTGTACTGCCTGCCCACATTGTGACACCCACCTCGACAGGGGACCACCCCCACCTCACCTCACCAGCTCCAGGTTACACCCTAGGTCCTCTTGTCACACTGTCTGCGGCATCAGGGTGGTCTCTGGTGGTGTCCACCATCAACAAAGGGGTGAAACACCGGGGCAGTGCCACAGCAGGCATACCACAGTGATACAGACAGCTTGCCACCTCCCCACCGTACAGAACAGTGCAGGCAGACCGACCTGCAGTGATGTCACAGTGTCCACTGAACCAGACAGCCCACACTGAAGCAGTAAACAGCACCACCACAATCAAGACGGTACAAAGGCACCATATAACCTGTGGCTTTGACATAGCGCGATGGCCTGCCCCTGCTGTTCCTGATTGTGTACAGCCTGCAGACAATCTCCACAAAGGAAGAGGGGGGGGGGGGTGCTTTTGACGCAGGGCAAAGTCCTGCCCTGTAAGACAGTTCGCCATGCCACACGCCCAATTCCACTGCAACAATACACATGGTGTGCCCGAGTGCTGAACGCACTTGTTCAAGAGCAAATTGGTGCAGTATAGTGTGAGTAAAGCAGTGTCACCATCCCCCCTCCCCAACAGTATCATAGTCTGAGGGGGATAGTATGGA
The DNA here is from genome assembly GCA_029891345.1 of Dryococelus australis. Taxonomy (NCBI): domain Eukaryota; kingdom Metazoa; phylum Arthropoda; class Insecta; order Phasmatodea; family Phasmatidae; genus Dryococelus; species Dryococelus australis. The sequence goes on along the minus strand of CM057000.1, from coordinate 92,717,339 downwards.
AAATTTTGCATAAAATGGCACGGTGGAAAGAAAGCCAAATTAAAAGCCATTCAAAAGATGCAGACACGCGTGATTACGCAAAGGATGCCCATGTACAATTAAATTAAGTGTTGTGTTTCACTTTTTATAAATGTTTGGTATTCATTTCATGTTGCCACCCTCATTTCAACCTATCACCCAAGTGATATATAAGTGTTTAGTTTACCAAAAATATTGTTAAATTTTTGAGATATATGTTGCAAGGGCTAAGTGTTTTGTTTTATGCAGACAATTTGTAATGCAAGCAGTTTAGGAGTGTGATTACCACCATGCTGCGGCTGCACACACCCACCATTAGTCAGTCTTCGTTCAGAGTCTCAAGGGTACGCCATATCGCATCACACTCCAGGTGCACAACACGTTTTTGCACCAACCAATTAGTCTTCCACAGCAGTAAGTAATGTACAAGAACCTTTCTTGTTTTTAGCACTCAGGGATGCCACCCCTTCTTCCCTGGGAATAATGTCACCCACGGGAATGTAATTTCACCTTAAATATTTACCATGCGTTCACACGTTTTTTTAGTATAGCCTACCTGGCGGATGTGCTGTCAGGATCCGCTCAAGTTTTCACTATGCCGATGTAATTGTTATTTGCAAAGTCAATAATAAGTCAGTTATCATACTAAATGTTTTATTTCCGCACATGGCCCTCATTGCACTTAGAGGCACTGGTTCCCCACAATCCGCATCGAAGTCTGTCTGGATTCTACACCTTAATTCTGCACAGTTTTCAGTTAAAGTATTTTCTATCACTGTTTAAGGCATGTGGGTCAGCCTAAATATGCCCACTACACTCTGCAAGTAAGTATCAGGCATAAGGAGGGACTGATTGCAACTTCATCCTGGGATGACTCCAACTTCAATTTATCACCGAGGGAATGTGTACGTTCGGGCAGACGGTCCAGACTGCCCTGAGATCACCCCCATCATCACCATTGACTCTGTCTGACAAGAGTCTCGACACCTAGTCGGGTCACCCTTCCCATAAATTGTGCCCCTATATTATTAACTGTCCCTCAAAACCCAAATTCACCGGCCGTAACGGTGTAAATTTCTTGGATCAATTTTCAACAAAATAAATTATGAAGAGATTTTCAGTTCATAATTCTATAAAAAGTGATATTTGGTGATATAAGGGGAGATGAAAGAGATTTTGAACTTGGTGATTACAATTCCGAAAGCGATGACTTCAACCAGAAAATTGTTGTACGCTAAGAATGGAATAAATAGTACGTCAAGTACACCCATTATATGTGTAAGAACAGCTGAGCACATCACCTTTGACATTCCTCAGGGGGCAAAGACAGAGAGTGAAAGTAGGGGAGGAATATCAGAGGAGGGAGAGGTTATGTCAGGGGTACCGCAAGAAAGCGTGCTGGGCCCTTCATTGTTTACCATAATGGTAAATGACATGGGTTTGGTGAGCAGGGGAAAAATAAGATTGATTGTGAATGATTGTGTACTGTATACAGAGATGGAAGGGGGGACAACTTGCAGGCAGACACTGACAGGATACGGTCATTGACCATGGAGAATAAAATTAAGATAAATGTAGAACAGACTAAGGTAGTGGGGGTTTACATGGAAGAAGGTAATAAGCAGGGATATTTAGAGATGGGAAGGGCAAGATATAGAGGAAGAGGCAGAACATAAGTATTTAGGGGTTGTATTGCAGGGAAACTTTAAGATGAAAACAAAAATGGATGCAAATAACCTTGAAGTTTTTAAAAAGTTATATGGTCATTAGATCTTGACGTCTCAACAGTGATATCACTAAAAATGCAGCCAGAAACAAATGCAATACTAATAAGACAAAAATATATAGGTGTCATTTCAAAATGGTGCAATATAAATTATTTAGATAATTTAATCATAACTATTAAATAATTTGACCATTTTGAACCAGGCTTTTTATATTGACATTATCTCTGTGTGCAAAATTTGGTGGGAATTAGACTATTGGTTCCCGAGATATACAAAAGCTTACATCTTTCATGTAGTGCTATCTTACAAAATGGCTGACAAATGAGCATATGTATAGGCCTATTTTTTATGCTTGCATAGATACAGCCAGCATACAAAGTTAAGTTGGAAATGGTTACATAGTTTCATAGATCTACTCAGTCATACGTTCATGTAGCCGTCATTTTGAAAATCAGAGTCTGACCAAATACAACATCATAGTTTACATGACATACTGTAATATTACTTGAGTGCCAAATTTAGTAAGAATCAGTTAATTTTTTCATGATTTATGATATTAAAACTTAATTTTTCACGTGATGCTATCTTACAAAATGGCAGACAAAAGAGACCATGTCTTGGCACATTTGAGGAGTGTAAAAATATTTTCAGCATCATAACCAATTCAATTGCATATATGAACATGGCTTACTATAGTGCTACTTAGGTATATGTCAAATAAGGCAAGAATCAGTTGCGTAGTTACAGAGATATAATGTAAAAGCTTTATTTTTAATGTTGCACTATCTTAAAAAATGGCAAATTAATAACTTTATCACATCCTAAATTCAATGCCTATATCGTGCACTGGCAACATACCACATTTAGTTTAAATGGTTCTAGAGATATAAAGAAAGTTTAGTTTTTGCAATTTGCACTATTTTCCAAAATAGCACACTATTAACATTATTGGTTACTAAATTCAATGCTTACATCATGCACTGAAAATGCACCACATTTGGTTTAAATTGGTAAAATGGTTCCCAAGATATAATGGAAAAGCTTTATTTTTCCAATTTGCACTAGCTTCCAAAATAGCTAACCGATATTATTATCACTTTCCAATTTCAGTGCTTACATCATGCAATTTCAACATACCAAATTTGGTTTAATAGTTCCAGAGATATAACAGTACCCTAAAATATTCAATTGCCACCATGTTGAAAATAAGTACCCAGCATGATCTGAAGCTATAAAAGTCCAATTTCATTACTAAATTCTATATATGGACGTAGTTTAGTGAAATTTGGTTGTCTGGTTTAAAAGTTATTAGAGGGACATATATTCTAGACAGATATTCGGGTGATTGCCTAAGCCCATATTTCCTTCTGAAATTAGGCCAAAAACCAGTATAGAGGTTGGTTGAACAGGAAAGAAGGACTTCAGGTATGCTTGTAACAGTGCTGATGGGGGTCCGTTGTGAGGTAATGAAGGCAAATGGGACAATGGTATGGCAGATATTGGAATATGTGGCTGCAGTACGGGACCCATACGTGGAAGTAAAGGGTGAGTGTAGAAGGCAGGGGCAGGATGGTGAATATGAAGGAAACTATAGGCCATAAGTGAATATTACTGTCTTAAAGAAACAGACACAACACTGAAGTAAAGACTCAACAGGAGTATGTTGTCTTTGGGGTGCCATTATGACTGAACATGAGCTCGCAGGTCTGTATGGTATAGATGAAACTGGCAGGCCAATTTGAAAAGCAGTGACACTTTTGGAATATATAGTGTTTGTTTATTGGTTAAGCTTTGATGAAGTCACGAGTAGTGAAACCAGAAAACAGACAAGTAAACTTCATCATATCTCTTGGATGTTTGAAACATTCATAAAATAATGTTAAATTAGTAGGTTTCCTCGGGCCGTGTGGATTAAAAAAATCTATACCAAGAAAATACGGTATCAAAATATTCACTCTAGCTTATGAGTAGTTGTAAAAAGTGGATTCCAGCACAAGTGGCTCCTGGCTGGGAAGCCAGGGCCGCCATCTTGAATAATGTCATTTTTACAAAAACTTGCACAGAAAATGGTCAAATTTGCAGATAAAGTACCTTTTCCCCTCCGATATGGTCAGTTACCAACCAAAATTTCCCAATTTTCCCTCAAAATATCCCATTTTTCCTTTATGCTCTTGCATTCCACCAATGACTCCTCATTGTCGCATTTGACTCATGAGGGATCAGGAATTTCACCACCGGTGGTCATTTTGGTGGCCAGTAAGCTGGTGGCAGCCAGTATGCCGACGGCTGCAATTTTTTTTAGCCAAGCCAGTCAATAAACTACTGGAAGCTTCCATACTACCAAATGTATCTACTTTCCACTCTAGCGTTCTGTAACACTGCACCCTCAACAAGACTGTTTGAAAACTCCAACATTTTCTGCACTTCCCATACACGCATTCAACGTAGAGGGGGAGACTCTACCGGCCTCAGGTCATGCATGACCTATGCTTAATAAGCACAGTTGGCTGTAATTTCCACACTATTTGAGATGCATGTACAACAATTGTAACATATTCATAACCCCCAACTACGAAAATGGAAGCAGAGCCAAATATAACCTATGTCTACTTATAAGCCTAGTCGACTGTAATTTTTGAACCACTGAATATATAGTCGCCAAAATCATAACATAGATATCACCCCCTTTAAGGAAAAGGACAGAAGGGTCAAGTATGACCTATGTATACTTATAAGCATAGTTAGCTGTAATTTCCTAACAGCTTTTGTTATAGTTATCAAATTCATTATAGAAACATCACCTGCAACAAAGGGCAGAAGAGTCAAGTATGACCTATGTCTACTTATAAGCCTAGTTGGCTGTAATTTCCAAACCGCTTAAGATATAGTTATCAAATTCATAACATATGCATCATCCATGACAAGGAAAAGGACCAAAGGGTCAAGTATGCCCTATATCTACTTATAAGCATAGTTGGCTAACTTTCCAAAGCGTTGAAGATGTAGTTGTCGAATTCATAACACAAGCATCATCCCAGACGATAAGAAGGCTCATAAGGTCAAGTATGACCTATGTCTACTTATAGGCATAGTTGGTTGGAATTTCTGAATCTTTGAAGATATAGTCACTAAATTCATAACATCGACATGACCCATGACAGGGAAAAGGACAGAAGGGTCAATTATGACCTGCCTACTTATAAGAATAGTTGGCTATAATTTCCGAACCCTTTAATATATAGCCACTAAAATTGTAACATAGGAATCAACAAAGAATACGAAAAGTATAGAATGGTCAAGAATAACCTAAGAGCATAAATAAGCATAGTTTGCTGTAATTTCCGAACCATGAGATACAATTACCAAAATTATAACACAAGCATCACCCCAGACAACAAACAAGGACAGAAGTGTCAAGTATGACCTAAGCACACACATAGGCATAGTTGGCTGTAATTTTCAAACCGTTTGAGATACAACTAGCAAAAATCATCATATGACCTTACACATTTATGAGACAACAAACTTTCCTCCTTCTGAACCTGCCAATTAACATCCTCGACAGACATTTTGCAGTTAGGAGAAGTAAACAGTCGCGTGGGCCTACACACTCTTCAGACAAGAAATGTGTCACCATGAGCCAATAAGGTTTTCTCCTTACTGACTCGTCTAAGCCAATAATGACCTCGACTGACATCGCATGTCAGGAGAAGAACGCATGGGCCTACAGACTCACCAAAAAATGCAGGAGGAGATGCAGAGGATTGTTTTGGCTTCCCTTGGGTTACCAGTCCGATGCCTTGACCACACAACCACCATTGTACGTGACGTGTGAGGAGATGAAATAGCATACCGACCTGTACACTCAACAGACAGTGTACAGTTAAAATACCTGAATTGGTCTACATACTCGCCAGACTTGTCATTGCGAGACTCACCTACGATGTTGGAGAATCGCACAGGCCTACACACCCACTTCACCTAAGCTGATGATGCATTCGCCAGGTTGGAACGATATGGGCTACACACAGATGCAAACAGAAAACATAATGTAAAGGAAAAAAAATTGTTATACGTACTTACCAACCATCACAACCGCAGGGGTGCTAGACAATACCAGATCAGCACAACAGAACCACCTCATTACCAAATTGAAATCATCACTCACGATACTAGCAGTGGCAGATAGTGGTCGTGTGATCTGTAAGGCAATCCAAGCAGTCGACTGGCAAGTCAAAGGGAATGTACTAGCTGAGTCACACACACTTTCCATTATGAGAGGAATTCAAGTACTTACCAACAAGCATAGGGTGCTGTGACATGACCTGACCATCCTTACAAACTGACTGAAATGAAACCATTACCAAGAGACAACACCATTTACCAAAAGATGACACCGTTACACACCGAGGTAAACAGCAAAAAGCATTTACCAACCAATGCACGAGAGCTGAGACAAAGAAAAGTACAATTTGTGAAGTATGGGAACGGGATGGCCAACACTGCTACACACTGATGCAAAGGTAAAGAAAAATTACAAGTACTAACCAACCAGTACAAGCGCAGATTGCTGTACAATGCTAGACAAAACCAGACCACCCTGCGACCTCCTTATGAACAGAAATCATCAGCCATCACTAGAAGTCTGCCAAAGAGGTTGTCACACTCTGTCTCCAACCTTACACTCACGTACCGAGCCTTCCAAGCAGCCCGACTTAATGTCACAACATGTACTTACAGACAGTCCTCTGACCTACACACATGTATCGAGCCTTCCAGACAGTCATATCCCATGACTGGTGTGTAATTACAGTCATACTATCTCCGACCTACACTCGTGTACCGAAGCTTCAATGCTGGTTATTACAGATAATCATACCCTGTACCAAACCTTTAATGTGTGTACTTACAGTCAGTCATACACTGCACTCTCAGTCATACACTCTCTCCAACCTACACTTGCACCTTCAATGCTTGCAGCTAGTCTGTACACCCCACCACTGGGGACCGGCCTGCACCCCCATCACATTGTACCGAGACTGTAATGGGGGACATACTGTACATCACATACTCAGCTCTCGATGATGCTACACAACCTAGTACCACAAGTACATATGAAACAACATACACCTGTAATTATGCAAGAGAGACAGATAAAACCGCTGGAGCTAATCGTATTCTATATTTATAATGCAAGAATGGTAAACTCATTATGAATTATCCATGACAATTAAGGAGGAGGTATAGCCCATGTCGACATGAAAATCGCACTCATTACAAACCGTGAATTACCCATTAATCGTTCACACAAATGTTATGACATGTATCACAACACATTATGTAATCAGCTGACACAAAACATAAAGAGCATAGGTTTACCTTAACTGATGTAGAAGTGAAGACCTGTAGGCTGCGAGTGCATCTCATTGATATGAACTCACTAGAAGCACAGAGCACAATGATCCTGGCTGCAGCACCAGGTTGCTGCCACCATATTATTACATTGTCATTGTATTTTCTATATGTATACCAAGTTTCAGCTCAATTGAATATCTAGAAGTACGTCGAAATTCATTTGCAATATTTCACTTCAACGTACAAACGAACTAAAAAGGCAAGCTAAATAAAAGCTCGTAATAAAGAGACCAACTTTGCACAGTGATCGACTGGATAAGATCACCATCCATGCTGACGTTTGCACCACACACAGTCATCTACCGAAGTAACACAAACTAGCATGTAGTATGAACAATATTTAAGCCAACATCATGTAAACACAAATTTCATTTCGTCAATGAGTGGAAAGCAGATCATTATGACTACATTCATCTACCACGATCATATACTTTTCTACAATGGTTGAAGACTTGCCAGCTGCATCACCAACAGCATTACAAGCTCAATGTTACTATTGTGGAAATACGTTTAGTACAAGTCGGAGTGCACGACAACATGAAAGATTTCATTGCATGTTCAGCTTGACATACACACAATGTTCCACTGTGATAACTGCGATACAGTGTTTAACTGCAGTGATAAGCTATAACAAAATGTATGTACAAAGACAAGGTTTGTCGTTCATCGGGAAGTGGGCGCAGCAAGACATTTGCTAACCGCACCAGTACCATGAACTATTTATATATTTATTATATAAAGGCATTTTTTTTTACTCATATAACTTGTAAAGTGGAATAATTTAATCATATAGCATTTTTCAGAATTCCTAAATAAAGTTGACATTTGGTTATTGGAATTGCAAAAACTCAGTAGATATCTAAAATCACTATTGTCTCTCGAACTCTGCATTGTTTCGCACGCTTATTATTATTTCAAATTTTTGAGGGGCAAAAATATTTTTCTGTTAAGTGTTAGGAACCTTCCATAACACTCCAAGTTCGTAACCCTTCTGTATCAAAACCACACAATGTGTACTAAATATGATATTCCTTAATACAGACGGTTCAATGTGTAACAGAAAATATTAACACAAGCATGAAGCGCAAAGCCAAATTTTCTAGAAAACAAATATTGTGGTTTAGTAAATTTGTTTGAATTTTTCACTACTTGAATTTTTTGTTATTATGCATGCTTTACAATGAGTTGTTTCTGTTTTTGAATTGTTATAGTTTTGTTTTTTATGTAGAACCAGGGGGTCTATTCTTGAGTTATGAGATTATTTCGAAATGCCAAATCTCACTGATCAGATTTCGAAACCATTATCTCACTACAACAGAGTGCTATTCTTGAGTAAAAATTTTGAAATATGGAATCTTCACGTGAGATTTTCCTCAACCTCGAACTTCCAGTCTAGAGTCGGTGGCAGGCACTACGAACACTCCTTTTTATTTTCTGGCCATGTACAGAAAGAAAACGAAACATTCGTCTTGTTTGCCGAGGAAAACACATGGTCGACTTTGGTAGAAGTTGAATGTGTAGGAAAATAAGAAAATCACGATGGAATATAAGTGTCTTTGGCAATTTATTAGAGGTTAGTTCATATTTATACTTAATGCTGCAATTTGTTAATTTGCATGGTTAATGGTAAGTTATGATTCACTAACCTATATTGACTTTATGATCTTCTTATAGTACTGCTTGATCTAGAATGACTGCTGGAAAGACGGGGGTAAAGCATTGCACATTTTACACACACACACACACACACACACACACACACACACACACACACACACTCTCACACACTCTCTCTCTCTCTCTCTCTCTCTCTCTCTCTCTCTCTCTCTCTCTCTCCTCTCTCTCTCTCTCTCTCTCTCTCTCTCTCTCTCTCTCTCTCTCTCTCTCTCTCACACAAAACAGTAGTGTCCTTTTGAAAACCTTATTAGAAACCTTTGACTGAGTATGAATTAAGCCTAACCAACAAATTTCATACAGATGCCCTAAAGAGGTTAATTGATAACCAAATTAAATTGAAGCAGAAGTTGTAATTTTACGGATTGTGACGGCATTAATTTTTCTGTTTGATGATTCAGAAGGCAGTTCAATATTACATAAAATAATAAATGTAACTACTTAAACATCATTTATGCTGGTAAGCCAAGTTAGCTAAATCACTGGATGGCCAACTTCTGTTTTCACTGTACCCTAAATGCTTTTGTTACTAATGTTTTTGCTTCAATGCTTTCTTTACAATTTCATATAATGGTTAACTACCAGAGTATTTATTGTTTTTAATCTTGTTTCCTACAGTGTGGGGCTAAATATTTTCCCCTCATTATTACAAATTTGCATTCACTTTATGTGAAGTTATAAGTACAGTAACTTATACTCTGAAATTGTAAATGTACAAGGTTAAAAAAATATAATGTTATAACAACCTATATCCATCAAGAAAGTTATGAATGCAGCATCACAAAACTATGTTCACAAGGCATATTTGTTTGTGTTGAACATAATGTTAAGATACAAATTTTTTTTTCCCCGTAACAAGTTTGCAACTTTTAGAGTTTACAAAGTTTCGGTGGCAGCAAGTGTAAGTCTGAAAATAAGAGATGTGAAATGTGTTGAGTAAACACTATTTGAGGTAGGCCTAAATGTTCAGAATAGGGGCTTATCTTGAACATATATATATATATTTTTTTTTTTGCAAAAAGTGGTATAATTTGACAACTAATTAGGCCTACAGCGAACACAAATTTGCTATGGGCATCAAGATATTATCAATAGAAACCACACAAATGTAGAGTTGGGGAAGGGGGGCTATGAAGATTAGGGAAATTTCAGGGTAAAATGAGTGAAAAATATGTACATAGGCATAATCGTAATATTTAATAACGAAAATATGTTAAATTGCAAAAAGAACCAACCGAACAATACAGATATTTACAGTATCCCCAATACAAGTTACAAATACATTGCCTACTGCACGTATCACTTCTCATTTTGTCCACAGTTCATTGCAAACAGTCAAATAAGTATGCCATTGTGGGTACTCTTTGCATTGAGAAAATTGATGTTTGCATTCATTTTTGAATGATGATGTAATTATTACATCATCATTACTATGTACTATGTATTAGAAATATTGGTACATATTGAAAACTTAATTTTGACAGCCCTATTTTGAATGCTCTAAAATGTTCCATTAGTATACTGCTTGAAGATGTAGCAGGGTTGTTTTCGTTTGGTCTCATTTACAAAAGATGTAAGGCATTAAATGTTGCTTATCAAAACTGCTGTGTCAATATTGTATGCTGCACATTAAAAATATTTTGGGGGAATATTTGTCTTTGAGGTGCAGTTTCATATATCAGAAACCAACTGGGCTGAAAATCATTAATGTGTAACATGAATGGCTCATGTAATGTTACTGTCTCCCACAGTTTCTGTCATTTATTCACAATTACAAAAACTGTAATGTCTTTCAGTTGACTGCAACTTGGCCAGACTGCACTGAAGAGCAGCCAGAAGTGTAGCATTCAACAGCTGAACCTTGCCAGAGAGTCATCATTGTTGAACAGGCACAAGCTACAAACTTTATGTGAAATAAAGTCACTTCTTTGCATACAAGAAAGATGTGTGGGAAATTTCTACAAGGCAAGTATAAATTATGTCAGGGCCCCTTCTATACATTGGGGTGAAGAGAGTGGAGAGATGTTGGTGCTTCTTAACAGCAAAGTCTTGGTAGAGGTGATGCGGGTGAAGTAAAGATAGTATAAAGCAGTGCTGGAATGCAGGGGCGGGAGAATAGGGAGATCCCCAAGAATACCCAACCACCATCACTGTTTAGCATAATTCCGACATGCAAAAATCGGGAGCAGCTGTGCCAGGAATCGATCTGGGAGACACAGAAGCATAGGAATGGTAAGGGTGGTACTGACAAATGTATCAAATGACCCGTTGTTACTACACAAGGCTGTGAACTTCCATGTAAGCTTCTAGCCATACAGCATTTTACTTTGAGACTTTTAAGGGTTGGCCTGACAAGTCATATTGCTTTTCAGCTTTAAAAAAAAACAATATTATGAAAATGCCTCCGTTGTCATTTAGTTTTTTTTTTTTTTTTGTTCTATCCTTTCAGTACAGACGAAATACCTCATCATTAGAATAAATGTTAACTAAAATGTATTAAAGGCTGTTCACAATAAAGTGAGCACTTTTGAAAATAACCTTAGAAAAAGTCACTTCCTCTGCCTGCGCATATTTTCATGGATGTACCAAGTGAAATTCGCCCAGTAAAATTGGTAACGATGGATGTAAAGTCGTTCCGTAACTTAACATGTGATAACTTAAATTATTTCTTTCGTTTTCTGTTTTTTTTTTATGCATCAAAATGAAAAATTACCAGATTTGTAAAATACTTACTTTTCTAATAATGTCATAGTTTCACTTGACAGACACATGAATAAAGTAATGCAGCCCATGGCAACATTAATTTCACATAAGGCGGAAGAATACACAACAAGCATACAAGATCTTAAACAGGGCTTTCAAAAGTGCTATGTTTACCGTGAGCAGCCTATACTGCCATTAATGGTACCATAATAACATGTTAGTGGTTCATATAATATTGCTCTACTGCATGGTAAGGTACATAGTTAAGGACTAGAGACATTGTTTAAAAAATTTCCTTCTTAAACAGCTATAGAAGCGTTATGTGAAAAAGAATGACAGTGTCATGAGTAAGACAGAGAGTAATTGGAGCCACCATGATTTTATTGGTGGAAAGTTTATAGCAACATCCAAGACCAAGTCAGGGCACTGTACTATTTCAAAAATATTATTAACAAACTTTTGAGCTACAGCTGTTTGAAAATGCATGTTTGGCCATGTTGGACAGTCTCCAAATAATGTTAACAAAAAGCGTGAAGTGTTGAAAGTTGTATTATGCCCTAATTTGAAGTGCAAGTTGTATACATGTGTTGGAGAAGGGGGGAAGTGAAAACATGCAATAGTTGGTTTAAAAATGCACTGCAAAATGAATTGTGGGCCAAGCAGACAGCATCATAATGTTCCTCAGCTTTTAACATTACATGTCCTGTTTGCACAAGAAAACCTTTATAGCTACATAAAATGTTATTTTCAATTACCACTTCCTCATTTCTTTATCAGTAGTTCAGAATAAGGCAAGCAGTTTTGAAATTAAGTTAACATTTGAAAAGAGAAAAAACATCTCTGTAAGTGCACACGTGCTACCATACACACAGGCATGTAGGCTCCCAGATAAGTTGGTAGCAGACTAATAGAAACACAGTAGTTATAAGTCTTAACTTTGTGAGTGTAATGTTGAAATTAATGGTCACTGAAGTTGGTGTTTTCTTCTAGAATGAGTCAAGATATTTGGGCAGCTCTAAACAGCAAGGTATTGAGAGCCGATAAGGGTTAAGTAAGGCAAGTATGGAGCAGAGCCGAAAAGAAATGGCGGGGGAAACGAGAGATCGCCGAGAAAATCCATCGACCAGTGGCATCGTCTGGCACGATTCCCACTTACAAAACTCCGGAGTAAACCTGGTTCACCTTGTTGGGAGGCGAGCAGTCTAACCACTCAAACACCATGACCTCGTGTGTTTCTTTTTTAATATATTTTATTGTATGGATTGGCTGATTAGCAACATATTTATGTTTGTAACAGTTCCATGGTTTCACTTGACTGAACCATGAGTAAGGCAGTGTAAATCTCACATATGGCAGCGGGATAGAAAATCTGAACATAGAACAGTAGATGAAATGCAAGACTTTCAGATGTGCTCAGTCAACAGTGAATAGCTTATACATATCCCAAATGGAAAACATTAGATTGTGATGTAATGGATGACTACAGATCTCCCATCTTCTGACATCAAATGACAATAATGTAGTGTGTGTAGAACTTACGGAAACAAAGCATACATACTATGGTAACATCTTACTTGAATAGCATTAAATAATAGTTTATAACTAGCTTGTTAAACTTAGTAAGATTTCATTGTATTATCATTTTAACATTTCTGTAACCCAAGTTACTTACATTGAAAAATAAACATTTGTTGAGACAATTGCAACATGTGACAGTCATATTTTGTCTTATGTGCAGGCATCTCCAAGATACATGTTACAGAAGTGTGTCAAGTGGCAGTGAATGTCGCAATAAATAAATGCAGTTCCTAAGGGTATTGTATTACCTCGAATGAAAATTAAACCTTTACACAAAATATGTTTACCTGTTATGGAAAAAATAACTTCATAGATGTAACGTGTATGTGATATGTATCACGCTGATATTTACTTCAATGTAAATTGAAAAACGAAACATCAATTTCCAGATACGTTAATAATTCTTGAACCACTGAAATATATGTATTTTCAAACAACTATATTTAAAAGTAAATTAAAAAATAAAGTTATAAATACTTTACAGATACAACTGTGAAGATAGCAAACTAAAAATTTTCATCACCTGCACAAAAAATAAGTAAATGTCTGTTTCTATAAAATATTAGAAAGCGACATAACTTTTTCCTATAGGCCTAGTATTAGAAAAATAATTCCTTTCAACAAATAAGAGAATTCCCCTACTGAACATGCTTAGTAGTAGTTGTAACAATTATTTAAGATTTTCTGTCTCGTATAACTAACATACATTAGGTACATAGCCCCTATTCAAAAATGATAAAAATCTAAAAGTATGCCTACCTACTAATATTGTGGGCCACAAAAGGAGTTACACGTTGCAGATCACACATCCTAGTAATAAAATTGATTTTATTTTAAAGTTTTTTAATACTGCATGAAACAAAAAACATTATTTACATAAAATATTTATTCTAAAATAAGAAGTTTTCAATGGTTGTATTTGCTAAGGGGTTATGCTCTTGTGGTGAGTTTGAACCGACAGTTTTAAACCACACTTCAGCATTACTAAAAAGTTTCCAGTCACGAATTCAGTATATTGTAATGTCTCATAAGTACTGTATGTAATGTAAAATTAGATAAATACTGCAAAAAAAGTGAAATATCCTGGCACAAAACATTCAAATGTGAACACAGGTTACAAAATACATCCAGTATAAAGGATTTGTAATTTCACAGTAAATGAGATTTAAATCACATTAATGGAATTGTATACTGTACAGACTTTGTTTAAATTACTTAAATATTTTATAAACAAACAAAGAACCAAAATTGGAATGTTGGACCAGAGAATTCAAGAACACCAAGAGTTAGGTGTTTTGTAAATACATGAATAACAGAAAATTAAATGCTATCCAAGCTGATTAAAGAAAAAAGACACTAATCTATTTGTAAGTTATGAAAGCATTTAATTATAAATCTTTATTTTCCGTAATATCTCTTGTTACATAATCACACAGACTGAAATCTGATCACACCTTAGTTTACAAAATAAATAAAGATTGAACTTCTAAACTTTTTCAGATTAGTTATTTTTGTTTCTGTATAAACTTCCAATACTGCTGTAGCACACCATCTACTACATGTGGTTTACTTTTGTTTCTCTCTCAGTACCACTAGCATGTTCTATTGAAAGCAGTCCAGGTTGTCCATTAACATGACAATTTAAGAAATACTGTTCAAATTTTTAAAAATTCTTTGTGATAAGCATGATTAACCATGTATTGTGTATTGCATACAAATTAGTACTGCTGGAATTATTTTTAATTAAAAACTGAGCTTTGTGCAGTTTTCATATGGCCGCAAAATAGTTTTTCACTTTCACAATGAAAGAAGTCAGAACAGGTTCCAGAAACATGCTAGTGACAAATTATCATTCCTAGGAAGAAATGACCGGCCATTTTGTAAAAGCACAATATGATACTATTGTGAAGCAATACCATAACAGTACTTATTTTAGTTCAAATAATTTGGTGCAAGTAAAAGTTGCAAAGGCACATTCCAGTGGTATAGAATGCTTTCATTTTGTTCAAACACAGGTGCACTTTAAAACCAATAAATCCATGGCTTGGCCAAAGTTCTTCATTGAAATGTGTATGGGATAGGAAAGAAGCTTCTGCTGCAATATATACAGTATATTAAGTATACAATACTTGTGTTGGAAATGCCATTTGGTTTAGTTATTTCAAACATTTAAACTTATTAGCAACAACAAAGTCGTTTTCACGTACCACTTAGAAATGGCCTAGAACTTTTCAGAATACTATTCAACATTCTATGTGAGCATTACTCATACTTGATATTTGATTAACATTTATTTACAAAAAATTTGTATGATGATGCAAGTACCAGTACAAGAAACACGTTCTTATCTTACTGAAATCTTACGGTTGAAGTAAAACCGTACTAGTTTGAACATGTCATAAATTATGTTGTATTATGTAATTGTATTTCTACTAACACAATGACTTAGCATAAAAGCAATGTGCCATAATGTGAATAATTTACCCCCTGGGAAAATCGTTGGTCATTGAGATAAAGTGTAAAGTACAGACCAAAAATTACCTACACATGCATAATGTACACAACAGTGTACACTGGGTATGAATGGTTTTCATTCAAAATGAAAACAGCACAGCATAGTTGTGATATGTGGAACCATTACGGACTTAAATTTAATTTTCCAATTTGACTACTCTGTACAATATTAGTACAATCATGTTTGATAGAAGGTTGTCAGGGTACAATATACATGTTGCTGGTGTCTTTGTTTTCAACCATTTATTTGTTGTGCAGGAAACTGCAAAAAGAATAGTACCTCTATGCATCATCACATCAAGAGCGAAGACAAAGTATTTAAGTTAACTCTTTTCCTGTGGAAATGAAAACTGTAGCTGTTTTAGGAATTCAATGTTACTATTTTGTATTTCACCAATACTTTCAAAAAATATGTAAATTAAAAATAATAAAGATCACATAAATGAGCTGAAGCATTTTTCATTTTTCTTTTTATTGTATTCACTAGGCAATCTCTTACAATTATATTGTAAAATTTTATTTGCTTAAACAAACTATTTGCATAACACGAGGAGTCACGGGTTCTGTATGGCTGTCATACCATGTGATCAAGACTTCTAAAATACTCAATGGTGTTTGTGTAACCAAGATAAAGGAATAAAGGTGTGCTACATGTCTCTAAACTGGAGCCATAAGCTTTTAGCATAAAATAGACTGCAAAAATACCTATTACAAGTTATTTTCACTTGCACAAAATACACATTACAAATGGAAATAGTAAACTTGACATCTGAAATATGTTATTTCTACGCAGGCACCAAACATTTGGAGTAGATTATAACTACAAAATGTTCTACCGAGGCTTTGCATAGTACGTGGTAACCTAGGCATTCCCTCAATAAAGAAATCAATAAGCCAAGCAAAACTCAGCATAACTCATCCCCAGAGAGTTGGTGGGAAATCTTAAATATGCAGTAAAACATCTTAAATAACATGATTAATCAAGTATTTTATTGAATTATATTAGTACAAAACATCAGACATCATTTTCACAATTTATGGAACATATCATTAAACTTTATAGCCTAAAATAATTTTACATTGCTTCATTTCAGAATTACATGCCTTCATTTTCTACCAAGTCATGTCCACCTAAGAACAGGAATCTTCACGAGGAAGTTGCTGCTTTTCTTATGCACCTTGAATATTGCATGTTGTAGTAAGCTTCATTTATATCTGGCAGAATGTTACCCTCAATATACATGGTTCAAGTGGATATCCTAGAAGAAAAAATGTCATAGATATTAGGTGAAAGTTAAATAAATTTGTGTTCATGCTAAAATTTCTATATTTAAGATTCTTTACATAAATGGTGATATTATCAGGTTTTTGGGATAATTGTCTGTTTTAACTGACAAAGTATGCATGATGCTTCAAATTATTTATGACTGCAGTTTACCCAGCCAACATCTGCAGGCTGGGAACAGTTGAAACAAATGATACAAAATGATCCTATTTTACATAAATAGAGCTTAAGAAATATTTATGATAAAGTGGCATTTGAGAAAAATTCCAGCAAATGGAAAAGAATAAAGTAGTATATTAAATATTTATAAATGAACTAAAAATTAATGTTAAGAATATGCTGCAGAATGTACTTCAATAAAGCAAAAGGAAACACCAGCATTATTACTTTTAACGTAAAATTTTAAGCAATCATTCTCCCCTCTTCTGCAGTGGCTGAGCGGTTAACCTACTCACCTCCCACTAAGGCAAACCGGATTCAATCCACAGCCGGGTCACTCCCGGATTTTAGTATGTGGAAACTGTACCAGACAATGCTGCTGGTCGGCAGGTTTTCTCAAGATTTCCCGTTTCCCCCACCCTTTCATTCCGACGCTGCTCCATACTCGCCTCAATGACCCACATCGGCTCTGAAGACTTCACTGTTAAGAGCCGCCAAAATCTCTTCACTGACTCACTCTCCCCTCCTGAAAGCTTTCTCTAATATTGAACAACAAGGTTTTAGGCAACATAGATTACTGTGTTCATGTAAATCATGTGTGGATTTTGGGTTTGAATAAAAATGTGACCACAATTATCATGTAGAATTTGCTTCTTATTTAAATGATTCATGTTCAGGCCACTTATATAAACCATTTGGTTTTAAAAGTGTAAGTACAAGAATTAGGACTATTATAATTTCTACTTATGTCATTAGCACGATTCTTTAAACTACAATATAGTACAAGGAAACAATGCTACATAACACAATTTTCTATTACTATAAAAGTCGGTTCAATTTGTACCTATGCAAATTGTTGCTTCTTAATTTGTAGCTGAAACATAGTCGTGCAGAGGCAAACCACTTATACCACATACACCTTCCTACATGCAAAATTATCTTAAAATAACTATACATACAGTTCAAGCCAATGTAAGCCGGTGGTGATACTCTACCTGTATTTTGTTATGACTTAACGCGTAAACATTTGCAACAAAACTGGTTATTACAAAAATAGGTCTAAAACCCTGCCAATATTGTTGGGCATATTCATAAATTGTTGGATGTAATTTTTATGTATGAAATAACATGAGTAACATCTTTCCCCAGATAATAATGCTTATTTATTTTTTATGTAATTTGTTTGACACACACAGTAAATTATACTTCAATACACTAAACATTTGGCATATGTATGAAAGTTTTACTCATATATTAATTTTAAACTTCATGTGAAATGTACATGCAATATACACAGTCACACAGACTCTCTACCCCCCTCCCGCCCCTTCTCACTTCACCATACCCCTTTTCCCATTCTCTACCTCACCCTCACCCATTACCAGCTAACAGTTAATAGGAAAACAAGTTGTGGGGATAAAAAGAAAGATATGTATGAAATGAAAGTGGTTGTGGATAGACCCAGCTCAATCTCTACATTATCTCTTCTCTAAATTCTCCAACCACAAAAATTACATAACATTTTACAAACTTCTGCAAACGTGTGAATTCTGTCTATCACAGACGTCATTAAATTAAACATGACAAGTTTCCATCCTTCAATTTAATAACAAGAACATTAGATCCTACAGGAAAACTTAAAAACATCTCTGCAATATTATATGTATATTATGTGCAATTTATGTGTCAGTTTCTTGTCCCTGTAGATAATTTACAAAAATTTTTAAGAACTTTGTTATACATAAACAGTCACAGCCACTGGCTGAGAGCACTGACAGTAATTAGGGGCTTTTATGAAAACTTGAAAAATTATAATACCTGGATATGTTAGATATGATTATTAGTAATCATAATTACTAGAAATTTTGGAGGGGCTTCAAGAAGTTTTCTGTAAAACAAATAAAATAAAATGTGATAGTGAGGAGGATTATTACGATTGGTGTGTTTATGCAATAAAACCAGTATAATTTATGTCAAATATATTTATATTGGGATGCTGAAAGAATACCGTGTGAAACGAATATTTAATGTGGAAAATGTCATTTACAGGGTACATTTATGTGGCGGCACTGAGGTTATACAGATAAACAACACATCAATAGTGTATTATGTAATTCTGGTGAATTATTCAAGGCTTACATTGTCTACTTTCATGAGAGGAGTGTACTATGTAATGGATAACTAGTAGAATGAAAGAAATACATGTAGTTCAACATACGCAATAGTTTCCGAGATGGTGTTTATACACAATGTGCTTCGCCATTGCATTTGGAGACCAATGGTTGAAGAGCAGTAGCGTTCTTGACTCGTTGACATCACAGTGGATTGCGGGAATCATCAGAACTCATGGCGGATGATAAAGATCATGAGGTGTTTCGAACGGTGCGTGAAAGTGAGTTTTTAATGCAATTCATTCAGGTAGACATGTTAATCAAATAACTGTGTGAAAATACGAGTGTTTGTGTGCTAATATATACACAGTTATTTTAATTATAATATTTGTTGGGTAATGTGAGTGTGTCTGGAAAGTCATTGAATAGGGTACACATTGTATTGTGTATGCAACGTAGTACTATGTATTGGGTGAGTAACGTAATTATTTAGGTAATTCTTAAGAATAGGGGTACTTATCAAAAATTAAATTATCTTGGAAAGTAATATATTTCCACTTTACTAATTACACAATAGACAAATTTACTACAGACATAAAACATTTTACCAACAGAAACCTCAAAAACGATAGTGGGGAGGGCTGTGAAGATCAAGGAAATTATGTGGTAAAACATGTGAAACATATGTACATAATACAATATTTATTCATGAATATATGATAAATTGCAAAAGAATGTACAAGCATAGCCAAACATTATGCACCGAGCCAAACTCCCAGCACCAACAGGAGAGTAAATCCCCAAAACAGTAATTCAAGGCACGCCTGCAATATTTTTTAGGTAGTGATGCGAAGCGTCACGCATCAGCAAAGCTTGGAGTTTCCCCACAAATGATTTTCATGCATAGCCCATTTGCACTGGAAAATAATGTGTGTTTTGCAATTTAACATATTTTTGTACTATTTGTAATATTTTATCATGAAAACAGGTTCAATTGCAAAAAGAATGAACTGAACATTACCTAAATTGACAATGTTAGCAATACAATTTAGAAATACAATAGTGGGGAAGGCTACAAACTGGAGGGAAATTGAGGGGTAAAAGTTTATAATGAAAATGTAGGCCTACATATTTCGTATTTTTTTATCCCACAACTTCCCTGATCTTCATAGCCCTCCCCGCTATCGTTTTTTGGGGTTTCTATAGGCCAAATGTTGATGCCCCTAGTAAATTCATATTCTGTGTAATTAGTAGAGTGGAATTATACTACTTTCTGAGATTTTTTTCCCCCCAGAAAAGCCTCTATTCTAACGAATTAACATCAATTACTACTTACCAACTGCACTGCACTGCTTCCTATTAAAATTATTGCTCCCCTTGTACAAATCATGGTTGGCAGGTGAAAGGACAATGATCCTTTGTGTCCAATCCATTATTCGCACCAATAACTCCAGGGAATATAATTTTCATGGAACCTGCAAAAATAACATTTACTGGTATATCATATCAATTATTACAATTTCTCTCGACTAATGAGATATGCTAGTTGAGTGTAGGGTCAAGCTCCAAGTTACACAATTAAGGCAAATGCCAATTTAGCCATTATGAAATTTGCTTTAGTGGTTTCAATATTTCAAGTATTTATAGTTTTGCAATTAAGTAATTATTTCACAAATCCTACTATCCTATGTTTATGTTGTTCTGTACCACAATTTATTTGCAACTCCTAAATTGTGTTGAAATTGATCAATTGATTATTTACTAATTTAAGAATTCAGAGCAGATTCAGTAACTTGTATGGGCTGTAACAACACATTGAAATGTCAAAAGGTCAAAAAACTGAAAAAATATATATATATAGAATGATTTGTAACACATACAGTATGCATTTTTTGTATGACTGTCTAAATCCCTTGATCAAACTACATTAGAATATTTTTTATTATACTATGTACACTAGCATTTTACAGGAAAGTCTTACAATAAATGTATACAAAAAACTCCACAAGTCTGTAGAATTTAGAACTTGATTTAAAGAACCACAAAATATAAATAATTATTTAATTTAAAATATAATTATATAATTAACTCTCTTGCGTAATTCCAAGATTATTATAACATGGCAGTTGAGTTGAGAGATTTGGCGGCTTTTAAAAAAGGTCTTGTGAGCCGATGAGGGTGAAATGAGGTGAGAATGGAGTAGTGTCAGAATTAAGAGCGGGGGAAAATGGAGATCCCTGAGAAAACTCGCAGACTAGCGACGTCGTCAGACACAATTCCCAATTGCAAAAATCTGGGAGTGAACTGGCCGAGGATTGAACCCAGTTTGCCTAGGTGGGAGATAACAGTCTAACTGCTCAGCACACCATGGCCCCTACAACATGACAGTGATTTAATGCTTTCATAAATCAGGAGTTACTAAGTTTTGTTACATACTCAGTGGCAATACAAACTAATGCGATATCCATTGCTCCATTCTTTTTAAATTTGGGAAATTATGCCATGGGACCCTGAAATGGAGAGTAAACGAGCATGCAAATGATGTTAACTGCCTTGATACTAGGGAAATTAGTCATGAGTGTGTAAAAAATACAGTAGCTATCATTTTACTTATTTGAAAAGTTATTTTATTATATTTTTAATTAAGCTTCTGCATTTAATAGCAAAAATGAATATATGCAAATGCATGTTACTTATGTGACTGCACCAAAATGAAATATGCAAGAAGAGGAAAACGCTGTTTGCCCCATCTGCATGCCTACAGGTTGGTTTGATTTTAAATTTTTATGACAAATCTTTACCACTGGGTGTAATACCCTATCAATTTTTGAACATAATATAAAGCTACAGAATATGCAGGTAACTATTACTAATACAAATGCAGTTAAATATTTCATAATTATGTAAAGGCTGTTATATTTGTAATATAACAGAGATAAAGGAAATATAAAGAGGTGGAACTATTGTTTCACTGCTGTGCCTACTAGGTTTAATTACATGTTAAATAGACAAAATGAACTTCCTTTTAGAAAACTAAGCTTAAAACTAAAGGACACTTTAATGTCAAATCATTATTTTGAAAATACATACCTAGTTGCAGTTCGTAGAGTCAAATTTAAATTGGCCCATTACTTTAGACAAAAGTTTTTACTGCAGCAATGTCTGAAATTGCCTTACACACAGAAGATTTTCTGTTTGAAAATGTTTAGCCTTGTCCAAAAGAAGTTCGGTAACTGCCAATGGCATGGGTTAAGAAACTCCGGATTGTCAAAATTTGAAACGTTTAACAAGACATTAAAATACGACATATAAAAAACATACATTATGCAGGGTGAAGTATTGCTCTATAAAAACAATTAATAACTAATTTACATTACTGTCATCTTGCTTACCTTTAAATGGAATGGAAGTGAAGATTTCCTTGTCTCTTGCCGGTTTCATAACTTCTTCTAAATTGGTGATTATTTAAATTAGTTGCACATTGATTTTTCACATACACAGATTAACAAACTTCCTGTCACTTAAATCAAATGTATCTTCATGTCTAATCACACGCTATCGTCTGAGATAATTATTTTCACAATTCTCCAACTCAAATACTATCCACATGTGATCCACATTTCAGCCATTTTTCACTAAATACATGTTATTTTCGGCCGAAAATGGTTACAGAATCTGATCTCACCACACTTACAGGTAGTAAGATTATTCCACATGGAATTATTTCATTTCAAAATAGTTTTTACTCGAGAATAGCAAACTGAGAAATATTGTGAGATTTCAAGCGAACTCACAATGGAATAAAGTTGCAAGAACTCAAGAATCGACCCCCAGGAGTGTATTATGGTCAAATGTGTAATTGGTTTTTTTTTTGATTTGGGTTTAAGAATTTTTGTTTTGTTTTGATGATATAGCATTTGAACTTAGGCAGTGTTTTCAATGTGTTCCAATTTTTTTCTCAATTTTATTTACGAATTGATTTTATACCAACGGCTGAAGTTAGGATTGGTCTGCTTCTGCTTAGTCTTGGCAGGCCCGCAGGCCAGCTAATGTGCCATGCTAAGCTGGGCTTCTATCCAGTCAGCCAACGCTGCAATTGTATGTGCACGTGAGCATGGGCTGTCAGGATGTGCAAGACAGACATAGGCGACTGAGGAGTGGTGTGCATGCACATGCTGAGCTTGGCAGAACTGCCCAGCTATAGTGCATGAATTTGTAGGTCCCCCTGAGGGGTAAGAAAGTGGTAAGATAGGCAACTGCAGAAACTAGTGGTAATGAGAACATACACGTGATTGCTGACGAGTGCCTAGCAACTGGCCAATAGTGCATCAGCACGTGGTAATTGCTGATGGGTTGCCATGCACAGTTTGTGTTATTATTTCACTGGTTTTATTGAGCATCAGATCGTAAGAAAGAATAATAGGGAGAGTATTTTTACATGAAAAACCTAGGATAAGTAAGGTTTAGTAGTAAGTTGGTTTACTGTGGGTTTGGGAACTCAACTCCGAATTTAAGTTTTCAGCAATTAAAGTTTAAGCTAAAGTACTGCTTACATTGAACACCAGTAAAGTTATCATTGAAAGAATTAAGTTAATGATATTTTAATTTCAGATGGTTTGCCTGACCGTTACAGTTAATTGATACAATATTTTAGTTTCTTTTGGCATGAGATGGTCAACTGTACAAGTCTATTAGTGTTCGAGTTTTGGAGTTTATAAGTCTCTGTAGTATATTCATTCCCAATTGTAACTGAAGATTGTTTTTTAAACGTACACCAAACTTAACTTGCCAGGTTGTTACATTTCAGTACAATTTAAAAATATTCACTTTGACACGCTGGGCGCTGTTTTCAATTAGATCACAAATGCAGACATTCCCCGCATCTGGAAATTTTTTTAAATTGAAATCTTCCTTCGTCTCTAACAAATTAATGAAATTATTTTTTCATCTTCTCAAACAAACTCAACAAATTACTTCTTAAAAAAGTAGATAGTTAATTACATCATCATTTTCTCAAACAAAATGAAATAAATATTACTTATTACTCAATTATCATTTCTTCACCTTACCAAGTGTCATTCAAAAAAACTAAGTTGTAGAAGTTAGACACAGCATCTACTGATATGCAGCCTACAATAGTCACATAAAAGACGGTTGAATTTGAGATTTATACTTTGAAACTGTTCTGGTGGATCACACTTTCCAAATACTTGTTCATAAGAAACTTATTTGTAAGAAAACCTTCAAATGTCCCCTACATCAGGGAAGACATATATGTAGCCACAGCTATCTCTGGTTGTCTTGGGATGCAAAACTTTCCTTCAAAAAGGTCTTCTGTGAACACCTCTTCACTCGTCCAAAAAAAAGTTGAAACATTTGTCTCAAACCTGTAGTAGAGAAACTACCCAGTAACAGTCATCAACCTCAACCGCTCATTTGGAAATGCAATGAACATTTTGAATTGTATTCCTAAACTTTGTGACACAATAAACATAAATTGATGCTGTGCTTTGACTTTTTTCTTCTGAAGATGACTCCTCATCACTGACCCCATTTTCTCCATTGCCAGATGAGTTGTAAATATGAACAAGTTCATTATTTTCTATTTTCATCTTCCTCCTCCTCCTCATAAGAATGTGAAAGGACTTCCAACACTTTTACCAACCTGAACATGCAATTTTCTCCGTGAAGGACGTGGCTTTGGCACATCAGAAAATCTCATTTCTTTCAAAAAGTCCACAAAAACTTACATCCACAGTGTTTTGAGAGGTTGCACTGGGGCCACTTTACACTTCAGCTTGTTGAAGATTTTGAAGCCTTTTCAAGACCTGGTTTCTGTCTGTAGATAAGATACTAGCCTTAGCAAAACTTGATTTTAAATTGGTGCTACTAGTCATTTCCACTGCATCACGTAGCTTACTCAAGAGCCTGGGGAAAATAACTTTCGGTACACACACTATTTTTCTACCGGAACCAGCTTTCCATTTGATATTGTTCTCCATGCACCTTTGAGAGGCCTAAAAAACACATATAGTGGTTGGGTTAGGTGAGTAGAGTTTTTTGGGAGAAACACAAAAGAAATACCATTTGAAACCTTTTCAAGACCTGGTTTCTGACTGTCTTTTTAAATACTTTTAAAAAATGATTTTTAGATCATTTAAAATAATTTGAAAATAATTTTCGTATAATTTTTTGGATTATTTGTGATTTTTTAGAATTTATTTTGGATTTTGTTAAACATTTTTCATGATCGAGGTCAAATGTCATCTGCATCCAAAATGGTGGACAAGATGGCTGATGGAACTAAGATAGCTGATGGTTAAGTTTGACTCCAATCCTGGATCTCTTGTATCGATTTGGTTACCCTATGCCAATAAAACTAATATGGCTACCACTGCCCTATCTGTCCTAAGGAAACCCTTCAAATTACTTATAATTGGATTTGGAGGGCTTCTACCATTTTTGGGAGAGAAAGGGTCAGTCTAGGGAAAATTTTTTTAATAATTTTTAATCATACATATTTAGAATTTTTGGGTCAAAGGTCAAGATCAGGGGTAAAAGGACAATGACATCCAAGATGGTGGTCTGGTGACATAACATGGTGGCTACCCAATCTTGCCATCCTACACCAGACACTGTTATGCCAGACTCACCATTTCCTTATTACTAATGTGTGAAAACAAGTTTAGAAAATTAAGTAATCCAGTAGTACTATTGGAATAATAGTTTTTAAGGAGTAATTACGTTTAAAAGTGTTTCAATGGAGAAATGACTATTTGTTTATGTGAAGTGTAATGTGTAAGTTAGTTTTGAAACTGTAGTATGGTACCGTAGTTACAGTAAATATCCTGTAGTGTAGTTAGTTTAGCTGCTGGTTGAGTCTTTTGCTGTAGGCTTGAACACGTAGTGTTTAGCAGTTAAATTAGTTTTAGTTCTTAGGCATTAAGTTATAACTAAGCTCAAAAGGCAAAGGTTGTTTGTCTAGCTTTTAGGATAAGCAAATTTAGAAGTTACTACATTAAGTACAGTTATGGTACAGGTGTACAAAAAAGCCAAAGTTCTAGTATGACCGTTAGAAAGTAATATGGTACTCCGAATTCAATGACAATTTGTTTGATTTTTTAAAATAAGTTATGAATGTAGCGTAGATTAGTTTGAACTCAGATATGTGGGTTATCAAATAAAGTTAGTGTTTGAAAGTATCAAGTTAATTTATTTAAATATTTGATGAGGATGGTAATAATTTAGGAATGTAAAAGTAATTTTGTGTTTGCTAACTTGATGCCGGCTAACAGCCGGCGGCGCTAGAGCCCATAACGGCGCTCACGTGTCACGTGTACCGCACGTGTGCAAAGAGGCCAACAATTTTGAACTTTCCTATAAATGCTAATTTCAGGTTAAAATGTTTTAAATTGTCTTTATAGTGTTTAATATGTCTTTAAATGTTTTAAAGTGCTTGTACTAATTTTAATTCTTTGGTTATGAATATTCAAAGTACCTGGCACCAAGATTAAGAACACTTAATATTCTGGCATGAATGGCATCACAAAGAGACATTAAAATAATATTGAAATTCGTAACAAAATTATAGAAATGTAAAACAATGTCTAATATATTTGGGTAATTTTATTATCACAAAAAAATATTTAACTTGGCGTGCATAGCACTTCTGCTTATGTGAACCCCGTAGGCAGCCACGATAGGTCCGTACGACTCTTGTATCTGCACAGTCTGTCGAGGAGAGCTGGCGAGGTAAGACACTGTCACGTGCGCACTACGACTTTTGTTCACTGATGTGGGTTCCACAGTCCATGTAGTTTACCGGTTAATCTTTGCTTGTGTACGTTTCTGCCACACATTTTCCCCATCATTATACTCCTGCTTTACAAATTTCTTACGCCCTTGTGGCATTTTTAACTTAATCGAGGAGAAGGAGGACAAAAATGTCGGAGAGGTCACACGACCCGCACATTTTGAATCAGACGCCATCTGCCTATGCTTATGGCAATTCACTGTAACTTCTGCATAATTGCTACACACAATTTTAAGAGCTTTATTTTTATGTATAAATTTAAGGGTAATTATCATATTTGAATATTTTATGGCAACATCACGTATAACCACGTGGCCGACTAAGTCAAGTCTTTGTATATGCCATCATTGAGTTTTAAGAGCTTATTTATATAACATTCTATGTAAATCATTTATTTCAGGGTTCTATGTATTTTTCATTCAGGGTTTAATATATTTTTCTCGTAAATTGATGTTTCATTTTACCGCCATCAGGCATGTCACAAGCCTGTAACAACGCTAATAGCGAAGAGAACCATTTGCCAAACACGAATAATATTTTATCTGAATTTAGTTTGCCGTTTCCATGCAGAAATATTGAAATTTCACCTGCACCATGTATGTGGTCTGCTAAGAACTTCATCCAGCAGCATCCGCCCCACCTAAGATTGTTTTCACACATGTGTGTATTTATTGTCAATATTCATCTCGTGTCCCATTTTATTTCATGTATCATTCAAGGTGCAATTACTCCCGTCCTAGCCGGCTCTGTGTATAGGCCATCACCACACTAACCACGTGCTGGAGGGCAAGCCCCGATGAGTTTGCGTTAGTGATGCCG
Source organism: Dryococelus australis (assembly GCA_029891345.1). Classification (NCBI taxonomy): domain Eukaryota; kingdom Metazoa; phylum Arthropoda; class Insecta; order Phasmatodea; family Phasmatidae; genus Dryococelus; species Dryococelus australis. Next base: position 92,689,523 of record CM057000.1, on the reverse strand, counting down.
AGTAATCACTCGTGTTAATGTGTATTAAGGGTATTCATTTGTAATTCACAGTGTCCTGTCTTCAGGTAAAAACCGTCAGTCCACCCTAGCGGCTGTCGGCCCTCTTCCCTTGTGAAGGCTGTTTTTTCACGCACCTCGGTGAGATCATCCATTTAGGCGTGCGCTAGATTAATTACGTGTTAGGGAGCACCCAAGCGGAATTGGCTAGTCATGACCGAGATAACCATTTCATTGGCACATTGATGTGTATAAACAATATCAATAAAAAAAAAGTCTACAATGAACTCAAGTTTTATTCAGTAGTGACAGTGTCCTAGCCACATATGTTTTATCTATTGTTTATTACAGTGATTTTATTAAAAGTTTAGTATTGCCAAGATGTATGTAAGTATGCACGGGTGAGACGGACACACAGAACCCACAACATCCCTGAGAACCTTGAGTCTCAATAGTGCGGTGATTGGGAAGCACCACTGGTGCCCAAATTACCAGTAAGTATTTGTCTCATCGTTCGTCTTGTTCCTCACCCGACGGCGTCCAGCTTAGTTTATTCTGGACATTTTACTCCACTGCTATTTAACATATGACAGTGTAGATGTCGCTGAGTAGAGCTCTCTTAGTGGCAGAAGTGGTACTAAGAGTTTAGTTTATGATTGTGCCACAAGATGGTGCTAAAGTCATGTTTACAATGTTTAGTTAGTGAATTTATTTAATTCTTTGAGAAATAAAAATTTAGATACTATAGGGAAATAAAACTGTTGTGATTTTATGAAAGGAATCTCAGGCAATTTTACAAAGTGCTACAATTTTCCCAGCATGGCAAATTGACATGGTGATGAAGTGAGCCTGCCAGATGGTGTGCTAGTGAGACTAGAGTTTAGCAGAAATGTTTTCAAAATACAAACCAATTGTTTACTACAAGGAATGTTGCTCTGTAGATTCCAACTATTTTAAAAACGTTAAAGGAATGAGCATTCCTAATTGAATGAATAATTTTCTTGGATACTTCCACGTTGAGCAATCCCCTTTCATTCACAACGTTAAATACACGTTATTGAGCTATTAATGATGCGGCATAGCAGATCTACAATCTTTCTCAAACAACAAAATATCCTCCCCTGAAACACCGACACACTTGTCCAATGCAGACAGTGTGGCTTACCCAACATCAATATATTTAATATTTTTCATATTCACAAAAGAGTTGTTAGAACCTTGCCCCAAAACATAAATTTTATGCAAAGGTGTACTTACCAGAACATCTTTTTTGCACAATTCTGCTCATCAGAGTTTTCATCTTGATCAACGTTTTGGCCAACAGCGAATAGGTTGAGGTGACCCAATTGCTTGGCCTGCACATTCACCCGACTTGACTCTGCTAGACTATTCCCTGTAGGGCCACATGAAGGGCGTGATTTACGAGACCCCTGTGGAATCAGAGGAGGACCTGCTGGTGTGGATTATGGCTGTAGCAAATCTCGGACTTCCAGGTGTTGGTGATTGTGTGCACCAGAACATGGTACATAGATACCGTGTTTGTGTAGATGTCTCTGGTTGTCACATTGAGCCCTTCTTGTAAATGGACCCAGAAGATAAACAACGTACAGAGTGTTTCAAACATGGGAAATGTCAACATGTAATGTGGTGGTGTTTTGTTGCTGGGAAACAGTATGTTTCACCACATAAATTCCTATGCAAAACATAACCATCTTGGTCCCCACTACAAGTCCTTACAATGTGTAATGGGAATTTAGACACACCCCGTATATTAGTACACAAACACTTGTATTTTCAAACAATTATTTGATTTAACACATCTACCTAAATGAATTACATTGCTTCCACGCACTGTTTGAAACTCCGTACGACCGTTAACATCCACCATTAGTTCTGACAATTCCCACAATGCGCTGAGAAGTCAACAAGTCAAAAACGCTACTGCTCTTCAACCATTGGTCACCAAATACAGTGTAATGTGTATTGGTGACACACACTGCGTATAAACACCATCTCAGAAACAATCACGTATGCTGAACTATATGTATTTCTTTCATTCTACCAGCTATCCATAACCTAGTACACTCCTCTTGTGAATATAGAAAAGGTAAGCCTTGAGTAATTGAGGGGAAGCTTTGTAGAGAGTGTGCCAGTGCCAATGGAAGGGGCTAAGGAGGAGAGGTGGAAAGGGGAGATGGTAGATTTGATGAGCAGGAAAGAGAGGGAAATGATGCATAGGATTGAGAGAATGGAGGAAAAGGTCAAGAATGAGATGGGTAAGAGTAGAGTAGAAATGAGGGTGGATAAGTTAGAAGAGGAGTTGGAAGATGTGGGGTGCTAAGGAAAATGAAAGCCAGTCCACAGGAGGAAAAGCTGAGTAGAGAGGAAGAGTTAGTCAGAATGCAAGTAGGGCTGCAGAAGGAACTGCAGGAGGAAAGGCAGAGGAGGAGGGAGGCGGAGATAGAGGTGGTAAGATTAAGGAGGAGGATAGATGAGTTTGAGGCAGTAGAAAGGGATAAGACAGTAGGAGACATAAGACAGCAAATAAGGTTAGAGGAGTAAGAAATAGTAGCAAGAGATAAGGTGATAGTAGTAGGAAGGAAGCAATCAGGAATAGAGGAACGGGAATCAGAAAGCAGGGAACAGGCATTGGTACAAGGTAGGAAGCAGTATGCTGAGGCTTGCAAGTGTGCGATTAGCAAAGACCAGCAAGCAGGACAAAGTAGACAGTTCAGGGCCATAGGGGAAAGAGGAGGGCTGGCCAAAGGGAGGGAAACAAGCGTGCTGCAGGAGGCCGGAGACAAGGATAGGCAGGTGGTTGAAAGAGCCACAAAGCAGGAAAAGGTTGTAGGAAGGGAGCCAGAGGTAGTTTTTCTAGGCAGCCGTATTGTAAAGGGGGTGGAGCTGAGGAATATCAGGAAGGAAATGACATATAAAGCAGCTTTTGGGGGGGCAAATACCAGGGATTTGGAGGAAAGGGTTAGTGGTATGAAAGGTAGCAGGGTGGCAAAGGTCGTTCTCATTCATGTAGGGGGAAATGACCTGACTCATAGGGAGGTGGGGCAGGAGGTAGAGCGGGACCTCAGGGGATTGTTGAGGAAAGTGCAGGAGAAGTTCCCTGGAGCTAAGGCAGTAGTCAGTGGCGTGCTGGTTAGGAAAGGAGTATCCTATAGGAAGGCAGTGGCTGCGAGTGAGGTATATGAGAGGGTGTGCAGGGATTTGAGGGCTACATTTATAGATAGTAGGAAATGGGTAGGCTGGGAAAGTGTAGGGAGGGACCAGGTTCACCTGACAGAACAGGGAAAGAGGATTCTAGGTGACCTGCTAGGTAGAGAAGTAGCCGGCTGCATGGAGAGGGTCAGGGCAGAGCAGCAGTTGTTGAAATAGCAATCAGTTAGAAGCAAGGAAACGGAAGGGGAGAGAAATGGAGAGGATAGCATTGATGAGGCCGCAGGGGTGGAGATAGGAGGTAAGCAATGTAGGATGGTAAAGCAGAGTACTAGTATAAAGATAATGGTGGTGAACTGTAGGAGTGTGTACAACAAGCTGGAGGGCTTCTGGGGAAAGGTTGAAGGATATGGGGCAGATATGGTGGTAGCTGTGGAGACTTGGTTGACTGAGGAAGTACTGGACATAGAGTGTAGGCAGGATGAGTTCACCATCTTCAGAAGAGACAGGGATGGGAGAGGAGGAGGAATAATGGTGTGTGTAAGGAAAGGGCTAAAAGGGGCGGTAGAATGGGTTAGTGAGGATGTCGAGGTAATGGAAATTAAATTGAGTGGTAGTAGTAATAGGAGTATTACTTTGCTGGCAGCGTATAGACCACCAGGACAGGGATGGCAGGCAATTGAGATGATCAAGGAGAGGGTCGATAGACTAAAGGATAGGCAGTGGGTTGTTGTAGCAGGGGATTTGAATATGCCAGGGGTGAAATGGGTAGAGGGTGCAGAAGGAATGGGTAGCATAATGCAGAGAATGGCAGCACAGTTAGTCAACAGAGGATTAGTCCAGATAGTAGAAACACCTACGAGATGGAATGAGGAGGGTGTTGGGTCAGTGCTGGATGTGGTGTTGGTCAGACCTAGGAATGCTGTAGTTGGTGCAATAGTATTGGATGGTATAAGCGACCATCATATTCCGGTTGTAGAAATTGGGATTGGCAGGATGAGAGAAGTGCAAATGGCAGAAAGGTTGGTGTGGCAGTATGGGAGAGGAGACAAGAAGGGGGCAGAAATCTTCCTGAGAGACAGGTTTAAAAAATGGTCTATGGAGGAGGGTGGAAAGAGATATTAGAATAATGTACTCCGCTGTAATGCATACCAGCAGTTTATTAAACAACAAACCACTTCCACATTTAACTGTGTGGAACTAGCTCGATGCGACCTCGGATCAAATGAAATTCAAAGTGTTCTTATTCATAAGCGTAATACAAATTCAACTCCAAAATTCTTGCTAAGAAGAACGCTCATATACAAATATTATTTCAAAATTGATCGCAATACCCAAAGTTATTATGTACAGTTAACTCTAATAATTTACTGAGGCGCAATTAAATGTTATGTCAATTATCGATTTTAGTTTGACCCTCGGGATATTTATTGATTTGTAAAGATAACTTTATTTAATTATAAAAAATAAAGAATGGTTTTCTGGCTTTGTAACTACGAAAAGTTTTTACTAACTATCTACTAACGAGGATAACCCTCCACAGGGTTGTGGAGGGAGTTTAGAAGATTAATGGAGGTTATGTTGGAGAAATTTGTGCCAATGAAAAGGTTACGGACTGGGGGAGATCCCCCATATTATGGACAGGAGATTTTGAAAATGAAGAAGAAGTGCATAAAATTACATGCCAAGAGGAGAAATGAAGGGATGATAAGATCTAAAGAAATGATGAAACAAATGGGTAGGGAGCTTGAAAGGAAGATCAAACAGGCAAAGAATGTATTTCTGGGGAACATTGTGGAAGAAGGAAAAGGCAAGGAATGGGGGAAATTGTTTAGGTATGTTAGGCGGTTAAGGGGAGGAGAGGAAGGGATCCCTCTGCTAAGAGGAAGGGATGGTAGGCATACGACAAATGACCAAGAAAAATCGGAGATGCTGCAAGGACAGCACTTGTCAGTGTTTGAGGCAAAGGAGGGTTGGAATAGGGGGACAAACAGGTTCGGGGGGTTTATTAGTTTAAGATGAGGGAGTGGGGGATAGAAAAGGTAATTAGGGGCTTGGAGAGCAGTACGGCAGGGGGACCAGATGGGATAGGAAATGCAGCACTAAAATTTGGTGGCAAGGAGTTGGCGAAATATTTAGAAGTGCTGTTTAAAAAGTCCTTAGGAGAGGGTAAGTTACCACAAGATTGGAAGGATGCTATGGTGATACCTATACACAAGCAGGGAGAGGATAAGGGGGGCCTGGCAGCTACAGACCGGTGAGTCTCACATCAAGTACAGAAAAAGTAATGGAGAGGCTAGTGGTGCAGTATGTGGTGAGGGTAATGAAGAATAGGAATTGGTTGGAGGAGTCCCAGCATGGTTTCAGGAGGGGTTACTCATGTGAGACTCAGCTGGCTGGGTTATTAGAAAATCTGGTGCAGGTAGTTGATGAGGGGAAGCAGGTGGATGCCTGCTTCATAGATTTTGAGAAGGCATTCGATAAAGTGCCCCATGGAACATTGATGAGGGAAGTGGAGGTGCTGATACCAGACAGGAGGGTAGTGGAATGGATAGGGGACTTTTTCAGGGGGCGAAGGCAGAGGGTGAAAGTGGGGGAGGCAATATCGGAGGAAGAGGAGGTTACGTCAGGGGTACCACAGGGAAGCGTGCTGGGTCCTTTGTTATTTACCGTAATGGCAAATGACATGGGTTTGGGGATTAGAGGAAAAATCAGATTGTTTGCAGATGATTGTGTTGTATATGCTAAGGTGGGAGACGGGGGCGGAAATTTGCAGGCGGACATTGATAAGATATGGTTGTGGACTAAAAAAAATAAAATGAAGATAAATGTAAGAAAAACTAAGGTAGTGAGGTTCACAAGGAAGAAGATGATAAGCAGGGACATGTACAGATGGGAGGGACAAGAGATGAAGCAGCAGAATATAAGTATCTAGGGATTGTACTGCAGGGAGACCTCAGGTGGAAAAAACAGGTAGAGAGGGTGGTAGCAAAGGGAAGAAGGGCTCTGGGTATGCTGGGAAGGGTGCTGAATGGAGTCAGCTGTGAGGTGAAGGAGAAGGCGTATGGCACAATGGTAATGCCAATGTTAGAATATGCTGCAGCAGTATGGGACCTGTATGTGGAGGTGGAGGTGTGAGAACTGGAAAAGGTGCAGAGAAAGGCAGCAAGATGGCTGAAGGGTAGGTGGAGAAGGTAAGGGCAGGATGATGAGGAAGAAGGGAACTATAGGCCATCAGTGATGATGAAAGAAATGGGGTGGAGCTCATTGAAGGACAGGAGGAAAGTTGAATGGTTAGTCAGGATGTACAGGATGGTGAATGAAGAGGGAGGAAGGGGAGGGCTACACTGCAAGCTAAGTAAGGGGGTGTTTAGAGGAAGAGGAAACAGCAGTGAGAAGCTTCAGAGGGTGTGGAGGAGAACGGAGCGGGGTAGGCAGTCCATGCTTGTGAGGTCTGTGAGGGAGTGGAATGTGTTGAGGGAGGAATTGGTATCTGTGAGAGGTGTTGGTAAGTTCAGGAAAGGAGTAGAAAAGGAGTTGGTTGGGTGAAGGAGAGTTGAGAGAGCTCGACACCGGGTGGTAGCCTAATTGCGAGTGTATGTATGTAAATAGTATAGCACAATTACTTAATCTTCTGAGACTATTTGATGTGTTGTTTACCTATAACCTCAACGCCGCCGCATAAATATACCCATGACAATTTTTGTATTAAATATTCGTTTCAAATGGTATTCTTACATGTAAAACAAGTCCGCGACCCGATATAAGTATATTCAACATAAATTATACATGTTTTATAACATAAACACAGCAATCTTGATAATCCTCTGTACTATCATATTTTATTATTTTTATAGAAAACTACTTGAAGCCCCGCCAAAATTCCTAGTAATTATGATTACTGATAATCATATTTAACATATCCAGGTTGTAGTAATACAGATCTTTGTTATTTGTTTATTTTGAGGAGTATTTTATGTTCGTTATGATACTTGGATTGCAGAAACATAATGTTTACTTATTTAAATTTAATTTCTTTTACACTCTCAAAATACAAAAGTATTAACAAATAGTTTTTTACAATTTTTTTGTTGACATTGACAGATTTCTTTCAATCCACAAGCAATAGACTAACTCAGATATAGAGGACAGTATGAGTAAACCCTACTAAAGACTTTTGATCCTTCATAGCAGTTGTAATTTAAATTCAAAATCCTGTTACTATATTTTCTGTGTGGTAAAAGTAACAGTTTTAAGTATAAAGTTTTCTCTTTAATGTTTTGTCTGAAGAACTTTTGAAATAACAGTTTTGTCTGAGGTACTTTTGAAATAACAATCAGAACGTGACAACACTAGGAATGCTACAATGTAAGACAAAAAGGTTCTTATGCTTCCAGCTTCCCATGAGATGTGGGCACGTTATTTCCCACTCGTAATCCAGATGATGGTATCCTGAAGGATGAGAACGTTGGAGTTATGTCATTGCATCGATCTTTCATGTAAGCTCTGTCCATGATAGTTTCGTAGTAGTCTTGCTGTCAGTCAAACTGTTTCAATTTTAATTCTCATCAAATACAAGACTTTTCTAGTGTGAGTTTCATTAAAAGTATAAAACTTTAAATAACCCTATTTAATTAAGTCTGAATGATTCCAAAATTGAGAAGTTAAGATTACACGCGTAGAACAATTTTCCAGATGTTCCCTGCCAAGTGTATAATCAGGAGTCTCGAACCATTTATTGCTAGCCTGAGATACATTTTAAATGAAGTAAATTGACATCAGTCCTTAAATAGTCAGTTGTCTGTTTGAAGATAGATATCTGTAATCATAAATGTATGAGAGTAAAATGAATTCAGTAATGATTTCTCACAGATCACATACAATTCTAGAACAGAATGGCTGATGGCAACTTAATATTAGTTGCAGATGATGTGTTGTAATTTTTAAATGATTTGTTTTTACCTTCGTTAAAATATAATTGTTTGAATTTTAGTGAATGTGTAATATTTTTGAAGTGTTTGAAAATTTCTGATTAATGAAGAGAGTTGTGAACTACTCACGTTGAATGGCTTGTCCCCACTATTCAAATATTTGGTTATCACATGTCACTCCACTGTAATAATCTTAAGACATAAATACTATTTTCTTTTCTTACAAATGGTCAATGAACACCTCATCAAGTGTAAGAAACTGCATTATATTACATGCAAATTTCATTAATATATTTGCATGTATGTCTATCAAATAAGAGAATTTTAACTCATCCGCTATGGAATGTCTTGCCCAGTACAATTCTTGTTATATGCTCCCACAGCAGTATGTGTATAAAGCAATTTGTATGAAAGGCCTAATCTTCTCATGGAATTGAAATACTTGTATTTGGTAGTTGTGGATTGCATGATCAAAGAATATTGAATATTACACCATTCTCTTTCCTGTATTCACAACACACGACGATATATATATTCTATTCTTTATTAAAAAAAAAAATAATGGCTTTCCCACCGTAGTGGCCTGTTGTAGCAAATAAAAGTTTCTTTATTAAAAGGTATTATTTATCCCATTTTCGAAAAAGCCCCTATTCTTAAGAATTACCAAAAAATGTATACAAATATATTACACATAATTGTATTATATATATATATATATATACATATACAAATTTATGACCATTTCACGAAAAGGATCTGCTAATTGTAATAAAATATCCAATTATGGGACTATACTCTTAAAGATTTTGCCATGCAGAGAAACATTTTAGCAGGGCATTTTCCTTCTAAGTTTACACATATTTGTTTATTTTAGTGCACATTTGAATGATGAATTTCTGTTAACATATATAGCAAGATATTCGTGACACTGGCAGAATGGTTGCATGTTACAGAGTAAATTCAGTCTTCACCCTGTTTTCATACCTAAATGCAAATTTACGAAAATAAGACTACAGTTTATACATTTAACATTATTATGTATCAACATGGCACAGCTCACTGCATGGAACTTGGTGATAATTATGAAAGCAATCAAAGAAATTTTCAAGGTTTACTAAAAAAATTGGAAAACCCAAAACATCTGTAAAGAATTTGAAAGGTGTTGTGAAAACCCACATTTCCAGGATGTTATGGTGGAAGGGGGGGGGGGGGGGGGGGGGGGGAGAACTCATACTGTAAATTAAAATCTCAATACAAGTAGCCTCGCAGATGTTCCGGACAGCTAAATATTTGCAATATCATCTCCACATAATAACTAATTTTAATACTTTGGAGTTGAAACATATTTAGATAAAGAGAAAAAACTCTTACAAGTAAAGCATTCTATAATTAAAGCTAAATAATTTGAATTTCCCAGAAAGTGTTAAGTTCAGCAAATTTATGTTGTGCATTTAGCCCTGATTGTCATATGAAAATTCAGTTGGGACATTTACATATTTCACTCAATAACCTCACAAATTACATTTTTATCCTGAAAGATGCTTCCTTTTGTTCATTTGCAATGTGTTTTGGGTCACGTACTCTCATTCCTCGTCACATGAGTCTTTCTGCAATTTTTGGTAAAATGCACTCCATATAAAAAAGTTTCAATTTTGGAAGAAGTTTTGCTCCTTTCTTAGCGCAGAACTCAGATTCCAAGTTCGGAGTAAATAATTAAATCACAATATCCCCTCTTAGATATCATCAGCTGCCCTTGTATTTGATGCCAGTACCTATGACTGTTTTTCAGACAGAGTTCTTCTCCTATGTAATGGACACAGGGTATCTTCCCAGCTTTTGCTACTTTCTTAATCGTTGTCCCTATGGATGGTAAACACTTAACCTCAACTAATCCTTCGTCTCCTACTATTGCATCAGAACTGGCACCTAGATATGGCAAGTTAGGTCTTACAAATAAACCACAAGGGCCCACTGTGACTCCCTTTCTTTCCTCATAGCATAATATAGCTCTTTTCTCATTCATTTGTCCATATTGTATGGCTTTAGAAAATATTTCTTGATAAATGAGGACAGACTTTACTATGTTATGACATGATGTAGTTTGCCATATGTTATACACAAAGGGAAAATGAGATGCTGCTAAGCGTTTACAGCGGGCCTCAAACCAAAGTGGATTGTCATGTTGGCGTAATGTTTTTCTTTCAAGAAGCAAACACTTTTCTTCGCAGTCAACCTCTTCTGCAAATGAATCTAGAACAGACTTTTTCTGTCCTTCCATTTCTTCTTCGACTTGACCAGTCAGCATTTTCCATGGGCTAACGATGTAAGATGATCCGGTGGAATGGTACAGAACTGCTCCTAGGCAATCGTGCTGGTATGCGTCACTTTTTAAAGTCAATTCTTTTACCACCCATGTGTTTACTCAAAAGTGACATATAGTTTTCGGCCACATTCTGTGTTATATTTTCAGTCAACCTGCCCGCTTTCCTGAGGAGTATGTCCAAACACTGCATGATTTCTGGGGAAATCTTTGCATTACTCAACAATGGAACTTAATTACTTCAAGAGAGTCCATACGAATACAGTATGTGGTGCAGCAATCTTTGTGCTCACCGAATACGTGAAAGAGGTCATTTTGAAGAGCCATGCGCAGTTGTGACACATCACCTCCACTCTCACAAATTGCTCCTCGTGCAGTTGCAGTGAGTCGAGGAATATTCAATCTCAACAATTTAGGTGTTTCTTGAATAAATTGGGTGTTACCTGCCATCTGATGCAGTTTAGAAGTGTAACACCTTACTGCATTATTAGCACATTCCAGCTTAACTTTCCACCCAAATTGAGCTCTTTCTCTAACTCGAGAATAAACACTACTGTCACAATACTTTACCTATATGCCATATTCTTTGAATAAATAATTAATCCCTTCATCTATAATAGTCTGTTCCATTCCTGAGGACAAATCACTGTAGTTGGTGTTGCAGTTGTGTACTGGAGGGGTATTTTCTTTCACTGCAGATGAGCACTTGAAACAAAGCTTTTGTTTTTTTTTCCCTAGGTAAAGAATTTTCTTCATTTCTTTTCCTATAATGCAAGCCTATGGAACAAAATAGATTACATTACAGACTGAAATTCACAAATCCAGAGAAACTCAATTTAACAAATTTGCTTTAATTAATATTAATTCCATACTCACCATAAATGATCATGAACAATATGCTTTAGAGCTTTACACTTTTATATACTTACCACTCCACTGTTCACTGAAAACATGTGTCCGCAAATTATTTTGGACCAGCCTCCATCCACAATGGCCGAAATATATAGCTAACCTTCCACAACATTACCACTAGCTAACGCCAGACTTTTTTCCTCTTTGATGGCTTTGTTTATTGTCTTGGCTAGCTGATGTTTCCACACCTGTTGAGTGCAAATAATCTGAGATAAATGTTTATTCCATTAATTACAGAAAAATAAAACATTTAGTTTCAATTTTTCTGAGTTAACTTACATTTTTTTGTGTACTGGAGGGGTATTTGCAACTGTTCATGTTGCAAATAAGCATGAACGTACAGAAAACCAGAAGCAGATACATTACGTTTATGCAAAGTAAGCACAGACAAAATTAATCAAGTTGTTATAATATCCAAAGTAAGAAGCCTGAACATTTTCACCTCAGTACAGGAACATAATATAGTAATGATCCATTAGTGAGTGAGTGAGTGAAGATATGTGGGGGGCTCTTAACAGCAAGGTCTTCAGAGCCGATGAGGGGCGGAAGAAACGGGAGATTCCCGAGAAAACCCGCAGACCAACAGTATTGTCCAGCACGATTCCCACTTGCGAAAATCTGATGACCCGGCCGAGTATTGAGCACAGTTCATCATGGTGAGGGGAAAGCATTCTAACCGCTCAGCCACCATGGCCCCTGATCCACTGGTAACCATACAATGGGGGAGAGGTGGATGTCATAGTAAATTGAACCTATTTTGCTATAATGTCTATTTTAGATTTAGCTGTGAAAATGTAACAGTGTTAAAGTGCAGAGCTGTATTTTGTTAGTTTTTAGAGACATTAGTTTAACTGCTTATTGTTAAATATCTGTGGTCATTCATAAAAATAAAATATAAATGACACCCATTGAATATAAAATGCAAACGTAATGACAACAAGCTATTAATACTATATTTAAGCAATACACAGTCACTGTGCCTTGACTGAGAAAACATTTAGGTAAACATTACTAAAATATATATTATGCCTAAAAAGTCGGTAACTCCCAAAATACATCAAACTCCCCACTTGGCAGTACCTACTAACCCTCATTCCTTTTCGTACGAGCTTCATCACAGCATTACTATGATGGGGTTTACGACCCAGGCAATTTTACATGGAAATTTTTTTCATGGAAATGTAAAACAAAGTGGGTAAACACCACCCATTGTGCAGCCGCCAGGGATCGTATCTGATTGACATTCCAGTAGTAGGTACTAGTATATTAAAAAAGATGTGCAAGCAGTATATCCAAAAGTACATTTATTATCTTATCTAAAATGTGACCGAGAGACTTTTCTGTGTACTGCTAATAGTGCATTGTCAATTGTGTGTGGCCCATCAACAAAAATTTGCAGTGAAACAATTGCGTGAAGTGTGGGAAGAAGGAAACACTTTGATCATGGTCAATGGCTGTATGAGAGAGAGGAAATAATTAAACCATGTCAGATGCTGGTAGCATTAGTTAGTTGTAGCTACAGAGCTGCTATGATATATAACTCTTAAAGTTATTTAGAATTGATACGTTATCCAATTAGTGCTACTAGTAACTTTTCATAGAGTAGAATTATAACAAGTACAATTCAGTTTTGTTGACATCAAAATGCAAAATTCTTTGTATTTAGGCCTATTAAATTTAACACCTTGGTTTACATGCAAAAATATTATCAAGTTCAAATATTAAAAGCCTTACCTTTTCTACTTTTTTCGTGCTCTCTGAAACTTGTTGATGTCAAGACAAGCACATCAATCACAGAAAATAGTTCTTCAGCTTGGTCATGTGAGATTCCCACCGACAGGGCTCTCCACACAAAAGCAGTATTTATACTATTTCCACTATCAGGCATATTTGTGTGAATTGATATTTTTTTCTAGAACAAACAATACATTTAAAATGCAAAATACTCTCGAGTCCTCGACGAGTTTCATTCTATAACATATATTTCCTTCCGGTGCAATGGTTATGATGAAAGGACAGTTTATCCGATAATGCATTTTGCAGCTTATTCGTGAACATCTTCAATAAGTTCAGGAAATTCTTCCTTACTATAAAGAGTTCTGGTATTGGTGCATGTATTTTTTTTGTTGCTTTATCCAGAGTATGTTTTGAGTGGCTTATCATTAAATAATCTGAATGTTAGTTCATATTTTCCGTCCACCTGCAACACTCTCTTCGCCACTTCCCCATTGTTTGAATACACAATAATTCTTTTCAATTATATCTAGACCCGACGGCACAAAAACATTTCAATTATAATACTTTTGCAGACTTTTCTTCAGAAAGGGAAGGAAATGTAAAGATGACAACGCTGTGAACGAAATGATTTACAGGGAAGCTTTCTGTCTCTCTATAACATTTCTCTTTCCTTATTCTATGGATAGTCACATTTCCTGGAAAGCTTATATAGCTACACATGAATGACTAACGCAAAGATTCAGCATATTGGTGAACTACTAACAGCGATTCAGAGAATTGCTTATACTAACACATGTTAGATGGCCTCCAAAGCCAAAGTAGGCCAAGTATGGCATCCATCTCTTCACCTTAACTTTCATATAAATTTGTTTCTAAAAGTATTTAATTCTTTTGTAATTGGCAACAAGGGAATAAATCTGAGAACCAAATCTAACTTAACTTCAGAATGAAGAAGTGTATTAACATTCATGTATGGATCATCCAGTATCAACAGCAACAATCATCGCTCACAGCCCAAACAAAAAAAAACCGGCTATACACTTATTTGTAATTTTAACGATGCACCACACATAATGAAATGATGCATCAGGAAAACCAGACATTAAGTTATATTGGATTACAAAGAATCTTAGGTGGAGCAGACAAAGTGTTGCCACTACACAACCTCAAGATGTACACGGCCAATGGTGGTTATGTTAGAGGTATCATAGACATAGCGGCATTAATTTGTACTGCATGTCATTTTTACTGATAACACCAGATTATATTGAAAAAAAAAACTCAAGAAGACTGCATTCAACTTGGAAAACAACTATAGTGGCAAAACAAATGAAAAGATTACTGGTATCCAGGTTCCTGAAAGGAGACATAAGGATGTTGCGACATCCTAGAATCTGATCCTTCTGAAAACCACTGAAATTACTCAAGTTTCAACTGCATAAATTGCAGCAGCTCCCAGTAATTCTCAGAGGAAAAGTACCACACGTGGTTTGGTTTGTCCATGCAAAAGGGACAGGAAATTGTCATGCAAATGTTGAAAATGTTACACTCCAATGTGTTTGTGTAATGCCTGGGCTACAATTGACATCTGACATATTCACAGTTATAACCCTAAGTGCATACACAATGCAACACAAGCACAGTGGTGTGGCTACAACTGATATTATTGATAAGACTATTTCTTTGCATATGTTGCTACACTTAGCAGGTAGTAGGCCTACCAAAGAAATTTATGGCATTTTCCAGTTGACTGTACTGGGTGCACATTCAGTGCCCCCTGAAAACTGTATAAAAGTGAAATTATCATGCGATTGCCAGAAATTAGTGTTAGTTTGTCAACCATGTTTGCTATTGTTGGCTATTTTTCAGTGCAGTCGACAATAATTGGAAGATTGAAGAATGACTGCAATCACTGCGATTTCAAGTCATTAAAGGCGCTGCACTTGGGCAGTATGCACCGAGTGCAGTAATTGGAATACGCTATAAGTTCTATATGGTTGGTAGTATTTTTTGTTAAAAATAATTATTGATATATCCCAGACTTTTAAAATACAAAACTAGTGTTGTTTCAATTTTGACTGTTAACATCACCTAGAAACAATGCAAAAATTTGTAGTTGCGATGCTCCACAAAATTATAATACAATACATGTCAGAGGAATAGTAACCACAAACACTTTCTTGATTCGTAAATAGGTTTCTCATTTGACAGCATAGTAGGCTACAAGCTCCAGAGCTTCTGATTGGCTGAACAGCGATGCATTGCGTAAGTAACAAGTTAAACCAGGGTAAACTGTTCTATTTACTATTACTGTAGTTAGGTAAAAGCTAATTGCTGCACGTTGATGTAGCTAATCTAACACAGTGTTGCAAATTTGAATGTTTATAGCTATTGTGTCCCAGCCTTTCTTGTCCAAAATGCCTTAGTACATCAATGAATTAAACAAGACTCAACTGTAAAGTCACCATTTGTATAAAACTAACAAATAACTTAGTCAGAGCATCACACAAGTTATATGAGACCTATGGACCCTGGTGCATCTTACCGGTTAAGGAATGATGCTAAACGTCACCATTTGTATAAAACTAACAAATAACTTAGAGCATCACACAAGTTATATGAGACCTATGGACCCTGGTGCAGCTTACCGGTTAAGGAATGATGCTAAAATGAACATTTATCATACAAGAGCAAACTACAAGTAAATGACTGCATATCCTCAGATCCTAAATTAGTCGCAGATACATTTAATTCATACTACTTAAATGTTCTAGAAAACATGATTAAAAAAAAAAACATTAAACAAGATATAAACCATATTCCTACACTAAAGGGTACATAATACCCTGCTATATCTTTTACAAACACAACTCCAAAAGAAGTGGGGAAAACAATCAATTCTTTGCAACCAAAATTATCTAGCGGGTATGATGGCATTAGCTGTAGGTTATTAAAGCAATGCGCTTTTGAATTCAGTGTTCCATTAAGCCATATTTGTAATGATATCTTCAATACAGGATTGTTTCCAGACAGACTCAAATGGGCCATGGTAACACCATCGTTCAAGAAAGGAGACAAGACCGAAGTAAACAATTATAGACCCTTCTCACTTCTTACATATTTTTCAAAAGTAATTGAAAACTAATTTACAGGAGGTTGCTGCAACATTTTGAGTGTCATAAAATCTTATCAAATTTTCAGTTTGGCTTTAGGAAAAACACGTCAACAAATGATACAATTTTCAAACTAACAAATAGCATTCTTAATGCACTTAATAAAAAGATGCCATCTAATGGAATATTTTGCGACCTCACTAAAGCATTTGACTGTGTAAATCACAACATACTTATAGAGAACTTAAAGTTTTATGGAGTCTCAGGTTCACCAAATAAACAAATAAGCTCATACCTTTCAGACAGACAAGTGCGGATAAAAAGAAAAACTATTTCATTCTACTCTGAACCACGAAAAATCAAGCATGGGCTCCCACAAGAATCAATATTAGGCCCCCAACTCTTCCTAGTTTATATAAATGACCTTCCATTTGCCTTAACCCCAGAAACTACTCCAATCTTACTTGCAGATGATACTAGCATCTTAGTCTCTGGAGACCCAGTAAACTATCTTGCACAAAAAATGGACACAAGATTTACAGAGCTAATTGCATGGTTTACTGCAAACAAATTAAATCTCAATCTAGATGAAACATATCTTATGAATTTCCTCACAAAGAACAGAAACAACAATAATTCATATGTTAGAAGTAACAGGCAAAGTTAATGAAGCTGCAGCAATTAAGTTTCTCGGCTTAAAAGTAGACTATTTACTTAACTGGAAATCTCACATTGCGTATATTTTACATAAACTAAGTTCAGAATGTTTAGCCCTGTGGAGTGTTGCAGAAGTCTTGAACAAAATACAGCAAGAATTGTATATTTTGCATATTTTTATTCCATCCTGTGTCATGGTATAACTTTTTGGAGTAATTCCACTGACAGTAAAAGTGTTTCAAATGCAAAAGAGAGCTGCAAGAATAATTGATGGCATAAGAAAGTCAGATTCGTGTAGACCTCTTTTCAAGAACTCAAGAGATATTTTAACATTTACATGTGAGTACATTTTTTCAGTACTTATATTCATGTCCAAAAACAGCCATTTGTTTCAGCAAAATGAGTCCTTTCATAAGCAGTTACCACACATTAAATAAATTTGCTTCTCTAACCAAAACTCTTTAAAAAACAATAGCTGAAAGAATTTTTTTTCTAAACTAACATTTTATTGTGTGGATGAATATCTAAACAACAAAAATTAGGAAATTGCATAACATGTCTTTGTATGCATTTCTTGTTCCAGTTTTTCTCGTTTCCTTTTTCTTCTGTTTCAGCAAAACGACGACGTCCCACATTATGTTGGAGGAGGATTGGCCAAATTATGAGGAAAATATGTGATGCGTGTACGTGTAGTCGGGCATATGTGTGTGTTTACTATGTCTAGCGTATAAACTTTGTATGCTGTAATTTGACTTGTCCAATATCTTTGTACAGCTATGTACCTATTGAAAAAATATCTTACGGAAACAACAAAACAAAAACAAAGCCTGCTATATTACATTAAAAGTATGTAGGTTGAAACGAAGTACTTTCTCAGAACGTTTACCAAATGCCGTCGCTTTATTTCTTCATTCTTTCGCCGAATTTTTTCAATACGCTCTTCCAACACCATATCTTCTTTACGAGACATGATACAAACTTCGTAACGATCAGTATATAAACATCAAATGAAATTTATATACACTCTTGGTTATTAAATTACTGCATTATTGATGTATACAGTTTTTCACGTACTTTACGGTCACTAACTACCTCACAAGAAAAGAACATCGTCGTGGCGACTACGTTGGATAACGGGCCATTCCGAGCTTATCATGTTTACCTTTGTCATAATTTTTTTTAATGAATCATTACGCCGCTTTAAACATATTTGAATTATAGTTATAATTTTTAAGAGCACTCAAAATACTTATAACTAATATAATTTATAAACTTCTTTTTTTTACTATTTTACAGTAATAGGCGACGATCGTTTCCACCAATTCCCAAATATGGTGGTTTTGTCCATAGACACGAGAGATATTTATAGATTGGTAACACCCATTTTATAAACTAAAGCAGCTTTTAGCACTCTAAGCGGCAACGCCCAAAACTAAATCAAGCCCAATGAAAGACCATGCTTATCTTCGCGGTTGATGGTAACAGACTGGTCAACAGCTTTTACGACGAAATGATCACATCGCGAAGATTCTTATTTTAAACACATAGCAAACCTCCGGATTCGCTAACTAGCTCTCGAGTTGTTCGCATAGGGTAGTTTGGTTCGAATTTTCGTCAGGAAAGTGCTTAGCGATCAGTTCTGAGTGATATCTGTTTTCTACCTTCTACTAATAGTATGTTTTGCCTTGCTGTAAAATTCACGAAATCACATTGAAGATAAGACAGCTACGCCTTCCTCCTTAGAAGTGAGTTACCCCCCCCCCCCCCCATTTTAATGGGTGATAACACCAACACCATGGGACACAAGGTGAGTGTCGTTGATACCTGTCCTGCAAATGACCAATCGCGGTCTTCACAAGAGCATCCCGAAGTTTCGAAGGATCAACTTTCTTGTACCTCGTCCCCTGCTGCATCTATCTTGCAGGAAGATTGATTCCCTTCTGACCATCACCAATCGAATCTGTCATTGTACAGCCAGACATGTCTGGGACCGTACATTGTCTTTGCCGAAAGTATAGGCAAGGACGTCAGTCATCTTTACCCTGTGTCTGTAGGGAAGAAACTGTACGGATTATCTACGGACATCATACAAATTCAACAGGCGGGTACAAATTGCATAAATTATTTACTTACACATAGGTACTCATCTCACCCCACAGCAATTGAAAGGGACCATTCCACTTTCCCTTCTACAAAGGCAAGACCTTATATATGTGACGCCATCCACGGCCTATTCCCTATACCATTTACCCGCCGCAGCTAGGAACAGCGCCAACAAGATGTACGCTCTACACAGAGCGCCTCAGCATGCAGTGTTAGTGAGGAGTGCCAAGTAGTGTAGGGCAGTGCAGGGTAGAGCAGGCCAAACCATTGCAGCAGGGGGGCAGTTCAGTGTGGCAGATTAATATGTAAGTAGCGAAAAATGGCGTGGCAAACATAATATATGTATTTATGTGTTCACACAATACACAAGCTTATTGCGAGACTGAGAAATACATGCAGATTAAAGCTAGTCTTGATGAATACCCATTTTCACAAGTATTCTTTCTGTTTGTTGTTCGTTTACATTTCACGTGTATCACCTTCACCTCATCCATTAACGTGTATTCAGGGTTTATTGTTTTTCTTGCAGTTATTTGAATTTATTGTATGTTTCCTACCCCAGCATTTGACCCAAAGTAAGTTTTGTGATATTATGTATAAGAAAGTATTGCCGTATAGTGTGTGGGCCCTCCAACACCGGCTATCATGCCCTCGCACCAAGTCAGTCAACACTCTGCAACTGGGGAGGTTAGTAGCATCGTTGTGCCTCGCACCGCATGTGCCCTGGTGGAATTCAATCTTTGTTACCAAACATACTAACAGCAGTAGTCTGAAATATTACGGAACCTTTTACATTTAACCGCCTGGAACTTCACCCCTCCTATCCCTGAGGTTGTCACCAGAAGATTAGTTCTTACGTAAATATTGTGTAGCCCACGTGGCTTTTATCTGTATTACCGCTACCGACTGGTGAAATTCGGTGCCAAATGTAGAGTTACTTTCATTGAAAAGTGTATAGAATCATGATGAATAAATAATGTCACTGAAAGTGTGTGTATTTAATTTCATCTATGCCTTCTGGTGCATAAGGGCTTGGGACACTCATTTCCCACAATTTCTGAAGTGTTCATTTTATGTGTCAATTCCAAGAATGTTCTCTATGCAATGTTTTCAAGTCGACATATTTAATCCAGGTGGTGTGTGGTCTGCCCTAAGAGTCCGCAAATATTTCCGTAAGTGCTTTCATTAATAATTCTACAAGTAGCAGGAAAGGCAGGTATTGGTCGTCCGTGGCACAACCCAGAGCTTCAACAGAGTCAGCTCTCCACCTGGTGTCAAAATGGTGCTCAACTTATTTGCTTTCCACCATCTTTTGGAAAACATTGAATTTTTCCTGCTAAACTCTCCTAAACCTGAAAATTCCAAATTGATTCAATTCCGCATAATTTTCCTAACTGCTTTCCTGTTACCAACAACGTGGAAATGTCAGAACAACAACACAGAAAACTTAATAACAGCCATGTGGCACCAGTCAGAGTGCGCCAAACCAAGGGAGTAGCGGCCATTGTGGTCAAGGGACAGCACAAGGAAGAAGAAGCAGAGGAAGGCAGTCATCTTGTGCCTGGAATGGCATCAGCCGTGCCTCCCCAGCATGCCAGAACGACATACCATCCAATGCCTCCACCCACGACGTACTGAGGAGAGGAGGAGGAACAAGCAGTAGGAGGGAGAAACACCAGCATCTCCTCACTCCCATGCCAGCTGCTGGTGGTCAGCTGAGCATCCAATGGCCATTGACCCCTGTCCACACTATGCAGGACCGCCACACTTCCATGCTCCGTGCTTCTGCACTTGCAAGTTTGCAAACAAAACCTACCATGGCTGATCGGTCACCTGCTAGCACAACAGTGCTATGGTGTCCGATATGCTTACGACCCATGCAAGTTGGTATAGGTGTGAAATGGGAAGGAAATGATCAGCTATGTGATTGTTCACGTGAGTTCATCCCAATGATCAGCTGCACTGCAGACAACCACATGATGAACATTGAACTGCAATTGTTGTAATTCGAAATTCAGGAACCAAACGAACATTTCGGCAACAAATACAAAATTTCACGATTCACAACCGACAGAGTTGGTGTGCCAACATCATATGTAAGGGACAGGTCACCACAGCTGTCACGTGCATACAGTGCTGAATACAGAAACACCTCAAGTGTTTACAAACAGAAGAAACTGCAACTCTTTCAGGACTAATGTACGAGTGTAACATATGCACAAAAGCAAGCCGACCGAACCGAACATTGAATAACTGGAACAGTATTTTTATGGAATTGCAACAAATCGTGATCACCTGCGGACGAGCAGGATGTGATGGAACAGTGGGAGGAGTGATGTGCCAGTGCCACAGCTGTGGGGTAAGAATTCATGGATGTTGAGAAAGTGTCAACAGCCAAGGGAGGTAGTTCACATGCAGAGACAGTGCGGCCAAGGGACCCACATAAGCATTTCCTGCCCGAGCGACAGCGCCGATCAGCCAGTCAACACCCTTCCTGCCTAACCTGACAAATGCAGTTTTCCCAGTTCAGCTTACCAACAACTACTCCCAACTACTGTTATTACAACAACCTGCAACTATACATCTCACAATCTCCTTTCCCGTTATCACACCATCATCAACACAACAACCATAGCAATATGGACAGAACACGGCCTACAGCTGTCCCTGCTACAGTGCTCTGCCACCAGAGGTTACAGCATGCTAAGCGCCGCAATCCAGCCGAATACTACTTAGGTGTACTCCCAGAAAATTTCAAAATTCACCAACATTCTCTGGAGAACCAAACGAGGACCCTACAGCCTTTTCGCAAGTCTACAGTCACGCCCGCAGAGGTACAGAGTCCACAAAGACAAGTGGCCTAGTTGTATTGGATGTCAGCTGGAAAATGGAGCAAGAAAACGGTGGAAGAATGTTAACCACTAGGGATTAACATGGTTGGAATTTTTGCGAGTATACCAGTGTCTTCGGAGGGGCATTCGGTTCTATGCAAGCTCAGAGCAAGCTCACATTACAGGAACATCAAGAAGGTGAGCCACTGTCAGCTTTCATAACCCACAAACTGCATTTAATCTGCCGGTTCCGCCCACACTTGCCAGAACAAGAGCAGCTGGAAGTTGTGGCAGAAACAGCAAGGCCGGAGTTCCGAGAGGCATTAGTACCGCTACTCAACAACGGAGTAGAGAAGCTGATGAGGGCTGCACTGATCCTGGAATGTAGCACACAGCAACCGCATCGCGAGACCAGTGTTGTACGATGGCACCACTGGAAAAGTGACAGTGGTGAAAATACACAGCACATGGGGACAGTTTGGTGCCAATGAGCGGAAATCCACCACTGACAATCGGGACAGACATTTACGCCATGGTGTAATACATATAGGAAAACCAGGTGTAAAAAAGTTAGTGAAGTAGGACAAGAGCCAACTGCCATGAACTCCGTGTCATTATTGCGAATGTGAACAGTACCATTGGCAGAGCGAGTGCTAAAATAACCCACAGGTATGTAAACAGCAAGGCGGGGACCCACAACACCAGGAAAACTGCAAGAAGGGGTAAGGTAGCCTGACGCGCCCTGTACCCCGGGCACCCAGGATACCCAAGATATAATCCTGCAAAATGCATTCGTCAACCAGGTGAGTGAGGAAACTCCCAGTTCATCCGAATCCTTGTTAGTGTTGTATCGTTCCCACAGGGTGTAAGTATAAATATTGATAAGGTGTTGATGCAAGCTGTAAGTACAGTACCCCAACTAACTTCACAACCAGAAAACACATACAATTCTAAACAAATTATATATAAAAGATGGTGGTTAGTGTTTCGAGTGCCCAGTGTAGTAACTGAGGGTGACAACCAGAGATCATAGGTTACCTTCTCCCTTCCAGTCTAGCATTCACCCCTTTGACTATCAGCATAGGTGATTTCGACTCATTAGAGTACCAACCAAGACATTAAATCTCATATCAAGTACACTTCAATTAGAAAGGTGATTCAGAACTCCAAATAGGAAAAATCATCTTAGTAGTAATAGCAACCCAACTACAAGAACTAAATCCAGATTATAGTCGCGATTCAATTTTACTGGACTAAATCATCGGCAAGAAGAGAACAAACAAATTACCTTCAAAATAACATTCAAATAGTAGACAAATATGAGAATACCAAGTGGGATATATTCACTGGCATTCCAAACACATCTCTTAAATCAACACCAACTTCAGTAGCATAGTATATAAAAGACAACACAACAAGAGCAATGGTTGGCAATGCAAAGGATGTGCACAACAGATTTTAAGTCTGAGTAGTGTGATGTATGGCATGCTAGGTGTGCTAGTGTATAGTGATTATTTACTTCATAAAACACTCGAGGAACTGGGGAGAGTTATAGCTACACAGTGCAGATAAGTATACTTAAATCTACAGAGAGTTGCACATATCGGAGAATTAAATGGTTAACACACATATACATGTAGTGAAATTTGGAACTTACTTCTACATATTGTTGATAAAACTGCATATGTTGGTTATTTTTTTTAATATGTACATTTCTTATAACCTAGTAAACACTGGAGATATAACAGAAAACATGTGAAAATACGAAACTGAAAAATGATAGACACAAACGCCATAGTGAGAAAGTACATATTCGGTAGATGGTAGCCCTGCACAGTGCGCTGAAAGTTTATTTCTCTCATGATCCATTTTGGTTTCACTGAAGTTGGTGCTCATGCAGGAGTGCAAAAATGTCTGTTGATACACACGGAACTGTGAAAGCACTGTCTTGACGTAATGAGAGAGCCGGGCTAAGTGCAGTTTGTTGGGACTTAATTACAGTGGAAATGCCATTAATAACTTTAGATAGGGAATTGGTTTTAGTTTCAACTTTGTGGGTAATATCATTAACAATACTAAAAGATAAATTCAATGCCTTGTGTGTATTGTGAACATTGGCTGTGAGTTCTTAGATTTGCTGGTCAAGGCTCAAGTCATTATGTAGGAGAGCATGGAGGTGCT
Source organism: Dryococelus australis (assembly GCA_029891345.1). Classification (NCBI taxonomy): domain Eukaryota; kingdom Metazoa; phylum Arthropoda; class Insecta; order Phasmatodea; family Phasmatidae; genus Dryococelus; species Dryococelus australis. The sequence continues at coordinate 92,665,573 of CM057000.1, read as the reverse complement.
TATTTGTCATAAAATTACAGGACCAACTCCCTACGCCTCCTATGACTTGGATGCCGTGCTTTGCACGGATAGGGGTAATGGTGTTGGTGTGATAACCTCTCAGTACTCCCACTTCGATCCTCTGCATGTAGTTGTACAAAATGTTACCATTTGTACACATAGCTGTGTTGTGATCGGCACAAGCAATGTGGAGGAATTGGTCCAGAGTGTCAGGCAGGGATGGAAACTGTAGTTGGATTTTGTATGCCAGTAGAATACTTGATTCATACACTATGTCAGGCCTCTCCATGACGTAATAAAACCCAACTTGGGTTAGAAAGGTAGGCTGCGTGGAGAGTCCAGCTACTGAAATAAGAAGAAACAACACAAGGTCACTACAGCCATGTGGGCGGATATAGCGCCTCTCCCGTTGGAAGTGGCATGGCCCGCAATGCCCGTTGCCTCAGCAAAGGCAGAGGCCCATGCAAGGTGGCTCCGCCCACAGAAAGTGCAGCGAACATTGGCTGTTAGCAAGAAGAGCATTGCCGCATTGTGTGTGGTGGTTAGAAGCAAGAAGTGTAGTTACCAAGCCTGGTATCCCCTCTACCATGCTCTGGCCGTGGAGCAGTAGAACAACAGCATGCGGAGAGGCAGGGATGAGATGTAGAAGGCATGATGTAGCTGCTACCTGCTGTGTCATCTGTGCTGATGTGAGACTTGGTTAGCACACCCCAGTTATTGTGAACTGCATATACCTTGCCACGATGTATGGGCACAGACAGCTTAGCACCCACAGGTTAGCACATGACATACCATGGAATAAGAGAAACTGTAACACATTTTACATAAATATTAGACATTGACAGAGAAAGATACAAAATACAAAGAGACATTAGTACAAAACAATAACGGATTTGCGCCAACTTGGTATGCCGGGTACAGACAGGTTTTTCTGAAGGCTCTGAGCCTAAATTAAGTTGTTTCTGGCAGTTTCATGAGTGGTTAAAAGTTTCTCGCACCAATTATAACCCCGCTCGAAAAACTTAATGTATACTACCTGGGCGGGGAGGATGGCTTCAACCCCATAAAGCAAATAGAAAGGCGTAAACTTCGTTGAACTATTAATGCTGGTATTATGGTTCAAATCAATGAACAGGACGTACAAATCCCAGTTCAATTGGTCCACTCTCGCTCAAGCTGTGAGTTGTTCCCCAATGGATCGATTATTGTTTTCTATCAAACCATTACATTGGGGGTTGTACGTGGTGGTAGTGAGCTTTCTGACACCAAGGGACATGAGAAGGTTGCTAATTAGTTGGTTTTGAAAACTGGTCTCCGATCTGTGAGTATCTGTTCCGGGCAACCGAACTACAAGACAACTTCCTTTATGAATTCGGCACAAGTGGCAGCATCAATGGATTGAACTGGCTTAGTACAGACATGACAGGTGGCATATTCCATCATTACTAAAATATACTTATTGTGACGGGCGGTGGAAGGTAAAGACCCTTTAGCATCTAGAGCCCAAGTTTTCAAAAGCGGAGGGATGGGGGTTAGCTGGCCCATTGGTTGGGAGGTGATGGCTTTAATATTTCGGCAGTCAGGGCATGATTTAACATAGTTTTTTCTCACACCAACAGCCATTGTGTCCCAAAAGTAAGATCGTTTAATTTTCCGCAAAGTTTTAAGCACACCAAAATGACCTCCCCCAAATATGGCATTGGGACGGGCCTGGATGACTTCAGGTATGTATAATTGAGGGATGAGTGTTAACATAGATGACCCTTGGGGTGAATGAGCCTTTACAAATATTTCGCCATTGGTGGCCATACCATAATGATGACTCAAACTATGATATCTCATATTGGCTTGTTCAGGGTGTAATATGGCCTGTTTTAGTTTACTAATATAGGGGTCATTATCATATTCTCCAATGAAGGGCGAAGTAGGAACAGTGACAATACATAACACTCTTGGGCATGTGTATAAATGGGGAGAAAATGGATGATATTGTTAAAAAGGCCGTTAAGTATAGTGCATTTGAAGACTGGGTCAATGCATGTTGTGGCAAGTGTAGCGGCATGCCATTGTCGAATGACTTCAATGTTCATTTGGTAAAGGGTAGTTATAATTTTGATTATCAAATGAATGGGAAAAATTGTTCTCCTGAGCTACAGCAGTGGCAAACCTGTTTCTCTCACTCGAGTCACAGGCTGAATTAAAATGGTGCTTGACATCGTCCTAGTGTTGCAGAATATACTTAGCCACAGTAGCACTCATTTCAGATGCCTTGGTAGGGTTTTGAAAAATGGCTTCGGAAAATGCCTGGAAAAGTGAAGTTCAAGACATAATGTTGTCCTTGACGATGTAAAGGGTATTGTGGACAGTGACAGTTTGAGTGGTGACCTGTGGGACTATGGGGATGCAGCTGAGTGCATCGGGAAGTGTGTTTAATGAGCCCTTAACAGCATTAATATAAAAATCAAATTTTCTTAAGGCGATTGTAATCTTTTGAAAGCGTGCATTATGGTCCGCCATGGAACGCAGGTACCTTAGACTGGCATGGTCAGTCTCAATTGTAAATTTGGCGCCATACAAATACTGACGAAAATGTCTACATAGATATTTAATGGCCAATAGCTCTCTCTCGGTCATGCTCCCTCTTGAATAGAATTTTTTTAGATGCAAACGCTACATTATTTCTCTGTTTAGATTGTGGGTCAAGTTGGATGAGTAGTGCTGCTGGTGTCACATGCTAGAATGATCTCATGGCCCTCATTAAACTTTTGCAGTAATGGTGCCTGAAGAATGGCCCATTTCAATTCTAAAAAAGAATATTGGTGCTCTTTTCTCCATCTAAAAGGGAAAGTATGCTTGGTCAGATCAATCAATGGTTGTGCAAGGGATGCATAATGCAGAATATATCTTCGCAGGTAAGAAGTCATAACCAGAAAGGTGCGAAGTTGTTTAAGTTTAGTTGGAGGCCATATTTTACTTTGCAGCTACCTTGTCGGAGTCAATGGACATGCTTTGCAGAATGATGATGTGACCTGAAACCTTTATTGTTTGTTGGGCGAACGAACACTTTTGGGTATTGACCTTAACATTGAACTGGCACACTCTTTGGAAGACCTTATGAATATTGGTGATATGTTCCTCAAAGGTACTACCCAATATAAAAGTATGGTCAATGTAGGCGATCGCTGCAGTCCATCTCAGGGGGCCTAAAAGTTTGTTGATAAACATTTGAAAATATTGAGGGCTGGTGCTGAGGCCCATTAGTATTCTTCGATAGTCGATTAATCGCACCCCATCTATGATAAAAGACAATTTGTGATGATCCTGAGATCGAACGGCGATGCTATAGAAGTCAGAAAATAAGTCAAGGCTAGTGATGAAAGGGTAATTTTGCAAAGCATTACAAATATTATCAGCACAAGGTAGTGGATATTGCACCCTGGTAAGATATTAATTGAGCTTTCGAAAATCGGTCAAAAATCGAAGGCTGCCACTCTTTTTGGAAATGACAAGATAAGGGCAGAATATGGGGAATCAGCTTCTTGTATAATGCCAGCATTAACAATGTCTTTTATCTGAATTAAAAGGTCGTCATGTACTTTCGGACTGATTTGGTAGGGACAAGTAGTAATGGGTTTGCCCGGGTTTAAGTCCAGCGTAATTTCAAAATCCTGTGCCTCTGTACACTCTAGTATAGAATTTGTAAAATTTTAATTATAGTGCTCTATAATATCTTGAATGGCTCATTTCTGGGCAAGAGAGAGGTCATAGTTAACTGAGAACCCCGGGGGGGGGGGGGGGTGAATTTCAAAGGCATCGAGAAAAATTACAACAATGGGTAATGGACGAATAGTTGGGTGTGGCTGCGCTATCGGACACAATTGGAATTTCGGTGTATTTATTCTAATCATGGGCATGGGTAAAGAGAGTATTGTACTTTAAAATAGAGATGATCTCATATTTCATAAGAAAATCTACACCCAAAATGATATCTTGCTAGAGGTTGTCAAGAACTAAACATTTCTGTGGATATTTAAGTGGACAGTGGTTTAAAACTTAGGAGGGGAAAAAATGGACGTGGGTTTGCTTCTAGTGTAATATTAGCCTTGAGAAGAAAAAGGGGCTAATTTGATAAAATGGTGCTGGCCACACAGCCACATGAACACCCAGTGCCTACTAATGCATAATATTGTGTGCCCTTAATAGGGACAAACATATGAGGTGTAGCAGTGCTAATAACATTCTGCTGACGTTATGAAAGGGGAGTAGCATGCACTGGTTTCTGTGTTCCAATTCTAGGTGCGGCACAGCTCAGCATGTTTCCCAACAAACGTTCATCGTTGCGGCCCCTGGCATCCTTACTTCGAAAACAGTCACACACACCAGAGCAGGAGTAGGGGTGGAGTGGGTCGGAAATATGGTATGTGGTGTCAGCTGGAATGTGTTTTTAGACTGGCAAAAATGGTCACCTACATCCATTGAAAAAGTACAATTCTAATTGGAAAATAGGGGGCACTGATGACTCTGATGTCTTACATAGAGGCAAAGTGTGCAGGTAGTGCTAGCAAGGCTACGGGGACTGTGGACTGCTGGCAGCGCAGTAGGGATTTGCTGCGATGTGGCAATGCTGCATTCTGTTGCATGTGGCGCTGAAGGTGTGGCATCCGTGACCTGGATTTGGGTGGGGGGGAATGCTGCGCTGGTTTGTGTTGGTGCGGGCAGGCTTGGGATGTGATGATATGTCGGCGCATTGTGTGACCACTTTACAAGTGGATGATTGTTTACAGAGTGGTTGCAGAACATAAATTTTATCCAACCTGGCATAAAAATGTAGATCACAGGGGTTCGCAAAATGGATATGAGATTGGCGGTGTTGTGTTGGGCTACTGTCGCCATTATGCCTGGTTGGAATGTCAGCAGGCGAAAGGGACTTGGCTGAAATTTCATCCCTTTGGAATTAAACAGCACATTTCTGCATATGACCAACTGGGTATCACTTTGCTGAAAATAGTATTACACGTGGCCCGAACACAGGCACTTTCATCATAAGGTGTAATGTGTTTTGCCTCCTCATAGTGAAGTTTTTGACTGATAACAGGGGTTTTGAGTGCCGTTGAATGGATGTTACTGAGATGTGGGAGCAGGTGCCCTGGTAAAATGAGGTTTGTTGGCAGTATTGTGGGGAATGTGGGTGGAGTTTGGGTGGTACTGTGGAAAATGGTGAGTATGATTAACACAGATGCGATAATTGCTGAAAGAGTGTGGAGTTTGACGAAATCCCTGAGAACCCTGGGCGTGGGGATGGTTGGGTGGGGGATGTGGACTGGGTTGGTAGTTGTAGTACTGTGGACGACTAGGGTAGGAGGGACTGTAGCCAGTGCAGGGATGTGGAACGCTATAGTGTGGGCGATTTTGATGCTGCATAAATTGACATGGGGAGGGTGAATCACATTGATGGAGCAAAAGTTGGGCAATCTCCTGTTTAAGTTTAGATATTTCTGACTCAAGATGCGTGGAATCTGGGTGAGCAGGGGTTTGTGTAACACTTTGTTGATATATGACTCGGCTCTGCGAATATTTTCGCACATTTGTTCAAGCAAGTCATTCGGAAGTCCAATCAGCTTATCCATAATAGAGGGGAGAATGCTTTTCCGGATGATGTTCATGAAGTCAGTGTCTGTCATATGGGGGTTATACTGTACCCTGTAATATTCCAGTGTCTGAATGTGGTGGAGCATGTCCTCAAAGACGGCTTGTTTCTTTGTGTAAATTAAAATTTTTTAGATGCTTGGTTTCAGCGGCACTTGTAAAAACATTTACTAAACCCACCTTACATGCAGGCCACGTGATAGGCTGAGCACAGTGATGTGTTAAATATTCTAGAGTGTGCTTGGTCATATCCTGGAGGGAAAAAAAAATGCGCTTACACTTGTCGGCGTCCACCCATCCATTAATGTCGACGTCTTCAGAGGCATGTAAAAACTCTTGAATATTTTCTCCCTGTTTCCCCAAAAAGGATAAGAGTTTCTCTGGTTGAGTGAAAATGACATTAATGGGAGGGGAGTTGTTTGCCATGATGGGGTGTGTTAGATAGGGTATGGTATTAACTTATGCAGGGGTGGTGGATTGGGGTGGAAATGAACATGAAGGAAGAGGAGCAATGACAATTTCCTCGTAAAGGGGATATCCAAATTACTGAGTGAGGGGTTCAGGAGATTGTGATGGTGATTGAGGAACGGATAGGGAGTGGGGCGGTGTGTCAAGACGGTAGGTATGCTCGGTGCTAGGAAATGATGTGTCTAGCATATCATTTTGGATTTTTACTAGTATTAGGTGTTTCTATAATATTTTGAAGGATGCACTGTCTGTCTCTCTCGTCTAAGGTGTTTTAAAAATATTTTGTGTCAAGGAAAACTGTTTTAAGAATATGTGAGATAATATACACCTTTTTCTGGCTTCATGTTTGCATGAACTGTGTAAACTGGATGGTGAAAGTGTACGTTCGTGTATTTGGTGCCGCACACTTTTGTGGATTTAAAATTAAACAAAATACTGGAAAGAAGAAGGGAACCCACTCCAACAGACACGAAATACACTGGAGTGGTTCAAGCAAATAAGTGAACAGTATGTTCTGCATGCATTATAAATGTTACAATTAAAATTCACTACATAAAGGAAACATTCTGAGGGGGAATGGGTGGGTAATAAAGGTAGTTTGGCAAGACTGCTACGCAAGCACTGAGTTATGTGCATGGTAACTGACCTATGCCATGCTGGCTTACTGTGGGAGTAGAAAAATGATAAGCATGGGTGGGTGGGGCTGCCTGTTATAGATGGGGGAAGGCGGTTTACTCTCAATGGTATTGCATGCCTGAAAATATTAGAGTTTTTATAGACACAATACTGAAATGGCCTGGGAACAGGAGGAATTTGGCAGCAGAAAGATGGGAAAGAAACCATGGCTCCACCAGTAACACTTCCCTTCCTCCTGTCTCTAATTAACTCTGGTAACCAACTTCACTATACTCGGTCCAACATCAAACTCTAGATTACTGCCTAGGTGGTAAGGAGTGTCACAGGGGTTGCATGGTTGGTGGTTAAATAACAACGATCATTTATAAAAATATATATCTTTACTATAACAATTATAAGTAACACAACACAATACATTTACATTACAGAACAATTATGGGATAGAGTTATGTTACAGAACAAGGAGATTACAATTACGTTATCAATTTATACTAAAACAATAATTTAACATAATTCATTATATATGCAGCCATGCCCTAACCCTCCTGTAATTATTACAAAGGGGAAAAAGGGCGACGAAGGCTCCCTACCGCAAACGTGATTATGCTCACCCATTCTCGTAGTACTAGCTGGCCTCAGAGCTCCTCTGTGGCCTAGGGTAGTCTGCTTCCTCTGTCTTCGGCCTGCAATCGCAAGTATCTCGCTCACTCACAAGTATCTCGCCTCAATATGTGGTGCTGTCTGAGGGGGGATACCGCCAGGACCCATGAGGGGGGTCCCTTTTATATCTGGGCCAAGTAGGGCACATTTGCGACACCACTGCATTTGGCCACTAACTATACCCTGCACGACCTTAGGCAGTGTAGCAATGCCTGGTTATCGCTACACCATGCTTCTCCTAGTGCCTCTGGACAAGCATTGCATCCTTTTTAGGAGCATTCCAATTTGTATTCTGGCACGTCTGAGGAATGTGTACAAATCGGAATATCAACCAGCGCACTCTCTGATTAATTGTTCTTATTTTTCGAGAAGAGTGGATTGAGACGAGAAGGCGGTAGTGGTTGATAGTCACTTTCTTGGTTCTACTTTGAAAGCAAAGAACTTTTGGAAAGCTAAACTCCTTGGTTCTGTAGATGGGAGAGATTTGTAACCATCTAAAGGGCAGAAACTGTCTACCATATGGATAGTATTAGATGCGAGGATGATTCCAGCTAGAGTATACATCTCATACTTACAGATTGTAAGTAATAGTCTGCCAACCAAACTAAGAACTAGTCGTGGTGGGCGTGCAGATGGAGTGCTCCCGAAATGTCAAGTAGGGTGCAATGAAGTCGAGTCTGCTTATCATATCTCACAGCAATGTGTACGAACCCATGAAGCTCGTATGATGAGACACAATAACATCGCTCAGGTGGTGGCTGATCTATGTCTGACGAGAGGTTGGAGCATAAAGAAAGATCCATGCTACCGAAAATCTGCAGGACTGAGGAAGTCTGATATAGTGGCTGTTGATAAAGAGAAAGGTAAGGCAGTGTTCTTGGATGTCCATATTGTCCAAGCCAAGAATCTTCAATGGTCGTATGATACCAAGATGAAGAAATATGTGATGCCAGATCTTTTTGATGGTGTCAAGTCTGAGTATAATGTAAAGGAGGTGAGTGTAATTCCAATTACACTCACATGGAAGGGAAGTTGGTTCCCACAATCAGCAGTGGAGTTACAAGAGGTGGTTTGTGAAGGACATTTTCTGAGGTCCTAGGTAACAAGAGCCCTGTTCGGCATGCTCTTGTGTTGGAGACAGTCTGGTGGTGAATTCTCCTCCTGGATAGTGGTGGAAGAACTCAAAACAACAGGGAAGTGGTGCGACATTGCCTTCCTCTCTGGAGGGAGTGAGAGACCTGAAGAAGATGGCAGGCATTTGTCAATAGTTTAGCTTGCGCTACTTAGGGAGGGGTGAGAGATCCTATGCATTGGAGGCCCCCTCACAGTATGCTTGCTGTCCCATGGGTTGCTTTTGATTCGATCTGGGCTGTAAGATTATCATCTCTTCGTGCCTGGATAGCTAGTTTGCAAGTCTAGCAGAGTTGACCGATACCTATGTGTCGGATTCATCTCCACCTAGGGATTAGAAGTCTAATTGTGTCCACTAAACCTTTTCCCACCTTGATTCCCTATGTGTTCAAGTGGGCATTCCCTTGGACGTTTGTAGCCCTCCTATTTTTAATGATAATCCAGGAGGAGCATGTTTTGTAGTAGTGTCTTCACTCTTATGTCCTCCAATTATGATGCGAAAATGCGAAAGAATTTTTTGTTAAAATGGTCCATGGTCGAAAAGCCCAGGCTAAATGACACTGTACTCCCTAGTGTCTACTTGTGGTAGTAGTTGGTAGCAAATAAAATGAAAAAATGTATATAAGTTACTCTTAAACTGGGATATTTTGGCTCCCCAGCATGTCATCACAAGTACACAATAAATACATTGAAATTGTGTAGATTGCAAATGCACTATGATATTTTGGCTCCCCCGCATGCCCTACCAATGCGGAAGTACACTTAACGTTGTAGACATACATAAGTATGTGGACTTTAACACGTGACTGATAATTAAAATAATAATCACACTGAATTCGAAAAGGTCTCACAATAGAGATTAATGTAGACAAACATTATTTAGTTCAAAGAAAGGTCTGACTTTTCAAGAATCAAGTTGAATGGTACACGATTATACAACGGTTAAGCAGCCATGCAGAATAAGCCCCTCACGGGCAGAAGCTTCTAAGTGCCTTAAGCATGAAAAATAATTAATGCTATATTAAACCGAAGGCGCAGCGAGTCTGCTCTGGAGGGTGGTTTGCTCGAAAGGTGCACAAAGGAAATCGAAAGCATTACAGATAATTAAGTCACTGCAGTTACAGGATAAGTACAAAGTTGCTTCACCTCCAAGTTGAGTCGTAGCGACCTACCCTAATGCCCGTCGAACCAAGACTAAAGATGGTGGTGTAGTGTTGGTGATGCCATGTAACCAATGCCATACGAGTACAAATATCCCTTGTGGGAAATATGAATATGAAATATGTGAAATATAGAACGAGATGAGACACATTAAATTGCACTTTATTCATAACACTCGCACACAAAAATAGAAAATTCTGTAAAAATTACAGCACAGTAATTTTTTCTGAGAACATCATTACACTTGAAATTATGTGAGAAACAGACACTATTAATTCAAACAGCATTGAATCAAAATTAAGATGAAGAATTTTAGAATGTAATATTTGTCTCTGCGATTCGAGCATGCCACGTCACACCAACTGTGTCAGCATGTCAATATAAGTAAATTACACTTGTGATATTAAATATGCTCATGTACGTCATTTAACAAATTTTAATTCACTGATCGCGATGTTCAAGTCCGTTTCTCAAAATATTCTGGGATGGCCGAGTTCTGAGTGCCCTTGGCACACATATTACTACGTTGTGAAAGGTGGGATTTTTCCACATTAATTCACAGAACGCTACTTTAATGCAGGGCTAATTTTAAACACAAGGGCACTGTGTGAAAAGCATTAATTAAAAACATACCCCAAGCACAATTAACAATCACTACACTGGATCACGCAATGTGTTTGGGGATGGTGGCCTTCCATAGAGCACTGCAGGGCCAGTGCTCTGCTTCGCAATTTTGATTACCTCGTGCAGAGATGGTGCTCGGGTCGACAAACTGTGGATGGCTTCAAATTTCCCCCACCCCCTCAATCCACAATTTGGGAGCTCTGTTGATCTTTGTGTATGCAGTTCGACAGCAAGGCCGCCAGGCCCTGGACATGGCCGGAATGTTAGTGATGAGTGGGGTCTGGACACCAGAGCTGTGGTGCCGTGCTGTCTCGTCACTGTTGAATTGTCCCACTGCCTTAGCAGCACCGGTATGTAGACGAATGCACAGGTGGCTCTGCAGTCACCACGGTGGGATGCCAGAAGCGATGCTGCTGTACCTGTCACTGTCCTTGTCTGACATGTTGTTCTTCATGGCATTGTTGTTGGTAGCATGTGGTAAAGGCGCCATGCTATCCTGCTGTTCCTCTCGTTCCTCATCGCTTGCTGACACTGCTTCCTTATCGGGTGTGTTTACACCATGCCAGGGGCCAGTCAGGAGAGTTCCATTCGGTTGGATAAGTTGAGGCTGTGACATCACTTTGACTGGTGGCAGAGGTGCCATGGTTTATGACTGCCTACAATCTTGTGTGACTGATACCGATCCTGTCTGGGGTTACTGGGTGCTAGGCTTTGGTATAGCAGACGTTCTCAGTGTTGAGACATCTCTCGGGCTCTGGGCTTGATACTGGTCATGGGTCTTACTGCGCTTGTGGGCAGTGATGAAGCCGTTAGCAACTCCCCCCTGCATCCCTCAACTTTTCTAACATATCTCTATTTGGCTTCAGGATGACGGGCATCGGTTGAGACAAAGTTGATTTCTGCGGCAGTGTTGTGCCAATTGATATTGTTGATATGCCAAGTAGCAGTCAGGTTGATGTCTTCATCCCACTAATCCTTATTGGGCGTTGAGATGCTGGGCTTCGGTTCAAAAGCTGACATAACACTATCTGTTTTAGGCTGGTTTGTTTTCATCAGTGTGCTGTTGTAATTTTCTGCCACCTGACTGGAGGGTGCTCGATCCCTATTGGGCATCGTGGCGCCGGGCATCGAATCAATGGTCCCCATTACTGGAGCATCTGAATCAACTCTCTGATCTGAATTTAGAAGATTGGGGAGGTGTGTCATGTATTCCCTCACTGGTCTCCCTTATGTCACCACGGTGTAATGTTACGATTTTCCTCGCACTGTGTTTTACGGTGTAGGTAGTGTTACCCAGTATGCTGTTAATGGGATAAGGTCTGCTCCACTTAGCCGACGATCCAGCACAAAAGTTTTTATCCCCTGCTAATTATGGGTATTCGTGTTTATAAAAAAATCTTCTACTTTAAGTTCTCGTTGTGTACCATGTGACAGGGTACAGACACAGGTTTACACGAAACCCTCACTGTCAAAATGTTACCCCAACACAGGCACAAGTCGTCAAAATAGTGGACGTTGATGGTTACGACTGTGTACACAATTTCTTACTCATGGTGTGCAACAAGGAAAGTGTAAAACAAATGGAACTTGTATGATTTTCATTCATCGTTTACATTTTGTTACTTAAAGAGTCGAAAAGATGAAATAATTTAATCTATAATGTCTTGAGTAAAAAAAAAAAAGGTAAATTCAAAAGGTTAACACAATTATTTAATTTTCAAATATATTAAGCATAATTTCTATACTTTCAGATTCTGGGGTCAACTTAAATGTGTATAAAAAATTAAAAGAATTTTTCCGATAGTGACTAACACTTTTGTTTTGTTTCAAGGAGAATAAAAAAAGATAAATACTCTTAATGGACAACAGTTATATAAATATATAACATTTTCCATAATATTGTATGTAAGGTATAGTGACTATTTTTTTCTTCATTAATTGGTTCAAGATGATGTTTTTATCAACAAAGTTAAGGATTTTTTTTTTTTGCAAAATCATCGGTTGTGGATCACCTTATTTATGTGAATATTACTTATTACAATATTGGACTGTTCTAACTACAAGAAACAAGATGGATGGCTGACATTGCCAACAGGTCAGTTTAAATATTGCCCTTTTTCTACATTGCTTTCCTATGTCTTAAACATTTTTCTCTAATATTTATGTTTTCAAATTAGCGATAGCCCTAAACAACGTTGAGGCCTGATTAGCGACACATGCACAAAATTTCTAACTACGAAAAAAGTAAATGTTCATGGCCTGAGTGTCGGAAAGTAGCCCATGATGGGATGATCCAGTGCCGACAGCAGTTAAAGCAAGTAGAACATCATTTGCAGCAGTGCTACGGTCTTTTGATTAGGTAGCACCATCGCCATCGCCACAAGCGCGCGAGGATGATCTCTATGGTCAGCTGGTCCTCCCTCCCTTCTCCTTTCTCTTCCACTGCTCCCCTTTCTCCTCTTGGCACGTGACAAAATTTCATTGGAGGGCGTCATGTGATTACTGGAGAGTAGGAGCGCTGACCTCTCTCCAGTTATTCTGCTGCCAATCACCACATCGAGACGACCTGCATATTGTGATGGGTATATTTTTGTAAGTTGCTTTAAGCAATCTGGACTGGCTATAGGCATTTTACTTTATGTACACTGGCTGGTAATATTAAGGAATCTGTATTTAATCTGTCATTGAGATATTATGGGCACTGTGTGCAGTCTAGTAAATGTGGCATGTTGTTGGGGCAATTTACTTTTTATGTAAGGATTTTTATGCCCCGAGTGAGTATTCTCATAATTTCTTGCCATTCAGTGTTAATAGTTGTAAGCTTGTGATTATTAAAACTTTTGTCAGTAGTATAGACTGAAATTATGTGACATTCATGTTTCTATTTTTGCTATGTTGTTAATTGATTTGAAAGCACTCTAAAGATTTTCTGATCCTGATATTCAAATATATCGCATTTTTATTATAGGTTGTTATTTGTATGTAACACACTCCAAATCTGCGCTAACTTCTCCTCTGTAAATAACTCTTGCATTTTTTCTGTTTCATTCTTAATTTTGCCGAGTTGAGCCAGACAATAGGTTTTATTTACTCGCTGTCAAAATAAGTCCTGCTATCGATGATGCGAGATTGCGAGATTGCCACGGAAGGCACCTTAACGGTAGCCCAGCTGCACCAACTTGCCGTGCAACGACTACGGGAGGAAATTTCTGCCTCTACCGCTGAGTCTACGACCGAGCAGTTCCCGCCTAGTCAAGTCGTCCCGTTGAGTCAGTCTCCTGTCTCAACAAATAAGTTGTTCATGCTTTCCCTCAACCATATTCATCCGTTGGTGTCACTGGAGCTGGTAGCGATTCTCACTCTCTTTATTGCCGTATGGAAACTTGTCTGTTTGCAGTTGTGTCCTGAAGTTCATTTGTTGAAGGCATTAACTATTAAGGTTGAAGGTCTAGTTTTGCAATTATTGCATGAGGATTTGATGTCACCACAGGGCTGTAATTTTGTATGCTTTGAGTTACGTGTTATACCCACTCTTTTCCCCACTCACGTCAGACGCGAATGTGAACTGGCATACGTGTATTGTTGCCAAAATCCTGATGAGACTTTGTGGCAGTTTGTTGATTATATTTGCGCCTTCCACGAGGCACTGTGCTTGTCTTTAAAAGATAAAGACTCAGTGAACATTATTGTGGATAATTGTTCTCTGCACGTAAAAATGCACTGTATGATGCTTTACCATCCAAGAACTGTTGTTGAATTGCATCAACTGGCCATTGAGGTTGATGGCAGGGTGGCAGCCAGGCACCGTTATCAGAAAAATTTCCCGCATCCAAACAGCACTAGCATTTACATGACTATTGGTTATTATGGCCAAGCTTCTTCTATACATAACACCGTGCAAAGGGAATGGCGTTGTCCGGCCAAACACTGCTTGAATTGTACAATTGTGGGTCATGTGGCAGCAGAATGTAATGTGCCGAAACACAGTTTGAGTGAGCGACATTATTTCTGCTGCAGCGAGTCCAGTCATCAAATATTTTTTGTAAAAGGGCAGAAAACGGGCAACGACTGGTTTGGTAAGTGGTCGTGCCAGTCAGGATTGCAGTTCAAAACCATGTAATTAGCATAAATGTTTGTTGAATATCTCTTGTGGTGATCACATCTTTCCGGCATTAATTCGCACAGGAGCGACACATTGCATTATGAGCAGGGCCCTTTTGAAAAATTTGTTGGATCTTAAAATTCTATCTGAGGGTTGTATTGGCATGATGCAAGAAGAGGCTTTGTGTATCGCTAATGGCCATATTGTCAGGTCCGACATCCTTGTCAAACTGCATTTTAAAATCGGCAGATAAGCATGGACCTTACCTTTTAGGGTATTTTTACAACTTTCGCAAGACCTTATTTTAGGGCTAGTGTTTCTTGGGAAAACAAGGGCGATGGCAAATTTTGATGAAAATTTTATTTCATTTGCCTTCGCACCGAATATATGCATTTGCTTCCGTGCGGATGATCCTACAGCAAACCTTTCCAACTTTGTTTCGGAGGATGGATGAGTCGTCAGTTTCAAGGATAGTTGAGAAAAACTCAGGGAGGAATTTTCTGATGTGATAACATCAAGAATTGGCAAATGTGACATCTTGCTATATCGGTTCTCGTTGACGGATGATATTACTGTACGCGATCGCCATTTTAAATGCCCACCTCCTAAACTTCAGGCATTTCACGAGATAATAATTAAATTACTGGAGGCCAGGGTAATTGTACCATCCAAATTGAATTATCGTTCACTGGGGTTCCTAGTACAGGAAAAGGACAGTGACAAATATCACCTGGTTGTAAATCACTCTTTAGTGAATAAAAAAATTCATATGGACCCACTTCCGTTACCTACCATAGACTGTGCCCTTCAGTAACTTGGCAAGACTCGAGTGTTTTCGGTGCTCGACCTAAATAATAGTTTTCACCAATGTTTGTTAGATCCTCCTTGTAGGAAATACACAGCCTTCAGCACATCACGGAAACAATACGAGTTTACCCAGGTTCCAATGGGGTTGAACTTTGGAAGCCAGGCCCTGTCCCGTGTTCTCTATCATGTTCTGTCTGACTTCAAGTATGAATTCGTGTTCAATTACATAGGCGACATTATTTTTTATAGTGATGACCTACAGTCTCATTTGATTCACTTAAGGCAGATTTTTACTAGGATGCATGAAGTAGGCTTCACTGCAAACCCGGAGAAAGTCACCCTTGGCTCGGATAAAGTAAAGTTTCTTGGTTACTTGTTATGTGGAGGTCGCCTACTTATCGATCCCGACCGTGTGGCCCCGATTTTTAATTTCCCTCGCCCGAAGACCATTAAGGGCATTCAAAAGTTCTTGGGAATAATGGGATACTACTCGTTGTTTATTGACCACTACTCCGAAAATGCAGCCCCCTTACACCACCTAAAAAAGAGAAGGGCATTTCATTTACCTGGGGTCCAGAGCAAGAAAGTTCATTAATAAATTTAAAGAAAATTTTGTCTTCACCGCCTGTTCTCCTTCTCCCAGATTTTGCGAAACGTTTTGTAATTCATGTTGATGCATCGTCCGTGGTTTTGGGAGCTGTCCAGAATTAGCGGACTGAACGAGGATTAGCACCAGTAGTTTATGCTAGTCGTACCTTAACAGAAGGGGAACGTAATTTAGAGATATACGAGAAGGAGACACTCGCCTGCATATTCAGTCTAGATAAATTCGCATCTTATATTGAACATGAAGAATGTGACTTATTTACTGATAACCAGGCTTTAAGTTGGGCTTTGAAACATCCTCAGCAGCTAGGGAAGTTGGGACAGTGGGTATTGCGCCTCTCTACGTTCCTTTTTATTGTGCATCACATCTGCGGGGCGGAAAATTAGTTCGCCGATGCATTGTCAAGATTGTTTGACGCGGACAATTTTGAGGTGGGATTGAGTGAGGTTCCCGACGCTTCAATAAACCTTATACAGAGGTTCCCCTAGTTTTTGTCAAGTTGCGCCAGGCCCAGGCTGTTGATGATTTCTGTTCACGAGTTATTGATGACTTAAAAAAGGGTGAAGTTTTTCCTTATATCCTGGATAAGGACGTTCTCTACTACACCGGTAAAAGCGGAAGGGCACGAAAAATTGTTGTTCCACATTCTTTGCGTGTAATGGTGATAACCTACTTTCACGATTCAGTGTTCGGCGGGCACCAAGGGATTGAAAAAGCTTTCCAGAAAATTACCAATTATTTTTCTTGGTCGACACTGAGAAATTATGTGGAGTTTGTGCGCTCCTGTGAGGCGTGTCAAAAATGTAAGCAGGTTAGGAAAATGAATTGGGACAGAATGTTGGCCAGTTGTTGGAGGTGCCTTGGGAAACCATTCATTTGGATGTGTTCGGTCCCTTGATTCGTTCTCGCAAAGGGAACATCTGCATATTGATTTTGTTGGACACGTTTTCGAAATTCGTGATACTGTTACCGCTCAAGAACATGAAGTCTTCGACTATTGTTAGGGTGCTTAGTGAACATGTGTGGAAAGTGTTTAGTGCTTCGGCAGAAATCTTAACCGATGACGCCCGGTACTTCACATCGACCACATTTGCCGACATGTACTTTAGGTGGGAAATTAAACATTTTAAATCTAGCCCTTACTTTCCGAAAGGGAATCAAGTGGAGCGGTTTAATAAAGATCTGAATGTTTGCCTGTCCATTTTTTATAATGAAGATCACGCTCGTTGGGACGAGGACCTGGAGTTTATTATTGTTGGGTTCAATAGTGCATCGCATAGTTCCATGGTTGTTCCTCCATCTTTACGCCTCCTTGGGCGGCCACTTACTCATCCACTTTTAAACCTGTGGAATATTCCACCGTTTCCTTCTCCTCTGTCTGAAACTAACCGGGATGAGTTGTTGGACGAGGTCGGCCAGCGTTTCCTTTCAGCCTGAATGATAGGATAATTGTAAATCGTTCCCTGATTATTTTTCTGTCGACGACGAAGTTTTCGACTGCTGGCAGATCTGACTAATGATATTACATCAAAACTGTTGCCAACATTTGAAAGCCCTTTTAAAATAGGGAAGTATCTCGGGCCTAATGCTATGAAACTCGTTATCCTATTGTCAGGCAGGCTTTTCTGTAAAGAGCATGTTGCACATCTAAAATAATTTGTGCCCAGAACTTAATTTGTTTTGATGCTCCTCTTTAAGTGTGTTGATTTGTATTTGTAATATTGTATTGTGGTAGTGTGTGCCTTTAGTCACCTTTCCCTTTTCCTTCCATGAAAATTTTTGGTTAGTTAATTTCCCTATTCTAATATTCCGACATTTATATTTATATGAACCTCTCTTCCCTGCGAGCTATGTCATGGAGACCCCTTGCCGTCGCGATGGAGAAGAGCTGCGGTGCTGCCTGAAAATTTTGCTGCCTTGTTCCCATCTATATTCGAGAAGAGGTCTGGCTCTGTGCTCATGGAGAATCATTTGGCTGTTATGTGTGCCCTTCCCGATGGAAGAAGGATGTTCTTCATACTGTCGATTTGAAAAGACGAAGAGATTGTTTTTGTGGCTATTTCTGTACCATGTTGTTTAAAATGTACTGTATGTCTGTTTGGGAGACTGTTCCCTTTATCACTTACCGTCAAGACTTCTACTACCTACTTGAATCTTCTAACTTGTTATTGTTTTGGATGTGTGTTTAATGAGTCAGGGTTGCCAGAGTGTGGAACTGAACTTAACTTTTACTAGTAAGGGTTGTTTTGGATGGGGGGTTGCAGTGGGGCTACACTCTTTTGATTAGTTCGAGCGATCGTCACTGCCGCCAGTGGGCGAAGATGTTCTCTATGGCCAGCTGGTCCTCCCTCCCTTCTCCTTTCTCTTCCCACAACTCCCCTTTTCCCTCGTGGAATGTTACTGAATTTGATAGGAAGGGGTCACATGACTACAGGATGGTAGGAACGCTGACCTCTCTCAAATTATTTTGCTGCCAATCACCACATCGAGACGACCTGCATATTGTGAAGAGGGCATCGTCGACAGTCATAATGGATACAACGTGATTGAAATTGTAATGTCAATTTCAGCTTGGCATAGTTTGTTTGCAAAGGCTTTAATTTTTGCCATGTAAGATGGTCTGCCTCGACAGGAACGAATAGTGTCGGTGAGAGCTGGACAGTCTGAAAAAAGATAATGGATCATGTTTTGTAATCTCCTGTTACTCTTGATAGTGCTTAATTTTGGTGGTGAGCAGCCTTAACTTCTATATTAGCATGTTTGTATAGTTTCTGGCTTGCACATTCTAAATTTTAAATGGTAATCATGCATGTGAATAAATTTTAATCTCAGTATTTTGTATTGCAGACCGTAGTCTGGTTTACTAGCCGCTTCCCTGTTTGCCTGGCCCAGCTCAATGTTTTTGTATCGGTGAACTGTCCACACTTTGCCTGAAGCAGAAACCTTTTAATTATTTTTAAAAATAATTTTTAATATTCAGCTTCACGGCACTTTGGAGGCCCCTAAACTCATATTGGTTGTCGTCGTGTAAACTAAGCCTGTCAGATTCTTTTATTGTAATAAATTTTAGTGTGTAGCTTTAATGGTAAATGCCGTTCGATGGGTCATATTGGCTGCAGCGTTTGCCATGTTTTTAATTATAAATTATCTTTGCAGCCAAGTAATATTAAACAATCATGTGTATGCTTAGTTACTAAACTGTATATCTTATGTGCATGTTCATGGTATGAACGAAAATGCGAGCAGCAATCCTTAAAGACTTTTTTGAATAATTAAGAGTGTTGGCACCTTATAGGAATTGTGCTCACCCTAAAAGTGAGTTTCATTATTTTTCGTTCTCTACTGTCGACGAATTGGTTCGAGGAATATTTTAAAGATAAGGCAAGCTGGTGAGAATACTATATACCACTTTAAGAGTCAGTCAATATGACTCGTTGGTAACTAGAAGTATATTGTAACAGTTAAATGCAATTTCTAGGCATGTGAGTTTGTGCTTATCCAACAGCAGTAATGGTGGTTTTGATTAAATTCCATGTGGTGGCCAGCTACATTAAAATTACAGGAGTCTAAACAGAATAAATAGTGACCGAAAATCTTCCGGAGAGATAAGGGTATATTTTTTGTAAGTTGCTTTAAGCAATCTGGACTGGCTATAGGGATTTTATTTTATGTACATTGGCTGGCAATATTAAGGCATTTGTATTTAATCTGTCATTGAGATATTATGGGCACTACATGCCGTCTAGTAAATGTGGCGTGTTGTTGGGGCAATGTACTTTTTATATAAGGAATTTTATACCCCGAGTGAGTATTCTCATAATTTCTTGCCATTCAGTGTTAATAGTTGTAAGCTTGTGCTTATTAAAACTTTTGTTAGTAGTATAGACTGAAATTATGTGACATTCATGTTTCTATTTTTGCTATGTTGTTAATTGATTTGAAAGCACTCTAAATGTTTTCTGATCCTGATATTAAAATATATCGAATTTTTCATAAAAGGCTGTTGTCATTTGAATGTAACACAGTGAATTATCAGTGTAATGTGATGAACTTTCAAGGCATTTTCAAGGATGAGTGAAGGCCATCAGGCGAACAGATCACACTCTCATATAAGCCATTTCCACTATGTGCCGAGTGGGGACCACAGCAGCGGAGAATAGAAGTGTATCACATCAAACTAAAGTAGAAAAGCCGGAGCTAGATTAGAAGAGGAGTTAGTCACGCCATTTCACACTTTTAGAAAAAAGAATGTGACCTTGGCATAGATGAGATTTAGCGATAATCGATTCGGAAAGTCACCAATCGAAACAAAGCACAATATTTCTATAATAGCAAATAAATACTGAATAAAGTTACATTTTGCTCAAGACAAAAATTACAAAAACTATGAACTTATTTGGCAATTTTTAAATAGTACTTTACCCCTAAATTTAACAGATTTTTCTTTTCATTAATTAACATTTTTGAAAACCTGTGAAATGGTCCAGTTGCTAAATGTTAGGGCGAAGACTATAATGAAAATGGTTCATAAATAAAGTAAAATATTAGAAAATTATAAACTCACAAAAATATTAACTTGTAGCAAGAATTGCTTGTAACTGTTAAAAAGAATTCAGAAATTCATCTCGTTAAAACCAAGCTTTAAGTTAACACAAAAATAAGGTATTTCAAACGAATTAGATGACATAAACCAAATTTAAATCTTACTGAAATACAATAACAAGCATATGCATGCCACAGACACGTAGACTACAGGAAATCCACTTTGATTTATAAATACATTTGGCATTACACAAAAAATAAATAAACACGGTTAGGTGCATGAAATCCACAAAGTTTTGCCACAAGGGAGAAAAATATTCTCCAAAAGGGGAATACAAAATTACCCGACCAAAAATAAGCCTGGAAAGGCACAATGGTCGTATTTGCGTGTTAAGAAGCCACAATTTGATGTGATGTTTCTGTTTTTCGTGTTTGCTGCATCATCTCACTCCGACTCTCTTGACTGTTTTCATTTACCATTACAGTGCCGGGGAATGCTTGTTCTACCGGAGATGTGAGGTTTCTTCTCTGCAGTATCTTGGCTGTTTTTTTTTTTTCCTTTAGCTGCATTAACACGTGTTCATAAACAAATTAAAGCAGCTGGTAAGTGGTGTGGCCATGTTGTGTGGTTCGTTTCTACACATAACCTTAGCTGAGTTTCTAAGTCATGATTCCTACATTCTGTGGTGTTCCGTTTTCCATTTCCTGGAGAAATTTCTCCCATTGTGTCCCGTGATCTGAGTTCTGTTATTTGACACAAGCACTCACAGAAATCCCCATCGTGAAAAAATTCACTTTTTAGTACCCTTGCAATATTGTTAGTTCTAGCACTATTTACATTAATTACTAGGATGTGCAGCTGTTCGTAATTAATATTGTGGTACAGAAATGGGTACAAGGCACCATAAACAGTTTCTTAGAGGAATTAAAGTTGTCACTTAGCTGTCATTACTTCCCTCTGAGTGTGCAATCACACCATCTCTTAACATTACACTAACCTACATGTCAATGATGTTCTGGTGATACGGTGTGTAGTCTCTGGGCGGTGTGTACAGGGGCTCCATGTGATTTGTTGGTATCGAATGCTCCACTATGCTGGTGCAGTGTAGCGGTTCCCCATTCGAAAACACATTCTTGTGCTTGATCAAGATGGCTTGTACTACACTTTGGTGTTTTTCCGGCATTGTATGGTTAAAGTCACTCAGGTTGATATCTTACAATATGGTGGGTTGATGGTATCCCAGGTGGTACACTGTCTTCCTCCGGGTCTTCCCAAAGTGGATTTGATCACGAGAAACTTCGTTCACTACTTGCTGATCGACAAGTCGTGGCACTCCCAGGATGACACCTTCCCTGAGGTCTTGCATAATAAGTACTGGAGCTGTCATTGTTTCATCTCGGATGTGGATGTTGACTGTTATGGTTCCATTAGCGTGTCCATTAATGTCACTTGTAGCAAATTGAAATGTTTATTTACATTTATTAAGCTGTTTGGAATTCACAAATTTCTTGTTGATAAAGTCATGCGATGCTACGGTGTCGATTAGTTCAACTGTGGACATCGTGTTGACACTAGTGGGTATGTATAGCAAGCTGTCATAATTTTGGCAGATTTGGCCACAGTAGCTGTGTGTTGTTTTGGTTTCGGGGATATGGGGCATGGTCCTCATCCCTTCTCTCCATTTCCCGACTCCGAGTTTTGTTGGTGTTGGCGGGTCGGACAATCTCGATGCCAGAGCATTTGCTCGCCAGGAAAGTATCTGCACGGAGTGGGTGGTGCCCGTTCCAATCTGTCACTTTCATGTGTCTGCCTCGTTTTGTCTCTGCGACCTTGTCTGGTTACCTGTGGTACTGTCGCTGGTGTATACCCTACTGCTCCGTTCGGTTGTTCAGAGGGTTACTGGACTCCAGGTGGCTTGAAGTTATTGTTTTGATTGCCAGTGGGCATGGAAGTGTTTACACTTGGCGAACCACATGGCGGTATCGCTTGTTGACTTAGCTCTGCTCTATCACACGTGATACTGGCATCTGTCCTGATAAAGTTCATGGTGTATGGCGGCCGTAGAACTGTTCTGTATTCCGGTAGTACTGTTTGTATCACTGCTTCCAAGACGTCCACGGTAACAATGTGCAGGTAAAAATGTGCACTAGGTTCACTTTATGCCTCACAAACATTTCCAGGTCTTCATGCGGACGTTGCTTTTCAGTGAAGATACTGAGCTGCGTTTGTATGGTTGTTAGTGTGCTGGTGTACCATATGGAGAATTTCGTAACGAACTGTACCCGTATCATCTGATATTCCTCGGCTCGTCACCAAACAATTGCATCACCTGTCAGCTGTCCTCCTACCTCGCTCGGCCATCCTTCAATGGACAGACTGTACCACTGCAATCTCTATGCGCACTCTTCTTTGAACGGTCTCGGGTCCTCTGTGCCTTGTCCTGCAAAGTTCGGAAGAATTTAAAATTTTGCTGGTGTTTTAAACGGGATGACATAGGAATGTTGAGAAGGGCATGGTTCAAGTGGTGAGGATGTTGCAGCAGGTTGCCGGATCAGTAGGTGTAACACATTAGGAGTAGGTGGGGTTAAGGTTATGTGTTGCATTTTCTTGACTGATTCAGTCACTGTTGTTTGCAGTAGTGGTTGTTCACCTAAGTCAGTCAGTCCATTCTGTGGCCTTGTTCATGTCCGACACTGAGAGAGTTGTTTCGGGGTTCTCCCCCACTCTCCCTTATTATTTACCTGCAGTGCATGATACTGTTGGCGTTCGTCATGGTAGTTGTTCTTGGCTCTGTTGGTCAGTTCACATGTACCTTGAGTTGCGTGGTCCCATGCAGTGTTCCTATCCACTGGTGTTTAGCAGTTGCTGTGTGGTCTTCCTTGGCCTATACAAAACTGGTAGCACACAAACTGTCCCAAATGTGCACATTTCTGATGTGTTTGGTGTCCTCTCCAACTGTTGGTTCCAGCAATGTGTACAGGACGACATATCTCGCTCTGGTCCATCACATGGCTGTCAAATTCCGTATTCGGCGCACGAGTGTCCGGCTGGTTGGCTGTACGGGTTTGCTGTGAATGCCGTCAGAATGTGTCCGGGTAGGCAAGTGCAAATGTTCTCTAGTGGCTCATACTTGGTAAATGGATCACTGTCTTTCACTTTTTGGCATTTTCTGCATGTCACTGCCCAACAAAGCTCCATCGCGAAACACGTGCACATACATAGTAGACTGTCATGGTTACACGGAGATCTTCACAGGGGCTACGACCCTCCCTTTGGCATATTTGTTCCACACATGTGGATAATGTTAACAGCAAAGTTGGTCGCGACTGCCGGGATCAGGCGTACACGTGCTCAGCTCCCACCTCCCGTTAAAAAGGGGGGAGGGAAATTCGTGGAACTGTGGATGAAGGGAAGACATGTTATGTTACTGATCCCAGACTCTGGTGCCAGCGATGGCTGTCTCCTCACTTTCCAAGTTCACCATTGTAAAATGGTGGTTCCATGCTTATTCACCCACATGGCCACAGCGTTTAGCCCCACAGAGGGGGCATCAATTGAAGCCCAGTGGGGATCTTCATGTGTGAAGCCCAAGTACAGGTGTGCCTATTCAGCGTTATACGGGTTTGTCATAGTGCCTCGAGTACGAATGTTAATATTTTATAGGCGCCAGCTAATCTCCGAGGGAAATACGCTTGGGTTAACACGAAACTCCCAGGGTATTGAAGCACCGTACTAACCGAATGAACAACAGGGTGACCTTGCTGTGATAAAAAACGAGGGGGCTGATGTGAAATGTCGTCACTGTGGTACTAGTTAAGAAACCACAGTGCACATTATAGGGGCATTCCCAATAACCTAAGATGCAATAATTAAAATACATAATTAGGCATTACAGGTAATACCCCGAGAGTGGTTATTATTGAAAGAGTATGTAACAATGTTAGAGGAATCCACCCTCGAAGTGGCCGGCCATCATTTTGAACCTGACTTTGTGTTGGCCATTGAAAAGGGGCATTTTTTGGTTGAAGTTACAGTTAGGTGTGAGAAAGAATATATTTTAGTGAAAAATTCTGAAGAGAAAGTAAATAAGAACACAATATTGGATATAAGAATTGGTGAAATGTTTAATGACAAAATATAAAGGGGTATAGTGCCAAACACTTTGGCGATGAAGGGTATCATACATGCTGAAATTGAAAAAGAATTAAAAGAGTTAGGTATGGCTTCTTATGGTTTGTTTAAGATTATATTGTTGGATATCTTAAGAAGTTCGCTTGAGATATGTGTTCAGTTTATAGATTCTAATAGTAGTATTAGCTGCAAGGAAGAAGCATATATAGGATGTGTTTGTAATATCACCCTCATGGCTAATTTTTAAGATCTTAGGTATAGAATGTTCAGAATTCTAAATAATTAATTTTATTTTGGTAAAGTAACGGTTAGGTTGATAATGAACAAGTTTGTCCATTTGAATGTGTTTTTTTTATTACATTTAATCTTGTTTGATAAAGTTTAGGGTGACTATGAACATTTTGTTTATTTAATGGGATTAGTTATAATTTTTAATATTTTTTATGATTTAAATGTTTAATTATTGTGATTGTAATAATAAATTATGTCGAGGTTGTAGGTTGATGAGTTATAATCTGTTTAATGAGCAAATGTTAAATGAATTAGTGTGTTTTGGACGAATCTATGGAATAATGATTGTGAAGAGTTTGTGACAAATTTAATAATTTGTTTTTTCGTTATAAAAGTTTTAATGTTTAAATGAGTAAATGTGTGTTGATAGTTTTAATGTTTTAAAGATTTTAAGGGAGATATGTATTTTATGTACGATAAAGTATTTAATGAATTTTAAAATAATAAGTAAAATGTAAAAATGCAGAACGCAGGTCGGAAACAGGTATTCTCCAAATATGGAGTGTGGTCGAAAACCCAGCCTAAATGGCCCTGTGCTCCCTAGCATCTACTTGTGGTAGTAGTTGGTAGCGAATGAAATGAACAAATACATTCTCACCGCATCCTGTTGAATCAGATGTGGTGAGAACCAGAATCATCAACCCTGGAGCTGCAGGCCAGAACCCATCAAAGTTTTCACTCAGTGTGATGTAAAGTTGTGCAAGAATAATTACATGCAAATTTTTAGGCATCGAGTCTTTTATTTCGAGCACTGCCTTCGGGCGTTTCAGGGTCCAGGTCCTTTACAACCAGTGACATGTGCCGAGCCCCTTAACCCCTTAGACCGTTTGCCCTTTGTGTACAGCAACAGCACAGTAGAGAGCTGCACTCTACCATGGGCTGTAGCACAGCAGTAACCACGCTGTGCAAGTGCAAGTGCAAAAGGAATGCATTGCAGAAGTGTAGCGGTGAGCAAGACAGTGCAGGCAAGCTAGTGCAATCAGGTAATAATGGCCAAGCAGCCACATGTGCTCATGCACAGGAATATAGGGAAATAGTACCATAGTACTATTATTTCCCAGAATGGCTTTAAAGTACAAGGGCTATTATGCATGCTCATCGGTGTACAAGGGAACACCCATGAACATAACGAATTGCCCTATAGTCAAGTGCAAAGTGTTGTATTCATATTGTTTGTAGATGTACTCATTCCCATGTGTGTTCATCCTCACCTCATTCCACATACATTTCAAATGTATTACATAATCCAGATTGCATAGTGTGTTGTTAGCAAGTAAGAGCAGGATTGTTAAGTGTGTAATATATTTTTGCAAGTGTGATATGACAAAGTAGTTCCGCATGGTTCACATGCACAGAAATGCCGGCACGCATGCCATGTTGGAACTTCATTAGATGCGAAGTACTTCGAGAGGCAGGTCGTGTGTACCATTGGTCCGCGTGCATGGGTGGCCATCATCATTTGCATCAATCAGTAACTACAATAGACTCGTTTAATTACCAGAACCATTTCGTTTCTGCCATCCAGAACACTACCTCACACCTTCCCCAGTGTTTGTATTGCTTGGGAAAGTTTCAAGCACAGTAAGTCATGCAAGATCCTTCGCGCCATTTCTAAGTTTTACTGCCGCCGACCGGTGTGTGTACGGCTTGTTTTGTATTAAGTGTTTCCCTAGAAGAAAATGTAACATAGTGCCTAATAAAAGTCACAATGGAGAAAAGTGTGTTTTTATTCAGGTAAGCCACAATGTGCTTCAGGGTATGAGACATTACAATTCCCGCCAAAATGCATTTGTGTACGAACTTTCAGTCTTATTATCATTATTATTGCAAGTGTTCTCAGGAATTTACAACGTAATATATGAGTGCGTGAATTGCCCCAGTAATTATCCGCATAGGGCGCACATCAGTTATTCATTATTCTACAGAGGAGTGGTGCAGTACAGGTGAAAGGATTACTGCCGATGGTCGTTTTCCTCACAATCCTAAGTAAGAAGAGTTTGCTCTACCAACTCATCTCGGCATTATGTCTGAATAATCCCTGGCTCATCAGGTAACAACGCCTTTTTCACACCAAATACCTCATTTCAGACTTTACTGCTCCTTAAAATCAAAATTACTCTAAATAATCCAACACCCCAGCATCAACCATTTTACCCAATTCCATGTCAACCAAGTAGTAGTCAGTATGCTCAACTAATAGTTTGCACAATTTAAGGCATGTGGGTCAGCCTGAATATTCCCACAGTATTCTGCATGTAAGTATTATGAGTGGGGAGCTCTTCAATATTTTAACCAAGAGACTGCGTACATCCAGGCAATTGGCCTGCTGTACCGTGAGATCATCTCCAACAACATCAACAGCAACAATTGGCACTGCTTATAGATGTTTCTGGTGCCTAGTCAGGTATCCAAATCCACAAAATACCTAATAGTGCTTTTTACTGCCCTGAAAATGTCTGCTATCTCATTCTCACCCAGCCAATATGCGATAAATTTAATGTAGCACTCAGGGAATTTTAATTCATACAATTTATTTAGTAGGCCATCATTAAATACGCTATTAAAAGACTTTTCATTAGCTATAAAGACTGGGACTACATAATCCTTCCAGTTGAATCCTGTATTATATATTCAGTGATTCGCACCAGTTGATGTGCTGTAGAGTGCTTTTGTTGGAAGCTAAACTGCTCTTTAGGAAGTAAATTATGACTTATAAGATGCGCGTTTATCCGTCTTCGGATTACATATTCCTCTTCTTTGGAAAGAACATTTAAAAGGCTATTATGCCTGTAGTTTTGTGGATATTTCTTATATTTGAATGGCTTATGAAATACCTTTTCATTCGCATCTTTCCATTCTCTTGTAAAGTATTCCAACTTTAGCATGGTATCAATACATGTAGCAATATCCTCAAGGTCCAGTACAGTGATGCATATCGGGGTGGACACAGGGTCTCGGAATAGGTTTCAATGTCTGGAGGGCGCCAGCTAACGAATAAGGGGAATCCTCTTGGGTTAACATGAGAGGTGAATTGCAGGTAGTGCGGTAATGTGCCAGAGACAACAGGTCATATTTTAGGTGCATGCCCTTATACCAAGGATGCGTGCATCAACAGACACAATAAGGTGTACAATATTTTAGCCCTGGAATGGACCGAACAGAAAATGGAAGGCATTGTAACTACCCTTGAAGTGGTCGGGAATAAAGATGAATCTGACAGTTTCCGCAACAAATAGGGAGGTGTTCGTTGTGGAAGTGACAGTGAGACATAAAAAACTTAAAGGTTTCTCAGAAACTGATCAAAATAATATTGAGAAATACAAAGTTCTGGAAGAGGAGGTTGGAAAAAAGTTTGATGGAAAGAAGTATAGAGGTGTTGTCCTGTTCACTTTAATGGTTAGGGGAGTAGTTCGTAAGGAAACAATGATAAATTATAGGGAATGGGAATTGGCTCAAAATATTTGAACAGGAGATTGAGTTTGAAAGTTTTGAGTTCATTGGAAATCTACACCGGTTTTATGGACGGTAAGATAAGAAATGAAGACGATTTGGTTAGTTTTCAGCTCGGTCCATTCAGGGTTTTGTTTTAAGGGTAGGTTTTAGTTGTTTTTTATGGCGATTTTATTAAATTGATCTTAGGATATATTTAGTCATGTATATATTGAAGGGGTTGAGTTTTAATTGTTAGGCTTTATTATGTTTAATGTAGATTTTCTGTAAAATTATTTTAATATGCATGTCAGTGATGTGTATGTTTTATTGGTTACACATTTTTTGTATATTGTAAAGTTTATTATATACGGTTTTTATAAATTATCAAATAGAAGTTAGACTTATTGTTTCTGAGGATTGAAATTTTAATTTAAAATAAATCTTAAGGGCAATGGTTTTATCTAAATTTAATTATTGGATAATACTATGTGTTATATTCTATTATTGACAAAGAAGTGTCAATTGGTTTAGATTAGTCATAACACGATTTTAAGATGAAATGGGGGGAATTTTAAAGAAGCAAATGTGGGTTTCTGTATTGTTTTCGTTTAGAAATGAAAGATTTCCATGGTTTTATTGTTTTAATATGATAATTATTGTAAAAATTTTATGTGGAGCAAGATAGCATTCTTTATTGGTTTTAATTAATACAATTTTTAGTTTTGTTGTCCTTGGATGAATATTTTAAGGAACTTTTATATGGAGTAATGTTATAGTGTTTATTTTAATATTTTAATATTAATTTAAAATGTTTGCATCTTTGATATTTTAAATTACAATTTTTCTTTTTATAAGATATTCTCTAATCTATGTATTTTTAATGTGTAACTAATTGTAAGTTTTGGTAATTCACGACGCATGTCGGAAAGGAATTATTTCCACTCCTTGCGCCATGTTCGAAAAGCCCAGGCTAAATGACCCTTTACTCCGTGCCTTCCAGAGATTGTGTGAGTAAGTACAGACCGGTGGCTGAACAGGCAGCTATACTTACACACTCAAGGAGGGATATTGTGGCTTCCCAGCACACCACACAATCACTGATATAAAAACTTCAATGTAGATTACATAAAACACTCACTGACTTAAGTCAGTGAGTGTTTTATGTCATTTATATTGTTATAATTTTGGTTATTATTTATCAAACAACATGTGACCGTACACGATTGAGTGAAGTGGGTATGTGGCACGAGGACCTGCTTTGGCAGATACTGAACAAAGGCATCTAAGACACGAGGGAAAATAATTAAGTAAAATTATGCCAGAAGGGCTGCGAGTCTACTCCGGAGAGAGGTATACTCGGAAGTACATGATAAACTGAAGTAAAATGTTCCAGAATAATTATAAGTCTATTGTAGTTAAATTACCAGTACAAAAGATGCTTTACCCCTGAACTACGCGAGATGAGACCTGCCCTTACACACGTTGTTCCAAGACTGAGGAAGGTGGCATTTGCATCAGTGACACCAAGCGTCCGATGCCTACCAGAAGAAAAATGTCCCTCGATTACAATGAAGGTGAATAATGTGAAACACAGATATCAAGGAATTACATTACATAGTGCATGCTGTGCATGGTGATTGGCTTACATATAAAAATAGTTGATAAAAATTACATTTTATTAATTTATATACTTTTTGTAAAATTTGCCACTAGAGTCTTTGTGGTTATTGTAAGAGAAATACATAAGTTGTCCCTTTTTAAACCTTGAAAGTATTGCAGAATATTAATTTTATAGACTTTAGTTAATGTTTAAAT
Source organism: Dryococelus australis (assembly GCA_029891345.1). Taxonomy (NCBI): domain Eukaryota; kingdom Metazoa; phylum Arthropoda; class Insecta; order Phasmatodea; family Phasmatidae; genus Dryococelus; species Dryococelus australis. Next base: position 92,635,519 of record CM057000.1, on the reverse strand, counting down.
TTCCAATAAAATTTTATTTAAGTAATTTTTACATGGCACTGTTTGAAGGGTGCACTTCCCGCTGCTGGTATCAACACAATGATTCCTAGCATGTAATCAGCACTGTTAAACCGAAGTGCAGGTATACTGATTTGTTGCTAGCAGGATTGTCATGATGGCTTATGTGGTCTGAACCATTGGGGGGATGGAAAGGTTATGTGGATTGGAACATAGATGTAATTATTGCTCAGACAGTGCACCAGTTCACTAGGCGGTGAACATGAGACTGCAGCAGGTGTCATGTGGTCGATGGCTGGTGTGGCATGCCCACAATGTTCCGCCTTCTGCAGAGACTAACTTCAACTGATGTGGAAGGTCTAGTAGAGATAAATCCTATCACGTGTAGACTAGTAGGGGCTGTAGGTCTCACCTAGAATGCCATTCACTCCCGAGGGATTGTTTTGGCCATCCCAAGCCTTGGCTACATTTACAGTAGAGCACTCGTTGATGCGGGACGAGATGGGTCCCAAGAAATAAGAGTCGGAGAATCTTACTCATCTACACATTTGTTTGATTTACCCTCGCATGAGGTACTGAAAATACAAATACTCTGTTACATGGTAGGGCATGGATGTTGTACAATAAGGCACAAATCCTACATGGTAAATTAAGATAAAGCTAAGGCAAGGCTGTGTACAAAAATGGCTCGAACTGTGGAGTAGCTCACTCCCTGGGCGAATGCGAAAATAAACAACTGTTCCAGATCAATATTTTTTTTTAACTGTTGCAACTAAATGATTGATGAAAAATGTTGTTGAGCCTGGGGAGGCTGACGCGGTCATCTGCCCAATGCGAGTACCTGTAGCATACTAAAGATGGCCATGTGGAAGGGCTGCCGCCAAGTGCAACCTTCCAGTTTGGCCCAATGAAAAAAATTACAGTATGAATATGTGATAGATTATGAGAATGATGCTATGTGAATAATGCTAGCACTCAGTGATTAACAAATGGCCCTAACAAAACGAATAAGATAAAACACAAGACATTAAAACGCGAAATTACAAACCACATGAAGTGATTGTTCTGTCTGTCCTTCTTCCTTACTCCTTGACCTAGAATATACATGTTTTCATTGAGCGCATATGGCTCTTATTCTACATGTTCTGTTCCATATTCATTTGTGTGTAAAGTTTATGAACATCTCTTTGTTTAAACTATGTTATTTTGCAACAAAACACATAAAAATATAAATAAACAAAAGTACCATGTTTTGTAAAGTAAACAGACAAGGTTGATGACATGATGTTATGGGTTGGCCGCTGGGGCTTAGCCTGGTTGGCCAGTAAGTTTATGTTTGGCATCATGAAATTATCTCTAAAAATAACAAACACATATTTACACAATTCCCCATGTCTGGGATTGAAACATGGGAACTATGTTTGGTTCTGCACACTAGTGCAGTTGTTGAATGAGAAATGGCACAAGGTATCTTATGATAACAAAACATTTTAATGTCAACACAATGTAAAAACAACAACATTGATCCTCTTATGTACTAATCCGGTTGCATCACTTGCACACTGCACTTACATTACTTTATTATCAATAATAAAAGACGTCAAAACATCTTTAATACTCATTACCCTTCGAAACATACATTGGACTGAAAATATATCTGGAAGACAAAAAGGTTAACAAACACATTCATGTGGGCACGTGGGTGCTGTAGCGCACACGTGACAATCAGTGTCAACACAAACATACTTTTAAAGAGGCCATAATAAAAATATCAATATTACACAAAAAACACTGCACTGTACTTTCTGACAGTGACACTGGTATGTCGACTCGCTGAAGTAGTGATGCAGCGAACAGGCTGGAAAGGGCGATGAACGTGGTACACGCCAGTACACATCAGGGTCTTGAAAATGGGTTATAGTATTTGGTGGGCGGCAGTTAACCAACGAGGGAGATCCACTTGGGTTAACACAAGACAGTATTTTAAGTGTTTGTGTGAAAATCACCACCAATCTATTGTAAAATGATGTTTGTTAAACAAGTATAGGTATGTAAGGTTTTATAACACATGCCGGAAAATGTATGATACTCCTTTTTTGGGCCGTGGTCGATAAAACAAGGCTAAATGACCCTGTGTCCCCTGGCGTCTGCATTGGTGGTTATGTGACTGCTGCAAAATTGCATTAATTAAAAAATAAACACTCGAGTTTTGCTATTGCTTCCCAACACACCTTTCGTATATTGCAATAAACTTTCAACATAAAAACACATCAACACTCGTAGACTTATCTGATGGTAAACACATGGGAGGTTTTCGGCAGAATAAAGATCCAGCCACAGGCGAAAATAAAAGTACAGGTGATTTTTCTGTATTGCATATCTAAATCGCACAAAAACCACTGTATTATGTATACAAAAGGTAAAAAAGTCGTGACAAAAAACCGCCATTTACGTAAAAAAAAACAAATAAAATACATAGTTTCCCCCTGTGTATCCAGCACACCTTGAAAAAGCTGGTTTTTATCAAAAGTTTCCCTTTTCGTGTCTAGGTGACCGAAAACGACGACATTGCATATCCAAAGAGATCGACCGGGGGGGGGGGGGGAAGTTGGTACCACACCCCATTTGTTTCGAATTGCGTATCCAGCTGAGTCAGGGGGGAAATTTCGTCGTACACCCAATTATTTCCTATAGCGTATCCAAACTGAAAACGGAATATAGGGTAAAAGACCCCATTTGTTTCCCGATCACATAAGAAAAAATTAATTTTTTTCTCCTATTTTTGTCCCTGTGTTCATACATGCAATTCGCGATGCATAATTTTTTTTATCTATTTTAAAGAGAATATTTAATAATTATTAACATTTATAAAATCATTTTTATCATTTATTATATAAAGATTTACATGTATGCAATCACTAAAAAGGTACACCAAAATCATATACCTTTAAAAATTAATTTTTAATAAATTCATTACTTTAATACACCATTTTTTACATGTACACCATCACCAAAGGGTACAATGTAATGTTAAAAATCCACCTTTTTATAAATTTAATCATACTGATTTTAAAGTTCTGTATATACTCAATCACATATATTTTTTACCTCAACACTTGAAACTGCCAGGTCCACAGTCCGCGAAAGCAACATCGTATGCAATTGCATCCGCCGCCGGCCGAACCGGTCATGACAGACACGACTGTGCTGTTCCTTTTCGGGATCGCGGATGACTGTAATATTTTAAAAATCAATTTACATCAATAATTGAAACTGGCAGACCAAAGTTTTGCGGATGCAACAAATGCAAGTACATCCGTCGTCGCCGGGTTGACCCATCACGACCAACTCGACTATTTTAGGAATTTTTTCTGATCGCGAATGAATGTTTACACGAACAACACGTCAATCAAGCATTATTTTTTGAACTGAATTAAACAGTAACTCAATTAAACATTAATTTAAACTTGAATCAAATAGCAATTCAATAAACATAAATTTTCACTGAAACAAACAGCTATTCAATTAAACATTAATTTAAACTTGAATCAAACAGCAACTCAATCAAACATTAATTTAAACTTGAATCAAACAGCATGTCATTCACACTCGCATATATAATTTAAATCAAACAACTACACAGTCTCACTCGCCCGTGTAAATTAAAACACATTACACACCATTCTAACTTTTTTAAACTGCAACTGCAACAGCAACTCAATATCTCTTTTGCCTGTAAATTAAAAACAACTATAACAAACAGATACCTGTCGAAATTAGGATAGCCTTCGCCACCATCTCCTCTGCGCCGATTACGATGGCGCATGTCGGCGGCATGAATCATCAAAGCGTGCAGTCGTTCTCCGTACCGATGATTCTTTTTCCAGACGTATTCCACCAGGTAGCCAAACAAAGATTTTTTTTTCCATTGGCCAAAGCAGGGAATGCTGTATCGCACAGAACACCATCTTCGCTCAATGTTTTGAGTGTGCACCCTCAATGTCTCGCCCCTCTTTATCTTTAGAGTGTTTCGAGTGTTTACCATTCCGCTCTTTCCACTGCATACAAATTTTCTCCTGTGCCACAGCAGTCGGAAATTATCGTCGTGCCCGGAGCAATCCACTCGCAAATGAATTTGTTCAGGGTCACCACGTTTCTCTTTTCCACTGGCACCAGGAAGAATTTCGTCGCATCGTCCCGCTACACTCTCCCGACAACCCACTGGCTGTGAACTTAAGGTCCTTTGCGGTTCTCGCGTTTGCCCAATTTCGACTCGTCGATCTCGACCACTTTGCCTGGTCCGCCGATGCGTTTCCTGTACATCAATACCCAGTCTATGCACACTTGTCAACAGAAACTCGTCTTTCCCGAGCACAAAAGTTCGTTCACTATAGTCTGCTGTCCAGGGTATTTGACCAGGCACCAGAGTAAACACAACTCGACTATCTTGCTCGGAGACAAGTTTGAATCTCCCACGAAACTGCCCTGTCTCACCGATACTATAAAGTTGCATTTAGTACCGTCCTCCATTCGCTGTCGGCAACAGTAAAACAAGCTCCTGTTTACTATCAATTTCGCTTCGCCTTCCTCGCATTTTTCGCACCACATCGTCGATTTGATAATGTCGTACTCGATGAAAAATGTGTTTATGTCTTGCGAGGAATGAATAACTTGCATGGTATTCAACATTGTGATTTTACATCCTGCGCACACCATCTTGCGATTCGCGAGAGAAAATTTGAGAAAAAAAAGCTTCGATATGCAATACAGAACAATTGTTAATTTCGATACGCTAAATGGAACCTTGCCGGATATGCGAAATGGCTCTAAACTTCAAAGTAAACAATTAGGATGGATACTTTATAGTACACATTGAATGTTGGTATGGTTTTCCCATTACGATACGCAATACGGAACAATTACCTAAGTGGTTCTGCGGTGGTAAGACTCATAATTGATTAGATCACTAGGTTCATTCTCGTACTTCTCCTTCCATCAACATCACATGCTTGGTTTATTTCATCGCCATATTTGGAGAGTGGCCTCCTTCTCTCTCCCCCACCCTGGTTTTTTTTAACAATATTTCCTCACCCAATCAGTACACTTGGTTTATTTCATTATCATTTTTGGAGTGTGACCTCCATCCCTCTTTCCCCACGTTTTTCTTTTCTTTTAAACTAATCTCTCAGCCAATCGACATGCTTGTCACCTCTTCACAATTACCCTTCTCCAATTTCACCTTTCCATCGTCGTCACACGTGATATAACATCATCACCACGCCCACATCCGTTCCGAGTTCCGGCATTTTAACTCGCTCACTTTATTTCTTTTCATTGTGATGAGAACAACATTATTACTGTTTGCACCATTATGTGCGAAGAATTTATTGTATTTGTCATCGATCTAGAAGGCATAAAAAAAAGGATTATGTGCAGATCACGATATGGCAACTACATGTATGTTTCTGTGCATTATTTCAAAAGTAGGTACATGTATGAATTTATACATAATTTTTTTAAAGACTCATTACTCGTGATTGTGGGTGTTTCTGTAAAACAATGTCTACAATTTTTCCAAACAAATTGTTTCCTTTCAGAAAAATATCGGATAAAGATTTTCACCTATAATTAAATGACGATTTATTACGACCCGGTAAAGTGCTATGTTCCGTTTGTGGAAAATCTGTACATTCGAGTTTCATTTCTCATGTGTATCAAAATGTCCCGAAAGTTAAAATTAAAGGTAAAAAAAAAAAATGTACGATTGGGAATAAAGATTTATTGCAGTCTGCATATTCGGTAAAACTTTCGATGGGAAAGTACTTGTCGAAATACTCATTTGCTTGGGAAATTTTCATAGTGGGCCTATCTTTGGGTGGTTTACTGGTGCGAATAATATCGGGAATTTACGACGAGGTGGAATTTTACAAATATGTGAAATGTGTATTTTTTGAAATGCTGAGGAACGATGTAATTGCTATGTACGTGATGGAAGACAAAAACCACAATTATCCGAAATACATGAACATTATGTATTCCGGCCAGCCTATTGGGAATATGATACTTTACATCATTGAACTAGAGTTGTTGGCTGGCGATACTCCCATTATGATTCGTTTATTCTCACATGACAAAACTCCTTTCACCATAAACTTTATAGAGTCTTTACTCGAGCATAGGAAAACTGTAACGTAACAAATGAAATCTCTAAAGTCTGAAATGCAGAAAAAAGAAGTATCTGAAGAGCGGATTCAACCCATTAATCTAAAGTACTCGGTGTTTCCTACATAAGGGAAAAGAAGATAAAATATGCAAAGAAGAATGGTTGTGTTCATGAACCAACACTGTGGTACATAAATCTGATGAAATTCATCCAATCTAAAGAACAGGGAGAGACGCATTCGACCACGATGAGGATGGAAGATGTGGAGTGTGGCTGTGAACAACACATCCATCAAACATGGAATGATGAATGACAATACAGTCTATTTTCCCATGTATGTCAATGATGAGGTAGTGCACAATGCACACAGATAAGAGAGCACACACATAACTTTGGATGTTACATACCTGAAGATTTTTTTCAACAAACATTTTGCTGATTTTTTTTTTTTGCAAACTATTTACAAACAATAATTTTACTCTGTTATTTATAATAAACAGATTGAAAAATAAGCAACGAACAACAAACTAGACGCTGCTGTGTTTCGTGTGGATTGTATTTATATAAAAATATGCATTTTCACTGAATTATTTTCAAGAGAAAGCATTTTGGTTGTAAACCATCAAGAATTATTTACAGGTTAGCACTACCTATTATGTGATTTATGAACTACATTTCTGAAAGCATTATGAAAAAAAAGGATTAGTTTTTATGATCTTTTATTTCATTATAAAAAACTGTAATAATATAATAAATTCCTCAAAATTAGCCAACTTACGCTGCTGCTTAGATAGTTCACAAATTAAAACAAAATGTTTAATTGTCACTTTTAAGATAGTTTTCTGAAATATATATTTATATTCTTATAATATCTGAAGGCATACAGTCCCAAAAAAACCATCTATTTCACATACCAGCCAAGTTTTTATAATAAAAGCTCAGCAACAAACGCCTAAAAGGGGTTTGTTTCATTTCGAGTTTCTTTGCAAATATAGTGATGTCAAACAAACACTGGAACGTACTTAGAATAGCTTCTTTCATTAGTAAACGAAAATTCGAGTAATAACTAATAATTTTGTCGAGAAGAAACACAATAAATAACTTAGAAGAAATCCCCCCTAGTGCATGCAGAATCACGTGTAAATTTGTCAACTCATTGGTAAGTGTAAGTCTTTGACAGACCCAAATAAAGTTAACAAGCGAGCATGACCTGACATTTTCCATAATAATTGTTATTTCCTTCAACGATGCATAGTAAAATTATAGTATTTTGTCACCGATGTTGTGAGATTATTAAAATATCTTTAAAAAATATTTTTGTATAGAACATATTATATTATGAGGAGTAAATTAGTTCATTCCACTCAAGTTAAAACAAATTTGCTTATTGGAAAATGTTTTTTAAAGTAGAAAATAGAAAAACATGTTATCAACAAGAGATAGTGCTAGGTGTTTAAATATAAAATTTTAAATCAATTAAAGTTGTATTTATTTACCCATAAACAGAGTATATATACTTTACAAGAATATGTTTAAGGTGTTTGTTTTCAAAAACATTCCATATTTTTTGATAGTTAGTATACAAATTATTGGAAATTAATAAATACAAGTGACCAAGCATTTAGTTATATATATATGATCTACTCTATAAACTTTTATATGAAGAGACTTACTAACCTGCCACTATTAGGTCGTTATTAATATTAAGGGCAGAGTGAAGTTTTCTTTCTTAAGTGTAAATACAGTTTTAATTCATTATTTATCAATATTTGTTCTATTTATGTGACCACTATGTTTATCTATATTATACAATAAATGTTCGAATTTTATTCCTTATCATCGCAATTACGACATTAATATGTATGCATGTTGTTTGACTGGTAAGTTTCTGGAGTTTAAATTTTTATTATTTTAAAAGTTTGTAGGCATATTTCATCAAAGTTTACTTTTTTTTCCAACACTATTTATATGTCTGATTTTACAAACTTAGTTATTTAGGCCAGGCATATTCTATCACAGAATTATAATAATAAAGTAAAAATAAATGTGAAGGGAGGAATTTTATTACAACTGTAGTGAAATACATTTCTTCTTTCTATGTTGACAACATTGATGAGTAGTAAAATATTTCTTTGCTACAATATGAATATAAGTAGCATCATATATTCGCCAAGAGATAGCACCAAATATTATTTAAATAAATTATAAAATATAATATTAACACATCTCTCATTTTTTAAACAATATAAAATTTATTTACATGAATTTTATTAGTTAAGTAGTGTTTTGTTTATTCCAACACTATATTGTTAATACTTTGTTTACAAAACATTATATGTATTAAATCAATCTCACCTTATTTCTTATTTACTCTAAATATAAGTCAACTTATATTAAAAAAAATGGTATATCACACCAGGTTCTGTTGCTGGGAGGAAAGCCTCCCAAAGGCATAACCTGTCTTTCTCTTCACTCTTCAAGAGAGCAGGTCAACTATCAGAGCTTTTGAGTTATAGGTGCCACATCTTGTTGTTGGCAAGTAGCAGCAGGCAGAATCTTATTTTTAAGTTCATTTTAAAGTATATTTGATAAAAGTCAATTAACTTTATTTTTAAATTCCCACATGGACAACATTAATTAAAGTTGTCCACATATGACTTAAAATATTTATACACTATGAAATTACCCTCATGTCAGGACATCAGTAAGTTTGACCTTATATCATTAATGAGGTCCATATGGGACCTTGCAAACATGGAATATTTGTATTCTTAAAGTGTTTTTTACACTTTAAAATTACCTATGTGTCTAGACATCAGTACATTAAGACTTCTATAATACAAATATTTCATGTTTGAAAGGGGTCACATGGTCAATATTAATTATAAAAATCCAAACTTTTGTGGTTTAAATACCTGGACCATTTTAATGTGTAAAATATACTTCCATAATATAAATATTTCATGTTTACTAGGTCGCATGTGGACAATAGTGATTATAAACATTCAGAGATACTGTGTTGCAAATATGTGGTAAAATTTAATGTGTAAAAATACTTCAATAATACAGATATTTCATTTTGCAAAGTCACATGTGGTCAATATTGGTTACGGATGTCCAGCCATACTGTGGTGCAAATACATGGATAACTTTAATATGTGAAAATACTTAAATAATACAAATATTTCATTTTTGCAAGGTCCCACATGGTCAATATTGATTATAAACATCCCGAAATACTGTGGTGCAAATACATGGATAACTGTACTGTGTAAAATTACTTCAATAATAAAAAATATTTCATGTTTGCAAGGTTGCATGTGGTCAATATTGATTATAAATATCCATACATACTGTGATGCAAACACATGGATAACTTTAATGTGTTAAATTACTTCAATAGTACAAATATTCCATGTTTGCATGGTCAATAATGATTATAAATGTCCAGACATACTGTGGTGAAAATATATGTGGATAAATTTATGTGTTAAAATACTTCAAAAATACAAATACTTAATGTTTGCAAGGTGGCATGTGGTCAATATTGATTATAAATGTCCAGGTATACTTCAGTGCAAATACATGGATAATTTTAATGTGTAAAATTATTTCAATAATACAAATATTTCATGTGTGCAAAGTCCCACATGGTCAATATTGATAATAAATATCTAGACATACTGTAGTGCAAATATGTGGATAACTTTAATGTGCGAAAATACTTCAATAATACAAATATTTCATATTTGTAAGGTCCCATTTGTCCTGTTTTGATATTTGGTTGTAACTGTCCATTGTAGGAAGTAATGTCATAATGTGCTGGTGCCCTCATCACCAAATAACACCAATGGCAATTATGTAACCATATGCCATCAATGTTAATCACAAGGGCTTCTTCACACAATACTAGGAAAACAATTCAAAGAAGACATGAAGGAGACATGCACTTGCACCAAACATTTCCAGCTGAATACGGTGAGATTATTCAATGCAGAGGAAGTATGGAACATGCTTTTTAGGTCAGTTTTTTAGTGCACAGTAACTAACACCAGAAATATTGTGGTGTACTCTGTTTGGTTTATGAATAAAGTGCAGGGAGGGGTAATAGTTGCTGATTGTTGAGTACTTTGACAAAATCTCCTTTAACTAAACAAACTTATCCACTGGGCCCTATACAGGTAATTAGTATTCAAGGTTGATCTTGTAAGAAAAAGTTTGAATATTAATGAGGTATATGGGGACCCATGGTTAAGTTTGTTTAGTTCCACACAATTATAACAGAATACTCCACCATCGATAATACTCTTGCCTCCTGCTCTTACATTTAAATACCCAATCATGTGGCAGTATTTCATTTCCCCCTTCCCCTATTTCCAGTTTGGGTTATATGGTGGCAAAATCTGTAAAAAGTACATCAGTCGATGGAGAGGTGAACGTGGAAACATCAATCTTCCTCCCAGAGCAGAAGGAAAGGAGTGAGTATAATAATAAATATAATTTATATAAGGTTTATTTATTATTACACCTACTCTTTTCTTCTGCCCAGGGAGGAAGAATTATGTTTCTGCATTCAGCTCTTTCGTTGACTGGTGTCCTTTTTCCAGATATTGCCACCATATACCCCAAACTGATAGGTGGGGAACGGAGGGGAACTGAAATACCACAATGTGATTGGGTGTTAAAAGTAAGAGTGGGGGAAGGCTAACTTTTCTCAGAACTAAACCACGGTGATTACACAAATACTTGAAATTTTTCTCGAAAGTTAACAGCTGTTGCTACAACACACACTTTAGTGTGATGTCAAAACCCAAGCCAATGATTGGATATGGATGTAAATCTCATGTGATGTCATAATCCAAGCCAATGATTGGGTAAGTTTGTTTCCCCCACTCCAACAGTCAATAACCAATCAGCATGCAGTATTTAATTTCTCCCCCTTCCCCTCCTTTCAGTTTAGTTTATATGAAGGTGAAATCTGATAAAAAAAATGCCAGTTGTGTGACGTGTGATGTCATAATCCACACAGATTAATTATCCACTCATACTGTCAACAACCAATCAGAGTACAGTATTTCGTTTTCCATCACTTCCCCTCCTTTCAATTTAGCTTATATGGCGGCATAATCAGAAAGAAGGATGTCAGTTATGATGAGAACTGAACATTGAAACATCACTATTTTTCCTAGGGCAGCAGGAAAGGGGTTAGAATAATAATAAATTATCATTTATATTAACCTGTGCTCCAAAAAATTTAAACATTTGCATTAATTTTCTTATCACCCACAAATGTTTAACTTAAAAAAAAAAACCTAATTTATATATATTTTAAAAAGCTACTCGCTGGAAGACATCTTGCTTTGTATGCCCATTTACCATTATGATGGTACTTGTACCAGACTTATACATTATCCATCTCTGCAAAGGTTGTTGTGTCCAAAAAATGTCTAGATATATCAATTTGTTAAGCTTGATACTGCTGAAGAAATTCATGCTTTGTATGCCCATCTATGATTGTGATGGTATTTGTACCAGACTTGACATGTTATCCGACTCTGCAAATGTCATTGTGTCCAAAAAATGTCTAGGTATATAAGTAGGTTAAGCTTGAGTAGATTACTTTGTATGCTTGCCATCATTTTGATGATGGCACTTGTACCAGATGTTGGTATTGGTAATCCATCTCTACATAGGGTGTTGGTATCAACAATCTAGGTATATTAGTACATAAAGCTTGAATCTATCTTTAGCTATCATCGGCTTATGTTTTGAAATACATGAAAAATGTTTATTATGAAAGCCTGATAAACATGATAAAAAAAATTATATACATTATTTACATTGCTTGGTGTCAGGCCAACAAAATTAATGCATGTATGCGTGTGTACAAACAGAGTTCTGCCAAGGGAATTGGAATATCATGATATCAAATTATTATTTTTTTATTTTTTTTTAATAAACAAAAGCATTACAATTTTGGAAGAGACAATAGAATATTGTAGGTTATATCACATTTATCAAAATATTTGTCTAGTTTTTCACAAACGTCCTGGTAAATATCACTAAATTTAGTTTCGGGAAATAAACTATTATTATTTTTGTACCATATTTGTGTAAATTCCTTTGCTCACTTTTCCAACCACTTTTTGCTGACCACACGTACCTTTACCATCAAAAATAATTTCGAAGTAGTATGTGAATTCAGTATACATTCTTGATATTTTGCATCGATGAAAAACTGGCCTGTTTGTTTTGTAAAAAAAAAAAAAAACAAATTAATGAGTAACATCATATTGAGAAAGTTAATACCCAAACTATCTTGTCCAGGTGTAAATTTTGTTACATGTCGAGTCGATAATATGATGCCAAATAGAGGGGTCGCTTTGCTGTGATTATAAAGTTCCACCTTGTCGAGCAAGTGATCGACTAGTAGGTTATTGGGATTGTACTGAAAATATTGGAAACTTTTCATAATAGGAAGTAATCGACCCATCATGGCCATGTCCATGACCATAAGCATTTTCTGTCTGGTGATTATAGGTTTAGCAGTTATTGGCAGTTCGACCGACTTGTTTGAATACATTAACCTCGTGGGCGTACATTCCGTGTTACAAAACACTTTGAAGTGGCTGGCATTGAATGAGTCCAAATCGTCGATGCATACACATGTGTTATGACTTAAGGCTACTAATAGGGGATCGTGATCGTTGTGTGGGATCTTGGCAGAATTCAATGCGAGACGGCTTGGGATACCCATGTTGTGTAGCTTCAAAAGAAATTCTGAAAGTATGGTTTTTCCCGCACCAGTATTACCGTAAAGTACCAGGTAATTCAGCAACTGATTACCTTGGAAATTTAAATATGCCATAAAATTGAATAAAGTGGCTATCAAATCTATGTTGAATTCGCCATATAAAATAATGGATGCAAATCCAATATACACGTGATCCAAGTACTTGGTACATGTCCTCTTCAGATGTGGTTTGGTACTCTCTTGGGTAGATGTTCAAGTGTTTGTACCGATTGTAAAGTGCTTTGAGATGGCACCACTCAATGTTTGGCTAAATGTGAACAGAAAGGTGAACTCACGAATTTCCACAAAATGATCGCAGTAAATTAGCAACGTCCTTTATGTGATTCATCTACACAGATTGGCCAATGTGTTCGATAACATGTTGTTTCATATCATTGCATAGGAATTGTGAAATGCCTTATGCAACTACCACGAAAAGATGATGATTGCATTACGTACGAATCCATCCTCGAACTCGATCAGCTCGATGGACGATTCGACCTTACCTTCATCCCCAAACTTCAAGTTTTGCACCACAAATCCAAAACTATCATCATTGAGTGGCTCATTTCCCTCACCCATTGCAGACATTGAACTTGACAATTGCGAAATTCGAAAACTGGACTTGGGATGATTTGGCTGTGACAACGCAGCATCTATTGGCAAAGAAGCTGTTGCACAATATTTTCAATATCTTTGGCATTATCCTTGGCAATGAGTTGCTTTTGCTTTACATGCAAAAATTACTCGATTATTGCATAAAAAGAATTCATGGATCGTGAAGTGTTAAACAGTGTAGTTGTTCTTTTATCATCATTGTTAATTTCCGTGCCACGATCATGTTCATTGTCCGAGTCTCCTTCTCTACCATCAACCCCACTTTTGTTTCTTATGCCATTCTTTAACAAATCACAAAACTGAAGAATGTTTTTGAGTAGAAAATAAAGGTGACCAAACCGAGTAGTTGGGCATGTGTTGTCCGAAAATGGAATGTATAAATGGAGTAACTTGTTTCAGGTTGACAGCATATTTCAGAGTTAAAGTATACAGCACGTACACAAACATCTTGAATGTAATCACCAATTTAGTGCCGGTAATGAGCTTTAAGTTTTCGACGAGTGTTGGAGGCCATTAGTAGTTTAGAGTCAAATCATTGAACATAACCACGAAATTTTAATCGATGTAGTCGAGGGGTTTGAAATCAGGTTAGGTTAATGCATACTGCTTAACCCTTATGTTTAAACATATCAGACAGAGTAACATCACTGTCAATTTGTTGTATTGCAACCACAATACAAAATGTGTCAATTTAAGGTAAATTACAAAATACAGGTCTTGTACGTGAGGGAAATTAACCAGGGTGATTATCGGTTTTGGAATGTCGTAATAGTGCTTGATAGCCATAAGACATGTCAGGGAAACCGAAGTAGTAATGTGTTTAACACATAACCATTGCGAAATACTTTATAGCCTAGATTGTCGAGAACAGCTTCGTACTCTTGTATTTTGAGACTAAAGAACAACTTGCTTTCGCAAATGATCAAAAACTTTCCATTGCCAAGCATGAGCACCAAGTTGCAACATCGCCTCATCAATAAAATGTCGGAAAAGAAGAAATTAGCCACCTTACAAGCTGTCACTGACTACAATTTCTTTCTTTTTTAATTCGAGGACGAATCCTCATCACAACTACCACCATCTCGACCATTGGATTCGCCAAAGATGACATATTTGTGAACGTTGAACATGTTTGTCCATTCGAGAGATCCTTTACATAAAGACAGATGCAAAAAGTAAAGAAATTTGGTCTTGTAGAATTCCGCATACATTTTCGTGGGTGCACCAACCACTCAAGATGAACTTTGCATAAAAGTTTGGGTTGAAAAACTTGAACATACATCCAATCAACTATATTAAATTTTTACTGTCGACACAGCAAATGAAAAATGACATCATGCTTGTCATATAACTGCGATACACCATCTCCGATAAAACAAAGATGAACCAGTCGTAATTTCCTTTAAACGTATCCGATGATGCAGGTCCACATAACTGTTTTCGTAGAGGATGGTCTTCATCTCCATGGTATTCACATACATCGCCATATTCTTTGTCTCTACTTTGCTTCGAACCATTTTTGGAATATATATGTCTATGCTTATCTTACCATCACCGTTGTTTCTTACCCAAAACCCACTTGTTCTACCATTCGTTTACTTCAGCTATAATGTTTATATTTTTATTTTCGATATTTTTGCTTTGCAATAACACATGTAGAAAGTGTATGCCATGTAAAAAAGTTTGAAGCTTCAGTTAATAAATCATCAATGAGTGCATGCATGGAATTTTCCTGGTATTGATCAAAATCAATGTTGGTTTGTCATATCGCCTCCTCGAAACGATCAATTACATACAGTTGATTTTTACTAAAGAGGTAAAATTCACAATCATAAAAGGAAACCTGATGTTCGGCACTTTCCAATGCTTACACAGAAAATATGGTGTCTGATGAAATATCCAGTTTTTCCATGTTAAACAAAGTGTTCTCCAACTGGTTGGACTCAAACTGAAAGTTTGTCTCGATCGTGCTGACTCTGCACAATTCTTACATCTCGGTTATTACACTCTCATCGTTACTTCCACTTAGACAATCGATTTTGTGAGTAATTTCTACATCAACACACACGACGAAATACGCAGCGATATATTCAAATCCAAACTGGTACTTGGTCGATCTGAAGGATGACTTTACTCAACCTTCCTCGCAATACCCACCAACATCATTTCCTGTTTGGACCTCATGGTCATTTGCTGCAATATATTCTTCATCATTTCTCATTTGCCTGATTGCCTGATTGCCTGATCGTCTGATGTATTCATAGGTCCGATCGAGTATAAAAAAAAAATTCTCGCGAAGAACTGCAAGTTATGGAAAAAATGATGGCTTCACCCTCCTTGAAAGGATCATAAAAGGCATAAAAAGTCTCGAGCTCATCCTTTAGAGTCCATATATTGATAAGACTGAGTTTTTAAAAAATGATCCTATGTATTCAGACATTCGGGTACGTTATCTCGGATGGTGGGCAAGGAACACTGTGCTGGATTGTCCAACACAAACTTGAATGCCAACCCCTCATTCGTTTTGCGAGTAGATGTGAGAAAGATGGCAAAAAAATACATGAGCACTAACAAAATCCATTACGATGGGTAGAATTAGGTGAAAGTTGGCCTTTTCAGGCTGATGTGTCACCAGACAAGACCCCTTGACAAAAATGGGAATGTGGCAGCAGTAAAATTCTCGACAAACTCAATCACATGATCGTGCCAAATGAGATTCTCTTCATACAAGTCGAAATTTTGTTCCTTGTCGATGTCAAAGTCCAAGATTATTCGTATGGTTAGCCAAACTTTTTTTTGTGCAACCAGCCCATAATCGTACTCTGCCTCTCATTGTTTTTTGCCGACCAATGAGCAAATAGACACTTTAACAAAAGATCATAACCAAAGGGCGAAATTTCCTGCTGGGTGTTTTACCGAGTTCACTGGATCCAACAATAGATATGATTTTGTTTTGATCGTATTTGGTGTCATACCTACCGATGAGTTGCATTATTATGTGAACCAGATTCGCATCGACATTTACTCGGCCAATTTCCTCAATGCATTTGATAATTTACCCAATATGTTCCCGCTCCTCGTCCATTTTACTAGAGTCAATAATCCATTTCGCGAAATAAGACATGTATCAGACTACTTACAAACAAAACGAGACAAAAATTTTGATCGGTGCAGTATATAGGAAAAAATTTGAGCCATATTCTCTCGCCAGAAATTCAGAATGCAAACAGTCAAAATTATTCTACAGGTATTCGTTGGTCTCGTCCGACATCGACTTGTTGTGTTTGACTGGAAGAAAAACAATTTATTTTTGTCTTATATACAATGTAATGCTGGTAAAAACATATTTTTTTTAAATTGTTTTTTTTTTTTTACATAAGGTAGGGAGGTAATGAAACAACTATGTGTCATGAAAAAAGGACCGTTTTTTATTTATTGCAAATACATTAGTGATTACATTTATATCATATATTCATATTACATTGCCAAATATCAAGCAGCTGAGAAACAAACCTCTTCCAGAAGAATGCAATACGAGCAATGATAAATGTTCTCTACAATCCTGGGTCATTTTTCGCCAATTATAAATGTTTCGTTTGGGCATTTCAAGAATTAATCGCATCAGCGATTCATCTCGATGTTCTTTTTTCGAAAAAGTCTTTTCGCATTATCCTGCCAAAAAATAAAACAGCCTGTCTTTTTTCATACATTAATCCTTGTAATCGTAACCCGATCGTTTCTGATTGAAATTTGTAAATATCTTTTTACATTCATATATATATATATATATATATATATATATATATATATATATATATATTCCAGGTTGATTTTGTCCATCGTTGCAAAAATCCAGGAATGTTTCCTTAAATAAAATTTCACGAATAAAATGTAAATATACAAGATTAACTGTTTGAAAAAAACACTTTTGTAGATTTTGATAAACTCGCCCATTTTCTCGTGTCTCGAATGTTGCTTACATTTACCAAATTCACCATTGCTATCATCCCCCTCACCACCATCATCATTGTTGCTTTCAATTACCCACCACCAAGTGGTTTCGTTTACCGAAATAAGTGTTTTTTTTTGTTTTTTCTCTTGGCCGAATATGCGAAATTTGGACTGCCGATACTCGAGCATTAGCAAAACTATCACCGTGAGGGTGCTATATATCTGTAAAATATTTTTCTCATCTTCGATGATCAAATGAATTACTACCATTATATAACAGGAAGTTATTTCCACGAGTATTTTAAGCATTGATTTTTTGTTTATTTATCCATCAAAACAAATGGAACACAGTATAAAAAATCCAACTTTTCGAGTCAACTCTGAAAAAGATTGGCATGATTGTCATTTCTATTGCGATTATTTTCGCCGACTTAAATAAGATGCAACCATATCCATATCAAATCCCATTTCGTAACTTCTCTATCCTCTATGCAACGATGACAAGGGGGTTATGTTTGTGTTTGATCCTACAGAAAAAAAAAACAATATTGATCAAAGTGATGTTAAAATACTCTGCATATGTCGCATTTTCGCAAATATTTATGACAAATTTATATTTGCATCACATTCTCATACCAGACCTCCAACTCCACCCTGATCATCACCCAGATTCCCACAATCGCAAGATTCCAATCAAACACATACACTGGGACCTAAGATCACCTTTCCCGATACGCCCGTACCTCGCCCACAATCCCCTCGTCATCATCGTGTCTCGACAGCAAATGTATTCGAGTCTGTTCCACAAACTCACATTGACGAAGAGTCGAATCACGGTGATGACAATAATGGCTGCCTGGCTGATGACGAAACCAGAAGGGGCTAGGATAATTGCTTACCATCTGAAGGTTCCGATGCAGAAGAGAGGGTGGGATTACCTTTAATCGATCGTCAAATACCACCTCGTTCCAAAATATCTACGACAACTCGGAGAAGAATACAAAAAACGTAGATGATTATGTCGTCGAATTTCGCTCAGTGATGTTGACAGTCACCACAGCGATGAGATGTCTACATCTCCCGAAATGACAATGCCTAAAATGAATGGTGATGATTATCAGGTGATGGTGGCACCCGACAATCAAAACATTCCCAAAATCAGCTACGAACATGAGAAAAATCGCATTCTCAACAATAATTTTGTGGCTAAAATGTCGACTTTGTCTTCTGCTGCCAGGCCCATATCTACTCTAGGCTTCGGGGTTTGCAGGAATAGTCAATTATGACAAATGGTGCGATGGACATGATGTCATTTAATCACATCTTATATCTCAATACTATAATCACCCAACTTGGTTATCCAGAAAGAAAAAGTTTAGGATTTTCGCAGATAATTTATTTCTCGAAGTTCAAAATAGAAGACCAGGTGAATGTGGCAAATATTTAAACTTTTTGAAACTCACTCTATATCCCGACCAAAATGAAGAGTTTTTGAAGCGATTCAAGAAAACATTTTGTAATATGAACACAAAACAGGGTACATTTTTATCAAACGTCCGTGATAAATACAAGTACGTGCTCGCAGTTTGCATTTTGGGTAGTATTATCGAACATTTACTAACTAAATAATTAAAAAAAAACACACATATATAAGAACTTGATCATGCCAAAATAAAGGAGGCAGAGACGGCATAGCCGTAGCAGGAGTAGGTCTCTGAGGCCTTTGCATAGAAGATCATCGTCACCCATTCGACGCCGACAGAGGAGACGAAGTTCTGGTTTGAGTAAAAAGTTAAACAAGTTTAGGTCAAGTAACTGGAAATGGTTACTACATATGCTTAAAATAATTTAAGTAAATCGAGCAAAATATATAATAATAAAAAATAATCCGATAAATTTTTTCTTTACAAAGCAAACTAATATATATATATATGAGTATATGCATTTCAATTCCCGATATTACCAATTTGAATCAACATTTTATTTTCTGTAAATTGGGTATTTTTTTATCATAATCAAATTTTTGAAAAATTTCAAGTGTGCGCTCAATACATTCTTGACACCGCCATACATATTTCGAGACGATTACTTATACTCTAAATGCAACAATTCCTTGCAGTTGGGATGTTTCTTTTGAAGCGAATTGAGTTGCCTCTTCAAATTTCTTTTCTGTACGCAAATTATATAATACAGAAATTCAAAATTGTTTTCAATCAATTTCAACACCAAGAAATTCAATATAGGACAATGAATATTATAAGGAGTGAGAAACACAAAATATATACAGTAGAGGTTAATAAAATAGCATCGAGTCCCTGTGATAACAAGAGATTATACTAACAAATAAAATTGATACTTTGCCATATGGATATTAAAATTAAAAATTAATTTTTTTACTCTCCACTAGCCGTGTTTCACCGCTAGTCAAATCTTCATAATTTTATTAATGAGAGGTGCAATAAGTACAAAAAATATTAAATATCATGTTATGAATTTGATGTCAGTGAATTACCAACACTTAGTGCTATTCAAAAATTATTAATCACACCTATATCTGAAAGAAAAGTTTTATATTTTGGAGATATTATTGGGGCAATAAAACCAGGCACACTTTATCTTTTGTAACTAAATAGCAATGTTTTAAACATCTTTAATCTCCAAAACAATATCGATGCCAGAACCATCAAAATCTATTAATTTACCATTTTCATCTCTAATTTCTTAAACAATGTTATTAAATTGCTCATTATTAATTTTATAAAAAAATTGGTTATGGAGGGTCATAAATATCATAGTCCGTAAAACAAATATAGTTTTTGGTTATTAGTCTGCATGTGGTTAGATTCATAATATTTTTTAAACATACCATATGACAAATTACAATCAATATTTATTGTTTTATATGGTAAAGAATTATGCAATTTAGTGCCCACAACTTTGTCTTTTTCATTAGTTAATTCTATTTCAAAACTGAGAATATCAGCCAAAGTATCATCAAGTTTAATATCAAACTAGGTTTTAATTGTTAGTCTATTTTCCACATTGCCTGTTGTTATTTTAATGTTGTTTGTTGAAAATGGCTCAATCGAATTTATAGCTTCTTTCAAAGATTCAACATCATATTGCCTTCTGGGAATATTTATAACAGTATTTTTTGTCAACAACAGGACTTATTTTTTCAATTGTAGTTATAGTATTATTCTTCATATTTGGAGCTAAAAATTTTGCATGAAAATTAATTAATGCTATCGATTTATCTTTATGACTTACATCATAGTGAAGTTTCTTCTTAATAATAGAACTATTGTTTTTTAACTTGAAAACTTTATTATCATCCATTTATTACAAAAATTATTGTAATTAAATGAAAGAAGTTGACTGGGGTGTTTATGTTTTAATTTCTGAGGAAACTTCCAAGAATAAAAAAAATTGAGAGTTATTGCCCCATAATATTCGTGGATTGACAGTAGGGCCCACCAACAGTGTGAAGACGAATTTAATCATTAATTTCATTTATAAGACACGATAGCTAAATTTTAATTAACTCTATGTTTAATCTAAAAGTTTGAATCAACCAAAATATATTCAATTACAAGATGATTTTGAAATGAAATCCAAAAAATTTAATGAAATAATGGCTTACTTTTTAAGTAGCAATGGTGAAATGGCTTCACTAGATCATTGTGAAAATGAATCTCTAGTAATTTTTGATGATGTAATATTGGATGAGCAAGATGTAATCTAGAAGTCTAGAGGTCGGCATAAAAATACTGATGTTTTTTACCTTGAACAGACATATTCCAGAATCCCCAAGCAATTAGTACGAGATAATACGAATTTTCTGTGTATATTACGACAAGGTGAAACCAATTTGAGACATACATATTGTGGTTTTGTTGGAGGAGACATTAGTTTTGAGAAATTTAAAGATATATGTACCAAGTGCTGGAACGAAAATTATGGTTTATTACAATATATATGAATAGAAAATTAAAAATGGCAAATATAGAAATAAAATAAAAAAATTTGTATTTTAACTCTCTCTCTTGTGAATTTAATATTCAGGTAGTCGTGTGGCACGACTACCAATAGTTTTTATAATGTAACTTATATTCTCCATTTACATGTTTGATAATAGTATTAATTGTATTTTATAATCTTATATTACAACATCTTTAGTTTATGAGAACAACTTCCACAAATGAACTGCAGTGCGCTCTCGTAGTGATAGACAAAAGCTTATCTGCTCTCTCGTCCACAACTAAACTTCACCACACACTATTAGTGAAAAAAAGCATATCTACAGCCTCGTTCGCAACTTAACTGCAGCACACTCAGGCCTCAGTAGTGCAGGTTTTCCTCGTCGAGCTCGCAATGAGCTCTGTCCACAAGAGGAAATTAGTTATCATGGTGTGCTGATATCGCAGAAAGATGTTGAGAATTATCTCATCACAGAGAACATGCTGTGAGTCATTGCTGCAAGAGTGAATACAATTATTTCCTCACAAGCATCGAACACTGCCATTATTAACATTGTAGCTCACCACATGCAGCACTTTTATCAGTGCCTTGCTCGCCCAAATACTTCGGCTCAGTGGTTGGGTGCTTGGTTTGTAACTCGAGATTTGGGGTATGATACCTGGTTGAGAGAATAATTTAATAAATGTGAAGGTACCCAAATTTATTAAATTATTACAAAATCATTCAAAATTTGAACCAAAAACCATTTCATTGCTCTTGCCATATACACAGTATATCGGTATTGCTGCAAAAAAAAAAGGGTCCTTCTGAAGCCTCAGTAAAAATGCTCTCCGCACTACACTGTAGCGTATCAGATGTATAAGCTGGGGTGTTCTCATATGTTGAAGATGCCACGACAAATGAGAAGGGAGTACCATAATAAAAAAAAGAATAAAAAACCCCCACTCCACTAAAAAATAAAAATAGAAAAGACCGTCTAGTAGAGTGGGAGCTTTCTCCAATTGGAGTTTTGTAGGAGCTAATATCAAGGCTGGAAAAACTGACAGGTGACTGGCATCGGCATTAATTTGCTCACATACCTAGGAGGTCCATTGCACAGCATTGTCTTGCTTGCAAACATTTTAAGTTTTTCAAATATGTACACAGATATCTACACATATTTTATAAATCAGTAGAAGACTAGTGCAGATTGTGGCGCAACTCAATAATTTAACTAAAATTCAATCAATTTCAAGCTAAATTCAAACAAATTTCTAATTCCCACCTCAAATATTTTGCAAATATTGATAACTCAATAATTTAACTAAAATTCAACCAAGTTAAAGCTAAACTAAAAAAATTTATAATTCCCCGTCAAATTTTTCAAAGCGCAACTCAAAATCAAAATCAATTTTCAATTCGTGTCCACTCTTTGTGTGTGGTTTTTTAAAAAATAATTTTCAAGATAAATTGTTATATTTTTGATGAAATTCCAAGAATTTTCATACTTTTCTTGTGATATTATTCAAATTTAAATCAATGTTTACCATTTTGACATAATTTGAGCATAATTTAACCCTGAAAATGAACCACTGATCAAAGAGTGAACAAAGTATGTTTTTAGAAAAGTGCTCTTGATTGAGAATGCAGATTTGGATCAAACTATCTGGATGTTGGGCCAAGTTATCTTGATTTTGGGTCAAATTATTTTGATTTTGGCGGTGAAATTGAAGAGATGAATCATGTTTTCAGAAGGTATAATGGAAATGGTGCTTGAAACTGAGAATTTTGCATGACATTTAGTTAAATTATTTAGTTGCGCTAAGATCTGCAATAGTCTTCTACTTACATGTTTAAATGTAACATGTGTTAGTGTTTTGAAAGGAGACAGTTGGCATAAGCTAGAGACTGGCCAATAGGGTCAAGTGTCGGAGGCTATGAACCTACATGACATCTATGGGCTGTGTCCACAAACCACACCAAAATGTGTCTGAATATCCTATATTTTTCTTTTGGTGTTTGTGTGCATTTTTACATATGGCATCGTAAAGCCGAATATCATAAGTGGACACACAAATTAAGGTAGCATGAGAGTCTTCTTTGGAGACACACAACCCATCTGTAAAGTACTTAATTTAGGTTAGGACATGGACAATAGGACAGAAAATTGTAAACAAGTCAATTCTGTTCACAATTATTTAAATTTTTCCGTTGAATATTTATGTACTATGTTTGCAAGTGTTTTATGAATTATTTTGTCATCTGTGTATCATCACTAGGTCCATCCATACCCCAGCAATAGTGTTCGTCGGGCGATTGGTTTGGGAGGGGGGTTGGGGGGTGGGGCGCAACGACGAAACAGTTCGGATGTGACCAGAACCATGCTCGGAAGGAACACCAGAGGAAGTCGGCGAGGACATAGTGACAGCAGAGCAGAATGCTCAGCAGGAGGTGACGACTTCAAAGAAGAACTAGACATGATGTACTAAACACAAGCAAACAACAGCAAAATGACACAGAAAAAATCCTTCAAAGGCACGCACAATGTACAGACAAAAACTAAGCTGTACAACTGCCACAGCAAGAGAAAGGTGCAACAGGCGAACATCGATTGCAACAACACAAATGCCCCAAAAGAAAACAATAAAAGGAAAAGGAAATAAGGGGGGCAGCACACAACAAGAAAATCAGTAATGCCACTAGACACAAACAAGTCTGCCAATACCAATAGAGAAAAGACAAGCTGACGAGATTTGCAATAATGTGGCGAATAGCAATCTAATATGCCACAAACTACATATAGAACAAAAGTAACGTCAAATCAGTGGCAGTGAAAGTACCACAAGTGAAAGCAAACACATGCAACAGATCAGAAAACAAAATGGTCAGCAATACAGAAAACCAACAAACAACTACTCACCAGCACACGAACATATTGCGCAATAGGAGAACAGCAGCCCAGGACGGCAGCGATGGAGTTCCAGCAATTCACACCAGAGGAGCACCTCCTGGACAGGCATCACAGCAGCAAATAATCCACAGCACTGGTGTCGCTTTCGGGTGGCGAGCAGAGGAACTTCTAGTAGGATCAGCCGAGGCTACAGTGGCTCGGGGATAAGCGATCGCGAAAACACACTCGCGCGACGAAACCACAGCAAAGAAACGAACTTTTCTTTCGAAACGAAACAAGGCAACCACTGAGAACACGCACAGGGTCGCCCCTACACCATGTAGGTATGCCGAGAGTCATCCTCCAACCTCATATGTTGCTACGATTAAGCTGTTTCATCACTGTTTCGAAACATTAAATATACCAGATATAACTGAACCAATGATCACAATCTCTACAGCCTGGCACATACGACACTAAGGCCCTCTGTCAAATACCGAAAACACATGACTGCCACCAAGGAGAAAACATTATTTTATTTATCACAGACCACTCGAAATGTGCCGCCGGTTATGCTATCCGGTTTCGCAGACAGTATTACATTTAATGAAACATTAACTATCAATGTTTTATGCATAGACCCTTAAGCATTAGCTACGACCTCACATCTAGTTGAATTGGCCCAAAAATCCTCGTTTGGGAGCTACCTAGTTTTTTTTTTTATTTCTACATTCACCTCTATAAACCTGTGTTCTATTGCACGCCACAGCGTCCATTTAGTCTCGTAGTCACAGCACAGATAGTGCGCAAGTGCCTTGCCGAATTAAACTAACCTCGCAAGTCTGATGAGACTCAGAAATGGAAATATTCGAAAACAATGTAAAATACACCTTAATACATACTTACCTAATGAAATATGGCGAAATGCTGTGTCTCGACAGCTAAATCGTCCATCGATATCGCCTTCTGGCTACCTACGCACACAAATACTTCGCCGTGGCCATTACACTTTGCACTCTTCGATATATACAGGTACTCATCATCTTTCAGTCACGCTCTAATTTCCCTTCAAACTAGATTTGGGGATATTTTTGCTCTTTCTAAAGAGAAACCAGCATGTCTATTCTGATAAGAATATTGCTTTATTAATTGGTTTTTCCTCTTACAGCTTGGTTGCCTCCGAAATTTTCGCACTAGTGCTGCCACCTGTTATTGTCTTGTGAACTGTTTGTGCTCAATTTATCTTGTATTTTATCACTGGGAATTTGTTTAATTTTTAATTTTCAGTATATTTGTGTTGCGCCTGGCCCGGGCACGACCTAAAGGGGAGGTGGATGGTGGGGGCATGCAAAGGGCCCCGCTACGGGAAACCGAACCTGGGCATAGCTGCCACAGGTCGAACCCCGGGCCAGCACTCCTGTCTCTTGCACTACCTCAGCTAATGCTCTGTCACCATACACACATATTCTTGCCCTCCTTCACAGGTACCACAGTCTCATTGCATGCTTACTGCCCTCGATCGCCACCTCTCTCTTGCACCATCGTCACTTTCAGTTTCCTCGCCCTCTCGAGCCCCTTGGCTACAGAGTTGCCACACTTCTGGTCGTCGTCGGGGTGTGTATCAGGCTTCTCGCTCATCTGCTCACATTCCCTTGGTTCCTCTACATCCGACACTTGTGTGGCTAGTAGCAGGGAGCGTTTGCCCCTTCGTTCACATCGATCATCTGATTCTGACACTATTCATTCATTACCGACCACCAATCTGTATCAAGACATGCCTTCTCTCTCACCTCCTGCTTGCGTTTCGGGCCCCGTCCTGCTTCCTTCTGCACTTTTGTCTTCAGATTCTACTTCTTTACATGCCGATTTCTTCACAACACCTCTAGATCTCCAAGTGCCCACGAGCGACGTGCTCAGCTTGAAGCCGGCCTCCATTCAAATGCTCCTGGATCTGCCACTGCTGTCGAATTTCGCAGTCGCCTTCTACAACTGTCTGCAACATATACACCTGCTGCTGCTTCTGCTGAGTCCCATGACCTATTGCCTGCTTCAGCGCCTGCCACTCCATCTTCTGCTCCACTGCTGACTTCTGCTTCTACTCCATCACCGCTCATCTCCATCTATATCATAGCTGGATCTTCTGATGTCGCTGCTTCCCCTTCGACACTTCCTTCTGCCACCTTGCCTTTTCTTGCTGCTTCGCCTGTTCATCCTTACTCAACTGCTGTTTCTGCACTTCACTCGTCAGCTCCTGTTTCCGTTCCCATTTCCTCATCTCTGTCTAGCCTGTCCGTCCCTTTGTTCGTTCCTGTCTCTGTCTCATCGTCCGCCACCACTACATCGTGTCTGACCACCGCATTCGCCTGTGGGTCCACACCAGGTTCCACCATGCCATTGCTGTGCCTTGGCACCCCGTCGGTGGTCATGCCTTCTCCTGAATTTTCCACTTACTGTGTGTTTTCTGACGTCGCCCCTTCTTCCTTTCTGTCTCCCACTGCTTACTCTACTCCACCCCGTTGCTTACGTCCGTGTTTGTTGACCACTCATACCCTCTTCCTTCTTTGTCTTTGGACTCCCCTTCCTCCACCGGCATGGGTGGCCTGCCTGCGGTCTCTGCTGGGCCTGCTGTACACCATCCAGCTGCTGTGCATTGAATGGACACTTCGCCATCACCACACGACCTGTCCTCACCTGCTTCTGCTGCATCCCATGTGGTCATTGCTGATGTCCAAGTGGACTCCGATGGGTTCACCATCCCCTTGTCTCCCCGCCGCCGCCGTGCTCCTACTCCCCCGACGGCCAGCATGTCCACCACAACCTGTTCGCACCGCTCTCTACTGCTCTTGACGCCATTGATGCTGAACCTGCGCTTGATGCTGCCTCATCTTCTCCTCCCTCTTTTAAACCCAAAAAGTGTGTCCAACATGTCTCTCCATCTGCATCCTCCACTTCTGCTGCTTCTCCCTTCCTTCCATCCACTTCTACTTCTGCCTCTCACACCACGCTTCTCCCTTCTGCTCCTGCTTCTTGATCCACTCCACCATCTTCTAACCCTTCTGCCACGAAGTCCCATCGTATGCCTCCCATTTCATGCCTCATCTCGCCCTCCTCCCAGCCCTTTCTTACTGCCCGCAATCTCCAACAACGCACCAAAGGTTCCCGCACAGTCACTTCCATACACGACCGCACCTCATTCTACACAGATAACCCTGCTGACCACTTTTTCGTCTTCCAGCACCTCGCCGACCTTGGCTACCGCCCATTCACCACTCTCCGCCCCGACGAATGTATCAACCACATTGTCCTGAAATGCCTCCCCCTCTCCACAACCATCGGTACATCAACTGTGAGGGTGGGCATATCGCCACTTCCCTTTCGTGCCCCAACATCCAAGCCTACCTTCGCCTCCATCCTCTTCGCCCTCATGATAACCTACTTCTTTGGACCCAGCTGCAACTCCTACCCCTCCTGACATCGCTTCCCATCATTACTTTCCTGCTGCTAAGCCTAACGCCTGGTCCCATCCCTTGGGTTCGCCTGCTTCTGCCCCTGCCACTCCCCTTTCTCGTCATCCATCCTTTGTCTTTCCCCCTACCCCTCTGCCTCCCCCCTTCTGTGTTACCGTCCCCCCACATTTCTGCCTCCACTCCAGCTGATGGTGCCTCCCTCTCTTCCTTGCTGCAGGACATAGTTTCTTTCCTTCGTTCCTAACTCCCTTTCATCCGTCATACTCTCCTCGCATTTTTCTGTACCCACACTGTCCCCAAGCATTTTGATATCCTCCTTCAAGCATTCCTGTCCTTTTTTGATGATCCCGTCCCCTTAAGGCCATTATCTGGAATACCTTTTCCCTTCGTCCTAAGCTTCCTGACCTGCAGTCCCTTCTTCATTCCCTTTCTCCTGACGTTATCCTCTCTGAGACTTGGCTTGCCCCTACCGATCTCTGCCTTCTCCCTGGGTACATCGTCCACTGCTCCGATCCAGACGATCGGAGTGGTGAGGTGGCCCTCCTCATCCATTCTACCATTCATCACCACCATTGCTCTCGCTCTCTTTGTCCCCCGCAACTGAGGCGGTCGCCGTGCAGCTCCATGGCACTCCCTACGCCCTCTCCCTCGTTTCTGTCTACCTTCCTCAACAGTTTCTCTTCCCTACTCCCAACATTGAGGTCCTCAGCCACCTCGATGCTCGCATCATGGTGGCGGGGGACTTCAATGCCACCCACCCCTACTGGGGTTGTTCCATTGCCAACCGGCAGGGCAGCTCCATAAGTCAATTCCTACGGCTTCCCCTCTGTCCCTTTCTGATCCCATCGACACTAAATTCTTCCCCTCCCAGCTCTGCTGCGATCACAGCTTCAACGATATTGCTCTTTCATCCCACCTCCCACTTCTTTCGGACTTTCTCATCCTTCACTTCTAGTTAATCTGATCACCTTACCATTATTTTTTCTGTCCATTATTTACCACATGCTCACCCCCATCTCTCCTGTTTCGATTTCCCATGGGGTGATTGGCATGGTTATGGCTGCACCCTGTCCGATTAACCTCGGCATGTCTGTCTCTATCTGTTCTCTTGTTGCCATCGACCTCGTCGCCTCCTCACTCATCCGCTCCATCCTATCTGCTGCTTCGGCCCATATCCCTCTTTCTTCTCCCACGGCCCATTCGCTTCCTTTCCCCCCTCCCAACCACTCTGCCTTTTCCCCGTGCAAATATTTCTGTGGGCACTAGCAGGCCACATGGTCTCCATGTTATCGATGGGTCTACATCTGGCTACTGGCCGCAGCTGCCAGATGGTCGCGGAGTGGTCTGCTGCTCGGGAGGCTCGGCGGATGCAGGCCCTCTGTTTACAGTCCGGCTCATTTGGTCTTACCTTCGTTGCCTCCGCTCCACTCCTACTGTTGTTCCACCTCATACCACACCTGGGAGGATGGTGGATATGGCCTTGGATTGCTCCGATTCCATCTCTGCCTTCCTCCACTAAACCTTAGCCTCGGCCCCCCTTTCCACCCTCTCCTCTTCTGGCTCATCGGACGACGATTACCCTGCTCCTTCACTCGTCGACTGAGTCACACTTCTCTTGCTTCCTGACCATCTTCGCCTTACAGCTCTCTACCCCTGCCGAAGTTCGTTCCTTGCTCCTCTCCCTTCAATATTCTACTGCCATTGGTTCCGACTTCCTGCCTGCACCCCTACTTCGAGACCTTCCTCGCAAATCCCTCGTCTTATTGACCCGCCCAATCAACACCATCCTGCTCTACTGTCATTTCCCCTCCTGCTGGAAATCCGCCACCGTCGTTCTTCTCCCAAACCCGGTAAGATCCCTTCCCTTCTATCGTCCTATCGACCCACCTCCCTACTTCCTCTCCTCTCCAATATCGCCGAATATGTCATCCTCTCTGTCTCTTCTCTGCCGTCGATTCCCTCGGCCTCCTTCCTCCACATCAGTTTGTTTTACGTCCCCATCACTGCACCTACGACGCCATCGTCCATGTGGAGCTTCTGGTGGTATCTGGATTCTCCAGGTGGCAACACACGGGCATGGTGCTCCTCGGCCTCGCCCGTGCGTTCGATTTAGTTCCTCACTCCCAGTTCCTCTCCCGCCTTGCCATCAGCGATCTCCATCCTCACCTGGTTCACCTCATCTGATCGTACCTGGATGGTCGCTCCTTCCAGGTGCGAGTGGAGGGTATACTCTCCCAGTCTCGCCCCATCCATGCATGCGTCCCTCTGTGCGCCATCCTCATCCCTCTCCTGTTCGCCCTCCACATTACTGAACTCTCTCCTTCCCCTGGCACTTACCTCGTCTAATATGCCGACGACACCTGCATCCTCACCTCTTTTGTTTCCGAGCATCTGCTCGGCAAGTGTATCAGCCGTGGCTTCTCATCCCTTCGCTCCCAATTCTCATCCCATGGAATCGCCCTCAACTCCTAAAATTCCTCCTCCATTCTCTTCTCTCGTTACTACCCTGCAGGTCTCCACCCTCTCTCTCTTGCCGTCTCTCCTATTTCCTGGCCCCCCACCCTCCATTACCTTGGTGTTCTCGATACACTCCTCCACATTTGTCCCTCACCTCGATGCCACTGTCACCCACTTCCATTCCATCATTGCCCAATTGTCCTCCATCCTCCACCCTTCGTCCAGCTCTCCTCTCCCAATTCGCACTACCGTTTACAGCTCCCTTGTCATTCCCTGCTTGACCTAGGCGAGTCCCACCTGTGCCCACTCCTCCCTTTACAATCTTCACCCTCTCACTCGCTCCTTCATCGGCCTTTGCTTTCTTCTGGGTCTTCCCCGTTCCACCCTCTGCCAGACGCTGCTTAGCCATACCACCCTTCCCCACATTCACTCCATCTTCGCCACTGCCTCAATGAAGTTCATTCACCCATTGTCCGTCCACCTGCTCACAGAACCCCCTTTCCCATTTCTGCTCACCCTCACAGACCTCTCTTCAGCACCGACCACCTTGTCGCCTCCTCCTCCAAAAGTGAAAACCTCGCCCCCGCTGCCAGGGGGCCCGGAAGATGACGATGGCCCAGCGCACATTCCACAGAAGCTACACACCAACCGATGACCTCCTCTGCCTCGAACCGACCATAGTTCTTCGCCACAAACTACGTACTTCATCGTCTCACCTGTTTTCACATGGATCACCGCCCGCCCTATTCGCTTTTCGCCTGCTGCCGTGGACGTGCGTCCCCATCTGGAGTGCATGTCACCACCTCCTCCCGTCACCATATTGCCCAGCAGCCCACCATAGTCTTCTCCCCCCAATAACTATAACTATCAAGGACATGCTGATGTTGGACAGGGTAATTTGTTGTATATATGATGTGTATACTCTATTAAAGGCCTGCATGCCTCCAAATCTTTTGGACGGGCTGGGGATTTATCCATTGCACAATTAAAAAAAAGCAATAACCAGCATGGCTATTCTGACCAGAATATTGTTTTAATAATATATTTACATCTTCCAGCTTGGTTGCCTGCCGATATTTCTCGACCTGGTGCTGCCGTCTGTATATTGTACTGTTGACTCTGTGTAAATTGTAATTTTCTCAAAGAGGAATTAGTTTATCTTTTCCTGTATATGTGTTGCACCTGGCTTGGAAACAACCGATAGGGGAGATGGATGGTGGGCGCCTGTGATAGTCCCCGCCAGGCGAAACCCAACCGGGGCGTAACTGCCTCAGGTTGAATCCCAGGCCAACACTCCCATTTCTTCTGCACCTGTTCCGACTTCCCAGAATTCGCACTGCACATATTCTCGCCCACCTTCTCATATATCACAATCACAACGAATCCTTACTGCCCTTGATCGCCACTCCTCTACTGCACCTCCTTCCACCTCAGTTTCCTTGCCTCCTCGTGCCCATCGGCCTCAGCATCGCCGCCCTGGTGGTAGTCATTGGGGTGTGTCTACAGCTTCTTGCTCCTCTACTCGCACACACTTTGGCTCATCCACATCCTACATCTTTGTGGCTAGTAGCAGGGAGCATTCGCCTACTCATTATCATCGCTCATCTGATTCCGAACCATTTCTCTCATTGCCGACACCACTCTGTCTCAGGACATGCCCTCGCTTGTGCCTCCTGCTTGTGTTTCGGCAGCTGTTCTCTCATCTTATTCTCCTACTCCTTTACTCGCTGACCTGTTCACACCACCTGCTGATCTGGAAAGTGCTCACATGCACCGTGCTCAGCTTGAAACTGGTCTCTGTGCTTTCAATCCTGGTTCTCCTACCGCTGTTGAACTACGACATCGCCTACTTTAACTCTCTGCCTCTTATCCACCTGCCATTGCTGACTCCTCTGCTTCGTTCACTGCTTCTGCGCCTGTTCTTCCCGAATCTTCTTATTCTGCTCCACCCCTGACTTCTGCTTCTGTTCATTCATCGTCACACGTCCTCATCTTTAACACCGCATGATCTTCACTGCCTGCCACCACCTCTCCTGCTGTTGGATCACTGGATGTCGCCGCCTCCTCTTTGTCCTCTCATCCTGCCGACTTGCCTTTTCTTACTACTTCGCCTGTCCCTCCTCATTCCTCTGCTGTTTCCCATCCCTTGCTCGCCTGCTCCCATTTCCTCTTGCATCTCCACTTCTCTGCCTCGTCTGTCCGCCCCATTGTACATTCCTGTCTCTGTCTCGTTATCCTCCACCACCTCTACATGCCCGGCCACCACATTCGCTAGAGTGAACATGCCTGGATCTACCACGTGGTCACTGAGTCTAGGCACCCTGTCGGTGGTTTCCCCATCTTCTGTTTATGCCACTTGCTGCATTTCTTCTGCTGTCGCCTCCTCTTCCTTTGTGTCTCCCTCTATTTCTCTACTCTCCCTCCGATGCTTCCATCCGAGTTCGTTGACCACACCTACCCCCTCCCTTCTATGTCTTTGGATTACCTTTCCTCCACCGGTGTGGGTGGCCTGTCTACCGCTGCTGCCCTGCAGTCTGCTTCCACCCTCGGGTTCTCTGCTAGGACTGCTCTGCTTCGCCCTGAAGCTGTGCAGCATATGGACACCTCGCCCTCGCCACATGACCTCCACACATCTGCTGCTACTGAGTCCCACCTGGTCGTCGCTGACATTCACAAGGATGCCAATGGATTCACCTTCCCCTCCTTTCGCCATCGCCGCCTCCGTGCACCTTCTCCTCTGACTGCCAGCATGTCCACCTTCTATCGGTTCGCCCCTCTCTCCACTGACTTAGACATAATCTATTTTGAGCCTACTCCTGATGCTGTCTCCTCTCTCCTCCCTCTTTTAAGCCCATTAAGTATGTCCAACATGCCCAGCCTTCTTTCTCCTCATCCTCTGCTGCTGCTCACTCCCTTCCTTCCACCTTCTTCTGCTGCTTCTCACCACACGCCTCCACCTTCTGCTCCTGCTTCTCATTCCAAACCTCAGCCATCTGCTCCAGCTGCTACTAAGTCCCCTCGTATGCCTCCCAATCTATGCTTTATCTCTCCCTCCTACCAGCCTTTCCTCGCCACTCGCAATCTCCAACAGCGCCTCAAAGGTTCCCTCTCCATCACTTCCATTAAAGATCGTACCTCCTTCTACAACAACCCTGATGACCATTCCTTCCTCTTCCAGCATATTACCAACGCTGGCTACTGTCCCTTAACCACCCTCCGTCCCGATAAACGTGTTGACCGTATTGTCCTCAAGCACCTTCTCCTCTCCATGTTCATCGACACTCATATTGATGAACTCCTCGCCATCAACTTCCTCCTTGGCTCCATTACCAAGCTTCGTGTTTCTCCCACTGCCTCTACCCAGCCGTTACTTGTCTCCACTCTCCGCCCTGGGGAGGCAGCACCATTTTATTTCCTCTGTAATCTTGGCTACTGGGGTGTCTATGTAGAACGGTATCGTGGCTCTGGGCAGGTGCCGCAATGTTATCGCAGCCAGGGGCTGGGCCATTCCTCCATTCGCTGCTACCGAGACTTGTGCTGCTTCAAGTGTGCTGGGCCCCAATGGAGTCATGACTGCATGGTATGCCCAAAAGGACTGTCGATGTATGAACTGCCAGAGTGGACATATCGCCACATCCCTTCCGTGCCCTAACATAAAAGCCTACCTTCGCCATCAACCTCAACGCCCTTCTGCCCCTGCTACTGCTTCTACTTCCACAGTTACTCTTGTCCCTCATGACATCGCTTCTCACTGCACTTTTCCTGCGGTTAAGTCTTACGCCTGGTCCCGCCCCTTGGGTTCGCCTGCTTCTGCCCCTGCTGATCCCCTTTTTCGTCCTTCCTCCTTTGCCTCTCCATCTGCCACTCTGCCTCCCACCCCCCTGCTTTGGTCCTGTCCCCCAAAGTTTCTGCCTCCACTCCTGCTGATAGTGCCTCCCTCCCTTTGTTGTTTCATGACCTCGTTTCTTTCATTCTTTCCTACTCCCCTTTCATCTGGAATACACTCCTCGCCTTTTCTCATGCCCACTCTCCCGCCGAGATTTTTTATTTCCTCCTACAAGCATTCCTGTTCTTTTTTGATGATTCCCCCTCCCCTTAAGGACATAATCTCTTTATTAAGCTTCCTGACCTGCAGTCCCTTCTTCTTTCCCATTCTCCTGACATTATTTTCCTCTCTGAGACCTGGCTTGCCCCTATTGATCCCCTCCTTCCTGTGTACAGCATCCACTGCTCCGATTGTGGTTGGAAGGGGGGGGGGGGTGTATGTGTGCCCTCCTCATCAGTTCTACTATTTCTCACCACCATCGCTCCCTATCTTTGTCCCCCGTGGCTGAGACGGTTGCCATGCGGCTCAACGGTGCTCCATTTGCCCTCTTCCTTGTTTTTGATCTAGCTTCCTCCACAGTTCCCATTCTCTACTCCCGACATTGAGGCCCTCGGACATCTCGAGGCTCACGCTGTGGTGGCAGGGGACTTCAAAACCACCCACCCCTTTTGGGGCTGTCCCATCACCAACCGGCAAGGCATCCCTCTGTCAGTTCCTTCGGCGTTCCCCTTGGTCCCTTTCTTCTCCTATTGATATGACTTTCTTCCCCCTCACCAGCTCTGCCACCATCCCAGCATCATCGATTTTGCAGTTACCTCACCTCTACCTCTTCTTCATAACATTCTCACCCTCACTTCTGGTTCCTCTGATCACCTTCCCTTTTCCTTTTTCCATTTATTATTTGCATCATGCTGACCCCTACCTCCCCCATTTTGATTGCCGGTGAGGTGATTGGCATGGTTACGCCTGCACCCTGTCCGAATCCCTCGACCTGTCCGCCTCCATCCACTCTACTGCTGCCATAGACCACGTCACCTCCTCCCTCACCCGCTCAAACATTTCAGTGGCTTCGGCTCAAATTCCTCTTTCTTCTCCCACTACCCATTCGCCTCCTTTCTTCCCTTCTATCTGCTCTGCTTTTTCCCTGCGCAACCATTTCTGCAGGTACTGGCAGGCTACATGGTCCCCGTGGTAATGGAGGGTCTACCTCCGGCTACAGGGCCACTGCCGCCGGATGGTCATGGAGTGATCTGCTGCTCGAGAGGCTCGGCAGATGCAGGCCCTCTCCTTGCAGTCCGGCTCCCTTTGGAGCCACCTCCGTTCCACTCCTACCATCATTCCTCCTCTCACCACTCCTACTGGGTTGGCGGAGACGGCCTTGTATCTTTCCGAGTCCATCTCTGCCTTCCTCCACGCCACCTTCGCCTCGGCTCCCCTGTCCACCCTCTCCTCTTCCAGTTCATTTGACGACGATTCTCCTGCTCCTTCACTCGTCGACCGGGTCTCCCTCCCCTTACTTCCTGACCATTATCCTTCCAGCTCTCTACCCCTGCCGAAGTTCGCTCCTTGCTCTTCTGCTTTTGTTATTCTACTGCCCTTGATTCTGACTCCCTGCCTGTACCCCTCCCTCGAGACCTTCCTCGTAAATTCCTCGTCCTATTGACCTGCCTCATCAACCCCATCCTGCTCTACTGTCATTTCAACTTCTGTTGGAAATCCACCACCGTTGTTCCTCTTTCCAAACCCGGTAAGCCCCCTTCCCTTCCGTCGTCCTATCAGCCCATTTCCCTCCTCCCTCTCCTCCCCAAGGTCACCGAATGGGTCATCCTCTCCCATATCCTTCCTGCCATCGACTCCCTCGGCCTCCTTCCTCCTCACCATTTAGTTTTCGTCCCCATCACTAAACATCCCATGCAATCGCCAATGTGGAGCTCCTGGTGGTCTCCAGATTCTCCAGGCGGCAACACACGGGCATAGTGCTCCTTGACCTCACCCGCATTCGATTCTGTTCGTCACTCACAGCTCATGTTCCACCTTGCCGCCACCGATCTCCCTCCTTACCAAGTTCACATCCATGGCTTGTACCTGGATGGTCACTCCTTCTGGGTGCGAGTGGAGGGAACCCTCTCCTATTCTTGCTCCAACCCTGCTGGCGTTCCTCAGGGTGCCATCCTCAGCCCTCCCCTGTTCGCCCTCCACATTGCCGACCTCTCCCATCCCCCAGCACATATCTCGTCCAATACGCCGACAACACCTGCATCCTTACCTCATCATGTTTCCGAATGTCTGCTGGTCGAGTGCCTCAGCCACAGCCTTCACTCCCAATTATTGTCCCATGGCATCGGCCTCAACTCCTTAAATCCTCCACCATTCTCTTCGCTCGCTACCACCCTGCATGTCTTCACCCTGCCTCTCTTGTCACCGCACCCTTTCCCTGGTCTCCCACCATCCATTACCTTGGCGTTCTCCTAGACAACTCCTTCTCGTTTTCCCTCACCATGATAACACTGTCACTGGCTTCTGTTCTGTCATGGCACAATTGGCCTCCATCCTCCGCCCTTCGTCCGGCTCTCCTCTCCCTATCCGCACCACCGTTTACTGCCCCCTTGCCCTTCCCTGCTGGACCTATGCCAGTTCCACCCGAGCTATCTCGTCCCATTAAAATCTTCGCCATCTCATTTGCTCCTTCTTCCTTGGCCTTTGCCTTCTTCTGGGTCTTCTCTGCTCTACCGTCCACCAAACACTGCTCAAGCATACGGCCATTCTCCACATTCACACCGTCATAGCCACAGTCTCCATCAAGTTCATTCACCATTGCTTTCGTCATCCCAACCCCTATGTCTGCCTGCTCACAGAATCCCTTCGAATTTCCACTCACCCTCGCAAACCGCTCTTCAGCACGACCACCTCGCCACCTCTTCCTGCAATGATGAAGACCTCGCCGCTGCTGCTGGGTGGCCCAGGAGATGACGACCGCCCAGCCCATGTTCCACGGCAGCCTCTACCGACTGACGACCTCCTTTGCCTCCGACCGACCATAGTTCTTTGACGCCAACTACATATTTCATAGCTTCACCGGTCTTCACCTGGATCACAGCCCACCTTCGCCACTGTTTGACTGATGCAGTGGGACATGCCGCCGCACATGGAGTGCACATCAACACCTTCCCCATCACCCTATTGCCCAGTAGACCACCATAGTCTTTCCCCCCATTAAGAATAACTCTAAAGGACATGCTGGTGTCGGAAAGGGTAATTTGTATGTTTATGAATATGATGTGTATACTCTATTAAAGGCCTGTGTGCCACCCAATCTTTTGGACGGGCTGAAGAGTTACTTCTCTAAAAAAAAAAACTAAAGATTTACTTGGAAGGGAACATTTGATGTGTCTTGAAGCTATTTTTGCCTTGCCCAGTGCTCACGTGCTGGGCCAGTAACGCACAATGCAGATCATTTTCATTTCTTCAGCACAAGCAGCCTCCCACAAGTACCGGAAAAATTTATATTTACCAGCTAATATTTCAACAGCTATTCTGGCACTACCTCCTTGCTCCATCGCACATATTTATGCAACCTCCGAGCTTGAATCTCCTGCTATTTTCTTGTGCGCAGGGGCGAGGAGGGGAAGGGGTGCCCACCAGAGTCGCTGGATAGCCTGTTTGCGACGCTCCTCCACTTCTGCAGCTTATGCCGGCGATCAAGGTTTCTTTTTTATACCTCAAACTTTCTGCTTGTACATTAGTCTTGTTTTGGGGAAGTAAGGTAGGGGATCAAATGAATTTCTCTAGTACATTTCTTGTACTAAGATACTTTATGAATTACTATTAATTCGAATGCTTACATGTACAACATTAAGTTACAGTTCATCATAACAATTTAATGTATATTAATTTTTTTGTTTTTAATATAAACTTCTAATACATTATTCTACCAAACAATTTTACTGTTCAATGAACATTTTAATAATACCAAGTACTATCTGCTCCATTCCACACCTGAAACAAGTAACACCTTTATACATATTGCAATACACTGAAATGTTTTAACACCAGGACAGTGCAAATGCAGTCCCAATACCAAAAATTATGCTCCCG
The DNA here is from genome assembly GCA_029891345.1 of Dryococelus australis. Lineage (NCBI taxonomy): Eukaryota > Metazoa > Arthropoda > Insecta > Phasmatodea > Phasmatidae > Dryococelus > Dryococelus australis. The sequence continues at coordinate 92,597,302 of CM057000.1, read as the reverse complement.
AGTTACCCACATTTGGGGCAATCGCAGAGGTCAGCACAAACAAAGAGCAATTTTTTTAAGGTAACAAACAAATTAAAAGTGGCCAACAACTGCTTGGTTTACAAAAATGAATAGATCCTGCCCCAGCACAAAGATCTCTCAGCATAACAAAAATGAAAATTATATAAACCAAAGGATAGCATGCAAACAGACAAGAATAACATGCTGGGAAAAAATAAACCTGGGAAACACCCAAGAGAAAACAGCAAAAGCTGAGAAAACACACCAATCCCTCATAAAGAAAACTTACAAAATAAGTAACGAAAAGAGAATCACATACAATGTCCCCAGGAGGGGTACAAGCAAACATATACATATAGCACCTACAAACAAAACAAGAACCCTAAAGAACAGAAAGAACAGGCTGAATGGGCAGTTAAGCACTAAATATGCAGAGATCTTGAGGCACATGCACTGATTATTTCCAAAACAGATTGCCCATAACCACACAAGCCTCACACGTGTGAGGGACACAAGCACTTTACACACACTTGACTATGATGGTGGAACCGACGAAAGGGCGAGCAAACCACCCAGGGGGCGTGCAGCAGCTGTGTCTCAGGGTTAGGTGAGGCCATCGGGAAGAAAGTCCCAGATGCGGCAGTGGAGACGCCGGTCCAAGACGTCGTAATCCACAAGGTGACAAACCAAAGGGTTTGGGTGATGTGGTGTACATTGAAAGAAACATGCAGCAGCATCAAACACAACAGCTAAAAGAGGATGAATGGTAGTCAGATCCTAGAGGGCCACAACAGGAGTGGTAAGAGGCATGTCAAGAAGAAGGCGCAAACTGCGATGATACACCGAAGTCAGAGGTCGCAGGCGAGAAGACGGAATGTACGCCCAAACAACGGAAGTGTACAGCAAAATAGGAAGAACTAACGTCTGCCACAGACACATACGGACAGCCAACGAAAGCAGAGAAGCTGGAAGGTGAAGTGCAAGAACAGCTCGCAGGGTCCCAGCAGCACGACCAACCATTGTGCGGAGGTGATGCGACCAGAGCAAGGATGCATCCAGGTACACCCCCAAATAGCGGCAAGAGTCCTGCCAAGATAAAGCATGTCCAAAAAATGAAGGAGCAGGTGGGTGCCGGCAACGATGCTTAAACAGAAACAGCAGCTCCATCTTGGTGGGGTTGGGATGAATGCCACAATGGAGAAAGTACAAGCAGACAGAACGTAAGGGTGCCTGAGCACATGCCGCAAGAGCAGAGGCAGAGGGGCTGGACAGATTAGGGGCTGGACAGAATAACTGCCGTATCGTCTGCATATTGATAGAGATCGGCAACAGGAAAAGCTGGCAAGTCAGCAATATACAGGGCGAAGGGAAGGGGGCTCAACAGGGAGCCCTGCAGAACACCACCATGAACAGGAAAAGCAGGAGAAAGAGCATGAGCAACATGGGCCTGGAAAGAGCAAGAAGAAAGAAAACTAGCGATGACAGAGAGAAGAAGTCCAGCAAGGCCATAACGACGAAGTTTCACAAGAAGAGCCCCATGGTGCACAGAGATGAAAGTCTGGGCCAGGTCCAAAAGAACGAGAATAGAATGATGTTGCGAGCAAAAACCAGCTGTAACGCAATCAACTACTGAGAGAATAGCATATAGAGTGCAATGGTGATGCCAAAAACCAAATTGATGCGTAGGAAGCACCCTCAATTCATTCACAGCAGCACGTAAACGATGAAGGCGAATGTGTTCTGCAACCTTAGAAATAAAGGACAGCAAATAAAGCGGACGGTAGCCGGAATGAAGGAAGAGATTGCCACCACGGCGAGGAATGGGGACGACAATCGCCCACTTCCAGGAAGCGGGAAAGTACTGTAGACGAAAGACAGCATTGATTAGCAGTGCCAGATAAATTACTGCCTTACGGGAAAAAGAATGCAAGACCCGAGCAGGAAGACCATCAACACCGGGAAACTTCACCAAAATGAGAAATTCGATGGAACGGGCCACCTCGATGGGAGATGTGAGAAGATGATCAGACAATGGACAAGTCAGACCTGGATGGAAAACCACAGAGGCCAGACCAGCATCTGGCTAGCCAGGCTCAGAGAGAAAGGGCGCAAAAGATTCAAAGAATGACTCAGCAAGAAGGAGAGCCTGAGATAGTGGATCCTCACACAAACGACTTGCATATTGTAGTGGAGGAACACCATGTGGAGATGCCTGCATGTCGTGAATGTGGCGCCAAAGAGAACCACCACGAAGTGACAGCGACTGTAAGCGATCGAGATAGTGGAGTGCAGACCAGCGATCAATCGCCCAATGAGCCAGATGATTCAAACGATGGTAGTCGTCCAAAGAAGCTGGCATCCATGCAAACTGCCACCCATAATGAGCACGATTATGTACCCGAAGAGCAGAACACACCACAGATGGAAAGGGGTCCTGAAGACACCATGTGGGACGGCGAGGAACAGCGGTAGATGTCGCAGAGAAACGTTTGAGAGAAAATCAGCAACAGCAGTGTCCAATTCGGCAGGCGTAAGAGGAGAGGTGGCTAAATCCAGGGCGGAGTCTAAAACTGTGTGAAAACAGCGCCAATCAGCACTGTGGTAATCCCAGTAAAGGGAAGAGGTATCAGGGGAAACAGAAAAATGAGGCCGGCCAGCACAAGCAAGTGGTCATAGTCAAGCCCCGTCCATACCAATGGAGAAGTGAGAAGAACATCTGGTGAAGTGATGAAAAGATCGAGCACAGAGGCATGGTGGTCAGCACGAGCAAGCATGTACATGTTAGAGCGAGGAGCAGAGATGACAAAACCAGAAGTGGAAAGAAAAGTCTGAAGACCACGACCCCGAAAATCAGAAATCTGACAGTGATAAAGAACGTAATGGAAGTTAAAATTCCCCAACAAAACAAAGGAGGTATCCAACGACCCCAAAATGGCGAGAGCAGCAGACAGAATTGCACAATGGGGCTGGATATGAACAGCAACAGCTGTAAAATGGTGGCAACCACCCAACATGCACACCACCACAGCCTCCAAGGGAAGACCACAGGGAACAACACATCGGTAATGGTGGACATCAGAGTGGACTAAAAGTGCCACGCCACCACATGGAGCAGTGTCACTCTCTGCATGGTGAACAACATAGCCAGGGATGGCTAAGGAAAATAAAGGCTGCAGCCACATCTCGGAGATCACCACCACCACCGGACAATGATGTGCCAACAAGGCCAAAAACTCAAGACAAAGATGCAAAATGGGCCGGTTATTCCATGCAAGGAAAAAGATAACCATTGGAAGCAGACCATAGGAACACACAAAGTGCCTCACACATAACCAAAAGAAGAGCGAAACTGGAGAACAAAGCTCTGCATTTATCGAAAAGGAAAAAATCACAACCCTGCAGAGCCGAGGGAGCCAGGAACAGAGGTCCTGATGGCAGAAGTAGTCAAGAAGTTCACAGAGGGACGCCATGGCAGAACGGTCAGACACAGATTAAGATGGTGGAGCCCCAGGAGCACCATGAGTAGAAGAGACACCAGGCGCTGCAAGCCGAGAGGCAAAAGACACAGAGGGATCGACCGGCGCAGAAGTTTAAGCAGTACCAGAAACAGAGGGACATGCACCAGCCCCAGGACGCAGGGAAGATTACTGATGCTGCTCACGAAACAAAAACCACTGCTGCTACACAGGACATTGACCAAAATTTGCAGGGTGGTCGCCTTGACATAAACAGCAAACAGGAGGTTGGTAGAGAGGAAGGGAACACTGTCGAAAAGAATGGGGACCATCAGAACGGACGCAGCAAGGCGCCTCATCGCATGGGTGTGAAGAATGGCCAAATCGTTGACACTGAAAGTAGTGCATGACTCGACCACCACCACAAAAAATCTCCTCCTGCACCCCAATGCCATTCAAATGGCGCAAGCTAAGGGTGTCCTGAAGCAGTGCACGGCCATCGAGAACGACCAGAAAGAGAGGTAAAGGCTCAGGAGACGAACCACAGCTTTCCATGCGTACCATGATCTTCACTGGGATCCCAAGGGAGATCAGCACAGCTTTAATGTCATCAGGAGGCATGTCAATGGAAAGGCGACACAGAATTACGCATGCATTTCGGTCCTCTGGGCAGGTGTACATATGAAAGTGGTCACCCCTGGCACAAATAAATTCCACCATCTTGTAATGGTCGCCGCAAGTGGCAATCTGAAAGGTGGAGTTACAGTCATAGTTAGTAGCGACCATGCCAGGAAACTTTGTGCGATGGTCAGCCACAAAAGACAAGGCAGACACACCAAGACCACCCTGGCGTACAATAAGTGGGGGCTTGCCGGGTCGGCGACAGGAAGTATCAAAAACATCCACAGGAGCAGAGGCTCGAGACGAACCGGTCACAGGCTGAGAAGCAGAAGAGGAGACCCAGGAGGTGGAAGAAGTGCCCACAAGATACGGCGGAACAGCTGAAGTCGAAACAGCGGGGACAGAGGAAGGAACCCGGGAGCGCTTGGCGTGCTGACACTTAGGCTTGGGCGGAACAACCGGAAGAGAAGCAGCACGGTACGACGAGGGAACAGTTGTAGGGGACCCCCAGTCCACTCAACATGTTAAACCCAATCCACGTTATCCGAATCACCCAAGGGCGAAATAGTCGGATGCTTGGCGGTCACCTGAGCGACCATGTCCATGAGGGAAGCTGTAAAAGTGGCTGGAAGCAAGTCAGAAGCACCAGCAGTAAAAATGGGAAAGGAGCCAGATCCAGGAGTGCCACACGAACAGGAAAGAGCTGCAAATAAGAAAACTGCTGAAGAGGTGACAGGACGAAAATTCACAGTCGAGATGGCAGGGCCAGAAGCCGAAGAGACTGACTCAGAAAAGGATGGAACTGACGCCGACACAGGAGAGGAAGCCAGCACCAAAGTCGGAGTAGCAGCAACCCCCGAATAAGAGGAGACAGAGACAGGAGGCAACAATGAAGACACCATTAGAGTAGCAAAGGTGGAGGCCACAGAAATTGAAGCAGAAACACACATGGCCAAAGCAGGGGCCACGTGGGGGGTACAAGGGACAACCCAGGACTGGGTAAAGCAGGAGGAGTGGAAAGAGAAGAGGAATCCACATTGGCAAGTGGAAGAGAATGCCAATCAGGAGGAAGGGGTAATGAAGAAGCAGGGAGACAACTGGTGTCAAGCACAGTCTAGCGAACGGCAGCCACAACAGCGGGATGAATAGTAGCGGATGCCAACACCAGAACAGCAGGCGAAAGAGAGGGGGCAGAATCGGTAACAACAGCGATGCTAGAACACATGACAGGTGCCAAACACACTGATGTGGTACATGTGAGAGAACCGCTGGTGGCAACCGAAAAAGTGGAAGGATGCAACGATGGCTGACGGGATGAGGGGAAGGTGGAAGCAGCACATGAGTAGCAGCACGGTCGGCCGAAAGAAACCACAGTTGATTGGCATAATCATCAATCTCACGAGAAAAGAGACGAGAAGAGGTCGGCATAACTCGGCACCAAGTGTCAATTTTACAGCAGGACAAGAGGCAGAGGGAGCTTCAGGGTCGGAAACAGAAGCATGCCGTAGTGGTGGGCGCAGGGAAGTAACCGTGCGAACACGACCGGAGCCATGAAGGGGTAGAACATCATCAGACAACTGATGAGGGAGGCGGCGAAATACCAGAACGGCCAGCAGAAAATGTGGAGGAGCGGGAAGAGGCAGACATGCTGTGGAGTAGGAAAGGCAAAAACAGCAAATGCACAGAGAATAGCATGGCAACCACACAAAACCAAGTGCACTAAAAGCAACAGGGTGAGAACAGAAACACCACCGAAAACCAACCCTGGTAACACAACAGGGCGAGGGCACTGCAAAAGAAAAAGAGACAGCAATAGCACTACCAACAAAATGGCCTACGGGCAACAGCCAGTTACCATTGCATTCGATGCAACTCGAAGTTGCACTCGACGAGGAGTCAAATAACCAGAGAGCACAGTAACATTCCCAAGCAGGAAACTCTTCTGGCTAACAAGTTAGATGGCACAAGCCAACACAAAAACAAGACAGTATGGCAGATCAAGCAAAATGCAGCTAATACAAAACACACCCCAAAATATAACAAGCGGGTATCATAGGTAATTAAAAGGCGAGAGGCCAAATGGCGAAAGAAAGGCTCGCACAGGCCGCCGACTTACCATCACTGAGGCTAAGTCTCACAGCATGGGGGAAGTACAGACCGAGGCCCTTGTCTTCCCAAGTGGTAATCATTTGATTGGACCAGGTTTGGGGGCAGCTAACCCACCCAGCCCTGGCCCCCCATAATATAGGCACTTTAACCTGACATGCACAGTGCTCGCATGTCAGGAATGTGGTTTTGTGATCCCCGGGACAGCATAGCTCGCACAGAAAAGAATAATAAGTAGTGTTTTCTGTAGTAGTTAAGATCATATAAGCAAAAACAATCGCCAGCAACGAGGAACACAAAATGGCTGACAAATGGCGGCAAACAATTAACATTAAACCATGAAAAAGGGCCAGCAGCGAGAAAATCCAACAAACTGTCACTCACCCACAGAAGAAAACATTACAGAACAGCACAACAGGGCAAGGCGCCGGCGATGCAGTTCAAGCAGGCATCAGAGGTGGCAGCACCCCTGGGCAAGGCTGGCAACTTAACAGGAACCATGCAGCTGATGGCGCGATCAGGTGGCAACTCAGCAAACCTCGTCCTGCAGTAGGCGCAGCATCGTTGGCTCGGCAACTGCAAAACTTTGTAGGAGAATCGCGAAGTGAAAAATCGGCAAACAAAACACCCGACACTTTACAGGGCGACCACTGTAAATGGAAACAGGGTCGTCCCAACACTAGGTAAGTATGCCGAGAGTCGTTCCCCATCCTCATATGTTGCTACGAGTTAGTTGTTTCAGCACTGTTTCGATACATGAGGTATGCCAGATATAACTGAACCCATGACCATAATCTCTACAGCCTGGTGCATACGACACTAATGCCTTCTGTCAAATACCGAAGACACATGTCACGTCAGATTATAAAATGTCTGCCACCAAGGAGAAAACATGGTAATTGTTCCATATTGTGTATCGCATTGGGAAATCCATACAAACATTCAGTTTGTATTATAAAGTAACCATCCTAATTGTTTACTTTGCAGTCTAGTGCAGTTTCGCGTATCCGGCAAAGTTCCTTTTAGCGTACCCAAATTCGGCAACGATTGTTCCATATAGCGTATCCATGCAATTTTTTCTGCAAATTTTCTCTCGCGAATCGCAAGATGGTGTGCGCAGGATGTAAAATCCCAATGTCAAACACCAGGCAAGTTATTCATTCCTCGTCAGACATAAGCACGTTTCTCATCGAGCATGACATTCCCAAATCGACGATGCAGTGCGAAAAATGCGGGGAAGGCGAAGCGAAATTGATGGAAAACCGGGGCTTGTTTTACTGGTGCTGATGGCGACTGGAGGATAGTACCAAATGTAACTTTAAAGTGTCTGCGAGACAGGGCAGTTTCGTGGGCAATTCAAACTTGTCTCCGGGTAAGATAGTCGAGTTGTGTTTACTCTGGTGCCTGATCAAATATCCTCGACAGCAAAGTATAGTGAACAAACTTTTGTGCTCGGGAAAGACGGTCATCGCCTGGTCGAGTGTCTGCCGCCAAGTGTGCATAGACTGGGTGTTGCTGTACAGGAAACGCATCGGCAGGCAGGGCAAAGTGGTCGAGGTCGACGAGTCGAAGCTGGAAAAACACAAGAACCGCTAAGGACTTAAAGTTTACGGCCAGTGTGTTTTCGGCGAAGTGCAGTGGGACGATCCGACAAAATTGTTCCTGGTGCCGGTGGAAAAGAGGAACACGGTGACCCTGACCAAAATCATTCGCGAGTGGATCGCTCTGGGCAGGACGATAATTTCAGACTGCTGGCGCAGTTTGATTGAGTTGCTTTTGTTTCAAGTTTAAATTAATTTTTAATTGAGTTGCTGTTTGATTCAAGTTTAAATTAATTTTTAATTGAGTTGCTGTTTGATTGCTGTTTGTTTTAGTTAAAAAAATAAGGTTGATTGATTTGCTGTTTGTTTTGGTTAAAAAAAAAGTTTAAACGGGTTGCTATTAGTGTAAACATTCATTCGCAATCTGGAAAATAGCCTAAAATGGTCGAGTAGGTCGTGATGGGTCCGCCAGGCGACGACGGGTGTACTTGCATCTTTTACATCCGCAAAACTTGGATCTGCCGGTTTAAATTATTCAGGTAAATTTATATAAAAAAAAAAAAAACATTCATTCGCGATCCCGAAAAGGCATAGAGCGGTCGTGTCCGTCATGACCTGTTCTGCCAGCGGCGGTTGCAATTCCATACGCTGTTGCATTCGCGGACTTTGGACCCGCCAGTTTCGAGTGTTGAGGTAATTTATAAAAACAAACGTGATGGCATATATATAAAACATAAAAATCTATATAGTTCAATTTATAAAAAAAGTAGGATTTTTAAATGTACAATTTTTTACCATACCCTTTTTTCGTGATTGCATGCATGTGAATCTTTATATAGTAAATGGTTAAAATTATTTAAAAAATGTAAATAATTATTAAATATTCTCTTTAAAATAAATAGAAAAAATATGCATCGCGAATAACGTGTATTTAAACAGGGACGAGAAAAAGGCAAAAAAAATAATTTTTTTTTTTGGATACACAATAGGAAACATTTAGCAATAGTTACTTTTGGCACCTGGATACGCCACGGGAAACAAATGGGGTATTTTGCCCTATATACCATTTTCGTTTTGGCTACGCTATAGGAAATAATTGGGTGTAGGTCGAAATTTCTCTCCTACTCGGCTGGATACGCAATTCGAAACAAGTGGGGTATGGCACAAATTTCCCCCCTTCCTGCTTGGATACACAATGTCGTCCTTTTCGGCCCTGCACTTTTTGTCACCTGGATACACAAAGGGAAACTTGTGTTAAAAACCAGCTTTTTCATGGTGCGTGGATATGCGGGGTGGGGGGGGGGGGAGGGGGGGGAACTTTGTATTTTATTTGGGCTTTTCCCGGTTGTGGTTGGATATACAGTGGATTTTGAGCGAGTTAGATATGCAATACGGAACAATCACCGGTCTTTTGAATTTTTTACCGTCGGATCCCTGGAGAATCTCTCGAGTTCCAGCCAAATGGAGGATGAAACAGATACGGAGGATTTGGAGGAAATGGACGAGACACTTTCGCCTACATATAATGAGTCATCAACCTCTTCAGCCCCGGGACCATCAACCGCTTCTTTCCCTGGACCAACAACTTCTTTGAATGAATCTATGTAACTATGATTGACATTTATTATAATTATTTTTTCTAACGTGACTGTAATTATTATATTTAGAATAATTTTTTTTTTACCAACAGAACTGTTCGAAGATCGCAAAGGCACAGATCTACAGTTGTTTCCCAATAGTCGAGACCTCAAACAACTTTTGATGTCCGTCAACAGAGATGCACAAAGTGCAAATCGGCGCTCGACATCACTCGTGCGAAGCAAAAACAAGCACCGAGTAAGCGTCCAAGACAAATACCAACAACAGACGTCTTCCACCACCGAAGAATGAATCCTAAACCAACCAAGATGACTGATATTTCTCGCCGTGAATTACAGGAAGAAACATCTAAGATTATTATCTTAGAAAAACAAATCAAAGAAGGTATCAGAAATATGGTTCTGATTTTGTATTATAATTAACCTATATATGCTGTTTATTTACAAAAAAAAACAGAACTTCATATTTATTTTAGTTTTATTATATATATATATATATATATATATATATATATATATATATATATATATATATATACATACAGACATAACTTTTTATATATTATTTTCATTTTTGTTAACATTTGATAATTTTCATAAAAAAAAACATGAAAACATATGCATAGATACCTACTGGTATACCCATAAATAAGACATTGGCTTCATTTAGTCTTGTTTATGGTTTTGCCCCATGTTCAATTAAAATTTCACAAATATCACATTCGTAGCATCCCACATAATTGCAGTTTCACCATACAAATCCTCAGTATTTAGGAAATCATCAATTTTTTTCCTTGTCGTTATACAATGCTTTTTTTATATTGTCCAAAACACACAAAACTGTAGATTTATTTTTACTAGATACAGCTTCGTGTAATACTGTAATGTTATTACGTCCCACTAATAAAACATTTGCTCTGTTTTCTAGAAGATAATCTACCACTTCCACGATACCGTCTTGGGCCGCGAAATGCAGTAACAAATTCTTTTCTACGAAAACTGGTTCACTCAAACTTTTTTCAATTACGTAACTCACAATGTTTTCACGATCTGCATTAGCTGCTTTCACCAATAATTTCCTGTCTTTGTGAATCCCTTTCACTACCGCGTCTATTATTTGCACCAAATACACAAGTACGGGCAAATTTTCAAATAATAATTGGCATACCCCAATAAGGTTATACCCGCTGAATCTTTGGCTAAAACGTTGAGACCTTCTTCTATTAGGAATTTTACAATTTCCAAATTTCCCACCGCGGCTGCTCGCTGAATTGGAAATTTACCACCAAAATCCTTTTCTTCAAAATTCAATTTCATCTCCTTCATGCGTACAAGTTCATCTAGCCACCACGATAAGCAGCTAAACTCACCGGCGACAGTTCCTTCTCGTCAAATAAGTCTTGTTTGTCACAGCTGGCTCTCATGGTGTCTTCACTTGCTATGATGGTGTCTTCACTGGCTCTCGTGGTGTCTTTGCCGGCTTTCATGGTGTCTTCACTCCGTAGTTTGCAGAGAGCGGATGTGATCACTTGGTCCAAACGTCTCGTTTTTATGCACGCACTGTGCGAGGTTTGTTATTTTTTTATTGGCCGAGAAGGAATGTAAGTTTCTTTATTTGGTATTGTGAGTTTTACCGACCTTGATAAATCGTAAAAAAAGATTTTTTTTTATTTGACTTTCCCATACACGATTAATTTCAGATGCAAAAATAATGACGGATATATTACCACGATCTTGTTAATTAAATGAACAAAGTATAAAAAAAATTAAGCTTAGATTTATGCAAAATGTTAAAATGTAATACCGCTTGTTTTGTTCCTGCAATCATTACGCAAGTTTCATTGCGAATTTTTATATACTTTTTAGCTTTCAAAACATTTTCATGTAAACGACAGATGGACTCATGAGAGAGCAGTTTGACTTGTGCTCTCGACCTCAGCCGTCGGGTAATCGGAGTTAGTATTTGTTTATCAAAGTTATCAAATAACGTAGCAACGACTGATGAAACATATTTCATTTTAACATTCGCTTATTACTTTTCAAATTTCAAAATAACTTTGGCATTAGTGACGAAACTTATTGAAAACACTTTGAGGTTTCTGGATGCTTCGGGAGATACAATCACGATTCGTATGCTATCGGACCTGTAAACTAATTCGATTCCATTTTAAAAAGTCCATTCAATGTAAAACTGTTTGTAAATTAGCAGTTGGTCGAGTAAAGTTTTGTAATTTATTTCATTGACATCCAACGAACCCTTGACTTGGCCGTCTTAATGATCGTTTAGACGAACCGTGAATATAGCTTGCGAATGTTCGTCCGAAAGGTCGGAAATTGTATTAAATGCTCTGAAATTTAACCGTTTCATATTCTTAAATATTAGCCGAGTAAATACACATTTGGGAATATTCATAGTGTATGTCTTTGCCGTTTAAAACGAATCATGCTCGTCTCTCCTGGCTTGATGATTGATGACTGTATAGATGCTATTTTTGCATCGGTTAAACTAGATTCGTTGGTATTTGTAACATAATTGGTTACGGTAGTAAATTAATTTTCTAGAGATGCGGTCGTGGTGGAAATATAGTTTTTTCTTTCCACTCCACCACTCTCCTCGTCCAATTCTATTACAGATGTGTCAAAATTGTGGTGTTTTTTCCAAATGTATATACCTAGCGGAATTACAATAATTAAACTAACTATAAGTAGACCCAATCTCGCGTGAGTTGATTATTTCCTTTATTCATAGTTCTTATTTATATATTGGCAAACGATAGTAAAAAACTCAAAATTACATAGAGAGATTGTCGGTTGTATAGCTGTCCATCGGGTGCCATGGCGACCGAGCTCGGCTCGCAAATGATTGTGGGTGAACCATAAAATACTTGCCGCACCGATGTTTGAATGGCGTTTTCATCGTATTTTGCTGACAGGTAAGTGAGGAATACAGACATTATTTCTAAAATTTGAGGATAACTCAAAGTGTCAATAAGAGGTGCCATAGATTTGCGTATTTTTTGGGGATCGTTTGTCTTTGGAACGCCATCCCATAATGTATCTACATCAGCCAATACGTCTTCGCGGTAATTTGAAAAGAAATAAAGTTTTTTCACGTGATTGAATATTTTGTCGTACTTGTATCGTACAGAACTAACTTTATCCTAAACTCATCAATTTGAAATGATAGGGAATTATCTTTGTATAATAATTTTATCAACTGTTTAATATTATCATTTTCTGCCTGTTGTTCGTCTTTCAAAAATATTTTATAATTTTCGTGAGTGACGTGCGGGCCCAAACAATTTTGTTGGATAGTATACTGCTTTAGATATAGAAAATTTAAACGATGGGTTAATTGCGAAATTTTAAATTTTATCTCAGAAGCACGTTTATCTCGTTCAGTACAGCGGCGAATTTAGTTTTATAAATTCAACCGATTCCATAAATTCAGAATGCGTCATGTTTTTATTTAATTTTCTCCACGCTTGTAACCTCAGCAACTCTCTAATCGCAAAGATAAAATCACAATGTATTATTGTTTTTTTTCATAGTGTAATATTAATTTACTTAATTACCGGCAGCTGCAGCTTCTGAATTAGCAGCACCTCCGAAAGATGTACTCGCACCAAATTGCGTATTCAAAGAGCCTTTGATTTTATTTCTAAATTTCGTTTTCGTTCTTCTCTGTTATCAATTTTTTTTTTTCATTTGAAAGAAAATTGGAATGAACCGAGAACGATTTTTGAAAATACTCTGTTTGTCCATCTCCGTCACGTCAAGCCGGCAGCTACATTCTTTCAGAATTTTTTTTATTTGAGCGAGAACAGCAATCGAAACACTTAAATTGAAAAAGTGTGATTCGATGTTTGTAAAGGCAAAGAAAAGAAATCCGTGAAACTTTATCAAGTTTTCCTGCACTCAGTTCATAATCTCTTTTGCGTTGAGTAACAAACGTAAAGCCGTTTTGATTTTCGGCTAAGTTACAGTTGCCAACAACTCTACCGGATAATCAAAATACAGAGTGAAACAACTCATGTTACGATTGTGTACGCCGAAATGACGTGTAAGTAGTTTCTTCCAATTCGGAGCGGTATTTAAAGTTGTCAGAAATTCCTGGTATGTCGAATCCATGTTCCTAAACTCTGTGGTAAGGAAAAAATTATCACCGCATAGTTTGCGAGTAAGCGATATGTCATTGGGTTTGTTTGTCATACACGGCTTTAGCTGATACTGATCACCATAAAATACATTCAATAGTTTACTAAACGTGTGCTTCACCACTTGGAAACATTAAATTATAAATTTTGCTAGACATGCACTAATCATACTGTATTCGTCAACAAATAAAACAATGGGTGCGTCGAAGGAAACTGAATAGTCGTTGTTGCATTCCACAAAAAACGAAGACGTGTTGTATCCAGTATCGCAAAACTTGCTCAATTCTTGTACTACTGTAGATATTTTGTGAAGATCAATCAGTGGCAAGAACTGCATGAATTTCAAATATTCGTAGTAACTAAATTTAGCCAACCAAATTAGGAGACTTGATAACGTCAAACCATTTGCTAGTTTCATCTGTCGACAAATATTTCGCAATAGAATGTGTTGCGGGGTCGTGTGAAAAAATCTGTTTTTTTTTTCTTCGAGAAAAATATACAATAATGTAGCTTTCCCACTGCCGGCGGGACCATTTAATCTTATGTATTTAAGTGTGGCCAACTCACCATCATTCTCATTGAGACATGTAAATAAAGTTGTTTTAATAAGTTCTTGTTCCATTGAAAGAGTTAACTTTGCCGACGTAGCTGTTTCCACAGCTTCCGGTTTAAATAAAAATGTTATATGTTGCAAAAAAAGATAATGCGTATTTTTTTTGGTATATAAGACTCTTAACTAAAATTTGGGAATTTCGCAGAGTTTTCAAAACGATAACAATTTAGGTGGTTCCAATTAAAAAAAAGGGTCTGTTACAATTTCAGAAAGTCTAACAAATGAATATTCGAAACATTTTTTCTTATTAACACGATAAAATTAACAGATTATAAAAAACTTTATTTACAGTATACCAAATTTACTGTCATTGAACGACTATACTTTTTCTAAACTTTGAGGGAAAACTTCCGGACAATTTATATCAAGAACAGGCGGGAAAAAAGGGATATGGTATAAAACCAAATTTTTCATTTATATCACAACGTTTATGTAATTTGGAAACAAATTATGCGACTTTTAAACGTTCGCAACATTGGTCTATTGGTAAATGACCCACACCACATTATTTATGCATTAAACAAAAATTGCGCTTAATCATTTGATTTTTGATATAATGCAGATACCTTTTCTTTCGAGAATATTATCGACTTGGCGGAAATCGAATCAGAAAATAGACAAATATTTCTAAATCCACCCGAATTCAAGTCACTTAAAGTTTCTCAACAACGTTTGAGATTTAATAATTCCGATATATTGGATAGACACAATAATTACATAATGGCTGCAGATTAGAATTCGTTTAAAGACCTTGCCAAAATAATGAATAGTTTTGACAAATTAATCGATACTAGTAAAACTGGATTCGTGATACTTGCGAAAAACTTACAACCTCGTGAGACTGTATATTGAACCAGGTTGATGCAGAATGTTGGCTCTAAATCGGGTAAATGTGTAAAACACCACTTTGAAGGATATATAGTTTTCATGATGAACTACACGAACGTAAATAATCTGATCATTAAATTTAAAAACGCGGTCACTTTACAATTATTAATGTCCACCATCAGCCAAATCGAAAGTGACCCACTGGTTTGAAGCTCAAACTACGGCGGCGGTCAAGTCATATATCAAGGTTAAAATTCGAACACCAAATATCATAAAATTTACTAACAAAGCGATCGTGACGAAAACGTTTGAATACACGGATAAAGAAATTCGTTTACAACCCAATAGTGAATTGGGAAAATTGTAAACTTCTGTTCTCGATAAAGACGATGACTGGTTGACTGATGGCGGCACAAATCATTAATATTTTACAACACCTATCAAACAAGCACTTGTTATTTTTCAAATGCTTGTCTCAGTTTTATAAATCCGATACTAATCTGATAAACCTTCCCGTCGAGTTTTTCAAGCTAGAAAATAATTTCGTTTCTCGATAAGTTAAAAGAAGAACACGTCACTATTTGTGTTGCACCTGGTAACAATTCGTTCATTTATCCCTCTCGTAGTTATACTGTAGATTCTTCTTTGAAATTCCAAAATTACAATCGAATATCAAATACAAAAACTATTATGGTGAATGACGTAATTGAATATACTGTTTTGAATACTAATAAATATCAGTATTTTGCACTCATTCGATTTGCTTCAGAGCTTTTAATAGGAGAGGCGATGGAATTGATCAACAAGTACAACATTAGCTTTTTGTTTCAAGTCGAAAGCAATTCAGTATCTCTGATGGACAATCCCAGGATAAAAAGTACTTTTCAAATTCGCAATATCAGCACAAAATATTTGTTATTTCAAACACACATTATTTTATGATATCCACCCAAAAAATATGTGTTACAAAGCGAATAAACGACGATCAAAGTTTCCAGTTATCCTACCCGTCATTCGCGTCCTCCTCTTCTTCCTCCATTCTTTCCACTAATAAATTAGTAATTGGTTTTTCCAAATAAATTTTCGACAGTCCAAAAATTTTGGATTTGGATGTAAGTACGGCTGATCTTTTCGTTCGAACCAAATAACTACGAGCAAAATAGTCAAGATAGGGTGTTTGAATCCTCGGGGGAAGCTGTTTATTCACCAGTAGATTTGAATTGGCACACAGTAAATAACCACGAATTAAAGTTAGTGGATGGTAGGAAAGTCCATGTAATAGCTATCAATAAAATGCAAAATTCGTTAAACTCATGATGTGTTAATCAATTACTTTGCGACACTTATGCGTTCTCCAATTTTCATATTTTTTCGTAAAGTTTCCAAACAATTTGTCTGCGTTTTAGTGACGAATTTGGCCACGTTTAAAAGCCAATGAACCAAATACAAGCCTATTTTTGTTATGACGGCTAGGCTAAACGATAATTTTGAGGAAAACCAACTAAATACACAACTTACCGGTGTTATGTATAACATGCGCACCATATCCAATAGTTCCATCTATCAATACGTTTGTATAGGAGATATAAACACATCCCTGCTCTACGACAGAAACAAAAACGAAGCGATTGTCCAAACGACCAGGTCGATTAAAACACTACTATTTGTCATTAGTGAAAACCCTAAAAAATACCTGAATGCCAACAACAATGATGATTTTATGGTCACGGCATCTTTACATAAACCTTCGGTGAACGAACAATTTCCATCAAATGCTGAATTTATGTATAGTGCGATTGATGGTCGACAATATGTCGTAAACCTCTCATCCTTTGTTGGTATTCCAGGGATTTCTGCCATTTACGAGGATAAAGGTCCGGGAGAAATAACCATTGACAACACGCAGGACAATCACGAACACTATTTTCATCGAATATTACTATTCAAAGCAATTTTGTCTGATTTGTATTATTTGAGGAAGTACTTGGAAGCCATACCTAATGGAAAATACACACTAGTGGTGAAGATTATCGATTCATTCACGAGATACAGCGGTATCGTTTTCAAAAAAGATCAAGCCAACTTATTTATCGAAAGTAATGGTTTCCAAGTAGTTTAAAATATTCAAAGGAACCTCGTCATCATTTAAAATGCTCCCCTCGAAGTTCTAAACGATTCTTTGCAATTCGAGGATGGTGATAACACAAAAATTTTATTACACAAAAACTCTAACACGTCCGAAGAAGGCAAATTGGTTTGAGATACCGAAAACTTGAAATTTACTGCTAAATCGTATGTAGATAATTTACAATTTATCGAAGAGAATTGTGAGTTGTTCAAGTTTAATACCTCAAATACCCATAAAAATAACCGTGGAGATGTGGCATAAGTATATTGTGGGGACCAACAAAGTTCGAACCAGTTTAATTTACAGCTGAATACAGATTTGGATAATGAGATACTAACGATTATGACTTACTTTATACATGATATTTCGATAGCTTCCATCAATACCATATTGCGATTTATGAAAAGTTATCCTACCGCTTTCTATAACAAGGTGGTAATTGCTAGCATTGCCGAACTGAAGAAATATAAATTAAACATATATTACGACGAAATCCATCATTATGATAAAATGTTGAATTATTTATGCGTATCTAGTTCGAGTAAAATAATTAATGATATTGAGAGAGGAAATAGTTCAAATAGCATTTACATCAATGGTTTTCATTGTATAAATGATAGAATTATGGTGTATGTGGATCCGACAAGGAACCTCATACTACCTACTGGTGAAAATGTTATTTCTATTCCGCATACAAAATTTTTCGGTACATATAGCCTTGCGTGTGTATATATATATATATATATATATATATATATATATATATATATATATATATATATATATATATATATATATATATATATATATACTATTTTAACCACGCTATATATGATCAAATGTCCTTCGAATTTATACGCAACTAGTAATCTCGACATATTCAACCAAGAGTTAATCAGGGCGGCGAAAACGAGTCAGATGTGTGTTTGTTACAATTCCTTCAATCCCTTTCCCAATTTTAATATCGTAGATGATAGACCATCCATTGTGGTTATACATTGGGAGTCTGAGGAATATGAACTACCTTTTCGAATTCTTTGGGTAAATATTTGTGCAAAATATAACAATTCTAGAGTGTGTGTGTTTTCTAAATCGAAATACAACAATAAAAATATACGCCCGAAAGCATATTTAAAATTTTAAAGAAACAAATCCAATACGAATACTAGAAGAGGAAACTCAAATAGAAAAACTTAAAAAACATACCCTTTTATCTATTTGGTACATTCGGGTAATAAGGGTATTTTAGCACTCCGTATAGTGTACATAGATAATGAAAATAAATTTTACTACAAAATTTTTATACATCAACCTGGAAAAAAAAGCTTTACGACAACCCGCTACACATAAAATTATACGTGTATGAAAACTACAAAGATTTAAAAGATATTTTACATATTACGAATAACACCTTTCACTTTAAAAACTATTTTCGGATGAAAGAAAACCGTAATTTTGACCTTTTTGATGAGGTGGTAAGTTGGGTTGTGCTCGAAGGCACTCAATAACAGTAAGTCCATCGAGTTATCAGCAGCTGCTGAAAAAAGTTATATTTTTTCAACAATTTGAATGAAAATGAAAATGTTTCGAAAACGAAAACTACTACTGCTACTTTAAAAACTAAAGATGAACGCAAAGAGAAGCTGCAATAGGGAAACGAAAATTTACAAAACAACACATTCGATTGGCAAAATTTTTTAAAATATATGATTACATCGACCTTCAAGACTATCGTATTTTTTGCAAATAATGCAGATAATGACGATTATAAAAATCATAGTCATATTGATATTTTTAGCACAAATTGCATTCATCTATGTAAGTCAGTATTAAAAAAAAAAAGAATCATTGAATTTTTCTACTTCTCTCTCTCTCTCTCTCTCTCTCTCTCTCTCTCTCTCTCTCTCTCTCTCTCTCTCTCTCTTGGTATATATAGTGTGGTATTCAGAGTGTTGTAGCAAACTTGTAGTTGGTGTAAGTAAAGAAACACATCAAAGTGCTCCAGATGGCTACAAAAATAAACATCAACATTATCACAGAGTCGACCGAAATTACTTATAACAAAGTCGGATATAAGGATGACAATGAATCAATTGCCCTTTCCATAGATAGGCTGACAAAAAATGTTTTATCATGCAAAGAAGATGGATATTTCTTTACCTTCGTCAAGAAAGGAGATTTTCAAATTAGCCAAGGATCGACAATTACATCACACAAAGTACTCACATGATGAACTCTATGACTTATTACTTCTACCCACGTGTGACGAAGAACAATTACCGAATAAGAAAGTCTCTCAATTCAGCTGTTATACATTTTGATAAAAGGTAGACATTTGTATAAAAGTCGCCATTGCTAATAAAATAACTGATACAATAAATAAATGTATTTTTTTAATGGTGAATAATGGAGTTATTCCCAATATTAGTACCGAAACACCCAGCTAATACAATCCTCTATCGATCATTTTTAGTCCAGAGTTCATTTTAGATGTGTAGAGTGTAAAGTCCAAAATGATCTGGATTTTGTGCACTAAAAGTTTTCAATTGATTTGACAACATCGTATCATCATCATTACTGCCCATATTGTTCCAATGGATACGAGATCCATTCGAGTTGACTTTGAGGGTCAGTCGGTATTGCAAACGAAATTGCAATAAGGTTTTAAAAACGTCGTCTTTTACTACTTTAGTAGGATGAATACCCATAATAGGTGGGTTAAATATGACATTTTTTTTTAAAGGTCGCTAAATTACCGGTGTCGGCATAACTATCGATAGAAGATGGTTGGATGGAAACATGATTCACTAAATCGACAACTCCTTCATGCACGTTCTTCCACATAATCACGAATATGATCGGTGCATATTCCATCGTTCGAAAACCCCAAATCTTTTGTATTAATTCCAATTCCAGCTTTGATACATCATCTACCTAATCTTGACCTTGTAGGTTTTGCAAGTTGAATGGATCAAATATGGTCAAAAACACATCGGCGACTGCAGTCATGATCAATGCAACATCAAGTATGGGCACCCAAGAAAGAGAAACTGCAACAAATGCTCTAACGTCGAATCCCACCATTTTCAAAGCAGTCGATATCACAGCTCTCGTAACAAATTCTATCATCAAGGCTCTGAATAAATAAATTCCCAACTGACGATTCAAGATCTTTGCACCCGTTTCGATCATTGTGGGTCCGATGTGTTTTACTAGGGTCTTGAGAACCATATTCAGACCGACCTCACCGAATAATTACAGTAGAAACTTGTTACTACCCAATTCTTGGATGCAAGAGGTTATAATATAGGCAATTATGTCGGAAATATCTTCTGTATTAGATAAATCATCGGGATATTTGGTCGGAAAACCACCCATTAAACCGAGCCTTTGATATTCGTCGATTTGACTTTACCGTTACCTATATATTTCAAGTGGCATGGCACCGAATCAGCTTGCGGTCCTATTCGAACCCGAGTATTTTTAATAGAAACTATGGATTCGACATCGCGGGTCCACAAGATTACCCCCTCCCCCATACTCTGTGGTCCAAAATAAATGTCTCTGTGTTTTTTCTGTGATGCCCAGGTTGCTGAGTTTAATGTCTGGATTTATGCAGAACGCCTTGTGATTGACGAAGTTATTCCATTTCGTGACGTAATCGGGCATTTGTCCCATTGGTGGTACTTGCGAGCTCTTTACATCGTACTGATCGATTCCATGAGCCTATTCCACGAAATTCGATAATCTTGTATAAGTAACTTCCGATGAAAAAGCCTATAATTTTATTATCTAAATGGTCTATGCATTTGTCCCCCGCCAGAGGCATGATAAAATTATCGCAATAATATGAGTTTAGACGAAATTATATTTTTTCCTAACTCATCTCTGTCACATACAGCAAAGAATCGATATCGAAACCAGTTCCTATCGTGATTACGTGCGGAAAAATCATGCCTTCTTTTACGCACCAATAATCATCTATTCCCAACAGGTAGGCTTCTTGATGAACCAACATACATGCATCGCAGCGGTCGCACCAATAGTTATTTGATCCGTAATATTTCGATTCGGAATCTTTGGTTGAAAAACATGCCCCTTGGCATGCAATCACATCTGAATTAACACTCTTGAATATTTTAGAGACATCTCGAGGTGTGCATGTTTTTCCCCGTGGATAATGGAGATTGTATCGAGATGCATCGCAGAATTGTTTTCCGCCTTTAAGACGAACCTAATAGCAATAATAAAAAAAAAAAAACCCAAGTTTAACTTTTGTAACTCTACATCTTGCCAAATTTCTATGTATACATGAGAAAATATTTGCGGCACTCGTAGCAAGTATTCGTTATAAGTTAATATATTTTGCCTTTCAAAAACATTTCTCAAAGCAGTTTAATAATCCAAGTTTGTTGGCCCGGTGAAAATGGACATCTTATGTATTGTTTTAGGTATATATATATGTGTAAATAACAAAAATGCAATCACAGAGTCAACTTCAAGCTCAGAGTAGTTCGAATGTATTTTCGAATATCAGTACACATTAATCAAATCATATCATTAATCTCAATCAATCAAATTAAAAAATCGATATTATCCACTCATTTACGATCATCAAAACCTCAGTAACGGTTGTAACAGTTCCACTGATACGGAATTGAGGCCTATTTGTTTCTTGAATACCGAACGATGCAGGGCAAACACGCCAGCTAGCGAACAGTTGTTGATTGGTGGATTGTGCAAGACTCAAAATTCAGATCCCTACAACGTCGATTATAATTTCTTTCGAAAATACAACAAAGCGATATTAAGCCTCATCTCAAAGACGGTAATTTTGGTCGGCCAGTGTCCCTTGTATCCCATCTTTATCGGACAACCATTGAAAATCTCGGCTAAAACGTTCATGAATCGATTATCTCAACAACAACCGTAAATTTATCGATCTGACGAAATTGGTCAATTTGTTCGTGTATGCTACATATTCCAAAAATATCGCTAGTACCGATAAACACAAACTTTATACCAAACATGTTATCGATCACGGATTAACGTGGGCTTCTGTTTTGGATCTAGCGTGTATCGAGAAGGCTAAAGTGAATATGTTTTTCGACCAGGAATATCTAGATATGGAAATGGTCAAACAAAATAAATTGATCCATGACATAACGACTTCTTTACCAAACATAGAAGTCGCTATGGAGGATGGCAACAAAAAATGATACGATATGTGGCTCCTTTGGCAAAGTTTCCCATATTTGACATTTTAACAATCCTGAGCTACCTCCCACCCACATGCACTAAAGATGAGTGAATAAATTGTATTTTCGCTTTTTTGATTTTCAAATAGGGTGTTGACCAAGTCCTCTTCGCAACAGAGTAGATTTAAATAGTGCTCAAATTCCCTATTTAAGAACGAGTATGAAATCTGGGGCAGAACAGAGTAATCATCCCTCAACTCGAAATTGGCTGTTTTATTGACGCATTGGTATAAATGTTTCAACATTTCGAGGTTAATTCGTTCTGTGTAGTGCATGTCGCTGTCAACGGGAACAAACGTGATTATGGATTTTGGTATCAACAGTGACAATCGGGAAATATTTTCGAATGTTATCCAAATGCCCTCGAAATGTTAATCACGAAACTGAGTTTTCAATCCAACAGTCTATCACCCTCGCAAAATTTAATCAGTTTGTGGAAAATACCGAACCTACACTGATTAAAACTTTGTACAAATTGTCATCATTGTCACCGAGCCACGAAAAAAAAATTGCTGCCAAATCCTTTTCAAATTCCCCAATCGGCAGAAATCCCAATCCGAATTTTAAATGCGCCTGGTATCATTATATATCAACTCAAACTTTACTTTGGTTGGCAGGTCAAATTAAAGTTTTATCGGGGCAATTTCGTGCCTGTAGGTTGGAGCGAAGCAGTGGAAATTTATCTCGATATTTGTCATTTGAAGTTCATCATTTTGGAAGACACATTGCGACTCGTTCATTATGTATATTCCAATAGCGAGATCGGGAACCAAATTACTTTTGATCGTGTATTTGACGAAACATCTCTGCTCAACACATACCGAATCACTGTCGAAAACGAAATGTGTGATTCGATCGAAACATTCAAATGCGATCTTCCCAAAACTCGACGTGATGAAATCATTTATATTAATCAATGATCAATTGATATTTGCCAGATAAGATTCTGAAAAAGCTAGACGAGATGCCAAAAAAGCTAGATAAGATGCCATGGTGCTTTTTCATCGCATCGTCGACATTGCTCAAGATGTGATCATCAAACACAAATCCGATAGTTAGTTACACACATTGTCCATGCATGTGCTGGATGAAACAAACCTAGAAATAGCCTTCACCCGATGCCAAAGCCGATCGCTCACCAAATCTCTGAAACGGCTCATCGACAAAAATCCAAAAGCGCAGGGAACTGTACAGGAATGGGTACGCCCCGAATGGCGTGAACATTTTGAATTGCGTGAACGATTGGCTGAAGGAATCAAAAATATCGTATTCTACCTGTAATAACATTGTGCACATTTTGGACGCCATGGACTCGGAGCATGTTGTATAATTTGTACGTAACATAATCGCATCACCGAATGTTTTGAATAAAATGTAATTGGTGTAAAATAAAAAATAAAACATTAAAAAAGTAATACCTATAAAAAAAAATTTACATAAATTTTTTGCTTCTCACTCACAATGTCGTTGGTTGAACAGTATTTTCCACTGTCAAACTTCCACAGTTTCAATGTTGGATTTTCATACCGGTCGAACTTAATGGAATCGAACAATTTTGATTCAAGGGGAAAGTTATAGCATAATTTATTGGATATAAAAACTCATGTAAAGTAATTTTAGACTGTGCAAAATATAAATGGATGAGAATGTGGTTGAATTTTGAAGGGAATGGCCAGAATTGTTCCCTTTCTAAATTTCATTTCGGCTCCCCAAAATTGATATA
Organism: Dryococelus australis; assembly: GCA_029891345.1. Lineage (NCBI taxonomy): Eukaryota > Metazoa > Arthropoda > Insecta > Phasmatodea > Phasmatidae > Dryococelus > Dryococelus australis. The sequence goes on along the minus strand of CM057000.1, from coordinate 92,573,274 downwards.
GTGCCAAAATTCAATTTTTTATATTAATTATTAATAAAAAGTTTATCTGACTCCTCTTACCCCCCCTTAACACCATCATTACAAACCAATATCATAATAGGGTTACTTTAAATGGACATTGAGGTTTTAAGCCCCGTAAATACTCCCTTTAAAATTCGATTTCCATCGAGATTTCGCCAGAGGGCTCCACAATCGACATTCATTTCCCCACTCCTACTTCCATCAACCAATCACATTGCAAATATTTCATTCCCCCCTCTTCTTCCTCTTTTTTCAGCTTGTCCTGTATGGCGGCGAAATCTGGAAAAAAGACATCAGTCGAGGCCAAGAGCTGAATATGGAAACACCATTCCTCCTCCCAGAGCAGAAGAGGAAACTGATAAGTTGTTGAAAGTAGGAGAGGGGAGGGAGTAATGTTGAATTGCAACACACAAGTGGATTATCTCGAAACTAATCCATTTTTATAAAAAATTATTATTTTATAAAACATTACCACAGTTACTGATTGACATCTTCTTGGCGTAAACAATTTCTACAATCGCACTCGAAAGGAAAATAATTTCATTCGCTTTCAACAGCCATCGCGACGATATTCGACGACACATGGGGAACGGATCTCTCGTGATTGGAAACGAAAACATTATCTATGTTTTCCGCGAGTTTCTCTTTTCGTCCCGGATCCCAACTGCTCGTGAGATAGGTTTCAATTTTTTGCACGATTGGTTCGGAAACATCTCTCAATAAAACTTTTTATGAAAGGTAATAGTGATAATAAAGTTTAATTGCAGCTGCAAGTACAAGTTTTGTAGTGGTGGGCTCGTGTTTTTCCACTGACAAAACCAGTTGCATAGTTCAAAGTAATTGGTGAATTTAGTTTTGTAGCCGACGTTTATGCCTTTTGTTTCGTAGAGAACATCGAATCCTTTTACCGCTTTATTAGAGTGCTCCGATTCTATCTGGAACTCCATCATAATACCAGTCGTTTAAAATATGTTTTGCATCCAAAAATTTTTAAACTTTCTTCGAAATCGTCCACTCTGAAGTAGTACCAAGGCCTGAAACATACAACCAAGTCGTTAAATTTATTCTCTGCAAGTTTGATGATGATGTAATCAAATAATAGTTCGTTTACATTCAACATTTCCGTATCGTTAAAACTATTTACATAGGTGTGTATTTTTGTAATACCTTATATAGACTTCTTGAAATATGACCATGTTTTGTATATATACAAATTTATGCACCAATAAAAACCACAAAGACGAAAGCACGTTATTGTTGGCACACTTGCTGGAAATTGTACAAAGAGAATCCCTTTTTTTTGCGGTGAAATTGCAATTTCAAAGTATGTCGATATCCTTCCCCTCGATACAATTTTCGACGATTACTCGGACGTTGTGTTTGTCAACTGCAATATTGCAGAACTCGAGCCGCATTCGCACAGAACGCGTTATTACTCGTGTATTGATGAATCAAACTTGGAAATTCTACTCTCTGCGCACACATCTCGTACCCTGATATTAAACGAAGCTCGTTTTACAATTCGGGTGTATTGTACAGGCGTTTCACACCATACGTCACCCACTGCCATTTCAATTCGATAGAGTTAATTTCCGAGATACCAAAATCCATAATCACGTTTGTTCCCTTTGACAACAACATGAACTACACAGAACGAATTAACCTCGAAATGTTGAAACTTTTATACCAACGCATCAATAAAACAGCCAATTTCGAGTTAAGGGATGATTACTCTGTTCTGCCCCAGATTTCATACTCGTTCTCAAATAGGGAATTTGAGCACTATTTAAGTCTACTCTGTCGCGAAGAGGACTTGGTCAACACCCTATTTGAAAATCAAAAAAGCGAAAATACAATTTATTCACTCATCTTTACGACAAACCCCCAATTTCTTTACCCAAATATCCATCTCGTCGAAAGGACACAGGCCAATTCCATGCCCCATCGAGAATTGGCCAAGTTGACGACCGATCACGATGGGATTCGCACCACCGGCACCTACGACAAATTGTATCTAAAACACCATGATAAAATTTCTTCCTTTCTATGAAGGGGCAAAAAAAGTTGAAAACAAAAAAGTTGGAAAAATAGCATATATTATTTATTTTTCAATATGTACTTGTATATAAGAAAACATGCAACAACAAATTCCAAATATTAGTTATCTGTAGAAAATGGATCTCGATAACCTAGAACAGAAAGTCGTTAAAGTGGACCGATGTTTCAGTAAATTACAAAACCTGTTTCTGGAAACTGTAAAGATTGTCATGTCGAAAGAGACTACAGCAACCGCGTCAGAGACGACAGAGCCAACATCGACTACGGAGGCTGCTGAGGAGAAAACTGCTTGAGAGGTTCAAGTCCCAACAGCCGAAATTGGCGGACCTGTAAAAAAATCAAAAACTAATTACAAATGAAAACGTCCCATAAAAAAGATGAGGTGTCGTCGCCATCAACAACCCAATCATCATCACTGGAAGATTCCACCCAGGCCCATCATTCGACGGCAGGGTCTTGGTGAAGCTGGACACTTGTTTGTTGATTATGTAGCTAAGATCCTTCACCCCCGCGACCCGAGAGAGCACATGACGGGGCGTTGTTCGACTTTTCCCTAGAGATAGTCTTAGAGCTCTGTGATATAGCGAGTACAGTGGTCGGAGATACGTCGGCTTTGTGTGGCACCAGACGGGGGTGGCAAACAGGATGATCAAGAATATGTATATGAAGAGTATTCGCACACGGTTTTTCTCAGCGAGGGGACAGCTCGGGCGTAGTACACATGCAATAGCGAATAGGGCCGACTTCGCTTTCCCGCACACGCTTTCTATGTGTTCGCAGAATCTCATTTGCCTGTCTAGGATTACCCCAAGATATTTGGTGGATGTTTGAAATGGGGTGTCCTTACCATCCAGACGGATGCTAGGGGGGTAGCCTTCCCTGCGTCGGGAGAAGAGAATTGCTGTTGTTTTGCTGGTGTTGAGCTTGATTCCCCTCGCTTCGAAGAACCGCTTAATCGTGCAAAAAGCATTGTTGAGGCGGTAGCACAGCTCGGTTTCTGCTGTTGCAGTGGCTACTATCGCTGTGTCATCTGCTTAGAGCGAGAGTTTCACATTAGCTGATGAAAAGCATGAATAATAGGGGGCTGAGTATCGATCCTTGCGGTACCCTGGCCTCAATGGGGTGTGACGAAGAAAGTACGTTCTCCACTCGGAGGCGAAATGTCCGGCCAGCAAGGAAGGAGCGAATCACATGTAGGATCGTAAGCGGGAGTCCCATAGATCTGAGTTCGGCTGTGAGAAGGTCGTGCCAGACTGCGTCGAATGCTTTTTCCAGGTCCAGGAGGAGAAGCCCTCCAATCTTGCCCTTTGCAAGTCCAGCTTCTAGGACTCTGGTGGTGCATGCGATGGCGTGGACTGTGGAATGTTTCGGGCGGAATCCGAACTGATAGCGAGGGAGGAGGTCCCGTTTGGTGACCACACATATTAGCCGGCTGAATATGATCCTTTCGCACAACTTGGAGACACAGCTCAGCAGCGATATCGGCCTGTATGACGCTGCAAGGTTTTCCAGGCTTTGGGATGGGGACTACTGCCGCCTCCTTCCAGAGGCCTGGGAAATGACCGATGAGTAGCATCGTGTTGATGAGTTTTTAGAGGAGGACGAGTGCCTTACTCGGAAGTTCTCTTAGGAGTGCGTTAGGAATTTCGTCAGCTCCTGAGGCAGTTTTTGTTTTTAATTTGCTAATTATTTGCGTGAGTTCTTTTGGCGTCAAAGCGGGGTCTCAGGCTGCAGTGGTAGTGGCGGCAGTGTGATGTGGAGTGCTGAATGTGAGGCTTCACCACGAACGCTGTCGCTGTCGGAGTCTTCAGAGAGTTCGGTGGTAGCCTGTCTGGGAGTGAATGTCGAGCGTAGGTGTTGTGCTAAGACCTCAGCTTTTTCTAAGTTCGTGATGTTAAGTTGACCACCAGCTTGCAGGGAGGGATGATGGTTGGCTTGCTCTTTAGGCGCCTGACACATGACCAAACCTTCTCGTTATTCTGTGTGGCATATCGTAGTTCGTCCATCTTGGAGCTAGTCTGCCATTCAGCAAATTTTCGCCTACAGAATTTGCGGAGGGCACTATATAGGGCTTTGTACACTGGGTTCCGTGAGTTCTGCCGTTTTCTGCGGGTTCTGTTACGGATGGCGAATAGAGTCTTTAACGGGTTTGGGAGTGGCTTGAGGTTCCTTGTGGGGCATTTGGTTGGGATGCATATGTTTCCATTGTTCTTTATGATATTTGTGAAGTAGTGAATTCCTTCTTCTAGTTTTTGAGGGTGTGTGAGTTGGGGTGTAAGGTTGATCTCATCATTGAGGATAGCTCTATAAAGTCGCCAATCTGCTCTCGAGAAATCAAACTTTGGCTTGTTGTCTGCTGCTAGCGGTAGGCAGTCTAGTTTGCAGGATACCAGAAAGTGGTCAGAGGTGCCAGTGTATTGTGTCTTTATCTCCCGGACACTCAGGCCCTGGGGGGGGGGGGCGAGGAAGAAATCGAGCACTTGAGGGTGGCGATTGGCGGCGTCGGGGATGTACGTCGGCTCGCCAGGGTGGTAGATGGTTAGTTGGTGAGTCATCGTATATCTGCGGAGCTGTGGCCCTCGTCTGTTGACTGTTGGACATCCCCAGCTGTGATGTGTGGCGTTGAAGTCACAACCCCATAAAAGCTGGGGGTCCAGTGCTCGAATAGTCTCCAAGTCCTGAGTGGGGAGTCGTCTGTATGGTGGGATGTATATGCAGACTAGCGTGATGGGGTTGTTTTCACCAGCAATGGTGATGGCCACCGCTTTGGCTAATTCCATGTGTGCAATTCCAGTGAGTTTGTGTAGGATGTTGTCGCGAATTACTATAGCTACGCCACCACCATTCCTGTCAGGGCGATCTCTTCTGTGGATTCTAAATCGCGGTACCAATAGGTGAAAGGAGCTGCTGAGCTATGTCTCGGTGATGAGGAGGACATCCTGTTTTTCGTCGATGAGGAGATGGAGGAGTTCGTCGACTTTGTGTCACAGGGAGCGCGCATTCCAGGTGGTTATATGGAGGGACTACCTAACCGTACAGATGGCCTGGAAAATAATTTCCATCTGCTGCACTGAACTTTTTGCAGTTCTAAGTTGTGCACAAGTTCGCCGGGTGATGGGGATGTACCCTTTGATGAGGGTGAATATCTCCTTTAAATCAGTGAAGGTGGAGTCGAATTCGTTTCCAGCCATCCCCTGTTGTGGCGTGCGGTGTTGGGCTGGTTGTTGGCCTCCAGTTCTCGTGTTTTCATGGCCTTGAGCCTGTGAATGTCTTGTTTTTTCGCCATCTGCACTGGCTTTTGTGGCCGTACACTGTTGCCAGGCATTTTTTCGTGGTGGTTGAAGAGGCATGAATTCGGATAGGTTTAGTGTGAATTCTGGTGATCGTTTTGTTTGGGTGAGAGTTGGTTTGCTCTGGGTTCGGGTGTGGCGCTGCTCAAATTTCTGGCACACCCAGCAGTCTTTGCTACCGCCTAAGTGGTTTTCTCCACAGTTTGGACTTGTGGGCGGAGTTGACTTGGGGATTGGACATTCGTGCGACCAGTAGTTTCCTTAACATTTGAAACAGGCCATTTCGCGGCCGCAGTCGGTGGCATTGTGGCCATATTCCTGACAGCGTCTGCACTGTTGAAGGCCAAGTGGACGGTATTTCTCAACTGTGACTCGGTATATGTCAGGCGAGTTAGCTGCATAATAGAATTAGCCTGTGTCGTGCCCTCCTTAGTCACCTGGAATTTTCGGGAACTTTACTGGGTTTTCCCCTTTTCTTTCAAACTGTCGGACTCGACGTATGTGGAATCCTAGGCTTTGTAATTCTATTTGGAGTTCCTCTGGTGGCATATCGGCTGGTACGTTGCTAATTACAACATTGTGTTTCTGTCTTTCTTAAAAGGGCGGGTGAATGGGAGCGCTTTCTTCGTGGCGAGGAACTCCATCATTGTGTTATGTTGGGTTTTGTTGGTTGGGTAGAAATTCGTTTCTCCCCCATTCATTTTCACTGAGAAATTGCCGAAATGATTTTTCATCGTCCTGAGCTCTGAGGACTTGAAAGTCGCTCGGCAAAAAATTCCGGGAATTCGCTTCTGTTGAGCATTATGGGTGTTGTTGATTGGTTGTGGGGTTCCAGTTTTTGTGTGGGTGGCATTGCTGTGAGGAGCTTGCACGCTCCCTGTCGGCTGTGAGTGGTGGGCTGCTCCCTGGTCAGTAGGTTTGTGAGCCACTCGTTTTCTGCCTGTAGCAGTCACCCAGACATCAAGTTGATCTCTTACCGGTATTTTGGCTGTCTGGGTGAGGTCTGGGGACGAACCCTTGCGCTTTTTTGAGGCGACTGTCGAGGCTCGGGAATGAAGAGTGCCTTTTTATCGGACGTCCATAAATTTGTTATTTAGGGCGGCGAGAGACCCGAATTTATTTGTTAGAGGGATGTCTGTCGCTACCATGTGATCCCGGTTTTGTGACTGGTTATATCCCGCAACATCGTTGAAACTGTTCGTACGTAAATCCGGGTGGTCTGGAGTCCACACCAGATTCCGATTCTGCATGCGAGTTCGGAGTTTTGCCGTGTAACCCGGACGTGGAGCTTGCTTGGGAGTGGGCAGCTTGCACTAGAGGTTGGCTTCGTTGTCGTAATGGCGCGCTGCCGCACGTGCGAGCGATTTTGAAGCCTGCTATTTGGTCGGTGGGTTTAGATTGCTACAGCAATTTTTCGCTCAAAGAAAATTTTTCTAGTTCGTTTTCAGAGTTTTTTGTGTTGATATCTTGTGGCCGCTGTCTAAACTTACGAATAGCTCCCGAGTTCACACCTGGTTCTCGTACGGAGACTTTTTAGGGCGAAAATGCCGTTAAATCCCGCTGACGTTTTGGTGGAGATTGGGGGTCGTTTGTTTCCATTGTCAATTCAAAGTCAAAGTCACTGTAGTTGACAATGTTTCTTGCAACGGGTGGTCTGTGGTGTTCACTAACTTGGTTCCGGTGGTTAGGTTCGATATTTAGTGTTTCTAACCCCTCAGGGGTCGGAGGGGAACGTGTGGGGTTTTATGAGTTCCCCACTTTATTTATGTCCGAATAGTGTGTCGAAAAATCTTGGAAGGGAGCTAGATGGGGTTCCGCATCTCTGGGTATTGTTTGTGGACGTGAAATGTCACTTCGATGTGAGCTCGCTATATGCGTCTCCTTCGATTTCATTGGCGCCATGGGTGAGGAGGGGCGGCGGAATGCCCCGGATTTCGTTTATTTCCCGCTTGCACTGTGTCTCTTGGTTGGAAAAAATTTGTGAGCATTTTGGCGAAGTTCTTTTGTCCTTAGGAAGGTGCTGAGTACGATTTCCGGTGTTTTTACGTGACGAATGAGTTTGCATCACCAGTGCGTGGCCCTCTGTGAAATACAGAAAAAACAACACAACATATCATAACATGTTTGCAACCAAATAGAAAACATTATTTAATTTAACACAGACCATCCGAAATGTGCCGCCGGCCAAGCTCTTATTGTTACTATTTTTGCCGCTGGTGGCAGACGGGCAATCTTCGGTTTCGCACACAGCAGTATGTTTAATGAATCATTAAAAGACGAATAATCTATGCATACACTCATCAGTGTTAGCTACCACCTCACGCCTAGTTGCCTAAGATTATTTACGATTGTACATACACCTCCATACAACTACATTCTACCGCCCATTTAGTCTAGCAGTCGCAAAACATATAGTGCGCTGGTGCTTTGCCGAATTAAACCAACCTCGCAAGTCTGATAAGCCTCTCAGATGGAAATATTCGAAAACAATGTAAAATACACCCTAATACATACTTACCTAATGGAATATGGCGAAATGCAGTGTCTCGACAGATAATCGTCCATAGATATCGCCTGCTGGCTACATACGCACACAAATATTTCACTGTGGCCATTTCACTTCGCACTCGTCCCTATATACAGATACTAATAATCTTTTAGTCACGCTCTGGTTTCCCTTCAAACGCATTAATTTGGGTCGGGAAATATTTTTGCTCTTTTATTGTGATGCCAGCGCGTCTATTCTGCGCAGAATATTGTGTATTTAATCGCTTGTATTTTCTCCTCTTCCAGTGTTTTGCCGCCGATTTGTTGTGAACGTGCTGCCACCTGTCGATATCGTTTGAACTGTTTGTGCTGTGTTTATTTGTATTTTGTCACTGACGATTTAGTTTTTTCTTGCAGTTTATATGTGTTGTGCCTGGCCCGGGCACGACCTATAGGGGAGGTGGATGGCAGGCGCCTGCGATGTGAAACCAAACCTGGGCCAACACTCCTCTCTCTTCCGATGTCCGTACTCCTGCTCACCTTTCCACACGAACTTATTCTCGTCTTCCTTCTCTCATTCCACCATGTGACTGTATCCACACTGCCCTCGATCGCCAATTTTCTCCTGCACCATCATCTCCCACGCTTTCATTGCCCACTCGTGACCCACGGCCTCAGCGACGCCGCTCTTCTGGGCGTCGTCGTGGTGTTTCCCAGGCATCGCGATCATCAGTGCACACTCCTTATGGCTCCTCATCTTCCGACGTCTCTGTGGCGAGCAGCAGGGAGCGTTCGCCGCCACATTCACATCGTTCTACCGACTCGGACCTAGTAATTTCACTGCCCACGACCATTCACTCTCAGGACATGCCTTCTCTGTCGCCTCCAGCTTGCGATTCGGCCTCTGTCCTTCGTTCTACTTCTCTTCCGCCCGATCTGCGCACCATTATCTCCACCATACCACTGGATCAAGACAGTGCCCACGTGCACCGCTCTCAACTCGAAGCTGGTCTACGTGCCTTCACCCCAGGATCCGCGAGTGCAGTCGAAATTCGCCGTCGCCTTCTCCAGCTCTCTGCCGCCTATCCACCTGCTTCTGCTCCTGTGTTGCCTGCTGAATCTTCGCCTGCCGTTTCGACTTCTCCACCATTACTGTCTTCTGGATCACCGATGCCTCCGCCCATCATTCCGTCTACCACCGCTGGATCGCCGCCGTACGTCACTGCCCCTGCCGCCGCTGGAACTCCGGATTTCGCCGCTGCCCCTTCCTTCATTCCTCCTGTCTCATTGCCTCTTCCTGCCGTTATACCGTTTCTGTCTTCTTCCCCTCCCATTACTGCTTCTCACGTGATTCCTCCTGTATCTACTTCGATTTCCTCGTCCGGCCTGTCTGTCCCTTTGTTCATTCCCGTCTCCAGCTCATCCTCTGCCATCCCTACTTCGTGTCTCACCACCTCCTTCGCCTGTGGGACCACGCCGAGCACCACCACGTCTTCGTTTCGCTTCGGCGCCCCGTCGGTGGTTTCTCCTCCGCCTAATATTTCCTCTTATTGTGTGTCCTCCACCATCGCCGCTCCATCCTTTTCGTCACCCTTTGCTTTCTCTAATCCCGCGACTTTGCCTGCATCTGTCCTTGTCGACCATTCCTACCCTCTTCCTTCGACGGCTCTGCTTCCTCCTTCCACCACCGGCGTGGGTAGCCAGTCTGCAGTGTCTACTGTGCCTGGCCTTCACCGTGCATCACAGCCTCACCTCATGGACACGTCGCCTTCGCCGCTCGACCTGCCATCACCTGCTCCTGCTGCTGCCCACATGGTCCACGCCGACGTCCACGTGGACACCGACGGATTCACCGTGCCTCCATCTCGCCGCCGTCGCCGCCGTGCACCGTCGCCCCCATCCACCAGCGTGTCCACCTCAAATCGTTTCACCCCTCTCTCTACCTCTATGGATGTCATAGATATTGAAACTACACCTGCTGCTGCCTCCTCCTCTCCTCCATCTTTTAAACCATCTAAGCGTGTGCAACATGCCCGCCCATCTGCAACCCCCGTTTCTGCCATTCCTCCATCTCTTCCCTCCACTTCTACCTCTACCGCTCATGCCGTGCTTCCGCCGTCTGTCCACCCTTCTCGCTCATCTCATCCTTCTGCTACCCCTTCTACCGCTAAGCCTCCTCGTATGCCACCTATTTCGTGCCTCATCTCCCCTTCCTCCCAGCCTTTCCTAGCTGCCCACAATCTCCAACAGCGCCTCACCGGTTCCCTCACCGTCACATCCGTCAACGACCACACCTCCTTCTACACGGATAATCCTACTGACCACTCCTTCCTCTTCCGTCACCTCAGCGACCTCGGCTACCGCCCCTTCACATCCCACCGTCCCGACGAACGCGTCGACCGCATTGTCCTTAAACGGCTCCCTCTCTCCACTTCCATCGATACTCTTACAGATGAACTCCTTGCTATAAATTTCCCCTTAGGCTCCATTACCAAGCTCCGCGTTTCCCCCACTTCTTCGACCCAGCCATTCCTCATCTCCACTCTTCACCCTGGGGAGGCAGCACCTTTTTACTCCCTCCGTAACCTTGGCTGCTGGGTCGTTTCTGTGGAGCGGTACCGTGGCTCTGGGCGGGTGCCGCAGTGTTATCGCTGCCAGGGGCTGGGCCATTCATCGATACGCTGCCACAGAGATGTCTCCTGCTTTAAGTGCGCCGGGCCCCACTGGAGCAGGACCTGCACCGCACGCCCCAAAGACCGAAAGTGCGTCAACTGTGAGGGTGGGCATATCGCCACTTCCCTTTCCTGCCCCAACATTCAAGCCTACCTTCGCCGCCATCCTCCTCGCCCATTTGTCATTCCATCATCTTCTGGCCCATCTACACATCCTGCCCCTCCCGATGTCGCTTCTCACCGCTCATTTCCTGCTGCTACGCATAACGCCTGGTCCCGTCCCCTCGCTTCGCCCGCTTCTGCACCTACGGATCCCCCTTCTCGGCTTCCTTCCTTGGCACACCCCTCAGTCCCACAGCCTACTGCCCCCCTTCTGTAATCCCGCCACCCCGCGTGTCTCCCTCTCCTCATTCTGATTGCGCCTCCCTCTATTCCCTTTTGCAAGAACTAGTATCTTTCCTTCGCTCCTACCTCCCGTTCATCCGCAACACTCTCGTCGCCTTTTCCCAAACCCGCACCATCCCCGAACGATTCGACGTCCTTTTGCAAGCATTCCTGTCCTTTTTTTATGATTCCCCCTCCCCTTAAAGCCCTCATTTGGAATACCTTCTCCCTCCTTCCTAAGCTTCATAACCTGCAGTCCCTTCTTTCCTCTCATTCCCCTGATATAGTTTTCCTCTCGGAAACCTGGCTTGCCCCCTCTGATCCCCTCCATCTTCCTGGTTACGCTATCCACCGCTCCGACCGTGACGGTCGGGGGGGTGGTGTCGCTCTCCTCATTCGCTCGTCCATCCCTCACCACCGTCGTTCCCTTTCTCTCTCCCCCGCGGCTGAGGCGGTCGCCGTGCGGCTCCACGGTCATCCCTATGCCCTTTCCCTTGTTACTATCTACCTTCCTACACAGTTCCCCTTTCCTACTCCTAACATTGAAGCCCTCGGCCGCCTCGATGCTCACGTCGTGGTGGCGGGGGACTTTAATGCCACCCACCCCTACTGGGGCTGTCCCGTCGCCAACCGGTGGGGCAACTCCCTCCGTCAACTCCTCCGGCACTCCCCATTCACCCTTTCTGGTCCCGTCGACCCTACCTTCTTCCCTTCCCAGCTCCGCCGCCGTCCCAGTGTCATCGACTTCGCTCTTTCCTCTCGCCTCCCTATTCTTTCCGACTTTCTCACCGTCATTTCTGGTTCCTCCGATCACCTTCCCGTTCTTTTCTCCCTTCACTACTTGCCCCACGCCAACCCCCACCACCCTCGCTTCGATTTCCGGCAGGGTGACTGGCGTGGTTACACCAGCACCCTGTCCTCCTCCCTCGACCTGTCCATTTCCCTCCGATCTCCTGCTGCCATCGACCTCGTTGCCTCCTCGCTCACCCGCTCCATCCTATCCGCGGCTTCGGCCCACATTCCTCTTTCCACTCCCACTGCCCGTTCTCCTTCTTTTCCACCTCCCATCCGCTCTGCCCTCTCGCTGCGCAACTATTTCCGCGGCCGCTGGCAGGCCACGCAGTCCCCGTGGTATCGGTGGGTGTACCTCCGGCTGCGGGGCCGCTGCCGTCGGATGGTCGCGGAGTGGTCTGCTGCGCTGGAGGCTCGGCGGATGCAGTCCCTCTCCGCACAATCCGGTTCCCTTTGGTCCTACCTTCGTCGGCTCCGATCCACTCCTACCGTCATTCCTCCTCTCACCGGTCCCACGGGTTTGGCGGAGACGGCCTCGGATCATTCCGAGGTCATCTCTGCCTACCTTCACTCCACCTTCGCCTCGGCCCCCCTTTCGTGCATCTCCTCCTCCGACTCCTCCGGCGACGATTCCCCTGCTTCTTCCCTCGTCGACCGGGTGACCCTGCCAATGCTCCCTGACCACCCTCCCTTCCGGCTCACCACCCCCGCCGAAGTGCGCACCTAGCTCCTTTCCCTTCGCGCATCCACGGCCCCTGGTTCCGACTCCCTGCCCGCTCCTCTGCGCCACAACTTTCCTCGCAAAGCAGTCGTCCTTTTCACCCGCCTGATCAATGCCATCCTCCTCCATTGTCATTTCCCCTCCTGTTGGAAATCCGCCACCGTCGTTCCTCTCCCCAAACCCGGAAAGCCCCCTTCCCTACCCTCGTCCTATCGGCCCATTTCCCTGCTTCCTCTCCCTCCAAGATCGCCGAACGGGTCATCCTCTCCCGTCTCCTTCCAGCTGTCGATTCCCTCGGTCTCCTTCCTCCGCACCAGTTTGGCTTTCGCCCCCATCACTCCACCTCCCATGCCATTGCCCGTGTGGAGCTCCTGGTGGTCTCCGGATTCTCCAGGCGGCAACATACGGGCATGGTGCTCCTCGACCTGGCCCGTGCGTTCGACTCCGTCCCTCACTCCCAGCTCGTCTCACACCTTGCTTCTACCGACCTCCCTCCTCACCTGGTCCGCCTCATCTGCTCGTACCTGGATGGTCGCTCCTTCCGGGTGCGGGTGGAGGGTTCCCTCTCTCGCTCGCGCCCCATCCCTGCTGGCGTCCCTCAGGGTGCCATCCTCAGCCCTCTCCTTTTCGCCCTCCACATCGCCGACCTCTCTCCTCCCCCCGGTACCTACCTAGTCCAATACGCCGACGACACCTGCATCCTCGCCTCTTCTGTTTCCGAGCGCCTGCTCGGCGACCGCCTCAGCCGTGGCCTCTCTTCCCTCCGCTCCCAATTCTTATCCCACGGCATCGCCCTCAACTCCTCCAAGTCCTCCTCCGTTTTGTTCTCCCGCTATCACCCTGCAGGTCTCCACCCTCCGACTCTTGCCGCCTCACCCATTCCCTGGTCCCCCGCCATCCGTTACCTCGGCGTCCTCCTCGATCGCTCCTTTACATTCATCCCCCATCTCGATTCCTCCGTCGCCCGCTTTCGTTCCGTCATGGCGCAATTGGCCCCCATCCTCCGCCCCTCTTCCGGCTCTCCTCTGCCAGTTCGTACCACTGTTTACCGCTCCCTTGTCCTTCCCTGCTTGACCTATGCCAGCCCCACCTGGGCCCATTCCTCCCTTTACAATCTTCGCCCTCTTACTCGTTCCTTCTTCCTCGGTCTTCGCCTTCTTCTCGGTCTTCCCCGTTCCACCCTCCGCCAAATGCTGCTTGACCGTACCGCCCTCCCCCACATTCACTCCGTCCTCGTTACCGCTTCCGTCAAGTTCATTCACTGTTGCCTTCGTCATCCCAACCCCTACGTCCGCCTTCTCGCAGAACCCCCTCCTGTTTCCGCTCACCCTCGCGGACCACTCTTTACCACCGACCATCTCGTCCCGTCGTCGTCGGACGAGGCCGACATCGCCGCAGCTGCCGGGGGCCCGGAGGATGACGATGGCTAAGCCCACGTTCCACAGCGTTCTCCGACCACCGATGACCTCACCTGCTTCACGTCACCCTGGGACCTTCGCCACCGACCAAGTACATCGTTTCATCATCTGTCATCATCAGCTTCGCCGTCCGTCCGCTCCGTTCATCACCTGCCGCAATGGGACGTGCCGACCCGCCTGGAGTGCACGTCCACACCTTCCCCCATCGTCATCTTGCCCAGCAGCCCACCATAGTATTTTACCCCCAATCTTACAGCTCTCAAGGACACGCTGGTGTCGGTAAGGGCATTTGTTATATGTTCAGTGTTTATGTATTGTACATTGTATCATGTTTATGTTCTCATAAAGGCCTGCGTGCCACCCTATGTTTTTGGACGGGCTGAGGAGTTTTTCTCCTCGCCCATTAAAAAAAAAAAAAAAAAAACCATGGGAAACCAAACCCCAGGCCAACACTCCTGTCTCTTCCACTACCTCTACTCCTGTTCCCTCATCCATACGCACTTTTTCGCGCCCTCCTTCACAAATTCCTCAGTCTGACCGTATCCATACTGCCCTCGATCGCCACTTCTCTCCTGCACCGACATCACCCACTCTTTCCTTGCCCTTCCCCTCGGCCTCAGAATCGCCGCACTTCTTCACGTCGACATTGTGTTTCTCGGACATCACGATCTTATGTTCACTCTCCCTATGGCTCAGCCACTTCTGACATCTCTGTGGCAAGTAGCATGGAACGTTCGCCAACACACTCTCATCGCTCTACTGATTCCGACCTTGTTCACTCATTACCGACGAACAATCAATCTAAGGACATGCCTTCTCTGTCGCTCCCGCTTGCGTTTCGGCCCCTGTCCTACTTCCTTCTGCTTTTCCGACTTCTAAGTCTTCTGATTTACACACCGACTTCTCCACAACCCCTCTGGATCACCTCAGTGCCGCCGTTCGCCATTCACAACTTGAAGCCAGCCTACGTGCCTTCGCCCCAGGATCCACAACTGCTGTCAAACTTCGCCATCGCCTTCTCTAGCTCTCTGCCGCCTATCCACCTGCTGCTGCTCCTGTTGTGTCACCTGATTCGTTGCCTACCATTTCAACTTCTGCTCCATCGCTTACTTCTGAATCTACGATATCACCACCCATCAACCTGTCTACCACCACTGGATCATCGCCGTACGTTGCTCCCCCTGCCGCCGCTGGATCGCAGGATGTCGCCGTTGCCCATGCCGTTCTTCCTCCTGTCTCATTGCCTCTTCCTGCCACTGTATCTGTTCTATCTTATTCCCCTACAGTTACTGCTTATCACTCATTAACTCCTATTTCTTCTTCCATCTCCTCCTCAAGCCTGTCTGTCCCTTTGTTCATTCCCGTCTCTGTCTCATCCTCTGCCTTCACTACTTCGTGTCTTACAACCTCCTTCCCCTGTGGGTCAAAACCGGCCTCACCCACATCGTCGCTTCGGCTTGGCGCCCCATCGGTGGTCACTCCTTCGCCTGATTTTTCCTCTTATTGTGTGTCCTCTAATATCGCCGCTTCATCCTTTTCGTCTCATCTTGCTTACTCTACTCCAACACCATCGCCAGCAACTGTGTTTGTCGACCATTCTTACCCACTTCCTTCTTCGCCTCTGTTTCCTCCTTCCTCCACCGGCGTGGATAGCCTGTCTGTCGTATCTGCTGTGCCTGCACTTCACCACGCATCACCTGTGCATCACATGGACACATCACCTTCGCCACTCGACCAGCCATCATCTGCTTCGGCTGCTTCGCACGTGGCCCTTGCCGATGTCCACGTGTATCCTGACGGGTTCACCGTACCCCCGTCTCGCCCCCGTCGGCGCCGTTCACTTTCGCCCCCAACCGCCAGTATGTCCACCATCAACCGGTTTGCCCCTCTCATTACTTCAATGGATGCTATCGATGTGGACCCCACTCCTGATGCTGACTCCTTCTCTCCTCCATCTTTTAAACAATTCAAGCTAGTCCAACAAGCCCGTCCTTTTGCAGGCTCCACTTCTGCCGCTTCTCCCTCTCTTCCCTCCACTTCTACCTCTAATGCTCATGCCACGCATCCACCCTCAGTCCTTATTTCTCGCTCCTCTCATCCATCTGCTACCCCTTCTGCCACTAAGTCACCTCGTATGACGCCCATTTCGTGCCTCATCTCCCCCTCCTCCCAGCCCTCCCTTGCCGCCCACAATCTCCAACAACGCCTGACAGGTTCCCTCACAGTCACATCCGTTCACGACCGTACATCCTCCTATACCGATAATCGTACTGACCACTCCGTCTTTTTTCAACACCTCAGCGACCTCGGATACCACCCCTTCACCACCCTCCCTACTGACGAGCGTGCCGATCGAATAGTCCTCAAATGCCTCCCTCTCTCCACATCAATCGATACCCTCACTGACGAACTCCTTGCCATCAATTTCCCCTTAGGCTCCATTACCAAGCTCCGCGTTTCCCCCACTTCTTCAACCCAACCATTCCTCATCTCCACTCTCCACCCTGGGGAGGCAGCACCTTACTATTCCCTACGCAATCTTGGCTGCTGGGTCGTTTCTGTGGAACGCTACCGTGGCTCTGGGTGTGTCCCTCAATGCTATCGTTGCCAGGGGCTCGGTCATTCCTCAAAACGCTGCCACCGCGACATCTCCTGCTTCAAGTGCGCCAGGCCCCACTTGAGCCGGACCTGCACAGCACGTCCCGAAGACAGCAAATGCATCAACTGTGAGGGTGGGCATATCGCCACTTCCCTTTCCTGCCTCGAACATACAAACCTACCTTCGATGCCATCCTCCTCGCCCATCTGTCAATCCACCCTCTTCTGGCCCAGCTACTCTTCCTGCCCCTCCCAATGTCGCTTCTCACCGTTCCTTTCCTGCGGCTAAGCATAACGCCTGTTATTGTCCCTTCGGTTAGCCCGCTTCTGTCCCTACAGCTCCCCCTTCTCGTCCTCCTTCCTTGGTCCATCCCTCTGTCCCGCAGCCTCCTACTCACCCTTCTGTAATCCCGCAACCCCGTATATCTCCCACCTCTCCTGATTGCGCCTCCCTCTTTGCCCTGTTACAGGAGCTCGTCGCTTTCCTTCGCTCCTACCTCCCGTTTATCCGAAACACAATCGTCGCCTTTTCCCATGCCCACACTGTCCCCGAACGATTTGATATCCTTTTACAAGCATTCATGTCCTTTTTTCATGATTCCCCCTCCCCTTAAAGACATAATTTGGAATACCTTCTCCCTCCTTCCTAAGCTTCATTACCTGCAGTCTCTTCTTTTTTCTTATTCCCCTGATGCAGTTTTCCTTTCCGAAACCTGGCTTGCCCCATCTGATCCCCTCCTTCTACCTGGTTACACTATGCAACGCTCCGACCGCGACGTTAGGGGTTGGGGTGGCCCTTCTTGTTCGCTCGACCATCCCTCACCCCCGTCGGTCCATTTCTCTGTCCCCCGTGGCTGAGGCGGTCGCCGTGCAGCTCCACGGTCATCCCGATGCCCTTTCCCTTGTTTCTATCTACCTTCTTCCATAGTTCCCCTTCCCTACTCCGGACATTAAGGCCCTCGGCCGCCTCGATGCTCACGTCGTGGTGGCGGGGGACTTCAAAAGCACCCACCCCTACTGGGGCTGTCCCGTCGCCAACCGGCGGGGCAGCTCCTTCCGTCAACTCCTCCGGCGTTCCCCTCTCACACTTTCTGCTCCCGTCGACCCGACCTTCTTCCCTTCCGAGCTCCACCGCCGTCCTAGTGTCATCGATTTCGCTCTTTCCTCTCGCCTCCCACTTCTTTCCGACTTTCTTACCATCACATGTGGTACCTCCGATCACCTTCCCGTCCTTTTCTCCCTTCACTATTTTTCCCATACCGACCCCCACCTCCTTCGCTTCGATTTCTGGCAGGGTGACTGGCATGATTACGCCAGCACACTGTCCGACTCCCTCGACTTGTCCGTTTCCATCCGTTCTCCTGCTGCCATCTCCCTTATTGCCTCCTCACTCACCCGCTCCATCCTATCTGCGGCTTCGGCCCACATTCCCCTTTCCACTCCCACTGCCCGTTCTCCTTCTTTCCCCCCTCCCATTCGCTCTGCCCTCTCGCTGCGCAACCATTTCCGCGGGCGCTGGCAGACCACGCAGTCCCTGTGGTATCGGTGGGTGTACCTCCGGCTGCAGGGCCGCTGCCGTCGGATGGTCGTGGAGTGGTCTGTGCACAGGAGGCTCGGCGGATGCAGTCCCTCACTGTGCAGTCCGGCTCCCTTTGGTCTTACATTCGTCGTATCCGTTCCACTCCTACCGTCGTTCCTCTTCTCACCGGTCCCGCAGAGCTGGCGGAAACGCCCTCGGATCGTTCCGAGGTCATCTCTGCCATTTTCCACTACACCTTCGCTTCGGCCCCCCTTTAAACACTCTCCACCGCCCACTCCTCTGGCGGGGATTCCACTTCTTCCCTCGGTGACCGGGTGACTCTGCCCTGCTCCCTGACCACCTACCCTTCCGGCTCACCACCCCCGCCGAAGTGCGCACCTTGCTTCTCTCCCTTCGCTCATCTACAGCCCCTGGTTCCGACTCCCTGCCTGCACCCCTGCACCACAAACATCCTTGCAAAACCATCGTCCTTTTAACCCTCCTGATCAACGCCATTCTCCTCCATTGTCATTTCCCCTCCTTTTGGATATCCGCCACCGTCGTTCCTCTCCCCAAACCCGGTAAGCCCCCTTCCCTACCATCGTCCTATCAGCACATTTCCCTACTTCCTCTCCTCTCCAAGATCGCCGAACGGGTCATTCTCTCCCATCTCCTTCCTGCCGTCGATTCCCTTGTCTCCTTCCTCCACACAAGTTTGGTTTTCGCCCCCATCTCTCAACCTCCCACGCCATTGCCAGTGTGGAGCTCCTGGTGGACTCCGGATTCTCCAGGCGGCAACACACAGGCATAGTGCTCCTCGACCTCGTCCATGCGATCGACTCCGTCCATCACTCCCAGCTCATCTCACGCCTTGCAGAAACCGACCTCCCTCATCACCTGATCCACCTCATCTGCTCGTACCTGGATGGTCTCTCCTTCCGGGTGAGAGTGGAAGGTACTCTTTCTCGCTCTCGCCTCATCCCTGCCGGCATACCTCAGGGGGCCATCCTCTGCTCTCTCCTTTTCGCCCTCCATATTGCTGACCTCTCTCCTCCCCCCGGTACCTACCTAGTCCAATACGCCGACGAAACCTGCATCCCCACCTCTTCTGGATCCGAGCACCTGCTCGGCGACCGCCTCAGCCGTGACCTCTCATACCTTCGCTCCCAATTCTTATCCCACGGTATAGCCCTCATCTCCTCGAAGTCCTCCTCCATTTTGTTCTCCCGCTATCACCCTGCAGGTCCCCACCCTCCGACTCTTGTCGCCTCTCCCATTCCCTGGTCACCCACCATCCGTTACCTTGGTGTGCTCCTCGATCGCACATTTATATTCATCTCCCACCTTGATGCCACCATCGCCCGCTTCCGTTCTGTCATGGCGCAATTGGCCCCCGTCCTCCGCCCTTCGTCCAGCTCTCCTCTCCCCATTCGTATTACTGTTTACCGCTCCCTTGTCCTTCTCTGGTTGACATATGCCAGTGCCAAATGGGCCCACTCCTCCCTTTACAATCATCGCTCTCTCACTCGTTCCTTCTTCCTCGGCCTTCGCCTTCTTCTCGGTCATCCACGTTCCACCCTCCGCCAGACGCTGCTTAGCCATACTGCTCTCCCCCACACTCACTCTGTCCTCGCTACCGCCTCCATCAAGTTCATTCACCATTGCCTTCGTCATCCCAACCCCTACGTCTGCCTTCTCGCAGAACACCCTCCAGTTTCCGCTCACCCTCGCAGACCACTCTTCACCACCGACCAACTCATCTCATAATCATCAGAAGAAGAAGACATCACCGCAGCTGCCGAGGGGTGCCCGGCGGGTGACAACGGCTCAGCCCACATTCCACGGCAATCTCCGCCCACCGATGACTTCACTTGCTATCCATCAACCATTGACCTTAGCCACCGACGACGTTCATCATTTCCATATCTGTCTACATCTGCTTCGACGTCCGTCTGCACTACTCGCCACCTGCTGCCGTGGGACGCGCCGCCCCCGCCTGGAGTGCACGTACACACCTTCCCCCGTCATCATATTGCACAGCAGCCCACCATAGGCTCCTCCCCCCACTCCATTTGTTAGAGCTCTCAAGAACACGCTGGTGTCGGAAAGGTAGATTGTTATGTGTCATGTGTTAATGTATTGTTGTATTTATGATGTTTTATTCAAATCAACGCCTGCTTGCCATTATATACTTTTGGACGGGCTGTGGAGTTTTTCTCTTCGCCCATTAAAAAAAAAAAAACTGACAAACGAGCTTGTCTATTCTGTACAGAATATTGTTTTATTAATTAATTTCTTTCTCTTCTCTTAAAATGTTTTGCCGCCGAATTATTCGCAGTTGTGCTGGCACCTATTGTTTTCATTCATTCTGAAACCAATTGTAATATTTGCATCCCAGAAAGGACTATTAGATACAGACCTCCCACCTAGGCGAATTGAAATATTGGCATAATTCTTAAGCGAATTGGAATAATTGCAACCTAAAAGGTTTGTTACATACATGAATCCTACCTAGGTTAATTAAAGGTTGGCATCACTATTAAGAGAAATGTAATAATTGCATCCTAGAAAGGACCATTAAGTATTTGACTCCTGTATAGATGAATTGATCTGTTGGTATCCCACTAAAGCGAGTTTAAATTCAAGCATAAAAGAAAGTATAATTATATACATTACTCCTACCTAGGTGAAATTAATGGTGGGAAATCACTTTTAATCGAATAATATTTATTGCATTTCACATAGGACAAATAGATACATGACTCCTACCAATATGAATTAAACTCCTGACATTGTACTTAAGCAAATAGCACCAATTGCATCCCACAAAGCATAATTGGACACATTATTCCTCTCGAGATGAATTAAACTGATTGTATCATTCCAAAGTGATTTGTAATAACTTTAACCCAGAAATGACATTTAAATATAAGACTCCTACCTAGGTGAATTTAATTGTTGGCATCACTCGAAAAATAATTGCAATTATTACATTCCAGTAACGAATGGATAAAAGCCATCTACTTTGCCGAATTGAACTTTTGGAACCCACCTAAACAAACTGTATTAATTGCATCGCAGAAAGATTAATTAGATACATCTAGGTGAATTGATTTATAAGGCATTACTTTCAAGCGAATTGTTATAATTGCATCCTAGAAGGGACAATTAGGTACATAACTACCATTAGGGAGAACAGAACTGTTGGCATTTAATTGCAAGAATTCCACTCTAGAAAGTATATTTAAATAGGTGACTTCCTACCTAGTTGAATTGAACAGTTGTCATTACTTTTCAGCTAAATATAATTAATACATTACAGTGAGGAGCATTAGATACATGACTAGTACCTAAAATAACTGAACTGTGGCATCCCACTAAAGCGAATTGTAATAAGAGCATCCCAGAAAGGTTACTTAGTGTTATTACACCTAAAAAGGGAATTAAACTGTAGGAAACTACTCTTATGCGAATTTTAAGAAATGCATTACAGAAAGGACAATTAGATACATGACTCCTATATAGGTAAATTGTACTAATGGTATCATTCTTAAGCGAATAATAATAATTGCAACCCAGGAAAAATTAATACATCCTTGAATATTACCTAGGTGAATTGAATGGTTGTCATTACTATTAAGAGAAATGTAATAAAAGCATGCCAGAAAGCATACGTGACTCGTATCAAGGTGAATTATTCACTCTTAAGCCTATTGTAATTATTAAATTCTCGATAGGAGAATTAGTGAAATGTCTCCTACCTAGGAGAATTGACCTTTTGGTATCACTGTTAAACTAATTGTAATAACTGCATCTCAAAAAAGTCAATTAGATTTATCATTCCTGTCAACGTGAATTTAAATGTTTGCAGAAACAGATGGGGCTATAAGATACATCACAAGGAATATTTAAACAGTTAGTTTGCATCTCATTTAAGCGGGTTGTAATAATTGATTCAAAGTAAGGACTGTCAAATACATTACTCCTACCTAGATGAATTGAACCGTTTCCATCACTCTTAAGCGAATTGTAATTATTGCATCTCAGAAAGAACTGGATACATGACACATTCCTAGGAGAATTTAACTGATGTATCTCTCTAAAGCCAATTGTAATTATTGCATTCCGAGAAATTAAATGGGTGTATTGAACTGTTTTCATCCCACCTAAACGAATTAATTATAATTGCATCCCAGAAATAAAAATAAGAAACATGAGTCTTACCTAGGTGAATTTATTGCTTTACTTTTAAAAGAATTGTAAAAAATACTTTCCATAAATCGCAATTAGATACATGATCCCTATTTAGGTCAATTAATCCGTTTGCATCAGTCGTAAGTGTATTGTAATAATTTCATTCCAGTAATGACATTTAAATTCAAGAATCCTAAGTAGGTAAATTTAACAGTTGACGTCACTGTAAAGTTAATTGATACAATTGTATCCCAGAAAGGACAATTAGGCATATGATGCCCATTTAGATTAACTGAACTTTTTGCATCAAACTTAAGTGTATTTATATACTTGCATTCCAGAAGTTACAATTAGATACTAGACTCCTAACTTGATAAATTGAACTGTTGCTTTTTATTCTTTAGCCAATTGTAATATTTGCATCTCAGAAAGGATTATTAGATACAGACCTCCCACCTAAGCGAATTGAAATATTGGCATAATTCTTAAGCGAATTGGAATAATTGCAACCTAAAAGGTTTATTACATACATGAATCCTACCTAGGTTAATTAAAGGTTTAACATCACTATTAAGAGAAATGTAATAATTGCATCCTAGAAAGGACCATTAAGTATTTGACTTCTATATAGATGAATTGATCTGTTGGTATCCCACTAAAGCGAGTTTAAATTCAAGCATAAAAGAAAGTATAATTATATACATTACTCCTACCTAGGTGAAATCAACGGTGGGAAATCACTTTTAATCGAATAATAATTATTGCATTTCACATAGGACAAATAGATACATGACTCCTACCAATATGAATTAAACTCCTGACATTGTACTTAAGCAAATTGCACCAATTGCATCCCACAAAGCATAATTGGACACATGATTCCTCTCGAGATGAATTAAACTGATTGTATCATTCCAAAGCGATTTGTAATAACTTTAACCCAGAAATGACATTTAAATATAAGACTCCTACCTAGGTGAATTTAATTGTTGGCATCACTCGAAAAATAATTGCAATTATTACATTCCAGTAACGAATGGATAAAAGCCATCTACTTTGCCGAATTGAACTTTTGGAACCCACCTAAACAAACTGTATTAATTGCATCGCAGAAAGATTAATTAGATACATCTAGGTGAATTGATTTATAAGGCATTACTTTCAAGCGAATTGTTATAATTGCATCCTAGAAGGGACAATTAGGTACATAACTACCATTAGGGAGAACAGAACTGTTGGCATTTAATTGCAAGAATTCCACTCTAGAAAGTATATTTAAATAGGTGACTTCCTACCTAGTTGAATTGAACAGTTGTCATTACTTTTCAGCTAAATATAATTAATACATTACAGTGAGGAGAATTAGATACATGACTAGTACCTAAAATAATTGAACTGCGGCATCCCACTAAAGCGAATTGTTATAATTGCATCCCAGACAGTTTAATTAGAGTAATGACTTTTATCTAGGTGAATTAAAACGTAAGAAACCACTCTTATGTGAATTGTAAGAAATGCATCCCTGAAAGGACAATTAGATACAAGAATTCTCTCAAGATGAATTGACTGTTGGCATCACTCTAAAGCGAATTGTTACAATCGTATCCCAGAAAGGACAATTAGTCACATGTTTCCAACACTGGTGAATATAACTGTTGGCATCACTCTTAAGGGGAAGAGTAATCTTCGCTTCTCTGAAATGCTAAAGAAATACATGACCCATAACTAGATGAATTGAACTTTTTGCATCGGTCTTATTTGTATTGAAATTATTGTAATCCAGATGCGACAATTAGATACTAGACTCCTAACATGGTAAATTTAACTGTTTTTTCCACTCTTAAGCGAATTTGAATTATTTGCATCCCTGAAAGGACAATTAGATACATGACTCCTACTTAGGTGAATTGAAGTAATGGCATCTTTCTTAAGCGAATTGTAATACTTGCAATCTTTGCTGAATTGAACTATTTGTATCCCACCTAACGAACTGTAATAGTTGGGTCGCAGAAAGATTAATTAGAAACATCTAGGTAAAATGATTTATAAGGCAATATTTCAAGCGAATTGTAATAATTGCATCACAGAAAGGACAATTAGGAACATATCTCCCATCTAGTTTAACAGAACTGTTGGCACTTAATAGTAAGAATTCCACTTCAGAAAGTATATTTAAATAGGTGACATCCTACCTAGGTGAATTGGACGAATGTCATCACTTTTCAGCGAAATATAATTATTACATTACAGTGAGGACAATTAGATACATGACTCATACCTAGGATAATTGAACTGTGGCATCCCACTAAAGCGAATTGTAATAATTGCATCCCAGAAAGGTTAATTAGAGTTATCACTTTTATCTAGGTGAATTAAAAAGTAAGAAACCACTCTTATGCGAATTGTACGAAATGCATCCCTGAAAGGACAATTAGATACAAGAATTCTATAAATGTGAATTGATCTTTGGAGTCACTCTATAACGAATTGTTGCAATCGGATCCCAGAAAGGACATTAACACAGATGTTTCCAACATCGGTGAATATAACTGTTGGCAACACTCTTAAGCGAAAAGTAATATTCGCTTTATCAGAAAAACTAATTAGATACATGACCCATACCTAGATGAATTGAACTTTTTGCATCAGTCTTTAAAGTATTGAAATTATTGTATTCCAGAAGTGACAATAAGATACAACATTCCTAACTTGGTAAATTGAACTATTTGTGTCACTCTTAAGCGAATTTGTAATATTTGTTTTCCAGTAAGGACTATTAGAAACATGACTCCTACCTAGGTGAATTGATCTAATGGTTTCTTTCTCAAGCGAATTGTAATAATTGCAACCCAGAAAAGTCTATTACATAATTGAATTTTATCTAGGAGTTTTGAACGGTTCGCATCACTATTAATAGAATTATATTAATTGAATCCAAGTAAGGACCATTTTGTATATCAATCCATCGTTGATGAATTGAGCTGTTGGTATCTCACTTAATCGAATTGAAATTATATCATCATTAAAAGGTTAATTATATATATTACTCTTACCTAGGTGAATTTAACTGTGGGAGATAGCTGATAAGCCAAAAGTAATTATTAAATTCCACATATGACAAATGGATACATGTCTACTACCTTGGTGAATTGAACTATTGGCAAACCACTTAAGCAAATTGTAAAAAAAGGATCCCGGAAAGGTCAATTAGTGCTATTACACCTAAAAAGGGAATTAAGCTGTGGGAAAAAACTTTTATTTGAATTTTTAGAAATGCATTACAGAAAGGACATTAGATATATGACTATTATATAGGTAAATTGTACTGATGGTATCATTTTAAAGCGAATTATAAAATTGCAACCCAGAAAGGACTATTAAATACTTGAATATTACCTACGTTTAATGAACGGTTAAAATCACTATTTAGAGAAATGTAATAAAAGCATCCCAGAAAGGACAATTAGATACATGACTCATATCGAGTTGAATTCATCACTCTTAAGCCTATTGTAATTATTAAATTCTAGATAGGCGAATTAGAAAAATGACTCCTACCTAGGAGAATTGATCTTTTGGTATCATTGTTGAACGAATTGTAATTACTGCATCACAGAAAAGTCAATAAGATATATAATTCCTGTCAACGTGAATTTAACTGTTGGCAGAAACAGAAGGGGCTATAAGATACATCACAAGGTATATTTAACCGGTTAGTTAGCATCTCATTTATGCGGATTGTAATAAATGATACAAAAGTAAGGACTATCAGATACATAACTCCTACCTAGATGAATTGATCTGTTGGCATCACTCTTAAGCGAATTGTAATTATTGCATCTCAGAAAGAACAAGTTACATGACACATAACTGGGAGAATTTAACTGATGGCATCTCTCTAAAGCGAATTGTAATAATTGCTTCCCAGAAATTAAATAGCTGTAGTGAACTGTTGTCATCCCACATAAGCTAATTGTTATAACTGCAACCCAGATATAAAAATAAGAACCATGAGTCCCACTTAGGTGAATTTATTGATTTACTTTTAAAAGTATTATACAAAATGCATACCATAAATCGCAATTAGATACATTACTATTTACTATGTCAAAAGAAATGTTTGCATCAGTCTTAAGTGTATTGTAATAATTGAATTCCTGAAATGACATTTAGATTCTAGACTCCTAAGTAGGTAAATTTTACCATTTGGCCTCACTGTAAAGCTATTTGATACATTTGTATCCCAGAAAGGACAATTAGGTACATGATACCTATTTAGCTGAACTGAACTTTTTGCATCAATCTTAAGTGTATTAAAAAAAAATTGCATTCCAGAAGTTACAATTAGATACTTGTCTCCTAACTTGATAAATTAAACTATTGGTCTTTATTCTTAAGCCAATTGTAATATTAGCATTTCAGAAATGACTATTAGGTACTGACCTCCTACCTAGGTGAATTGAACTGTTGGCATAATTCTTAAGCGAATTGAAATAATTTGCAACTTATAAATGTCTATTACATTCATGAATCCTACCTAGGTTAATTAATTGTTGGCATCACTATTAAGAGAAAAGTAATAATTGCATCCTAGAAAGGACCATAAGGTATTTGATTCCTACATAGATTTATTGATCTGTTAGTATCCTACTAAAGCGAATTGAATTAAAGCGTCAAATAAAGTTTAATTATATACATTACTCCTACCTAGGTGAATTTAACGGTGGGAAATCATTTTTTATAGAATAGTAATTAATGTATTCTTCATAGGACAAATAGAAACATGACTCCTCCCTAAATGAATTAAACTCCTGACATTCTTCTTAAGCAAATAGCAAAAATGCATCCCACAAATTAAAATTAGATACACGATTATTCTCGAGATTAATTAAACTGATTGTATCTTTCCAGAGCGAATTGTAATAACTGTAACACAGAAAAAACATTTAAATATATGACTCATATCTAGATGAATTTAATTGTTGGCATCACTCTTAAAATAATTGTAATTATTACATTCCATTAAGGAATGGTTATAAGCTTTCTACTTTGCTGAAATGAACTATTGGTATCCTACCTAAGCGAACTGTAATAGTTGCGTCGCAGAAAGGTTAATTAGAAACATCTAGGTAAATTGATTTATAAGGTAATACTTTCAAGCGAATTGTTATAATTGCGACCCAGAAAGGGCAATTAGGAAAATAACTCCCATCTAGTTGAACACAACTGTTGGCATTTAATTGTAAGAATTCCACTCCAGAAAGTTTATTTAAATAGGTGACATCCTACCTAGGTGAATTGAACGATTGTCATCACTTTTCAGCGAAATATAATTATTACATTACAGTGAGGACAATTAGATACATGACTACTACCTAGGTTAATTGAACTGTGGCATCCCACAAAAGCGAATTGTAATAATTGCATCCCAGAAAGGTTAATTAGAGTATTGACTTTTATGTAGGTGAATTAGAACGTAAGAAACCTCTTATGCGAATTGTACGAAATGCATCCCATAAAGGACAATTAGATACAAGAATTCTATCAATGTGAATTGATCTTTGGCGTCACTCTATAGCGAATTGTTGCAATCGGAACCCAGAAAGGACATTAAGACAGATGTTTCCAACATCGGTGAATATAACTGTTGGCAACACTCTTAAGCGAAAAGTAATATTCGCTTTATCAGAAAAACTAATTAGATACATGACCCATACCTAGATGAATTGAACTTTTTGCATCAGTCTTAAGTGTATTGAAATTATTGTATTCCAGAAGTGACAATAAGATGCAACAATCCTAACCTAGTAAATTGAACTGTTTGTTTCAATGTTAAGCGAATTTGAATTATTTGCATCCCAGAAAGGACAATTAGATTCATGACTAATACCTAGGTGAATTGAGCTAATGGAATCTTTCTTAAGCGAATTGTATTAATTGAAACCCATAAAATTCTATTACATACTTGAATTTAAACTAGGTGAATTGAACCGTTCGCATCACAATTATTAGAATTGAATTAATTGCATCCAAGGAAAGACCTTTAAGTATATTATTCCACGTAGATGAAATGAACAGTTGGTATTTCACATAAGCGAATTTTAATTGTAGCATCATTGGAAGGTTATTTATATATATAATCTCCATCTAGGTGAATTTAACTGTGGGAGATCACTCATAAACGAATAGTAATAATTAAATTACATATATGACAAATGGATACATGTCTACGACCTTGGTGAATTGAAATATTGGCATCCCACTTAAGCAAAATGTAATAAAAGCATCCCGGAAAGGTTAATTAGAGTTAGTAAACCTAAATAGGGAATTAAACTGTGGGAAACCACTTTTACAAATTTAAAGAAATGCATTACAGAAAGGACAATTAGATACATGACTCCTATATAGGTAAATATTACTGATGTTATCATTCTTAAACGAATTATTATAATTGTAACCCAGAATGGATTATTACATACTTGAATATTACCTCGTTGAATTGAACGGTTGACATCACTATTTATAGAAATTTAATAAAAGCATCCCAGAAAGGACAATTATATACACTACTCGTATAGAGACGAATTCATCACACTTAGCCTACTGTAAATATTAAATACCAGATAGTAGAATAAGATAAATGATTTCTCCCTAGGAGAATTGATCTTTTGGTATCACTGTTACATGAATTGTTATAACATCTTCTCAGAAAAGTCAAGTAGATTTTTAATTCGTGTCATTGTGTATTTAAATGTTGGCAGAAACAGAAGGGGCTATTAGATACATCACAAGGTGTATTTAACAGTTTGCATCACATTTAAGCGAATTGTAATAATTCATTCAAAGTAAGGACTATCAGATACATTACTCCTACCTAGAAGAATTGAACCGTTGTCATCACTCTTAAGCGAATTATAATTATTGCATCTCAGAAAGTATTAGATACATGACACATTCCAGGAAAATTTAACTGTTGAAATCTCTCTAAAACGAATTGTAATAATTGCATCCCAGAAATTAAATAGGTGTATTGAACAGTTGTCTTCCCACCTAAGCGAATTGTTATAATTGCATCCCAGAAATAAAAATAAGAAACATGAGTCCTACCTAGGTGCATTTATTGATTCAATTTTAAAAGAAATATATTAAAAGCATCACATAAATCGCAATTAGATACATGATTCCTATCTAGGTTAATTTATCTTTTTGCATCAGTCTGAAGTGTATTGTAACAATTGCATTCCAGAAATGACATTTAGTTTCTAGACTCCTAGGTAGGTATATTTAACAGTTGGCATCACTGTAAAAATAATTGATACAATTGCATACCAGAAACGACAATTATGCACATGATGCACATTTTGCTGAACTGAACTTTTTGCATCAATCATAAGTGTATTGAAATAATTGCATTCCAGAAGTTACAATTATATACTAGACTGCTAACTTATAAATTAAACTGTTGGTTTTTATTAGTAAGCCAAATGTAATATTTGCATTCAGAAAGGACTATAAGGTACTGACCTCCTACCTAGGTGAATTGAACTGTTGGCATAATTCTTAAGCGAATTAGAATAATTGCAACCTATAAAGGTCTATTACATACATGTGTCCTACCTAGGTTAATTAAAGGTTGGCATCATTATTAAGAGAAATGTAATAATTGCATCCTAGAAAGGACCATAAAGTATTTGATTCCTATATAGATGAATTGATCTGTTGGTATCCCACTAAAGCGAGTTGAAATTCAAGCATAAAAGAAAGTATAATTATATACAGTTCTCCTACCTAGGTGAATTTAATGGTGGGAAATCATTTTTTATCGAATAGTAATTATTGCATTTCACATAGGACAAATAGATACATGACTCCTACCTATATGAATGAAACTCCTGGCATTGTTCTTAAGCAAATAGCAACAATTGCATCCCACAAAGCATAATTGTATACATGATTCCTCTCGAGATGAAATAAACTGATTGTATCATTCCAAAGGAATTGTAATAACTGTAACCCAGAAATGACATTTAAATATAAGACTCCTACCTAGGTGAATTTAATTGTTGGCATTGCTCTTAAAATAATTGTAATTATTACATTCCAGTAAGGAATGGATAAAAGCCATCTACTTTGCCGAATTGAACTTTTGGAACCCACCTAACCAAATTGTAATAATTGCATCGTAGAAAGTTTAATTAGATACATCTAGGTGAATTGATTTATAACGCAATACTTACAAGCGAATTGTTATAATTGCGTACCAGAAAGTACAATTAGGTACATAACACCCATCTAGTTGAACAGAACTGTTGGCATTTAATTGGAAGAATTGAACTCCAGAAAGTACATTTAAATAGGTGACTTCCTACCTAGGTGAATTGAATGGTTGTCATCACTTTTCAGCGAAATAAATATATTACATTACAGTGAGGACAATTATATACATGAGTACTACCTAGGATAATTGAACTGTGGCATCCCACTAAAGGGAATTGTAATAATTGCCTCCCAGAAAGTTTAATTAGAGTAATGAGTTCTGTCTAGGTGAATTAAACCATAAGAAACCATTATTATGCGAATTGTACGAAATGCATCCCTGAAAGTATAATTAGATACATGAATTATATCAAGGTGAATTGACTGTTTGCATCACTCTAAAGCGAATTGTTACAATCGTATCCCAGAAATGATAATTAGACACATGTTTCCAACATTGGTGAATATAACTGTTGTCATCACTCTTAAGCGAAAAGTAATATTCGCTTCTCAGAAATGCTTATTATATTCATGACCCATACCTAGATGAATTGAACTTTTTGCATCAGTCTTAATTGTATTGAAATTATTGTATTCCAGAAGCGACAATTAGATACTAGACTCCTAACATGGTAAATTTAACTGTTTTTTTTCCACTACAAAGCGAATTTGAAATATTTGCATCCCAGAAAGGACTATTGGTTACATGACTAATATCTAGGTGAATTGAACTAATGGCATCTTTCATAAGCGAATTGTAATAATTGAAACCCATTAAAGTCTATTACATACTTGAATTTAATCTAGGTGAATTGAGCCATTCGCACCACAATTATTAGAATTGTAATAATTGCATCCAAGAAAAGACCATTAAGTATAATATTCCACATAGATGAATTGAACAGTTGGTATTTCACTTAAGCGAATTTTAATTGTAGCATCATTGAAAGGTTAATTATATATATTATCTCCATCTAGGTGAATTTAACTGTGGGAGATCACTCATAAGCGAATAGAGATAATTAAATTCCACATATGACAATGGATACATGTCTACAACCTTGGTGAATTGAACTATTGGCATCCCACTTAAGCAATTTGTAATAAACACAACCCGGTAAGGTTAATTGGAGTTATTACACCTAAAAGGGGAATTAAACTGTGGGAAACCAATCTCATGGGTATTTAAAAAAATGCATTTCAGAAAGTAAAATAAGTTACATGACTCCTATATAGGTAAATTGTAATGATAGTATCATTCTTAAACGAATTATAATAATTGCAACCCAGAAACGACTATTACATATTGAATATTACCTAGGAGAATTGAACTGTTGACATCACTATTTAGAGAAATGTAATAAAAGCATGCCAGAAAAACCATCAGATAAATGACGCTAATCGAGGTGAATTCATCACTCTTAAGCCTATTGTAATTATGTTATTCTAGATAGGAGAATTAGATAATTGACTCTTACCTAGGAGAATTGAACTTTTGGTATCATTGTTAAACTGCATCTCAGAAAAGTCAATTAGATTTATAAATTCCTGTCATCGTAAATTTAACTGTTGGCAGAAACAGAAGTGGCGATTAGATACATCACAAGATGTATTTAACCGTTTGCGTCAAATTTAAGCGAATTGTAATAATTGATTAAAAGTAAGGAGTATCAGACACATTACTCCTACCAAGATGAACTGATCTTTTGTCATCACTCTTAAGCGAATTGTTATTATTGCATCTCAGAAAGAACTTCTAGATACATGACACATACCTAGGTGAATTTAACTGATGTGATCTCTCTAAAGCTCGTTTGTGATAATTGCATCCCAGAAATTAAATAGGTGTATTGAACTGTTGTCATCCCACCTAAGCGAATTGTTATAATTGCATCCCAGAAATAAAAATAACAAACATGAGTCCTACCTAGGTGAATTTATTGCTTTTCTTTTACAAGAATGATAAAAAATGCATCCCATATATCGCAATTTGATACATGATCGATATCTAGGTCAAGCAAATTGTTTGCATTAGTCTTAAGTGTATTGTAATAATTGCAATCCAGAAATGACATTTAGCTTCTAGACTTCTAGATAGGTAAATTTAACAGTTAACATCACTGTAAATCTAATTGATACAATTGTATCCCAGAAAGGACAATTAGGCACATGACGCCCATTTAGCTGAACTGAACTCTTTGCATAAATCTTAAGTGTATTGATATAATTGCATTCCAGAAGTTACAATTATATAGTAGTCTCCTACATGATATATTGAACTGTTTGTTTTTATTCTTAACCCAATTGTAATATTTGCATCTCAGAAAGGACTATTTGATACTGACCTCCTACCTAGGCGAATTGAACTGTTGGCATAATTCTTAAGCCAATTGGAATATTTGCATCCTATAAATGTCTCTTACATACATGAATCCTACCTAGATTAATTAATGGTTGGTTTCCCTAATAAGAGTAATGTAATAATTACATCCTTGAAAGGACCATTAAGGGTTTGATTCCTACATAGATTTATTTATTTGTTGGTATCATACTAAATCGAATTGAAATTAAAGCATCATTGAAAGTTTAATTATATATATTACTCCTACCTAGGTGAATTTAAGAGTGGGAAATCATTTTTAATCGAAAAGTAATTATTGCATTCTACATAGAACAAATAGATACATGACACTAACCTATATGAATTAAACTCCTGGCAATGTTTTTTAGTAAATTGCAATAATTGCAACCCACAAAGTAAAATTGAATACATGATTGCTCTCGAGATTAATTAAACTGATTATATCATTCAAAACCGAATTGTAATAATTGCATACCTAGAAAAGTCTATTACATACTTGTTTTTATCCAGGAGTATTGAACAGTTCGCATCCCAATTAATAGAAATGTAATAATTGCATCCAAGAAACGACCATTAAGTATATTATTCCAACGTAAATGATTGAACATTTGGTATCTCACTTAAGCGAATTGAAATTATAGCATCATTGAAAGTATAATTATATGTATAACTTCTACCTAGGTGAATATAACAGTGGGAGATCACTTATAAGCGAATAGTAATAATTGAATTCCACGTATGACAAATGGATACATGTCTACTACCTTGGTGAATTGAACAATAGGCATCCCACTTAAGCAAATTGTAATAAAAGCATCCCGGAAAGGTTAATTAGAGTTATTAAATCTAAAACGAGAATTAAACTGTGGGAAACTACTCTTATGCGAATTTTAATAAAAGCATTACAGAAGGGACAATTAGATACATTACTCCGATATAGGTAAATTGTACTGATGGTATCATTCTTAAGGGAATTGAAATAATTGCAACCCAGAAAGGACTATTACATACTTGAATATTACCTAGGTGAATTGAACGGTTGATATCACTATTAAAGAAATGTAATAAAAGCATCACAGAAAGGACAATTAGATAAATGACTCGTATCGAGGTGAATTCATCACTCTCAAGCCTATTGTAATTATGACATTCAAGATAGGAGAATTAGATAAATGACTCCTACCTAGGAGAATTGATCTTTTGGTATCACTGCTAAACGAATTGTAATAACTGCATTTCAGAAAATTCAATTAGATATATAATTCTTGTCAACGTGAATTTAACTGTTGGCAGAAACAGAAAGAGCTATTAGATTCTTCACAAGGTGTATTTACCGTTAGCATCACATTTAAGCGAATTGTAATAATAGAGTCAAAGTTAGGATTATCAGATACATTAATCCTACCTAGATGAATTGAACTGTTGGCATCACACTTAAGCGAATTGTAATTATTGCATCTCAGATAGAACTGGACACATGACAAATACCTAGGTGAATTTAACTGATGGCATCTCTCTAAAGCGAATTGTAATAATTGCATCCAAGAAATTAAATAGGTGTATTGAACAGTTGTCATCTCACCTAAGCGAATTGTTATAATTGCATCCCAAAATAAAAATAGGAAACATGAGTACTATTTAGATGAATTTAATGATTTACTTTTAAAAGAATTATAGAAAATGCATCCCATTAACCTCAATTAGATACATGATTCATATCTATGTCAATTGAACTGTTTGCTTCAATCTTAAGTGTTTTGTAGTAATTACATTCCTGAAATGACATTTAATTTCTAACTCCTAAGAAGGTAAATTTAACAGTTGGCGTCCCTGTAAAGCTAATTGATACAATTGTATCGCAGAAAGGACAATAAGGGACATGACGCCCATTTAGCTGAACTGAACTTTTTGCATCAATCATAAGTGTATTGAAATAATTGCATTACAGAAGTTACAATTAGTTACTAGACTGCTAACTTATAAATTAAACTGTTGGTTTTTATTCTTAAGCCAATTGTAATATTTGCATCTCAGAAATGACTATTAGATACAGACCTCCTAAATAGGTGATTTGAACTGTAGGCATAATTCTTAATCGAATTTAAATAATTGCAACCTATAAAGGTCTATTACATACATGAATCCTACCTAGGTTAATTAATGCTTGGCATCACTATTAAGAGTAATGTAATAATTGCATCCTAGAAAGGACCATTAAGTATTTGAATCCTACATAGATTTATTGATATGTTGGTATCCTACTAAAGCGAATTGATATTAAAGCATCACAGGAAGTTACATTATATACTTTACTCCTACCTAGGGGAATTTAACAGTGGGAAATTATTTTCAATCGATTAGTAATTATTGCATTCTACATACAACAAATAGATACATGACTCCTACCTATATGAATTAAATTCCTGGCAATGTTTTTAAGCAAATAGCAATAAATACATCCCACAAAGTAAAATTGGATACATGATTCCTCTCGAGATTAATTAAACTGATTATAACTTTCCAAAGCGAAATGTAATAACGGTAACCCAGAAAGGACATTCAAAATATTTGACTCCTATCTAGGTGAATTTAATTGTTGGCATCAATCTTAATATAATTGTAATTATTAAATTCCAATAAGGCATGGATGAATGCCATCTACTTTGCTGAATTGATCTAATGGTTTCCCACCTTAGCGAATTGTAATAATTGCGTCGCAGGAAGCTTAATTAGATACATCTAGGTAAATTGATTTTTAACGCAATTCTTTCGTGCGAATTGTTATAATTGCGTCCCAGAAAGACTAATTAGGTACATAACTCCCATCTAGTTAAACAGAACTGTTTGCATTAAATTGTAAGAATTCTACTCCAGAAAGTATACTTAAATAGGTGACTACCTACCTAGGTTAATTGAACGGTTGTCATCACTTTTCAGCGAAATATAATTATTACATTACAATGAGGACAATTAGATACATGACTATTGCCTAGGATAATTGAACTGTGGCATCCCACTAAAACGAATTATAATAGTTGCATCCCAGATATGTTAATTAAATTAATGACTTCTGTCTAGTTGAATTAAAACGTAAGAAACCACTCTTATGCGAATTGTACAAAATGCATCCCTGAAAGGACAATTAGAAACAAGAATTCTATCAAGGTGAATTGACTTTTGGGGTAACTCAAAAACGAATTGTTACAATCATATCCCAGAAAGGACAATTAGATAAATGTTTTCAAAATCGGTGAATATGACTGTTGTCATCATTCTTAATCGAAAAGTAATATTCGCTTCTCAGAAATGCTAATTATATACATGACCCATACCTAAATGAATTTAACTTTTTGCATCAGTCTTAAGTGTATTGAAATTATTGTATTCCAGAAGTGACAATTAGATACAAGATTCCTAACTTGGTCAATTGAATTGTTTGTTCCACTCAAAAGCGAATATGAAATATTTGCATCCCAGAAAGGACAATTAGATACATGACTCCTACCTAGGTGAATTGAACTAATGGCATCTTTCTAAAGCGAATTGTAATACTTGCAATCCAGAAAAGTGTAATACTTACTGGAATTTTCTCTAGGAGTATTGAACGGTTTGCATCACAATTAATAGAATTGTAATAATTGTATCAAGAAAGGACCATTAAGTATATTATTCCTTCATAGATGAATTGAACTTTTGGTATCACACTTAAGCGAATTGAAATTATAGCATCATTGAAAGGTTATTTATGTATATATATATATATATATATATATATATATATATATATATATATATATATATATATATATTACTCCTACTTAGGTGAATTTACTTGTGGGAGATCACTCATAAGCGAATAGTAATAATTAAATTCCACATATGACAAATGGATACATGTCTACTACCTTGGAGAATAGAACTATTGGCAACCCACTGAAGCAAATTGCATCCCGGAAATGTTAATTAGAGTTATTACACATAAAAAGGAAATTGAACTTTGGGAAACCACTATTATGCGAATTTTAATAATTGCACTACAGAAAGTACAATTAGATACATGACTCCTATATAGGTAAATTGTACTGATGTTATCATTCTTAAGCGAATTATAATAATTGCAACCCAGAAAGGATTATTACATACTTGAATATTTCCTAGCTGAATTGAACGGTTGACATCACTATT
This sequence comes from Dryococelus australis, assembly GCA_029891345.1. Taxonomy (NCBI): domain Eukaryota; kingdom Metazoa; phylum Arthropoda; class Insecta; order Phasmatodea; family Phasmatidae; genus Dryococelus; species Dryococelus australis. Next base: position 92,536,317 of record CM057000.1, on the reverse strand, counting down.
TGGAGAAATGTAATAAAAGCATCCCGGAAAGGACAATTAGATACATGACTCGAATCGAGGTGAATACAACACTCTTAAGCCTATTGTAATTATTCCATTCTAGATAGGTGAATTAGAAAATGACCCCTACCTAGGAGAATTGATCATTTGGAGTCACTGTTAATCGAATTGTAATAACTGCTTCTCGGAAATGTCAATTAGATTTATAATTCCTGTCAACGTGAATTTAACTGTTGGCAGAAACAGAAGGGGCGATTAGTTACATCACAAGGTGTATTTAACTGTTTGCATCACATTTTAATAATTGATTTAAAAGTAAGGACTATCAGAAACATTACTCCTACCTAGATGAATTGAAATGTTGGCATCACTCTTAAGCAAATTGTAATTATTGCATCTCAGAAAGAACTAGATACATGACACAATAGCCCCTTTTGTTTCTGCCAAAAATTAAATTCACGTTGACAGGAATGATTAATCTGATTGACTTTACTGAGATGCAGTTATTATAATTCGTCTAAAAGTGATACCGAAAGATCAATTCTCCTAGGTAGGGACATTTTTCTACTTCTCCTAACTAGAATGTAATAATTACAATAGGCTTAAGAGTTATGAATTCACCTCGATACGAGTCATGAATCTAAATGTCCTCTCTGGGATGATTTTATTACATTTCTCTAAATAGTGATGTTAACCGTTCAATTCACCTAGGTAATATTCAAGTATGTAATAGTCCTATCTGGGTCCCAATTATTATAATTCGCTTAGGAATGCTACTATCAATAAAATTTACCTATATAGGAGAGATGTATCTATTTGTCCTTTCTGTAATGTATATCTTAAAATTCGCATAAGAGTGGTTTCCCACAGTTTAGTTCCCTTTTTAGGTGTAATATCTCTTATGAATCTTTCCGGGGTGTATTTATTTCAATTTGCTTATATGGGTTTCCAATAGTTCAATTCACCAAGGTAGTTGACATGTAACCATTTGTCATATGTGGAATTTAATTATTACTATTCGCATATGAGGGATCTTTCCTGTCCTATTCACCTAGGTAGGAAAAATATATGTAATTATCCTTTCAATGATGTTCTAATTTCAATTCGCTTAAGTGAACAGTTCAATTCATCTACGTAGGAATAATACTCTAAATGGGCCTTTCTTGGATGCAATTATTACAATTCTATTAATTGTTATGCGAACCGTTCAATTCTCCTAGATAAAATTCAAGTATATAATAGACTTTTCTGGGTTACAATTATTACAGTTCGCTTAAGAATGATGACATTAGTTCAATTCACCTTATTAGGAGTCATGTATATAATAGTCCTTTCTGGGACCCAAATATTTCAAATTCGCTTAAGAGTGAAACAAACAGTTCAGTTTACCATGTTAGGAATCTAGTATCTAATTGTCACTTCTGGAATACAATATTTTCAATACACTGAAGACTGATGCAAAAAGTTTAATTCATCTAGGTATGAGTCATGTATCTAATTAGCATATATGAGAAGCGAATAATACTTTTCGCTTAAGAGTGATGCCAACAGTTATATTCACCGATGTTGGAAACATGTGTATAATTGTCCTTTCTGGGATACGATTGTAACAATTCGCTTTAGAATGACACCAAAGGTCAATTCAACTTGATAGAATTCTTGTATCTAATTGTCCTTTCAGGGATGCATTTCGTTCAATTTCTTACGTTTTAATTCACCTAGATAAGAGTCATTACTGTAATTAACCTTTCTGGGATGCAATTATTACAATTCGCTTTAGTGGGATGCCACAGATCAATAATCCTAGGTAGTAGTGTTGTATCTAATTGTCCTCACTGTAATGTAATAATTATATTTCGCTGAAAAGTGATGACAACCGTTCAATTCATCTCGGTAGGAAGTCAGCTGTTTAAATATACTTTCTGGAGTGGAATTCTTTCAATTAAATGCCAACAGTTCTGTTCAAATAGATGGGAGTTATGTACCTTATTGTACTTTCTGGGATGCAATTATAACAATTCGCTTGAAATAATTTCCTTAATAATCAATTTAACTAGATGTATCTAATAAACCTTTCTGCGACACAATTATTACAATTCGCTAATGCTGGGATACCATTAGTTTAATTCAGCAAAATAGATGGCATTTATCCATTCCTTATTGGAATGTAATAATTACAAATATTTTAAGAGTGATAACAACAATTAATTTCAACTAGTTAGGAGTCATATATTTAAATGTCCTTTCTGGGTTACATTTATTACAATTAGCTTGGGAAAGAAAAAATCAGTTTAATTAATCTCGAGGGGAATCGTGTATCCAGTTTTCCAATGTGGAGTACAATTATTGCTATTTGCGTGAGAACTATGTCATGAATTTAATTCATATAGGTTAGGCGGCATGTATCTATTGGTTCTATGATGAATGCAATAATTTCTATTCGATTAAAAATGACTTCCCACTGTTAATTTCACCTAGTTAGAAGTAATGTAAATAATTAAACTTTCTATGGTGCTTTAATTTCAATTCACTTTAGTAGGACACCAACAGATCAATAAATCTATGTAGGAATCAAATACTTAATGGTCCTTTCTAGGATGCAATTATTACTTTACTCTTAATAGCGATGGCAACCATTAATTTACCTAAATAGGATTCATGTATGTAATAGACATTATAGGTGCAAATATTCTAATTGGCTTAAGAATTATGCCAACAGTTCAATTCACCTAGGTAGGAGGTCAGTACCTAATAGTCCTTTCTGAGATACAAATATTACAATTGGCTTAAGAATAAAAACCAACAGTTTAATTTATCAAGTTAGGAGACAAGTATCTAATTGTAACTTTCGGAATGCAATTATTTCAATACTCTTAAGATTGATGCAAAAAGTTCAGTTCAGCTAAATGGGCGTCATGTGCCTAATGGTCCTTTCTGGGATACAAATGTATCAATTAACTTTACAGTGAAACCAACTGTTAAATATACCTACTTGGGAGTCTATTATCTAAATGTAATTTCTGGAATGAAATGATTACAATACACTTACTACTGATGCAAACAGTTCAATTGAAATTCAGTTTATTGAAATAATTGCATTCCAGAAGTTACAATTACATACTAGACAAATAACTTGATAAATTGTCTGTTGGTTTTTATTCTTAACCCAATTGTAATATTTGCGTTTCAGAAAGGACTATTAGGTACTGACCTCCTATCTAGGTGAATTGAACTGTTGGCATAATTCTTAAGCGAATTTGAATAATTGCAACCTATAAAGGTCTATTACATACATGAATCATACCTAGGTTAATTAATGGTTGACAACACTATTAACAGAAAAGTAATAATTGTGTCCTTGAAAGGACCATTAAGTATTTGATTCCTACATAGATTTATTGATCTGATGGTATCCTACTAAAGCGAATTGAAATCAAAGCATCATAGAAAGTTGAATTATATACATTACTCCTACCTAGGTGAAATTAACGGTGAGAAATCCTTTTTTATAGAATAGTAATTAATGTATTCTTCATAGGACAAATAGAAACATGACTCCTCCCTAAATGAATTAAACTCCTGACATTCGTCTTAAGCAAATTAGAAAAATTTTATCCCACAAATTAAAATTGGATACATGATTCCTCTCGAGATTAATTAAACTGATTGTATCTTTCCAGAGCGAATTGTAATAACTGTAACCCAGAAAAGACATTAAATATATGACTCCTATCTAGATGAATTTAATTGTTGGCATCACTCTTAATATAATTGTAATTATTACATTCCATTAACGAATGTTTATAAGCCATCTACTTTGCTGAATTGAACTATTGGTATCTCACCTAAGCGAACTGTAATAGTTGCGTCAAAGAAAGGTTAATTAGAAGCATCTAGTTAAATTGATTTATAAGGTAATACTTTCAAGCGAAATGTTATAATTCCATCCCAGAATGTACAATTAGGAACATATCTCAAATCTAGTTGAATACAACTGTTGGCACTTAATTGTAAGAATTCCACTTCAGAAAGAATATTAAAATAGGTGACATCCTACCTAGGTGAATTTGACGACTGTCATCACTTTTCAGCGAAATATAATTATTACATTACAGTGAGGACAATTAGATACATGACTACTACCTAGGATAATTGAACTGTGGCATCCCAAGAAAGCGAATTGTAATAATTGAATCCCAGAAAGTTTAATTAGAGTAATGACTTTTATCTAGGTGAATTAAAACCACTCTTATGCGAATTGTACGAAATGCATCGCTTAAAGGAAAATTAGATACAAGAATTCTATCAATGTGAATTGAACTTTGGCGTCACTCTAAAACTAATTGTTGCAATCGTATCACAGAAAGGACATTTAGACACATATTTCCAACATCGGTGAATATAACTGTTGGCATCACTCTTAAGCGAATGTAGTATTCGCTTATCAGAAAAACTAATTAGATTCATTTCGTATACTTAGATGTATTGAACTTTGTGCATCAATCTTAAGTATATTGAAATTATTGTATTCCAGAATTGACAATTAGATACTAGATTCCTAACTTGGTAAATTGAACTATTTGTTTCACTCTTAAGCGAATTTGTAATATTTGAATCCCAGAAAGGACTATTAGATACATGACACCTACCTAGGTGAATTGAACTAATGGCATCTTTCTTAAGCGAATTGTAATAATTGCAACCCAGAAAAGTCTATTACACACTTGAATTTTATCTAGGAGTATTGAAGGGTTCACATTACAATTAAAAGAATTGTAATAATTGCATCCAAGAAAGGACCATTAAGTATATTATTCCATCGTAGATGAATTGAGCTGTTGGTATCTCACTTAAGTAAATTGAATTTATATCATCATTGAAAGGTTAATTATATATATTACTCCTACCTAGGTGTATTTAACTGAGGGAGATGACTCATAAGCGAATAGTATTAATTAAATTCCACATATGACAAATGGATACATGTCTACTTCCTTGTGAATTGATATAATGGCAACCCACTTAAGCAAATTGTAATAAAAGCATCCCGGAAAGGTTAATTTGATTTATTACACCTAAAAGGGAATATACTGTTGGAAACCACTCTTATGTGAATTTTTATAAATGCATTACCGAAAAGACAATTAGATACACGACTACTAATAGGAAAATTGTACTGGTGGTATCATTCTTATACGAATTATATAAATTGCAACCCAGAAAAAACAATTAGATACATTCATTTGAATCGAGGTGAATTCATCACTCTTAAGCCTATTGTAATTATTAAATTCTAGATATTCCAATTAAAAAATGACTCCTACCTAGGAGAATTTATCTTTTGGTATCACTGTTAAACGAATTGTAATAATTGTTTCACAGAAAAGTCAATTAGATTTATAATTCCTGTCAACATGAAATTAACTGTTGGCAGAAACAGAAGGGGCTATTATATACATCACAAGGTATATTTAAATGATTAGTTTGCATCTCATTTAAGCAAATTGTAATAAATGATACAAAAGTAAGGACTTTCAGATACATAACTCCTACCTAGATGAATTGATCTGTTGGCATCACTCTTAAGCGAATTGTAATTATTGCATCTCAGAAAGAACAAGTTACATGACACATAACTGGGAGAATTTAACTGATGGCATCTCTCTAAAGAGAATTGTAATAATTGCTTCCCTGAAATTAAATAGCTGTAGTGAACTGTTGTCATTCCACATAAGCTAATTGTTATAACTGCAACCCAGAAATAAAAATAAGAACCATGTGTCAAACTTAGGTGAATTTATTGATTTACTTTTAAAAGTATTATACAAAATGCATACCATAAATCGCAATTAGATACATTACTCTTTACTATGTCAAAAGAAATGTTTGCATCAGTCTTAAGTGTATTGTAATAATTGAATTCCTGAAATGACATTTAGATTCTAGACTCCTAAGTAGGTAAATTTTACCATTTGGCCTCACTGTAAAGCTATTTGATACATTTGTATCCCAGAAAGGACAATTAGGTACATGATACCTATTTAGCTGAACTGAACTTTTTGCATCAATCTTAAGTGTATTAAAAAAAATTGCATTCCTGAAGTTACAATTAGATACTCGTCTCCTAACTTGATAAATTAAACTATTGGTCTTTATTCTTAAGCCAATTGTAATATTAGCATTTCAGAAATGACTATTAGGTACTGACCTCCTACCTAGGTGAATTGAACTGTTGGCATAATTCTTAAGCGAATTGAAATAATTTGCAACTTATAAATGTCTATTACATTCATGAATCCTACCTAGGTTAATTAATTGTTGGCATCACTATTAAGAGAAAAGTAATAATTGCATTCTAGAAAGGACCATAAGGTATTTGATTCCTACATAGATTTATTGATTTGTTGGTATCCTACTAAAGCGAATTGAATTAAAGCGTCAAATAAAGTTTAATTATATACATTACTCCTACCTAGGTGAATTTAACGGTGGGAAATCTTTTTTATAGAATAGTAATTAATGTATTCTTCATAGGACAAATAGAAACATGACTCCTCCCTAAATGAATTAAACTCCTGACATTCTTCTTAAGCAAGTAGCAAAAATTGCATCCCACAAATTAAAATTAGATACACGATTATTCTCGAGATTAATTAAACTGATTGTATCTTTCCAGAGCGAATTGTAATAACTGTAACACAGAAAAAACATTTAAATATATGACTCCTATCTAGATGAATTTAATTGTTGGCATCACTCCTAAAATAATTGTAATTATTACATTCCATTAAGGAATGGTTATAAGCCTTCTACTTTGCTGAATTGAACTATTGGTATCCCACCTAAGCGAACTGAAATAGTTGCGTCGCAGAAAGGTTAATTAGAAGCATCTAGTTAAATTGATTTATAAGGCAATACTTTCAAGCGAATTGTTATAATTGCGTCCCAGAAAGGACTATTAGGAACATAACTCCCATCTAGTTGAACACAACTGTTGGCACTTAATTGTAAGAATCCAATCCAGAAATTATATTTAATTAGGTGACATTCCACCTAGGTGAATTGAACGGTTGTCATCACTTTTCAGCGAAATATAATAATTACATTAGAGTGAGGACAATTAGATACATGACTACTACATAGGATAATTGTATGTGGCATACCACTAAAGCGAATTGTAATAATTGCATCCCAGGAAGATTAATTAGAGTAATGACTTTTATGTAGGTGAATTAAAACGTAAGAAACCACTCTCATGCTAATTGTACGAAATGCATCCCATAAAGGACAATTAGATACAAGAATTCTATCAATGTGAATTTTACTTTGGCGTCACTCTAAAGCGAATTGTTGCAATCGTATCACAGAAAGCACATTTAGACACATATTTCCAACATCGTTGAATATAACTGTTGGCATCACTCTTAAGCGAATGTAGTATTCGCTTTATCAGAAAAACTAATTAGATTCATTTCCTCTACCTAGATGAATTGAACTTCTTCCATCAGTCTTAAGTGTATTGAAATTATTGTATTCCAGAATTGACAATTAGATACTAGATTCCTAACTTGGTAAATTGAACTATTTATTTCACTCTTAAGCGAATTTGTAATATTTGTATCCCAGAAAGGACTATTAGATACATGACACCTACCTGGGTGAATTGAACTAATAGCATCATTCTTAAGCGAATTGTAGTAATTGCAACCCAGAAAAGTCTATTACATACTTGAATTTTATCTAGGAGTATTGAAGGGTTCGCATTACAATTAATAGAATTGTAATAATTGCATCCAAGATAGTACCATTAAGTATATTATTCCATCGTAGATGAACTGAGCTGTTGGTATCACAATTAAGCGAATTGAAAGTATATCATCATTGAGAGGGTTAATTATATATATTACTCCTACCTAGGTGAATTTAACTGAGGGAGATCACTCATAAGCGAATAGTAATAATTAAAAAACCACATATGTCAAATGGATACATTTCTACTACCTTGGTGATTTGAACTATTGGCAACTCACTTAAGCAAATTGAAATAAATGCATCCCGGAAAGGTTAATTAGAGTTATTACACCTAAAAAGGGAATTAAACTGTGGGAAACCAGTCGTATGTGAATTTTTATAAATGCATTACTGAAAAACCAATTAGATACATGACTAATATATAGGAAAATTGTACTGTTGGTATCATTCTTAAACGAATTATATAAATTGCAACCCAGAAAAAACAATTAGATACATTCATTTGAATCGAGGTGAATTCATCACTCTTAAGCCTATTGTAATTATTAAATTCTAGATAGGCGAATTAGAAAAATGACTCCTACCTAGGAGAATTGATCTTTTGGTATCATTGTTGAACGAATTGTTATAACTGCATCACAGAAAAGTCAATAAGATTTATAATTCCTGTCAACGTGAATTTAACTGTTGGCAGAAACCGAAGGGGCTATAAGATACATCACAAGGTATATTTAACCGGTTAGTTAGCATCTCATTTATGCGGGTATTGTAATAAATGATACAAGATATATCAGATACATAACTCCTACCTAGATGAATTGATCTGTTGGCATCACTCTTAAGCGAATTGTAATTATTGCATCTCAGAAAGAACAAGTTACGTGACACATAACTAGGAGAATTGAACTGATGGCATCTCTCTAAAGCGAATTGTAATAATTGCTTCCCAGAAATTAAATAGCTGTAGTGAACTGTTGTCATCCCTCATAAGCTAATTGTTATAATTGCAACCCAGAAATAAAAAAATAAAAACCTTAGGCCCCCTTAGGTGAATTTATTGATTTACTTTTAAAAGAATTATACAAAATGCATACCATAAATCGCAATTAGATACATTACTCTTATCTATGTCAAAAGAAATGTTTGCATCAGTCTTAAGTGTGTAGTAATAATTGAATTCCTGAAATGACATTTAGATTCTAGACTCCTAAGTAGGTAAATTTACCAGTTGGCGTCACTGTAAAGCTATTTGATACATTTGTATCCCAGAAAGGACAATTAGGTACATGATACCTATTTAGCTGAACTGAACTTTTTGCATCAATCTTAAGTGTATTAAAAAAAAATTGCATTCCAGAAGTTACAATTAGATACTTGTCTCCTAACTTGATAAATTAAACTATTGGTCTTTATTCTTAAGCCAATTGTAATATTTGCATTTCAGAAATGACTATTAGGTACTGACCTCCTACCTAGGTGAATTGAACTGTTGGCATAATTCTTAAGTGAATTGAAATAATTGCAACTTTTAAATGTCTATTACATACATGAATCCTACATAGGTTAATTAATTGTTGGCATCACTATTAAGAGAAAAGTAATAATTGCATCCTAGAAAGGACCATTATGTATTTGATTCCTACACAGATTTATCGATCTGTTGGTATCCTACTAAAGTGAATTGAAAATAAGCAGCATAGAAAGTTTAATTATAGTTATTACTCCAATGTAGTTGAATTTAACGGTGGGAAATCCTTTTTAATCGAATTGTAATTAATGTATTCTTCATAGGACAAATAGAAACATGACTCCTACCTAAATGAATTAAACTCCTGACATTCTTCTTAAGCAAATAGCAAAAATTGCATCCCACAAATTAAAATTGGATACATGATTCCTCTCGAGATTAATTAAACTGATTGTATCTTTCCAAAGCGAATTGTAATTCGCTTTGGAATCTAAACCGAATATTACTATGCGGTTTAGATTGATGCCAAGAGGCTAATCCATTTATGTATGTGTAATGTATCTAGTAGATCTTTCAGAAATGCTATTATTACAATTTGCGGAAGAGTAATGTCAATTGTTCAATTCATCTAGGAAGGAGTAATGTTTCTGATAGTGTTTTCTTGGAGTCACTTATTTCAATTCGCTTAAAAGTGTTGCAAACTGCTCAATACATCTCGATAGGTGTCATGTATCTATTTAGCATGTTTGAGAAGAGAATATTACTTTTCGATTATGATTGATGCCAACATTTATACACACTTAGGTTGGATACATGTATTTAATTGCCCTTTGTGGGATGCATTTATCACAATTCGCTTAAAAGTGAAGTCAACAAGTCAATTCAATTTAAATAGGATTCATATATCTAATTCCCTTTTGAGAATGCAATTTTTACTATTCGCTTAAAAGTTAAACCAACCATTCTATTTACCTAGTAACAGGTTAAGTATATTATTTTCGTATCTGGAATGCAATTATTTCAATACACTTAAATCTAATGCAAACATTTCTATTCACCTAGAAAGGTATCATGTACGTAATTTCGATTACGGGAAGAATTTTTTCATTCTTTTAGAGTAGAGCCATCAGTTTAATTAACCTAGTTAGAAGTCATGTATGTAATTTTTCTTTCGGGGATGTAATTATAACAATTAGTTTATGTAGGATGACACCAGTTCAATATCCTAGGTTGGAATCATGTATCTAATAGCACTTTCTGTTAATGAAATAATTTTAAATCATAATGACAGGTGTCAATTATCTTATTTTATTTCTGAGATGTAATTAAAAATCAGTTTAAGAGTAATGCCAACACTTTAATTCACCTTGAAAGGAGTCAAGTATGTAAGTTCGTTTTCTGGATCCACTAATTACAATTACGTTAACAGTTATTCAAAACCGTTCAATTCTATAAGGAGACATGTAAGTAATTGTGCTCTATGGGATGCTATTATTACAGTACGCTTACGAGTTATGCCATCAGTTCAATTCACCGATATATGAGGCATGTGTCTAAATATCCTTTCTGGTATGAATGTATTACAATTCGCATGAGAGTTGTTACCCATAGTTTATTTCACCTATGCAGGAGCCATGCCTAAAAATTAACCTTTCTGTGATACAATTATTACAATTTGCTTATACGAGATGCCAACAGTTCATTTCTCTTAGATAAGAGTAATGTGACTAATTGTCCTTTCTGGGATGCAATTATTACAATATGCTTTATGGTTATGACTACAGTTAAATTCATTTTGTTATGTATCATGTATATAAGAGTACTTTCTGAGGTGCAATTATTATAATTCGCTCAACGCGAGGCCAACAGTTCAATACATCTAGGTAGTAGGCATGTATCTAATCGTTCAGTTGAATGTAATATTTGCTATAGTTTAAGCGAAATGCAACAGTTCAATCCATCGAGGTAGGAGTAATGCATCTCATAATCCTTTCTTGGATTAAATTATTATAATTCGCTTAAAAGTAATGCATTCAGTTCAATCCTTCTAGGAAGGAGCCATGTATCTAATTAGCATATCTGAAAAGAGAATATTACTTTTCGCTAAAGAGTGATGCCAACAGTTATATTCACCTAGGTTGGATAGATATATTAAATTGCCTTTTCTGGGATGCATTTATTTCAATTCGCTTAAGAGTGAAGCCAACAAGTCAATTAAACAAGATAGGTGTCAGGTATCTAATTGCCCTTTATCTGATGCAATTCTTACAATTCGCTTAAAAGTTAAACCAACCGTTCAATTTACCAAGTTAGGAGTTTAGTACATAATCTTCGTTTCTGGAATGCAATTATTACAATACACTATAGACTGTTTAGACCGTTGCAAACAGATCAGTGCACTTAGATAGGAATCATGTTTCTAAGTTCGCTTTCTGGGATGCATTTATTATAATTCTTTTAAGAGTGAATCCGTCAGTTTAATTCACCTAGTAGGGAGACATGTATTAATTTTCGTTGCTGGGATCAATTATAACATTTCGCTTTAATGGGATGACACCTGATCAATATTCCGAGGTAGGAGTTATGTTACTAAGTGCTCTCTCTTAGATGCAATAATAACAGTTTGCTTAACTGTGATGCCAATAGATCAATTATCTAAGGTAGGAGTCAAGTGTATAATTCTCCTTTCTGAAATGTAATAATTACAATTCTTTTAAGGGTAATTTCAACAGATCAATTCACATAGGAAGGATTCATCTATTTAAATGACCATTCTGGTTTGCAGTTATTATAATTTGCTTAATGATGATACCAAGTGTTTAATTCATCTCGAGAGGAGTCACGTAACCAATGTTATTTCTGAGATGCAATAATCGCTATATGCTTAAGAATAATGCCAACAGTTTAATTAATCAAGGTAGGAGACATGTATCTAATTGTCCTATGTGAGATGCAATTACAATTCGCTTAAGAGTTATGACAACAGTTCATTTCACCTAGTTAGGAGTCACCAATTTAAATATTCTTTCTGGAGAGTAATTCTTACAATTCGATTATAAATGACGCCAATAGTTCAGTTTAACTGGATAAAAAGGATGTACCTAATTGTCCTTTCTGGGATGCTATTATAACAATTCGCTTTGTTCAATTCATATAGGTATGTGTCACATATGTAGTAATTGTTTCTGACATGCGATTATGTCAATTTTCTCAAGAGTTATGTCAACATATATATTCATCAAGGTTATATATAAGTATTTAATTACCCTTTCAGAGAAGCAATTGTTTCATTTCGCCTTAAATGGAAACCTACCATTCAATGTACCTAGTTAGGAGTTTAGTATCTAAAATTCATTTCTGGAATGCCATTAATACAATACAATTAAGACTGGTAAAAACATTTTAATTCACATAGAAAAGAATCATGTATCTAATAGCCATTTCTTGGATGCGTTTAACAAAATTCTTTAAAGATTTAAGGCATCAGTTTAATTCACCTAGATAGGAGTCATGTATCTTATTTTTCTGTCTGGCATTCATTAATATACAATTCGCTTAAATATGGGATGTAAACGATAATTATACCTAGGTAGGAGTCATATATCCAATAGAAAATTCTGTTTATGACAACAGTTAAATTCATATTGACAGGTTTCGCATATATTATTGTATTTTCCGAGTTACAATTATTACTATTTGTTTAAGATTGCTGACAACAGTTCATTTCACCTCGATAGGAGGTGTGTATCTGATTGACATTTCTGGGACACAATTATAACAATTACCTTTAGGTAACGAAAACCCTTAAAATCTCTTTGATGGAGTCGTACGTAATATAATTCGCAAAAAATGTAGTTTCCAATAGCTTAATTCACATAGGTAGAATTAATGATTAATATTAACCTTTTTGCGATGCATTTAATTACAATTTTCTTGAGTGGGATATCAAAATTTAATTTCACTTATATAAGATTAATGTGGCTAATTCAATTTTCTGGGAATAGGGAGGAGTCACCTATTTAAATATCACTTCTAGAGAGTAATTCAAACAATTTGATTATTGTGATGCCAACTGTTAAGTTCTAGATACGAGTTATGTACCTAGTTGTCCTTTATAAGGTTGCAATAATTACTATTCGGTTTAGATTTATGCCAAGAGTTTAATTCGTTTATGTATATGTCATGTATCTAGTAGATATTTCTGAAATACTATTATTAAAATTTGTGGAATAGTGATGTCAATAAATCAGTTCATGTAGGTAGGAGTAATGTTTCTGATAGTGTTTTCTTGGAGTCAATTATAACAATCCGCTTAAGAGTGTTGCAAACAGTTCAATACATCTCGATAGGTGTCATGTATCTATTTAGCATGTTTGAGAAGAGAATATTACTTTTCGCTTAAGAGTGATGCCAACATTTATACACACTTAGGATGGATACATGTTTTTAATTGCCCTTTGTGGGATGCATTTATCACAATTCGCTTGAAAGAGAAGCCAACAAGTTAATTCATTTTAAATAGTATTCATATAACTAATTCCCTTTCAGGGATGCAATTTTTACTATTCGCTTAAAAGTTAAACCAACCATTCTATTTACCTAGTAACAGATTAGGTATATAATTTTCGTTTCTAGAATGCAATTATTTCAATACACTTCAATCTGATGCAAACAGTTCACTCACCTAGATAGGAATCATGTACCTAATTGCGATTACGGGAAGCATTTTATAATTCATAAAAAAAGAGTAAAGTCATCAGTTTAATTAATCTAGTTCGATGTCATTTATGTAATTTTTCTTTCGGGGATGTAATTATAACAATTCGCTTAAGTAGGATGACACCAGTTTAATATCCTAGGTAGGAATCATGTATATAATATCACATTCTGTTTATGAAAACATTTCAATTTACATAGTCAGGTATCATATATCTTATTGTCTTTTCTGAGATGTATTTAATAAAATCAGTTTAAGAGTGATGCCAACATTTCAATTCACTTTGTTAGGAGTCATGTATATAAGTGCCTTCTCTGGGATGCAATAATTACAATTATCTTACAAGTGATTCAAAACTGTTCTATTCTATTAGGATTCATGTAAGTAATTGTGCTCTCTGGGAAGCTATTATTACAGTACGATTAAGAATGATGCACTCAGTTCAATTCACCGATATATGAGGCATGTGTCTAAATGTCCTCTCTGGTATAAATTTATTACAATTCGCATGAAAGTTATTTCCCATAGTTTATTTCACCTAGGCAGGAGCAATGCCAAAAAATAAACCTTTCTGCGATACAATTATTACAATTTGCTTAGGCGAGTTGCCAACAGTTCATTTCTCTTAGATAAGAGTAATGAACTTATTGTCCTTTCTGGGATGCAATGATTACAATATGCTTTATGGTGATGACTACAGTTAAATTCATTTTGATATGTATCATGTATATAAGAGTACTTTCTGAGGTGCAATTATTATAATTCGCTCAAGGGCGAGGCCAACATTTCAATACATCTAGGTAGTAGGTTTGTATCTAATTGTTCAGTTGAATGTAATAATTACTATAGTTTAAGGGAAATACAACAGTTCAATCCATCGAGGTAGGAGTAATGCATCTGATAATCCTTTCTTGGATTAAATTATTATAATTAGCTTAAAAGTAATGCAAACAGTTCAATCCTTCTAGGAAGGAGCCATGAATCTAATTAGCATATCTGAAAAGAGAATATTACTTTTTGCTAAAGAGTGATGCCAACAGTTATATTCACTTAGGTTAAATACATATATTAAATTGCCTTTTCTGGGAAGCATATATTACAATTCGCTTAAGAGTGAAGCCAACATAACAATTCTACAAGATAGGTGTCAGGTATCTAATTGCCCTTTATCGGATGCAATTCTTACAATTCGCTTAAAAAATAAACCAACCATTCAATTTACCTAGTTAGGAGTTTAGTACATAATCTTAGTTTCTGGAATGCAATTATTGCAATACAATATAGACTGTTTAGACCTTCGCAAACAGTTCTATGCACTTAGATAGGAATCATGTTTCTAAGTTTGCTTTCTGGGATGCATTTATTATAATTCTTTTAAGAGTGAAGCCATCAGTTTAATTCACGTAGTTAGGAGTCATGTAATAATAATTTCCTACTGGGATCAATTATTATATTTTGCTTTAATGGGATGACATGCTATCAATATTCCGAGGTAGGAGTCATGTTACTGAGTGCACTCTCTTAGATACAATATTTACAATTTTCTTAACTGTGATGCCAATAGATCAATTATCTAAGGTAGGAGTCATGTGTCTGATTCTCCTTTCTGGAATATAATAATTACGATTCGTTTAAGGGTAATTTCAACAGATCAATTCACATAGGAAGGAATCATCTATTTAAATGACCATTCTGTTTTGCAGTTATTATAATTTGCTTAATGATGCTACCAAGTATTTAAATCATCTCGAGAGCAGTCGCGTAAACAATGCTATTTCTGTGATGCAATAATCTCTATATGTTTTAGAACAATGCCAAAAGTTTAATTAATCAAGGTAGGAGAAATGTATAAAATTGTCCTATGTGGGCTGCAATTACAATTCGCTTAGAAGTTATGACAACAGTTCATTTCTCCTAGTTAGGAGTCACCAATTTAAATATCCTCTCTGGAGTGTAATTATTACAATTCGATTTTAAATGATGCCAATAGTTCAGTTTAACTAGATAGGAAGGATGGATCTAATTGTCCTATTGGGATGCTATTATAACAATTCGCTTTGTTCAATTCATATAGGTATGTGTCATATATGTAGGAATTCTTTCTTACATGATATTATGTCAATTTTCTTAAGAGTGATGTCAACATATATATTCATCAAGGTTGGATACATGTATTATATTGCCCTTTCAGGGAAGCAATTGTTTCATTTCGCCTTAAATTGAAACCAATCATTCAATGTACCTAGTTAGGGGTTTAGTATCTAATTTTCATTTCTGGAATGCAATTAATACAATACAATTAAGACTGATAAAAAACATTTTAATTCACGTAGAAAAGAATCAAGTAAATAAAAGCCCTTTCTAGGATGCATTTATTATAACTCTTATAAGAGGTAAAGCATCAGTTTAATTCACCTAGATAGGAGTCATGTAACTTATTTTTATTTTTGGGATTCAATAATAACCATTCGCTCAAATGGGATGACACAAAAACAATTATACCTAGGTAGAAGTCATATATCCAATAGAACATTCGGTTTATGACAACAGTTCAATTCATATTGACAGGTTTCGCATATATTATTGTATTTTCCTAGTCTCAATTATTACTATTTGTTTAAGATTGCTGACAACAGTTCCTTTCAACTCGATAGGATTCGTGTATCTGATTGACCTTTCTGGGACACAATTATAACAATTACCTTTAGGTAACAAAAACCCTTAAATTTTCTTCGAAGGAGTCGCGTGTAATTGAATTCGCATAAAATGTGTTTCCAATAGTTTAATTCACATAGGTAGAAGTAATGATTAATATTATCCTTTTTGCGATGCATATAATTACAATTTGTTTAAGTGGAATATCAAAATTTCATTTCAATTGTATAAGTTTAATGTGGCTAATTCAATTTTCTGGGAATAGGCAGGAGTCATCTTTGTAAATATCCCTTCTAGAGAGTAATTCAAACAATTTGATTTAGTGTGATGCCAACAGTTAAGTTCTGGACATGAGTTATGTACCTAGTTGTCCTTTCGGGGATGTAATTATTACTATTGGGTTTATATTGATGCCAAGAGTTTAATTCGTCTATGTATGTGTCATGTATCTAGTAGAACTTTCTAAAATGCGATTATTACAATTTGTAGAAGAGTGATGTCAATAATTCTATTCATGTAGGTAGGAGTAATAATTTGATAGTATTTTCTTAGAGTAAATTTTACAATCCGTTTAAAGTGTTGCAAACAGTTCAATACATCTCGATAGGTGTCATGTTTTTTATTAGCATGTTTGAGAAGAGAATATTACTTTTTGCTTAAGAGTGATTTCAACACTTGCGTTTATTACATGTGTTTAATTGCCCGTTGTGGGATGCTTTTATTACAATTCTCTTAAAAGAGAAGCCAGCAAGTTAATTCAATTTAAATACGATTCATATATCTAATTACCTTTCTGGGATGCAATTTTTACTATTCGCTTCAAAGTTAAACCAACCATTCTATTTACCTAGTAACCAGTTAAGTATATAATTTTTGTTTCTGGAATGCAATTATTTCAATACACTTAAATCTGATGCAAACAGTTCAATTCACCTAGATAGGAATCATGTACCTAATTGCGATTACGGAAAGCATATTATAATACTTTTAAGAGTAAAGGTATCAGTTTAATTAACCTAGTAAGAAGTCATGTATGTAATTTTTTTTTCGGGGATGTAATTATAACAATTCGCTTAAGTAGGATGACATCAGTTGAATATCCTAGGTTAGAATCATGTATCTAATAGAATTTTTTGTTTTTGAAAACCTTTCAATTCAAATGGAAATGTGTCATATATCTTATTGTCTTTTCTGAGATGTAATTAATAAAAACAGTTTAAGAGTGATGCCAACATTTCATTATTTCAATTCACGTAGATAGGAGTTATGTATGTAAGTGCCTTCCCTGGGAAGAAAGAATTACCTTACATGTGATTCTAAACGGTTCAATTCTATTAGGAGTAATGTATGTAATTGTGCTCTCTGGGATATTATTATTACAGTACGCTGACGAATGATGCCATCTGTACAATTTACCGATATATGAGTCATGTTTCCAAATGTCCTTTCTGGGCTAAATTTATTACAATGCGCATGAAAGTTGTTTCCCATAGTTTATTTTACCTAGGTAGGAGCCATGCCTAAAAATTTACCTTTCTGCGATACAATTATTACTATTTGCTTAGGTGAGATGTCAACAGTACATTTCCCTTCGATAAGAGTAATGTGACTAATTGTCCTTTCTGGGATGCAATGATTACAATATGCTTTATAGTTATGACTACAGTTAAATTAATTATGGTTTGTATCATGTATACAAGAGTACTTTCTGAGGTGCAATTATTATAATTCGCTAAAGGGCAATGCGAATAGTTCAATACATCTAGGTAGTAGGCTTGTATCTAATAGTTCAGTTGAATGTAAAAATTATAGGAGTTTAAGGGAAATGCAATAGATCAATCCAACGAGCTAGGAGTAATTCATCT
This sequence comes from Dryococelus australis, assembly GCA_029891345.1. NCBI lineage: Eukaryota > Metazoa > Arthropoda > Insecta > Phasmatodea > Phasmatidae > Dryococelus > Dryococelus australis. The sequence goes on along the minus strand of CM057000.1, from coordinate 92,517,860 downwards.
GATAATCCTTTCTTGGATTAAATTATTATAATTCGCTTAAAAGGAATGCAAACAGTTCAATTCTTCTAGGAAGGAGCCATGTATCTAATTAGCATATCTGAAAAGAGAATATTACTTTTCGCTTAAGAAAGATACCAACAGTTATATTCACCTAGGATGGATACATATATTAAATTGCTATTCCTGGGAAGCATTTATTACAATTCGCTTAAGAGTGAAGCCAACAAGTCAATACTAAAAGATAGGTGTCATGTATTAAATTGCCCTTTCACGGAAACAATTCTTACAATTCACTTAAAAGTTAAACCAACCGTTCAATTTACCTAGTTATGAGTTTAGTACATAATCTTTGTTTCTGGAATGCAATTATTACAATACACTTTAGATTGTTTAGACGGTTGCAAACAGTTCAATTAACTTAAATATGAATCATGTTTCTAAGTTCGCTTTCTGGGATACATTTATTATAATTTTTATGAGTGAAGCAGTCAGTTTAATTCACATAGTTAGGATTCATGTAATAATTTCTATTACTGAGAGCAATTATAACATTTCGCTTTAATGGGATGACACCTGATCAATATTCCGAGGTAGGAGTCATGTTACTAAGTGCTTTCTCATAGATGCAATAATTACAGTTTGCTTAACACTGATGCCAATAGATCAATTATCTAAGGTAGGAGGCATGTGTCTAATTCTCCTACTGGAATCTAATATTTACAAATTGTTTAAAGGTAATTTCAACAGATCAATTCACCTAGTAAGGATTCATCTATTGAATTGACCATATTGTTTTGCAGTTATTATAATTTGCTTAATAATGTAACCAAGTGTTTAATTCATCTCGAGAAGAATCACGTAACCAATGTTATTTCTGAGATGCAATAATCGCTATATGCTTAAGAACGATGCCAAAGTATAATTAATCAAGGTAGGGGATAAGTATCTATTTGTCGTATGTGGGATGCAATTACAATTCGGTTAAGAGTTATGACAACAGTTCATTTCTCCTAGTTAGGAGTCACCAATTTAAATATTCTTTCTGGATTGTAATTCTTACAATTCGATTTAAATGATGCCAATTGTTCAGTTTTATTAGATAGGAAGGATGTACCTAATTGTACTTTTTGTGATGCAATTATAACCATTCGCATTACAGTGATGCCAGTTGTTCAATTCAATTAGATATGTGTCATATATTTCGTAATTCTTTCTGACATGCGATTATTTCAATTTTCTTAAGAGTGATGCCAACATATATATTCTTCAAGGTTGGATAATTGTATCTAATTGCCCTTTCAGTTAAGCAATTATTTCACTTAAGCTTAAATGGAACCCAACTTTTCAATGCACTTAGTTAAGTTTTTCCTTTAATTCAATACAATTAAGACTGATGCATACGGTTTAATTCACCTAGAAAAGAATCAAGTATCTTATAACCCTTTCTTGGATGAATTAATTATAATTCTTTTAAGAGTTAAGGCATCAGTTTAATTCACCTAGATAGGAGTCATGTATCTAATTTTTCTTTCTATGATTCAATAATAACAATTCGTATAAATGGGATGACACAAGATAATTATACTAATTAGGAGTCATATATCCAATAGCTCATTCTTTTCATGACAACAGTTCAATTCATATTGATAGGTTTCGCATATCTTTATTTTATTTCCGAGTTACAATTATTACTATTTGTTTAAGATTGCTGACAACAGTTCATTTCACCTCCATAGGAGTCATGTATCTGTTTGACCTTTCTGGGACACAATTATAACAATTACCTTTAGGTAACGAAAACCCTTAAATTCTCTTTGATGGAGTCCGAACTAATTGAATTCGCATGAAATGTGGTTTCCAATAGTTTAATTCACATAGGTAGAAGTCATGATTAATATTAACCTTTTGCGATGCATTTAATTACAATTTGCTTAAGTGGGGTATCAAAATTTCATTTCACTTATATAAGATTAACGTTGCTAATTCATTTTTCTGGGAATAGGCAGGAGTCGTCTTTGTAAATATCCCTTCTAGAGAGCATCTCAAACAATTTGATTTATAAGTGATGCCAACAGTTAAGAACTACATACGAGTTATGAACGTAGTTGTCCTTTCTAGGTTGCAATTATTGCTATTTGGTTTAGATCGATGCCAATAGTTTAATTCGTCGATGTATGTGTCATGTATCTAGTAGATCTTTCTGAAATGCGATTATTATAATTTGCGGAAGAGTGATGTCAATAATTCAATTTATGTAGTTAGGAGTAATGTTTCTGATAGTGTTTTCTTGGAGTCAAGTATTACATTCCGCTTAAAAGTGTTGCAAACTGTTCAAAAACATCTCGATAGGTGTCATGTATCTATTAAGCGTGTTTGGGAAGAGAATGTTTCTTTTCGCTTAAGAGTGATGCCAACACTTGGGTTAGAGACATGTATTTAATTGCTCTTTGTGGGATGCATGTATCACAATTCGCTTAAAAGAGAAGCCACCAAGTCAATTCAATTTAAATAGGATTCATATATCTAATTAACTTTCTGCGATGCACTATTTACTATTAGCTAAAAAATTAAACAGACTATTCTATTTTCCTAATATCAGGTTAAGTATATAATTTTCGTTTCTGGAATATAATTATTTCAATACACTTAAATCTTATGCAAACAATTCAATTGACCAAGATAGGAATAATAAATCTAATTGCGATTACGGGAAGCAATTTATAATTCTTGTAAGTATTAAGCCATCAGTTTAATTAACCTAGGTAGAAGACATGTATGTAATTTTTCATTGGGGATGTAATTATAACAATTCGATTTAGAAGGATGACACAAGTTCAATATCCTAGGTTGGAATCAAATATCTAATAGCACTTTCAGTTTATGAAAACATTTCAATTCACATTGACAGGTGTCATATGTTTTTTTGTCTTTTCTGAAATGTAATTAATAAAATCATTTTAAGAGTGACGCCAATATTTCAATATCTCAATTCACCTTGATAGGAGTTATGTATGTAAGTGCCTTCTATGGGATGAAACAATTACCTTAAATGTGATTCAAAACCGTTCAATTCTATTAGGAGTCATGTAAGTAATTGTTTTCTCTGGGATGCTATTATCACAGTATGCTTAAGAGTAATGCCATCAGTTCAATTCACCGATGTATGAGGCATGTGTCCAATTGTCCTTTCTGGGAAAAATTTATTACAATTCGTATGAAAGTTGTTTCCCATAGTTTATTTCACCTAGGTAGCAGACATGCCTAAAAATTTACCTTTCTGCGCGACAATTTATACAATTTGCTTAGGCGAGATGCCAACAGTTCATTTCACTTAGATAAGACTAATGCGACGAATTGTCCTTTCCGGGATGCAATGATAATAATATGCTTTATAGTTATGACTACAGTTAAATAATCTTGGTATGAATCATGTATATAAGAGAACTTTCTAAGGTGCAATTATTATAATTCGCTAAAGGGCGATGCCAACAGTTCAATACATCTAGGTAGAAGGCTTGTATCTAATTGTTCAGTCGAATGTAATAATTAGCAGAGTTTAAGGCAAATGCAACAGATCAATCCAACAAGGTAGGAGTAATTCATCTGATAATCCTTTCTTGGATTCAATTATTATAAATAGCTTAAAAGTAATGCAAACAGTTCAATTCTTCTAGGAAGGAGCTATGTATCTAATTAGCATATCTGAAAAGAGAATATTACTTTTCGCTTAATAGTGAAGACAACAGTTATATTCACCTAGGTTGGATACATATATTAAATATCTTTTCTGGGAAGCATTTATTACAATTCGCTTAAGAGTGAAGCCAACAAGTCAATACTACAAGATAGGTGTCATGTATCTAATTGCCCTTTCACGGAATCAATTCTTACAATTTGCTTAAAAGTTAAACCAACTGTTCAATTTACCTTGTTAGGAGTTTAGTACATAATCTTTCTTTCTGGAATGCAATTATTACAATACACTTTAGACTGTTTCAAGTGTTGCAAACAGTTCATATCACTTAGATAGGAATCATGTTTCTAAGTTCGCTTTCTGGGATGTATTTATAATAATTCTTTTAAGTACGAAGCCGTCAGTTTAATCCACCTAGTTAGGAGTCATGTATTAATTTTTCTTACTGAGAGCAATAATAAAATTTCGCTTTAATGGGATGACATTTGATCAATATTCCGAGGTAGGAGTCATCTTACTAAGTGCTCTCTCTTAGATGCAACAATTACAGTTTGCTTAACTGTGATGCTAATAAATCAATTATATAATGTAAGAGTCGCGTGTCTAATTCTCCTTCTGGAATGTAATAATAACAATTCGTTTAAAGGTAATTTCAACAGATCAATTCATCAAGGAAGGATTCATCTATTTAAATGACCATTCTGTTTTGCAGTTATTATAATTTGCTTACTAATGATTCCAAGTGTTTAATTCATCTCGAGAGGAGTCACGTAACCAATGTTATTTCTGAGATGCAATAATCGCTATATGCTTAAGAACGATGCCAACAGTATAATTAATCAAGGTTGGAGACACGTATCTATTTGTCCTATGTGGGATGCAATTACTATTCACTTAAGAGCTACGACAACAGTTCATTGCTCCTAGTTAGGAGTCACCAATTTAAATAATCTTTCTGGAGTATAATTATTACAATTCCATTTTAAATGATGCCAATAGTTCAGTTTAACTAGATAGGAAGGATGTACCTAATTGTCCTTTCTTGGATGCAATTAAAACAATTCTCATTAGAGTGGTGCCAATTCTTCAATTCATAAAGGTATGTGTCATATATGTAGTAATTCTTTCTGACATGCGATTATTTCAATTTTCTTAAGAGTGATGCCAACATATATATTCATCAAGGTTGCTTACTCGTATCTAATAGCCCTTTCAGTCAAGCAATTGTTTCATTTCGGCTTAAATGGAAACCAACCATTCAATGTACCTAGTTAAGTGATTAGTTTCTAATTTTCATTTCTTAATTGCAATTAATTCAATACAATTAAGACTGATACAAAGAGTTTTATTCACCTAGAAAAGAATCAAGTATTTTATAACCATTTCTTGGATGCATTTATTATAATTCATTTAAGAGTTAAAGCATCGGTTTAATTCACCTAGTAAGGAGAGATGTATCTTATTTTTCTTTCTATGATTCAATAATAACAATTCGATTAAATGGGATGACCCAAGATAATTATACTTAGGTAGGAGATATATATATATATATATATATATATATATATATATATATATATATATATATATATATATATATATATATATATAATAGAACATTCTGTTTATGACAACAGTTAAATTCATATTGACAGGTTTCGCATATCTTATTGTATTTTCCTAGTTTCAATGATTACTATTTGTTTAAGATTGCTGACAACAGTTCATTTCCCCTCGATTAGAGTCGTGTATCTGATTGACATTTCTGGGACACAATTATAACAATTACCTTTAGGTAACAAAAACCCTTAATTCTCTTTAATGGAGTCTTATGTAATTGAATTCACATGAAATGTGGTTTCCAATAGTTTAATTCACATAGGTAGAAGTCATTATTAATATTAACCTTTTTGCGATGCATTTAATTACAATTTTCTTGAGTGGGATATCAAAATTTAATTTCACTTATATAAGATTAATGTGGCTAATTCAATTTTCTGGGAATAGGGAGGAGTCACCTATTTAAATATCACTTCTAGAGAGTAATTCAAACAATTTGATTATTGTGATGCCAACTGTTAAGTTCTAGATACGAGTTATGTACCTAGTTGTCCTTTATAAGGTTGCAATAATTACTATTCGGTTTAGATTTATGCCAAGAGTTTAATTCGTTTATGTATATGTCATGTATCTAGTAGATATTTCTGAAATACTATTATTAAAATTTGTGGAATAGTGATGTCAATAAATCAGTTCATGTAGTTAGGAGTAAGATTTATGATATTTTTTTCTTGGAGTCAATCATTACAATCTGCTTAAAAGTGTTGCAAACTGTTCAATACATCTCTATAGGTGTCATGTATCTATTTATCATGTTTGAGAAGTGAATATTACTTTTTGTTTAAGAGTGATGCCAACACTTGGGTTGGATACATGTATTTAATTGCTCTTTGTGGGATTCATTTATCACAATTCTCTTAAAAGAGAAGCCAACAAGTTAATTCAATTTAAAAAGGATTCATAAATCTAATTACCTTACTCGAATGCAATTTTTACTATTCGCTTAAAAGTTAAACCAACCATTCTAATTTCCTAGTAACCGGTTAAGTATATAATTTTCGTTTCTGGATTGCAATTATTTCAATACACTTAAATCTGATGAAAACAGTTCAATTCATCTAGATATGAATAATGTACCTAACTGTGTTTACGTAGAGCAATTTATAATTATTTTAAGAGCATGCCATCAGTTTAATTAACCTAGCTAGATATCATGTATGTAATTTTTCTTTCGTGGATGTAATAATAACAATTTGCCTAAGTAGGATGACACCAGTTCAATATCCTAGCTGGAATCATGTATCTAATAGAATTTTTTGTTTTTGAAAACCTTTCAATTCAAATGGAAAGGTGTCATATATCTTATTGTCTTTTCTGAGATCTAATTAATAAAAACAGTTTAAGAGTGATGCCAACATTTCATTATTTCAATTCACTTAGATAGGAGTTATGTATGTAAGTGCCTTCCCTGGGAAGTAACAGTTACCTTACATGTGATTCTAAACTGTTCAATTCTATTAGGAGTCATGTAAGTTATTGTGTTCTCTGGGATGCTATTATTACAGTATGCTTACAAGTGATGCCATCAGTTCAATTCACCGATATATGAGGCATGTTTCCAAATGTCCTTTCTGGGATAAATTAATTACAATTAGCATGTAAGTTGTTTCCCATAGTTTATTTCACCTAGGTAGGAGCCATGCCTAAAAATTTAACTTTCTGCGATACAATTATTACAATTTGCTTAGGCGAGATGCCAACAGTTCATTTCCCTTCGATAAGAGTAATGTGACTAATTGTCCTTTCTGGGTTGTAATGATTACAATATGCTTTATAGTTATGACTACAGTTAAATAATTTTGTTTTGTATCATGTATATATAAGTACCTTCTGAGGTGCAATTATTATAATTCGCTAAAGGGCAATGCCAACAGTTCAATACATCTAGGTAGTAGGCTTGTATCTAATTGTTCAGTTGAATGTAATAATTACTAGAGTTTGAGGGAAATGCAACAGATCAATCCAACACGGAAGGAGTAATTCATCAGATAATCCTTTCTTGGATTCAATTATTATAATTCGATTAAAAGTAATACAAACAGTTCAATTCTTCTAGGAAGGAGACATGTATCTAATTAGCATATCTGAAAAGAGAATATTACTTTTCGCTTAATAGTGAAGCCAACAGTTATATTCACCTAGGTTGGATACATATATTAATTTGCTTTTCTGGGAAGCATTTATTACAATTCGCTTAAGAGTGAAGCCAGCAATTAAATACTTCAAGATAGGTGTCGTGTATCTAATTGCCCTTTCACGGAATCAATTCTTACAATTTGCTTAAAAGTTAAACCAACTGTTCAATTTACCTTGTTAGGAGTTTAGTACATAATCTTTCTTTCTGGAATGCAATTATTACAATACACTTTAGACTGTTTCAATTGTTGCAAACAGTTCATATCACTTAGATAGGAATCATGTTTCTACGTTTACTTTCTGGGATGCATTTATTATAATCCTTTTAAGAGTGAAGCCATCAGTTTAATTCACCTAGTTAGGATTCATATATTAATTTTTCTTTCTCGGAGCAATTATAACATTTCTCTTTAATTTGATGTCACCTGATCAATATTCTGAGGTAGGAGTCATGTTACTAAGTGCTCTTGCTTAGATGCAATAATTACAGTTTGCTTAACTGTGATGCCAATAGATCAATTATCTAAGGTAGGAGTCATGGGTCTAATTCTCCTTTCTGGAATGTAATATTTTCAATTTGTTTAACGGTAAATTTAACTTATCAATTCACCTAGGATGAATTCATCTATTAAATGGAACATTCTGTTTTGCAGTAATTATAATTTGCTTAATAATGTTTCCAAGTGTTTAATTTATCTCGTGAAGAGTCACTTAACCAATGTTATTTCTGAGATGCAATAATCGCTTTGTGCTTAAGAATTATGCCAACAGTTTAATTAATAACGGTTGGAGACATTTATTTAATTGTCCTATGTGGGATGCAATTACAATTAGCGTATGAGTTATGACAACAGTCCTTTCTGGGATGAAATGATTACAATATGCTTTATAGTTATGACGACTGTTAAATTCAAAAAGGTATGTATCATCTATATAAGAGTACTTTTAAGGTTTAAATATTATAATTCGCTAAAGGGCGATGCCAAATGTTGGATACATCTTTACTGTTGGCTTGTATCTAATTGTTCGATTGAATGTAATAATTACTATAATTTAAAGGAAATGCAACAGATCAATCCATCGAAGTAGTAGCAATTCGTCTGATAATACTTTCTTGGATTCAATTATTATAATTCGCTTAAAAGTAATGCTAAGAGTTCAATTCTGCTAGGAAGAAGCGATGTATCTAATTAACATTTCTGAAAAATGATTATTACTTTTCTCTTAAGAGTGGTGCCAACAGTTATATTCACCTAGTATGGATACATACATTTAATTGCTTTCCTGGGAAGCATTTTTTTCAATTCACTTAATAGTGACGCCAACAATTCAATACTTCAATATATTTGTCATGTATCTAATTGCCTGTTCACGGAATCAATTCTTACAATTCGCTTAAAAGTTAAACCAACGTCCAATTTACCTAGTTAGAAGTTTATTACTTAATCTTCATTTCTGGAATGCAATTATTACAAACACTGTTGACTGTTTAGACTGTTGCAAACAATTCAATTCAGTTAGATAGGAATTCATGTTTCTAAGTTCGCTTTCTGGAATGAATTTATTATAATTATTTTAAGAATGAAGCCATCAGATTAATTCACCAAGATAGGAACATGTATCTGATTTTTCTTTCTGTGATTCAATAATAACAATTCGCTTAAATGGGTTGACACAAGATAATTATACCTAGGTAGGAGTCATTTATCCAATACCACAATCTGTTTATGAATAAAATTCAATTCATATTGACAGGTTTCGCATATCTTATTGTATTTTACAAGTTACAATTATTACTATTTGTTTAAGATTGCTGACAACAGTTCATTTCACCTCCATAGGAGTTGTGTATCCGATTGACCTTTCTTCAGAAACAATTATAACAATTACCTAAAGGTAAGAAAAACCCTTAAATTCTCTTCGAAGGTTTAGTGAATATTTGAATACCCTTAAAATGTGGTTTCCAATATTTTAATTCAAATAGGCAGAAGTCATGATTAATATTAAAATTTTTGCGATCCACATAATTACAATTTGCTTAAGTGGGATATCAAAATTTCGTTTCACTTATATAAGATTAATGTGGATAATTCAATTCTCTGGGAATAGGCAGGTGTCACCTATTAAACGATCCCTTCTAGAGAGTAATTCAAACAATTTGATTTAGAGTGATGCCAACAGTTAAGATCTAGAAACGAGTTATGTAACTATTTGTCCTTTCTTGGATGCAATTATTACTATTCGGTTTAGATTGATTGCAAGAGTTTAATTCGTCTATGTATGTGTCATGTATATAGTAGATCTTTTTGAAATGCGATTATTACTATTTGCAGAAGAGTGGTGTAAATAATTTAACTCATGTAAGTAGGAGTAAAGTTTCTGATAGTGTTTTCTTGGAGTCAATTATTATATTCCGCTTTAAAGTGTTGTAAACTGTTCAATACATCTCGATAGGTGTCATGTATCTATTTAGCATGTTTTAGAAAGAATATTACTTTTTGCTTAAGAGTGATGGCAACACTTGGGTTGGATACATGTATTTAGTTCCCCTTTTTGGGATTCATTTATCACAATTAGCTTTACAGAGAAGCCAGAAAGTCAATTCAATTTAAATAGGATTCATATATCTAATTACCTATCTGGGATGCAATTTTTGCTATTCGCTTAAAAGTTAAACTAACCATTCTATTTAACTAGTAACAGGTTAAGTATATAATTTTCGTTTCTGGAATGCAATTATTTCAATACACTTAAATCTGATGCAAACAGTTCAAATCGCCTTGATAGGAATCATGTACCTAATAGCGAATACGGAAGCATTTTATAGTTCTTTTAAGAGTAATGCCATCATTTTAATTCACCTAGTTACAAGGAATGTATGTAATTTTTCTTCTGCGGATGTAATTATAACAATTCGCTAAAGTAGGATGACACCAGTTGAATATCTTAGGTTGGAAGCTTGTATCAAATAGCACTGTCTTTTTATGAAAACATTTGAATTCACATTGACAGGTGTCATATATTTTATTGTCTTACCTGAGATATAATTAATTAAAATCAGTTAAAGAGTGATGCCAACATTTCAAAATTTCAATTCACCTTGATAGGAGTTATGTATGTAAGTGACTTCTTAAGGATGCAACAATTACCTTACCAGTGATTCAAAACCGTTCCATTCTATTAGGAGTCATGTAAGTATTTGTGCTCTCTGGGATGCTATTATTACAGTACGCTTACGAGTGATGCCTTCAGTTCAATTCACCGATATATTAGGCATGTGTCTAAATGTCCTTTCTGGGATAAATTTATTACAATTCGCATGTAAGTTGTTTCTCATAATATATTTCATATAAGGTAGGAGCCATGCCTAAAAATTATCCTTTCTGCGATGCAATTATCAGAATTTGCTTATGCGAGATGCCAACATTTCATTTCACTTAGAGAAGATTTATGTGACTACTTGTCCTTTCTAAGATGCAATGATTACAATATGATTTATAGTTATGACTACTGTTAAATTCCTTTTGGTATGTATCATCTATATAAGACTACTTTCTGAGGTGCAATTATTATAATACGCTAAAGGGCGTTGCCAACAGTTCAATACGTCTAGGAAGTAGGCTTGTATCTAATTGTTCGATTGAATGTAATAATTACTAAAGTTGAAGGGAAATGCAACAGATCAATCCATCGAGGTAGGAGTAATTCATCTGATAATCCTTCCTTGGATTAAATTTATATAATTTGCTTAAAAATAATGAACACAGTTCAATTCTTCTTGGAAGGAGCCTTCTATCTAATTTACATATCTAAAAAGAAATTATTTCATTTCGCTTTAGAGTGATGCCAACAGTTATATTCACCTAGGTTGGATACATATATTAAATTGCTTTTCTGGGAAGCATTTATTACAATTCGCTTAAGAGAGAAGATAGGTGTCATTTATCTATATGTCCTTTCACGGAAACAATACTTACAATTCGCTTAAAAGTCAAACCAACCGTTCAATTTACCTAGTTAGGAGTTTAGTACATAATCTTCGGTTCTGGAATGTAATTATTACAATACACTTTAGACTGTTTAGACTATTGCAAACATTTCAATTCACTTAGATAGGAATCATGTTTCTAAGTTCGCTTTCTTGGATGCATTTATTATAATTCTTTTAAGAGTGAAGCCATCAGTTTAATTCACCTAGTTAGGAGTCATGTATTAATTTCTATTACTGGGAGCAATTTTAACATTTTGATTTAATGGGATGACACCTGATCAATATTCCGAGGCAGGAGTTTTGTTACTAAGTGTTCTCTCTTAGATGCAATAATTACAGTTTGCTTATCTGTGATGCAAATAGATCAATTATCTAACTAGGAGTAATGTGTCAAATTCTCCTTTCTGGAATGTAATACTTACAAATCCTTTAAAGGTAATTTCAACAGATCAATTCACCTAGGAAGTATTCTTCTATTTTAATGACCATTCTGTTTTGCAGTTATTATAATTTGCTTAATAATGATACCAAGTATTTAATTCACCTCGAGAGGACCAATATTATTTCTGAGATGCAATATTCGCTATAAGCTTAAGAACGATGGAAACAGTTAAATTAATCAAGGTAGGAGACATGTACCTAATTGTCCTATGTGGGATGCAATTACAATTCGCATAAGAGTTTTGACAACAGTTCATTTCTCCTAGTAAGGAGTCACCAATTTAAATATTCTTTCGGGAGTGTAATTCTTACAATTCGATTTTAAATGATGCCAATAGTTCAGTTAAACTATATAGGAAGGATGTACCTAATTGTCCTTTCTGGGATGCAATTATAACAATTCGCATTAGAGTGATGCCAATTGTTCAATTCATATAGATATGTGTAATATATGTAGTAATTCTTTCTGACATGCGATTATTTCAATTTTCTTAAGAGTGATGCCAACATATATATTATTCAAGTTTGGATACTTGTATCTAATTGCCTATGTCATATGTCTTATTCTTATTTCTGGGATTTATTTTATTTACATTCGTATATGAATGATACCATTAGTGGAATTCACCTAGATAGAAGTTTTATATCTAATTGTAATTGCCGATATGCAACTACTACCACTCGTTTAAGAATGATATCAATAGATCAATTCACCTTGTTAAGAGTTATGTATCAAGTTGTCATTTCTGGATTGTAACACTACCAATTCGATTAATAGTGATGACAACAGATCTATTCGCTTAGATAAGAGGCATTTGTCTTAATGTACTAATGCGGATATATATATAACATCATGCTTGAGAGCAATACTAACAGTTAAATTCATCACGGTAGGAGTCATGTATCCGTCTGTTCATTACCATGATGCAGTTATAAAAATCGCTTAGGATTGATGTCAACAGTTGAAATTTTCTAGATAGCAGTCGTAAATCTAATCGTCTCTTCAGGGAAGCAATTTTTACTATTCGCTTAAGAGTCATGCCAACAGTTCAATTCACCTAAGTATGAATTAGGACTCTAATGAAAATTTCCGAAATGCTATTATTTCAATCCACTTACGATAATGCCTACAGTTCAATTCACCTAGAAAAGAATCATGAAACTTGTAGTCTCTGGATAGGTTTTAATACAAAGTGCATGAGTGATGACAACTGTTTAAATCATCTAGGTCGGAGTCATTTCTCTAATTAATCTTTCTGGGATGCAATGATTACATTTCGCTTTAGTGGGATGCCAACAGTTCGATTAACCTAGGTACTAGTGATTTATGCAATTGACCTTTATTCTACATAAGTGGGAGTCATTTATCGAAATGTCCTTTCTGGATTATAATACTTACAATTCGTTCAAGATTGATACAATCAGCTTAATTTATCCAAATAGAAGTAATTAACTAATAGTCTTTACTGATATGAATTTATTATTATAAGCATAAGGGTAATTCCTACCATTCAATTCTCCTTAGAAGTATTATAGCAGCTATTTGTCCTGAGATACAATTATTATAATCCCTTTAAGAATGACATCATCAGTTCTATAAATCTAGTTATGAGTCGTGTATCTAAATGCTCTTTCAGGAAAACACTATCAACATTTAGCTGGAAGTGTTGCCAACAGTTCAATACTCGTGTGTAAGGGTCGTGTTAAGTTGTGTGCTTTGACGCAATAAAAATTTTCCCAGAAGAATGATGGCAACAGTTGTAATTAATGTAGAAAGGAGTCATGTATCTAAGTGTCTTTTCTGATATGTACACATTACAATTAACTTAAAAGTGGTGTATACATTTCAATTCACCAATGTGGGAGTCATATGTCTTAATATCCTTTTGGAGAGGCACTTATTACATTTTCCTAAAAGTAATACTAACTTTTCAATTCAAAAAAGTACGAGTCATAAGTCTAATATTTTATCTTTGGTTTCAATTATTAAAATTCGTTAATTAATAATACCATTAGTTGAATTCACCTAGATAGAAGTTATATATCTAATTGCCTTTGCCGGTATGCAACTACTACCACTCGCTTAAGAATGATACCAATAGTTCAATTCACCTTGTTAAGATTAATGTATCTAATTGTCATTTCTGGATTGTAATGCTACCAATTCGATTAATAGTGATGACAACAGTTCTATTCGCTTTGATAAGAGGCATTTGTCTTAATGTACTAATGGGGATATATTTTTAACAATTTGCTTTAGAGTATTACTAACAGTTATATTCATCACGGTAGGTGTCATGTATCCGTGTTCTTTCCGTGATGCAGTTATAAAAATCGCTTATGATTGATGTCAACCGTTGAATTTTTCTAGATAGCAGTGATGAATCTGATCGTCTCTTCAGGGGTGCAATTTTTACTATTCGCTTAAGAGTGATGCCAACAGTTCAATTCACCTAAGTAAGAATTGGGACTCTAATGATAATTTCCGAAATGCTAATATTTCAATCCACTTACGATAATGCCTACTGTTCAATTCACCTAGAAAAGATTCATGAAACTTGTAGTCTCTGGATAGGTTTTAATACCAAGTGCATGAGTGATGACAACAGTTTAAATCATCTAGTTCGGAGTCATTTCTCTATTTAATCTTTCTGGGATGCAATTATAACATTTCGCTTTAGTGGGATGCCAAAAGTTCGATTAACCTCGGTACTAGTCATTTATGCAATTGACCTTTATGAAATGCAATTTTTATAATACGTTTAAGAGATATGACCACATACAAATCTACATAAGTGGGAGTCATTTATCGACATGTCCTTTCTGGATTATAATAGTTACAATTCGTTCAAGATTGATACAATCAGCTTAATTCATCCAAATAGAAGTAATTAACTAATAGTCTTTACTGGGATGAATTTATTATTTTAAGCTTAAGGGTAATTCCTACCATTCAATTCTCCTTAGAAGATTTATATGAGCCGTATGCCCTGATATGCAATAATTACAATCCCTTTAAGAATATCATCATTAGTTCTATAAATCTAGTTATGAAGCGTGTATCTAAATGCTCTTTCAGGAAACAATATCAACAATTAGCATGAAAATGTTGCCAACAGTTCAATACTCGTGGGTAAGAGTCGTGTTAAGTTTTGTCCTTTGACGCAATAAAAACAATTCCCAGAGAATGATGCCAACAGTTGTAATTAAAGTAGAAAGGAGTCATGTATCTAAGTGTCTTTTCTGATATGCACATCTTACAATTCACTAAAAATTGGTGCATACATTTCAATTCACCTAAGTAGGAGTCATATTTCTTAATGTCCTTTTCGTGATGCATTTATTACACTTTCCTAAAAGTAATGCCAACTGTTTATTTCACCAAGGTATGAGTCATATGTCTAAATCTTATTTCTAGGATTCATTTTATAAATTCGTTTATGAATTATACCATTAGTGGAATTCACCTAGATAGGAGTTATATATCAAATTAACATTGCCGGTATACAACTACTACCACTCGTTTCAGAATGATATCTATAGTTCAATTCACCTTGTTAAGAGTCATGTATCTAATTGTCATTTTTGGATTGAAATACTTCCAATTCGATTAATAGTGATCACAACAGTTCTATTCGCTTAGATAAGATGCATTTGTCTTAGTATACTAATGGGGAAAAATTTATGAAAATTGCTTTTAGAGTAATACTAACAGTTAAATTCATCACAGTAGGAGTCATGTAATTGATAGTCGTTTTTGATATGTAATTCTAAAAATTCACTTAAAAGTGGTACGTACATTGCAATTCACCTAGGATAGGAGTCATATGTCTTAATGTCCTTTTGGTGATGAATTAATTACATTTACCAAAAGTAAAGCCAACTGTTCAGATCACTAAGGTATGAGTCATATGTCTATCTCTTATTTCTGGGATACATTTATTAAAATTCGTTTATGAATGATACCATTAGTTGAATTCACCTAGATAGAAGTAATATATCTAATTGTCTTTGCCGGTATGCAACAACTACCAATCGTTAAAGAATTATATCAATAGTTTAATTCACCTTTTTAAGAGTCTTTTATATAATTGTCATTTTGGATTGTAATTCTTCCAATTCGATTAATAGTGATGACAACAGTTCTATACGCTTAGATAAGAGGCATTTGTCTTAATGAACTAATGGAGAAATATTTATAACAATTTGCTTTACACTAATACTAACAGGTAACTGTAATTCATCAAGTTAGGAGTCATGTATTTAAGAGTTGTTTCTGATATGAAATTCTTACAATTTACTTAAAAGTGGTGCATACATTTCAATTCACCAAGATGGGAGTCATATGTCTTAATGTCCTTTTGGTGATGCATTTATTACAGTTCCCTAAAAGTAATACTAACTGTTCAATTCAAAAAGATATGAGTTATATGACTAATTCTTATTTCTGGGATTCATTTATTAAAATTCGTTTATGAATGATACTATTAGTGGAATTTAACCAGATAGAAGTTATATATCTAATTGTCATTGACGGTATGCAACTACTACTACTCGTTTAAGAATGATATCCATAGTTCAATTCACCTTGTTAAGAGTCAAGTATATAATAGTCATTTTTGGATTGTAATGCTTACAATTCGATTAATAGAGATGACAACAGTTCTATTCTCTTAGATAAGATAATGTACTAATGGGGATGTATTAATAACAATTAACTTTAAGCAATACTAACAGATAAAATCATCACGGTAGGAGTCATGTACCTAAGTGTCGTCTCTGATATGTTATTATTACAATTCACTTAAAAGTGGTGCATACATTTCAATTCACCTAGGTAGGAGTCATATGTATTAATGTCCTTTTGGTGATGAATTAATTACATTTTCCAAAAACTAATGCCAACTGTTCAAATCACTAAGGTATGAGTCATATGTCTATCTGTTATTTCTGGGATACATTTATTAAAATTCTTTTATGAATGATACCATTAGTTGAATTCACCTAGATAGTAGTTATATATCTAATTGTCTTTGCCGATATGCAACAACTACCACTCGTTTAAGAATTATATTAATAGTTTAATTCACTTAGTTAAGAGTCTTGTATATAATTGTCAATTCTGGATTGTAATTCTTCCAATTAGATTTATAGTAATGACAACATTTCTATAGGCTTAGATAAGATGCATTTTTCTTAATGTACTAATTGGGATGTATTAATAACAATTGGCTTTAGAGTAATACTAACAGATAAAATCATCACAGTAGGAGTCATTTATCTAAGTGTCGTTTCTGAAATGTAAATATTACAAACTCACTTAAAAGTGGTGCATACATTTCAATTCACCTAAGTAGGATTCATATGTCTTAATGTCCTTTTCGTGATGCATTTATTACATTTTCCTAAAAGTATTACTAACTGTCCAATTCAAAAATCTATGAGTCATATGATTATTCTTATTTCTGTGTATCATTTATTAAAATTCGTTTATTAATAATACCATTAGTTGAATTCATCTAGATAGAAGTTATATATTTAATTTTCTCTTCCGGTTTGCATCAACTACCACTCGCTTAGAATGATATCAATAGTTCAATTCACCTTTTTAAGAATCATCTATCTAATAGTCATTTCTTTATTGTAATTCTTCCAATGCGATTTATAGTGATGACAACAGTTCTATTCTCTTAGATAAGACGCATTTGTCTTAATATACTAATGGGAAATTATTTTTAACAATTTGCTTTCGAGTAATACTATCCGTTAAAATCATCATGGTATGAGACATGTATCTTAGAGTCGATTCTGATATGTATTAATTTCCAATCACTTAAAAGTAGTGCAAAATTTTCAATTCAACTAGGTAGGAGTCATATGTTTTAATGTCCTCTTGGTGATTCATTTATTACATTTTCCTAAAAGTAATGCCAAGTGTTTAATTCACCAAGGTATGAATCAAATGTCTATCTCTAGTTTCTGGGATTCATTTATTAAAATTCGTATATGATTGATACCATTAGTGGAATTCGCCTAGATAGTAGTTATATATCAAATTGTCATCGCCGGTATGCAACTACTACTACTTGTTTAAGAATGATATCAATAGTTCAATTCACCCTGTTAAGAGTCATGTAACTAATTGTCATTTCTGGATCGTAATGTTTCCAATTCTATTAATAGTGATGACAACAGTTCTATTCGCTTAGACAAGATGCATTTGTCTTAATGTACCAATTGGGATGTATTAATAACAATGTGCTTTAGAGTAATACATACATTTAAAATCACCACGTTAGGAAACATGTATCTTAGTGTCGTTTCTGATATGTAATTATTACAATTCACTTCAAAGTGGTACATACTTTTAATTCACCTAGGTAGGAGTCATATGTTTTAATGTCCTTTTGGTGATGCATTTATTACATTTTCCTAAAAGAAATTCCAACTTTTCAAATCACCAAGGTATGAGTCATATGTCTAACTCTTATTTCTGATATTCATTAATTAAAATTCGTTTATGAATGATACAATTAGTTGAATTCACCTAGATAGAAGTTATATATCACATTGTCTTTGCCGGAATGAAACTACTACTACTCGTTTCAGAATGATATGTATAGTTCAATTCACCTTGTTAAGAGTCATGTATCTATTTGTCATTTCTGGATTGTAATGCTTCCAAATCGATTAATAGTGATGACAACAGTTCTATTCACTTAGATAAGATGCAGTTGTCTTAATGTACCAATGGGGATGATTTAATAACAATGTGCTTTATAGTAATACTTACAGTGTAATTCATGACGTTAGGAGACATGTATCTTAGTGTCGTTTCTGATATGTAATTCTTACAATCCACTTAAAAGAGGTGCATACATTTCAATTCAGCTAGGTAGGAGACATATATCTTAATGTCGTTTTGGTGATGCATTTATTACATTTTCCAAAATAATAATGCCAACTGTACAATTCACCAAGGTAAGAGTCATATGTCTAACTCTTATTTCTGGGATTCATTTATTAAAATTAGTTTATGAATGATACCATTAGTGGAATTCACCTAGTTAGAAGTTATATATCTAATTGAAATTGACAGTATGCAACTACTGCCTTTCGTTTATGAATTAATGTTTATAATTCGATTAATAATGATGACAACAGTTCTATTCGCTTAGGAAGATGCATTTGTCTTAATGTACTAATGGGGATGTGTTAATAACAATTTGCTTTAGAGTAATGCTTACAATTAAAATCATCACGGTAGGAGTCATGTATCTAAATGTCGCATTGTATATGTAATTATTGCAATTCACTTTAAAGTGGTGCATAAATTACAATTCACCTAGGAAGGAGTCATATGTTTTAATGTCCTTTTGGTGATGAATTTATTTCATTTTCTTAAACGTAATGGCAACTATTCAAATCAGCAAGATCTGAGTCATATGTCTAACTCTTATTTCTGGGATTCATTTATTACAATTCGTCTATGAATGATACCATTAGTTGAATTCACCTAGATAGAAATTATATATCACATGGCCTTTGCCGGAATGCATCAACTACCACTCGTTTAAGAATTATATCAATAGTTTAATTCACATTGTTAAGAGTCATGTATATAATTGTCATTTCTGGATTGTAATTCTTCCAATTCGATTAATAGTGTTGACAAGAGTTCTATTCGCTTAGATAAGAGGCTTTTGTATTAATGTTCTAATTGGGATATATTTATATCAATCTGTTTTAGAGTAATACTAACCGGTAAAATCATCACGGTAGGAGTCATGTATCTAAGAGTCGTTTCTGATATGTAATTCTTACAATTCACTTAAAAGTGGTCCATACATTTGAATTCACCAAGGTGGAAGTCATTTGTCTTAATGTCCTTTTGGTGATGAATTTATTACATTTTCCTTAAAGTATTGCCAACTATTCAATTCAAAAAGGTATGAGTCATTAGTCAAATTCTTATTTCTGGGTTTCATTTATTAAAATTATTTCTGAATGATAATAATTTGTTGAATTCACCTAGATAGAAGTTATATATGTAAATGTCTTTTCCGGTATGCAACTAACACCACTCGTTTAAGAATGATATCAATAGATCAAATCACCTTGTTAAGAGTTATGTATCTAATTGTCATTTCTGGTTTGTAATTCATTAAATTCGATTTATAGTGATGACAACAGTTCTATTCGCTTAGATAAAATGCATTTGTCTTAATGTACTAATGGGGATATATTTATATCAATCTGTTTTAGTGTAATACTAACCGTTAAAATCATCACGGTAGGGGTCATGTATCTAAGTGTCGTTTCTGATATGTAATTCTTACAAATCACCTAAAAGAGGTGAATACATTTCAATTCAGCTAGGTATGAGACATATATCTTAATGTCCTTTTGGTGATGCATTTATTAAATTTTCCCGAAAGTTATGCCAACTGTTTAATTCACCAAGGTATGAATCATATGTCTATCTCTAATTTCTGGGATTCATTTATTAAAATTCGTCTTTTAATGATACCATTAGTGGAATTCACCTAGATAGAAGTTATATATCAAATTGTCATTGCCGGTATGCAACTACTACCTTTGGTTTATGAATTATAATCAGTAGTTCAATTCAACCTGTTAAGAGTCATGTATCTATTTGTCATTTCTGGATTGTAATGCTTCCAATTCGATTAATAGTGATGACAACAGTTCCATTCGCTTAGATAAGATGCATTTGTCTTAATGTACCAATGGGAATGGTTTAATAACAATGTGCTTTAGAGTAATACTAACAGTTAAATTAATCACGTTAGGAGACATGTATCTTATTGTCGTTTCTGATATGTAATTATTACAATTTACTTAAAAGTGGTGCATATATTTCAATTCACCTAGGTAGGAGTCATATGTCTTAATGTCCTTTTGGTGATGCATTTATTACATTTTCTTAAAAGTAATGCCTACTGTTCAAATCACCAAGGTATGAGTCATATGTCTTAATCTTATTTCTGGGATTCATTTATTAAAATTCGCTTATTAATAATACCATTAGTTGAATTCACCTAGATAGAAGTTATATATCACATTGTCTTTGTCGGTATGAAATTACTACTACTCGTTTCAGATTGATATCTATAGTTCAATTCACCTTGTTTAGAGTCATTTATCTATTTGTCATTTCTAGAATGTAATTCTTCCAATTCGATTAATAATGATGAAAACAGTTCTATTCGATTTTATAAGATGCATTTGTTTTAATGTACTAATTGGGAAATATTTTAAAAATTTGCCTTTAGAGTAATTCTAACTGTTAAATTCATCACGGTAGGAATCATGTATATAAGAGTCGTTTCTGAAATGTTATTCTAACAATTCACTTAAAAGTGGTGCATACATTTCAATTCACCAAGGTGGGAGTCATATGTCTTAATGTCATTTTGGTGATGAATTTAAAACTTTTTCCTAAAAGTATTGCCAAATGATCAATTCAAAAAGGTATGAGTTATATGTGTAATTCTTATTTCTGGGTTTCATTTATTAATATTCGTTTATGAATGGCACCATTAGTTGATTTCACCTAGATAGAAGTTGTATATCTAATTGTCTTTGCCAGTTTGCAACTAATACCACTCGTTTAAGAATGATATCTATAGTTCCTTACACCATGTTAAGAGTCATGTATATAATTGTCATTTCTGGATTGTAATTCTTGCAATTGGATTAATAATGATGACAACTGTTCTATTCGCTTAGATAAGATGCATTTGTCTGAATGTATTAATGGGGATATATTTAATTCAATCTGTTTTAGAGTAATACTAACAGTTAAAATAATCACGGTAGGAGTAGTGTATCTAAGTGTCGTTTCTGATATGTAATTCTTTCAATTCACCTTAAAGAGGTGCATACATATCAATTCAGCTAGTTAGGAGACATTTATCTTAATGTCCATTTCGTGATGCATTTATTACATTTTCCTAAAAGTAATGCCAACTGTTCAATTCACCAAGGTAAGAGTAATATGACTAACTCTTATTTCTGAGATTCATTTTTTAAAATTTGTTTATGAATGATACCATTAGTTGAATTCACCTAGATAGAAGTTATATATCACATTATCTTTGCCGGTATACATCTACTACTACTCGTTTCAGAATTATATCTATAGTTCAATCCACCTTGTTAAGAGTCATGTATCTAATTGTCATTTTTGGATTGAAATACTTCCAATTCTATTAATAGTGATCACAACAGTTCTATTCGCTCAGATAAGATTCATTTGTCTTAATATACTAATGGGGAAATATTTATAAAAATTTGCTTTTAGAGTAATACAAACAGTTAAATTCATCACGGTAGGAGTCGTGTAACTAAGAGTCGTTTCTGATATGTAATTCTAACAATTCACTTAAAAGTGGTGCATACATTTCAATTCACCAAGTTGGGAGTCATATGTCTTAATGTCCTTTTGGTGATGAATTTATTACATTTTCCTAAAAGTATTGCCAACTGTTAAATTCAAAAAGGTATGAGTAATATGTCTAATTCTTTTTTTGGGTTTCATTTATTAAAATTCATTTATGAATGAAAAAAATTAGTTGAATTCACCTAGATAGAAGTTATATATGTAAATGTCTTTGCCGGTATGCAACTAACACCACTCTTTTAAGAATGATATCAATAGTTCAAATCACCTTGTATAGAGTTACGTATCTAATTGTCATTTCTGGATTGTAATTCTTCCACTCCAATTAATAGTGATGACAACAGTTATATTCGCTTAGATAAAATGCATTTGTCTTAATGTACTAATGGGGATGTATTTATATCAATCTGTTTTAGTGTATTACTAACCGTTAAAATCATCACGGAAGGAGTCAATTATCTAAGTGTCGTTTCTGATATGTAATTCTTACAATTCACCTAAAAGTGTTCAATACATTTCAATTCAGCTAGGTATGAGACATATATCTTAATGTCATTTTGGTGATGCATTTATTAAATTTTCCTGAAAGTAATGCTAACTGTTTTATTCATCAAGGTATGAGTCATATGTCTAACTCTTATTTCTGGCATTCATTTGTTAAAATTCGTATATGAATGATACCTTTCGTTGTATTCACCTAGATAGAAGTTATATATCTAATTGTTATTGCCGGTATGCAACTACTACCTTTGGTTTATGAATTATATCAGTAGTTCAATTCACCCTGTTAAGAGTCATGTATCTATTTGTCATTTCTGGATTGTAATGCTTCCAATTCGATTAATAGTGATGACAACAGTTCTATTCGCTTAGATAAGATGCATTTGTCTTAATGTACCTATGGGGGTGTATTAATAACAATTTGTTTTAGAGTAATACAAACAGTTAAAAACATCACGGTAGGTGTCATGTATCTAAGTGTCGTTTCTGATATGTAATTATTACATTTCACTTAAATGTGGCGCATACAATTCAATTCACATAAGTAGGAGTCAATGCCTTAATGTCCTATTGGTGATGCATTCATCACATTTTCCTAAAAGTAATGCCAACTGTTCAATTCACCGAGGTATAATTCATATGTCTAACACTTATTTCTGGTATTCATTTATTAAAATTGTTTATGAGTGATACCATTAGTGGAATTCACCTAGATAGAATTTATATATCACATTGTCTTTGCCGGTAAGCAACTAATACCACTCGTTTAAAAATGATATCAATAGTTCAATTCACCATGTTAAGAGTCATGTATCTAATTGTCATTTCTGGATTGAAATCTTCCAGTTCGATTAATAGTGATGACAACAGTTCAATTCAGCTATATAGCACACATGTATCTCATTTGACGTTTTTGGGATATATTTATTACAAAACTTTTGAGTGGTAAGCCTACACTTCAATACTTCTAAGAAGTACGCATGTAACTAACTGTCCTTACAAGAATGTAAGAACAAGGATTTGCTTAAGAATGATGACAACAGTTCAATTCTGATATATAGGACACAAGTTACTCAATTGTCAATTCCGGAATGTATATTTTTCACAACCTTTGAGTGGTATGCCTATACTTCAATACTTCTAAGAAGTATGCATGTAAATAATTGTCCTTACTAGAATGTAATATCATTGATTTGTAAGGAATGATGACAACAGTTCAATTCATCTATATAGAACACATGTATCTCATTTGTCGTTGTTGGGATATATTTATTACAAAACTTTTAACTGGTATGCCTTCGCTTCAATACTTCTAAGAAGTACGCATGTAACTAATTGTCCTTACAAGAACGTAATAACTACGATTTGCTTACGAATGAAGACAACAGTTCAATAAAGCTATATAGGACACATGTATCTCAATTTATGTTTTTGGGATATATTTATTACAAAACTATTGAGTGGTACGCCTACACTTCAATACTTCTAAGAAGTACGTATGTGACTAATTGTACTTACAAAAATGTAATAACTACGATTTACTTAAGAATGATGACAACAGTACAATTAAGCTATATTGGACACATGTATCTCAATTGTCGATTCTGGGATGTATTAATTACACAACCTTTGAGTGGTATGCCTACACATCAATACTTATAAGAGGTATGCATGTAAATAATTGTCCTTACTAGATTTAAATATCTATGATTTGGTTAAGAATGATGACTACAGTTCAATTCAGCTATATAGATCAAATGTATCTTTTTTGTCGTTTTTGGGATATATTTATTACAAAACTTTTGAGTGGTATGCCTACTCTTCATTACTTCTAAGAAGTATGCATGTAACTAATTGTCGTAACATGAATGTTATATCTATGATTGGCTTATAAATGATGACAACAGTTTAATTCAGCTATATAGGACACATGTATCTCATTTGACGTTTGTGGATATATTTATTAAAAAACTTTTGAGTTGTAAGCCAACAATTCATACTTCTAAGAAGTACGGATGTAACTAATTGTCGTTACAAGAAATGTAATATCAATGATTTGCTTAAGAATGATGACAACAGTTCAATTCAGCTATATAGAACACATGTATCTCATTTGTCGATTTGGGATATATTTATTACAAAACTTTTGACTGGTATGCCTACACTTAAATTATTCTAAGAAGTACGCATGTAACTAATTGTCCTTACAAGAATGTAATAACTACAATTTGCTTATGAATGATGATAACAATTCAATTCAGTTATGTAGGACACATGTATCTCAATTGTCGATTCTGGAATGTATTTATTACACAACATGTGAGTGGTATACCAACACATCAATACTTCTAAGAAGTATGCATGTATCTAATCGTTCTTAATAGAATGTAATATCTATGATTAATATCTATGATAATGATGTTAACAGTCCAATTCAGCTTTATAGATAACATGTATCTCATTTGTCGTTTTTGGGATATATTTATTACAAAAATTTTAAATGGTATGATTACACATCAATACTTCTATGAACGCATGTAACTAATTGTCCTTGCAAGACAGTTATAACTACGATTAGCTTAA